>OZ025251.1:11108930-11768930 GCA_964019135.1 Arenicola marina
GTCCTAAAAGCCTGTGGGGTATCCGGAGAGAAGCATATGTGTTCACCGGAGCAGAAGTTGGTGGCCGGCTTTATATGACTGCACGCCTGTTCGCTGTTCGGTATTCTGTGTGATGTCGACATCGGCTCGCTAGGACGTCCGCGCTGTTTTTATGTTAAAATTGTTGTTTTACAGACTCGAAGAGATATAAAACATATGTGCATCATAATTTTGAGATACTTTTAGTCTCGATTCTAACATTTAAAAAATCTAATATGGGGCATTTAAGTAGGCTGCTTTAATGGAGAGTGGGAGTGAGGAGCTGTTGCCGGGGGGGGGGGGGGCGCAAGGAGCCAGATGCCGTGTCAATGGCAGACATGGGGTAATCGTAATCAGTAATCGTAATCGATTGTAATCGATTACATTTTCCAAGTAATCGTAATCGATTACATTGCTAATGTAATCGTAATCATGATTACCTTTGATGATTACTTTAATATGTTCACTCAGGCTGCTTTAGTCTCCAAACTGAGCGTCACACTTTCTATGTCGAGAGTACCATTAATGTCTTCCTTTCTGTAGAAATGCACCCCGCCCCCCCCCCCCCCCCCCTGCCACCACCCCTACCCTTCCGGTCCTTTGTGCCCCACCCCGAGACACAACCAGATATAACTAATTAAGCCGGCTGGGTACCCGAAAGTGGACCACCTTCCAATCCCATAATTATCTTGTTTGCATTGAATAACTAGGGACTCAATGGGTCAATGGCGGATCAGCCGACGATGATATGACACATCCATGGGAGCACTGTCTGTTACTCGACCGCACGAGTCAGTACACAGGGTCTCTTGTCCTTTACATCTCATCACCAACTCAAAGCTGTGCTGCCCCCCCCCTCCACACCCCCCCCCCCCCCTCCTCCCCCACCCCGCCACCCCCACGCACTACCAGAGAGGAAAGGCACAACTATACGTACCGGTACGTACGTACAGACTCAGACTACAGCTTTGAATATCCAATGAGATAAAGTGCCAGTAAAGGAAGAGGCAGCGTGGACTGACACCCACTGCGTCATTCTAACCGCAATACTGCAACAGGAGCGAGGCACCAGGCACTGAAAGTGTCCATTGCAATCAAGGTGGGCTTGACGAAGTCAAAGGTCAAGGGCGACGGGAAATGGTAAAGTGATAGCAGGTGGGAGGAAAAAAAGAATCATATAATTATCTATATTTTATGTATATTTGGAGAGAGAGAAATATAAGAGGGTGTGGAATTCAAGGCGACAACAGAGACAGGCATATACATGTTATATATGTAATATGTTGTGTATTAATTGAGTATATTAAAAGCGGCCAGCCCACCTGAACTACACGTAGGTGTTGGGGGAGAGTGGGCGGGGGGTGGGGGAGATGCTATTAACGTAGGTCACTATCTCGTCATTATTGCATGTTCATCATGTGATAAAATGCGAAACGTTATTAATTACGAATGAAATGACACATAATTAATTGATTAATTAATTCATTAAATTGACACCCATTGGTGCGACCTTACCCGCCACCATTGTTCATTTCGTACGATTTGGATCAAGTAAACGAACGGGCCAGACGGTGACGTCATGAGTCATGAGTCACTGCGGATCACGAAGCGTCCGTGCGTTACTATGGCAACCGCACGCTATCCGAGCGATGGGCCGTCTGATTTGTCCCCCGCTCCCCCAGAAATAGAACACCAGAAAGATGGTGACGGATGGGATATATATTGGAGTGGTGGCATACGTCGGGCTGGCAGGCTTCCCACGATCGTGGAAAATCATGGAATGTCATGAACATTATGTCTCTATGGCAAGTAGCTGGGGGGGAGGGGGTTGAGGAATTCTACCCCCGGGGAGGGGGGGCACTTACTACCTAGCTGGGTCGCTCAAAATCCGTTTACCACCAAAATTCGCTCGGTCGGGGCGTTTTACCGCCAAAATCCGCTCCGTCGTGATATATTTCGCGGCACGCCGATCTGTGAACGCACATTTTCAGAGCTGCCCCCCGGTCGCAAGTTTTAAAATATCCGCTCTATAGCCCCCCCCCCCCCCCGCCACCAGATTTGTATAACAGTGCCCCCCCCCCCCCCGGTGCTAAGTGGATATCTGTCGGCCTATCATCGACACTTGAGACCCCAATTATCGCTAACATTGTCCCCTTTTACACATCGCCTTCATTAAAACGAAAACAAAAACCCACGAAAAGTCACTAAATTTATACTTGTCTTTGCAGCACCTAACTAGTCATTAACGTCATAGCTAGAAACCATAAAAGAACTCTGTGCTGACGTATCGTTTACCTTCCCTGAGGTCACCAAATCACGTGACCCCATAATTTGGCAGACAGACCAATGATAGTGTACACTATCCCTGGTCAGACCGACGGGCAGTCTGTGACGAGATTTGTTTTGAAAGTAAGACCACCCCTAGCGGCTCATAGAGGGATTATACAGAGAGAGACCTGGGCAGGTATTCCAGGTATAAACCACTTTGTTGAAAAACAATACCCCACGGGTTAAGCACCTATAAGGTTAATAGGTGTTTCAAACACCTATAAACCTACAAGATTTATAGGTGTTTTAAACCTATAACCTATAAGGTTTATATAGGTGTTTGACCCCTGGGGTATGGGTTGTCAACAAATCTGAGCGCCTGTGTCATAAACCATACTTAGGCTATTCATCATATTCCCAACAGTCATTTTAAAGCCACTGACGCACTGCGGTGCGTGCCATTCCAGTTAGATATGACAGCAGTAGCAGTAGATACGGCAGGTCCTATCGTCAAGACGTCAGGGACTGTATATGACCCGTCCGCCCAATCCCAAGCGTAAGCTACTTGTGACGTTATGAATTTACATGCGATGAACTATGAATAACAAATTCTTCCAGAAATATATGACATGAGCCCCCTCCCCCTCCGTGGATCCGCCACCAAACATGTAGATGACATAATTATAACTCAGGTTTTTTTTAAAGACTGACTGCCATGGCAACCGGCTGACGTCGAGCCACTTGGAGTGCAGTAATCTGTCTCGATGAGGCAAAAACGTGTCGTCCTCTGTCTCTGTGGGGCGGAAATCAACCGGAAACGGGGAATTAAATGCTTGACTTGATGTAGATAACGCGCTGCGTCGTTGAGGCACAAGAGGACTTACCCATTCTTGTGGTGTTTCCCGCCAGCGGTGTCTCGGGAGGTGGGGTGGCGGGGGGAGTGGGGGTATAAGTACGTGTTTGTAGATGGCGGGAGGCGGGAGAGGTACTTTCATGGCGGGTGAGCAGTTCGAGGTGCAAACCAGTGGGGTTCGCGCGCGCCCCCCCCCCCCCCCCCCCACCCATCGTGAGCAAATGTCTTTGACGCCCGGAGTAAAGATCCATGCCTGTCTTAACGCACGGATCTTATGTCGTACGATATATATATGACCGCAACACTTTACCCCCAACCTGCCACCGTGACCATCGCCTCTCTACGTACCATGCCCCCCTTCCCCCTTCCTTCCTCACCCATTGACGTCATAGACTGTAGACGCTGAATGTCCCTGCGTATAGAATCCAGTAACGTGGTGGCTGTGAAGATTGAAGCTCAGTAGGAGTATATACTGCCATGTACTGCATTGCCCGCCCTACGTACTGGTGGGAAGCGACGATTAGGGCCATAATATGAGTGCGGCGAACGACATCAAAAGTGTCCTCAATTTGTCTTTATTTCATGTCATGAATCCGTTTATCTTTGACAGGGAAGACCACAACAAATGCGTCCGGTTTTGGGGTAGCATGCTGTGGCTGGACAACTGGAGGAAGGGGATCCTCTACTTTGTCTTCTCCATCGGCTGCTTCATCAAACCCAAGGAGGAGTGGCTGGCTATCATCACAGGTCCGTAGTTATGACAACCTAGCCCGCGTCCCTGAACCTGTCGCCATAGAGACGGGTATATATTTCTTGTGATACTTTCCTTGCTAATCAATAATCCCGAAATGAGTCGCCATTAAATATATCGCTGGAAACTGTTGTTTGCTATGGTTGTCGCCAATTCTTAAATCGCCACGTGTCTTTTTCTCATTTCCGCTTTCGTGTCGTTATCAAACTGGGAGGGATCTCCCCTTGGCCTAGTGGGGAGCGCGTTCGGCTATTGTCGAGTGTACTCTGCCAGGCCGAGTAAGCGGCCGGTGCGTGGTTCGAACCCCACATGTGCTAATGTCTACCTTTATATAGGATAAGGATCCCATGTCTTTCTGCGCCGAATAGTAGGAGGTGACTCCAGGAGACATGGTTCCTCTACCTTGACCTTTATTTCCCATTGTGGCGACTTGACTTTCAGAGGTCAAATCGTCCTACCTAAGGCAACCAAACAATTAACCAACCGGGAATCAAACTGTGATCTGTGATGACGGTGTCCAGTGGTCCCTGACCCATATGATTGGTTGGTTGTATATTCAGGGCGCTTTAACCACGTTCGGTCATGTCGCGTCAATGGGAGAAGGAAGGGAGAGTGGAGCCATGTCCCTGGGGGTAATCCCCTACTCTTTGCGAGGTCCCTGACCGAGTTGGTGTGTTAGCACTCGTGTGCAGCCCCTGATGATGTGGGTTGGGGTATGTTTAATCTATCATCTCGTCATTTTCTCGGCCTGGAGGTGCGGCCCTTGGGTCAGTTAATTTAGCCCTATTGCGCACAAAAAAAGAGACTAAAGCACCAATTATGCATGGATTGGTTGATTCATTCCGTGGGTTAATTGCAGGGGTCATGTTGGTGGTGGCCGCCACGCTGTACAGCATAAAGACGTACACGTCGAGGGTCGTGACGCTGGCCGAGGACGTCAACAAGAACCAGACATATGACCGGTACGTACTGTTACATTATGTATTATACATAGTAAGGTTTGTCGACATTCAGATGAGGCGTGTACGGAGTGTCATTTTTACTAAGCCAATCATCGCCCCTGTCCTAGCTAGGATGAAGGATCTGTCTGCCGAGTGTAAAAAATGTACCCACTGTCTCAATATGAGGAACTACCGAGGGCTGAGATGTACATTACTATAGGAGTTCTAAAGCTATCGTTCCTTATCGGTAGGAACGTACTGAGGAAGTATCGTCTATATAAATTCCCCTTGTATAACTTGCTGTGCGGCTTTCATGTAATCTGTCATTCCCCAATAGACCGATCCAGGCTGTTAGTCATTCATTGACGTCACTGTTGCTTTTAACCAATCCTCTGGCGAAAAAGGTCTTCCACGTGCGTTATGTCCGACAAACAAGTGCGACAAACAACGCAGCATGTCACTTTCTTGTCAGTTTGAAAGATGAGTACTTCCACTTTCTTGTCACTTTCAGACATGAGTACTTCTCACTTGTGCCTACCATCAGCTATGATTGTCAATTTCATACTCGCGTTTAACGAAAAAGGACTCAAGCGCGGGAGGAGCTTCTGTATATATTCTGTAACCCGACCACCTCCCTAAGTCTATCGACGAGCGGCAGTCCTGTCGTCGGTCGACTTAGAGAGGTGTTACTGTATTATGATAGCTTGACTTTAACCCGGTTTCCAGGTTCGATGAGATACAAGACGACATTGAGGAGAACTTGGGGGACGCCGTGCCCGAGTTTCCGCAGGGAGAGACCGTGGCAGACCAGGACGAAATCATGGACGTATAGCCCAGGGCCGCCACCTGGCGAATACACGCAGAATCAAAGGGCCCGCGTCTTTCGTAACTGTTCCAGTCGAGTGCTGACCACGTGACCTGGGAGTGTGTGTGTGTGCGACTGATGCTGATGGGAGCATGCGTATGAATCTCAAAGCATCGGCGGTGAAGCTGAACAAAGGAAGCTTTATGTTTGTATGCGTGTGTGCTATGTTATGTTATAGAGTGATTGGGCCGTGGGCTCGTTAGAGAAGTGGACCAACTTTCACATCATCAGTGTTTGTTATTGATATCTAAAGATGCGTAGGTTACTGGCTATAGAGGCCAGCAGATATAGTTATTGCCTCATAGGTGTACATAGTTCATCATGGCTACAAAGTTGTTGTGTTGATTGCAGCGATAAATAAGGTCAAAGGTGAAATGCTTTGTTTTGTTGGGACTTCCTTTGAAAGACTTGAACTTGGTGCGAAATCTCGTGACGTAGGGACGGTGAACGTGACTTCGTCGAGACCGATTATTTGTGACATACGATTGCTCATGTAAAGGTTGATGTATAACCCGCGACATTTCACAGGATTAACGTGTTCAACTAAAGTAACGCTCTAGTATAGGACCTATATGACGTGGCCAGTGAACAATTAATTAACAGAATAATCGCGTGCGTTCTAAGGCACGTAACTGGCAGGTAGAGTGCGATAGTGAACTATACTATAGTCCCGGGATCCTAGGTGCGGAATGATACAGAACGGTCATACACGTTTACAGTACGTGCGTCTACTCCGTAGAGCGAAACTTATTAGTGATTATAGATATATAGTGATATATACCGAAGTAAGGCCGATGAAATGTCATGCGAAATGGTGTTTTTAATGTTTGTATAGTCACTGTTTTTACAGCGCTGGTTGTCTAGGGAGGAGAGCGTATGGAAATCGGTGATATTATAGGCTAGGCGTGCATTCCTCAACGTTGTCATCACTTGGCGTTTATCTACAAGAGGCAATGATAAATATAACCGTTGCACCCGATGTGATATCATTGAACTGTCACACTTCTTCAGAATCATGGGGCAGAGAATAAAGTAGGTAAACGCCTTAAGAAAATAATGAATGGGAAATCTCTCAAGTATAGAAAAACGTGGAACGAATATCCTCCTCCTAGTGCGTAATTGCTCAGAAGTACTGACAAGCTGGTCAAGCAAGTTTCAAATAAATACATAAATTGAATCTCCGAGGACTAAAATCGTGAAACATATATTGTTGGAATGTGTATTTTGGGGAGCTATTGTGCTGATATTATGAATACGCTTTCAAGCCGCTCACTTGGACTAAACATGTACAAGTTATTTAATTAAATCACCCATTACGAGGCAATTCCTGTACACCATGGTTACATTCCTGGGGTTCCAACTTGTGGTTCCCCTATAACTTTATGGCGTTATAAACGGATCACTACTAGATGTCGTTTAATTTGGATCAAACCCAGGATTCTCCTTGGAAAAAGTTACCATGACAACGGTAACTTTAATTATCGAGGAGAGATCCGATAAACTCCACCGAAAGTCGCAAAGGCTCCTGCGACTCAATCTGCGTCTTGATCAGGCTGTATACGAGTTACACGACAGGGTTGTTGTGAATGGGTTAGCCTGGAAGACATATATTGGTTGATTGTGAAAGTGTGGCCAAGACCCATATTATCGCCCCCCCCCCCCCCCTTCCATCGCCTTTTTGTATGTGTAATTATATCCAGCTCTTAGCAAAAACATAGAAGGAAGTTCAACAGAAGGCGAAATTCGTCTGCGGGTCGTTAACACCCGAGTATAAGCACTGGTCTCGGGCAGTGATTGATTGTCCACCAGGCTATGTTGGACGGATCCATGCAAATCCTCAGGCACGTAAACCAATTGCTACATCCCGGACATCTCAACAGATGGCCGAGAGCGAGGAATATATATACGTAGTGAGGCACTGCTGTGATGGCCCGTGAATGTGTGGTGAAAGCGATAGAGTATTACAAGTTTCCTTGCCAATTGCATTCAAGGGACATCTGTCAGCCGACATTTTCGTTGCCAGATGTATCTACACAGCAGCGGACTATCTTCAAGCCGAGATTTATATATACTGTATAAGCACAGTCTCGCAGATTTGAAAGATCGTGTCGGCGGATTGCTCATTGGGAGTCCCAGCTTAGCTATAAGGACATCACTGGCTACATTTGTTTTAGTACGGACAGTCCCAGCGAGAGCTTCTAATGCAGTTCCCTGTGTGTATCTTGTATCAATTGGGTGCCGACAATAAAATGTCAAAAACCACGTCGTCTTTTTCCACTTGGGTATCAATCAGATTAAATGTATCCGGCGAAACGCGTGCTCGGAAAAAAATAGAAAATGTCAGAAAATATGTTTTTATTGACACAATACAGACGAGTACTTCATGAAATGTACAATTAGTCGAGATTTCGGGGTCCACAGATCAGTAAGGCCGAAACTTTCTGGAAGCTCTCATTAATGATATCTTTTCCTTATCTTCTTCAAACTTCTTCCTCAAAGTCGCGATATCTGAAAAAGAAATTCCAGTTGAACAAAGCGGTAAACAGCTTTTAAGTTCAGCAATGTAAATATTTAAGATTTAACAAACCCTGAACAATTACGGGTGAAAGAACTGAACGACCAAGGTATAAACAACGTATTTACCAATATCATTACATACCTGCGTAGCATTAACTTAAAAACCAGTCCTTGACTTACGTTGGCGCTTGGTTTCTCTCATTTGAAAGGCGTAGAAGTTCAAGAGTTCCTGAAGAGAGAACAAAATTGTATTAGACCTGTTCCAAAATGACACTGGCCAGCTCCAAGAAAATAAGCCAAAAGTTGGCGGACTTCTATCATACATGCAGTTACTGGCAAATTGACACTTAACTCGTACAATATGTTGCGGCAGAGACGCTTTGTGGCCCGGCGACATGTTTTCTGTCTCTGTTTTATTTATTATAATCTCACGTGTCAACAAATCGACATCCTATCGAAGTTCTGTCAATCAGCGATTATCGATAACAACAATAGCAGCATTTGTCGCACACACAAATAAATAACGTAACACATATTTTGGCATATCTGACACCATCCCTCATTATCGCCCACACGACATCGATTATATTATATATGCTTAAGCAATAATAGGGATTATGTGATAAACTACATACTTACCGTAATGAATAATACAATTATAATTGCTTGTATATAACCAATGAATAATATTTATCCTTTATCCTGTTCAAGCGTCCAACGGTGACGAGGGTTTCACCTACCTTCTTCTCCCGTTTTTTCTTCTCTTTGCCGAGGGCGCGTTTCTCGTGAACCTCTGTGCGCGGGACTCCCTTGTTCTTGCCGTGTTTGGTGACCGTGATCCAGCCTTCCTCGTCCGGAACGCCCGCCTGATCCGCCTCCCGCTGCCGATCCTGAAGACAACACACTCCATTTTAACGTCTCGATATCGATGACAGATGCTAAGTTTATAGATATTTAGTATGGTGAGCAAAACGTTGGCACTGTCGCCAATTAATGTCTTTTTATTATGATTATACAAGAATATGAAGGCCTTTATTATTTTCGGCAAACAAGAGACTAGACATAACTGGAATTAAATCACAGATGGCATGATTACTACATTGGTGGAAACATATGTAATTTACTCGAATACCTAACTCTTTCATTCTATTAGGAATTAAGGAACACAATATTATTATAGATCATCAAGGATTAATGTGCCCCCGTTATGAAAGGTGACTTTATTTCTCATTTCCTCTATTGTCTCTTGGCCATCCATGGACCACTCACCTCCTCTACTGTCTTGTCGTGACTCTCCATAAACGTATCAATCGCCTCTTGAAGTTCATTTTCACTCAGTACACTGTTTTTGTACTCTGATACCCACTCTGCAAGACAAAATCATTCATTACGTATACTCTACTCAAACCGGTTGCGCAGTAAGTACAAACAATAGCAATATAAAAATGCATACGTAGCGACGAATGGAACAAATAACCGAAGTCATAATATTTCAGAATATCCAATTACAATCTTGCAAACAAATCCATCATTCTCGAGATTTTTTCTGCGATTACAGTTATTCGGATATGTGTCTGTTCTTTCCGATTTACTGTCCACAAAGTTTCAATATAGTAGACAAATAGTGTTAACTATATAGTGCTAAAGTGAAAGCGAATCCAAATCGTGCATCTGAAATGGCGCTTTTTAAAGTACGGTAGTGTTACTGGGTCGCTGGATTGCAGTCTACTTGTTCATGTGACGCTTCGTCCGTCACGTGTGTAAGATGTGACCTACTTCTCACTCCAGTGACTGGCCGCTGACCTCCTTCATACAGCACTCGTGGGGAAGAGTAGGGCAAGGTCAAGGCCGCCTGAAGCGCCACCTTGGCTCTGAACACGACGTACGCCACTTTGTACCCCTGAAGTTAAAATCGATGACAAAATACAGAGAGGGAGAGAGCCTTCAATCTGCCCATACAGCAGGTTTACATAAATATAACGATTTTCACGTACAATGTCATCTTACAAATGCACTATAAACATTGCACAGTTTTGTTAGTGTTAACTCTATAAGAAAGGAATCTGTTATCGTATCTAAGTTTATGTTAAAAGACTCAACTACCAGCGATGTCCTATCTCTATGGCATATTTAAAAGTGATAACCATGCAGTTTCTTCAAGGAAAATTACAACAGTATTCTTTTGTTTAAATTCAAGTCTGTTCTTGTATCCTACTTACAGCACTGGCAGGTTGTCTTTCAAACACAGCTTGCTTCTCGGGAGTATTGACGAAGTTCCCTGGTTTGTCTTGGATGAACACATTGGCAATTGAACCACAGGATTTGAACAAACGTTCCAGGCAGCTCTGTAAATAGTGTAACAGTTCACATTATCAAATATATTGTAACAGTAATACTAGAAACTCACATGAAGAATCAGGTTATTACAAAGATAAACAGGTTCCATATCACATTTGACCAGAATTATTAGAGAAATACCATACTGGTATGTTTTAAAGTATTAACACCTTATTATATTTTGCATAATACCATTTATAGAGGCAGTCTGTAACAGTTACTAGTCTTAATGGATTAAGTATGGTCCAAACATGAGCATACAGTGTTAGGCTTATCTTTTACTCATTAAGTCTACAGAGTCTACATATGTAATTAATTTATCTATTGTTAAATGATTTACTTTTTCTATTAGGTAGCGTGTGGCTGTGTCTTTGACTTACCTGGTCTACATATGGAGGAACATTAATAACAAAGAGTGTCTTGTGCTTTGGTTTTCTGTTATCAGTCTCCCTGACATTGTGCTCCCTCAGGTACAGGTAGTGATTGCAGGGACTGTTCAATGTCACCTTCACTGGTAACACTGATTACAAAAGAGACACATATATAAAAGTTAATGCTGGTAAACCCTATACTTGGAGTAAAAAATGAGGCTGAAAGCGATTTCAATACCATTTTGGTTGATAATAATCCTGCTAACCCCTGGTGCTTCACAACAGATGTTCTTCTTGGAGAATAGTACTTGTTTTCCTTATGCACACCCTTTTACTCTTCACTTTCCAAGTAGATTCAGTGTAGTACCATTTGAGACAGTTGTTGCTCTGCTCATATCCAGACAGACTGGAAAGTGGGTGGAAGACTTCTTTGTGCTGGCGAGTAAGTGTTCTTAATGGTACAATTCATTAAACCACTGTCATTTTGTACCATGATACCTAAACCTCATATTAACTGTAAAACCTGCATGCATATGAACCAAAAAAGTCAGTTAAAATTAGACTTTCTTTCATGCCAATTCATATTTGGTCATTCTTCACCAGCGGCTTTCGCCAGGTGGTGTTTTTACTTATTGGGTGTCAATGGCTGGGTATACAGAGCGCTACCACGCGAATGGTATTGTTTTGATGACTGTGCTCGCCGGGAGATCGATGAGAACTGTGATGTAACAGCAACATCGCCGCGAGGAGAAGTTGTAAAAAATTGTTGTTGGAAAGTTTGGCCAAAGTTTTACAAAAAGTGATCACATTTGTGCGTATTCAATCACTTTGCCGACAGAACTATAAAGGTATGAAGAACAACTTGACACATCGATAAGGACCGTTTATGTGTGTACTTTTCTGTAATCGCCGCCCGAAGAGTGCACATTTTTTAATCAACGCTAAATTTGAATGTTTACTTCATGGCACCCTCCGGCCCGCTCCCCAGAGCGGATAAGCCAGGGAGGGGCATGCAACAGGGCTAGGTTTAGCCTGAATGTTCAGACGTTACAGTCTTGACACTTGTTCTTGTGACTGTACAGTCACAAGGACAAGTGTCAAGACTGTAACGCCTGAACATTCAGGCTAGGCTAGGTTGGGTGATGATCGATGATCCTTTATTATCGCCCACTTTGGTTTTACAAACGTTTACAAATATACCCCAAAATTACCCACAATAACAAATTTCTTCATTCCGACGTGCTGCTCATGACAAATAACTATTGACACAACTTCGGTACCTGTGAATCCCTCACAAACAACACTGGCATCTGTTGCCATTGCAAACAAACACGTCTCTCTTCACGATTTATTTACAAGAAATGTGATCAAAGATGCAGTTATCACGTGAAACGTTCTACGACAAGAGCTACAGCCCGAATACGATAATATCCACTGCAGAATCTCAGGACTCACTGCGCTTGCGCATATCCAATGTAAACTTTGAGGCATTCCATCGCCAGTTGCGGTAGCTGTTGGTGCTTTATCTCGCTTATTTGATAATTGTGTTTCATTGTCAGAGACATACATACCAAAATGTCGTACAGAGATCTCCGAAGTAAGATATCACATATCAGCATATGGTGTAACTTAATTTACCCTTATACTACGAAGTTACGTGCAAGTAGAAGCCAAGTAAACAACCGGTTTTGCTGGAACGGCAGTGACACTTTAGACAGTGTCGACTGACGACTGTCAAACTCGAGGAGTGTCCCTTGGTTTACGCCCATTTTGACCGCCTGGGGGGCTAGATGAAGGCGGCCTGATGAGGGGACCGATGAGGGAGGGAGGGCCTACAGGGGGGGGGGGGGGGTTGTGTTCGTTGCAGGGGTATGATGTGGGAGGTTTGGTGGTTAATGTTGAGGTCGCGGATCGCAGGGGATTAAAGCAGTATGTTCTGTAATTTTTGTATTATCAATCTCTTCACCATGTCAAATAATTTTGTCTTGAATTGAAAGCCTGTAGGCTGTGAAGCTTTTATGACTTTCGTCGGACACTCATTTCTTTAGTCAATAGTATATTTTCTTGTGATCAGGCGATTCTTGTCACCTCTCGCTTCATTTTCAATGCAAACGTCAGCAAGCGCCACCTGGCAGCGAGTGCTCAAGTTTGTTTACTTCCGGTGAGCGGCGGAGCATTGAAAATGAAACAAGAGAGGATAAAAATCTCCCAGATTACAAGAAAATACACTACTAAAGAAATGACTATCCAACCAGGGTAATAGCCAGAGACCCGCCTTCGATTTTGGCAGGCAGATTTTCAGTTTGGCGGGCACTAAGGCGCTGTTTACCCGCTAAAAAAATGAGCACCATCCCCCGGTCGTAAGTTTTCAGAGCATACAGAGCCCCACCCTCCCCCCAGTCACAAGTTCTTCAGAGAGCAATCCCCCCCCCCCCCCTTGGCAAATTCCTAGACCCACCCCTGAATGACGCTCACAGTTTCATATGAACACTTTCTTCTACCAGTCGCAATCCCATTCCTAGCCATGTATAAGGCCTACAAGGCCATAGTTTTTAATGACATGCCACCGTCCCCTCCACCCTTCTGTGCTTAAATTGTCTATAATTTTTTTATAGCTGCCAAAGAGGACCACGGTTACAGTTGGCATACACCATCATTTTCACCTTACCTAACTCCAGCCCCAAACTTCTTACACTGTTACTGAAAACATGTATTGGATAAGGTTACAATGATTGACTTATCTTCATTCTTGTGCCAAGCTGTGCCAGGTAATTGTGGTGTGGTCAGTGATGCTGACAGTGAATGGGCTGAAGGCAGTAACAAGATCAGTGGTGCCACTGCAAATCTGTTTCTGTTTTACATAGAGACTATCAGGCATACCTTGAATTTTGACTTATTTATAAGAATGCTGGGATTCATTATGATATTAATCTCTGGGCTTGCGCTAGGATATTTTTTTCATTAGCCAAGCTGGCTAATTCCATGGAAAAACATTAGGCAAAATTAGCCAAATATATTGGTTATACATTGGTTATGTGTTGTAGTTGAAATTTTATATTCGCCATTTTTGGCGAGTGTCCAGGAAGTTCTTATCGCCAAATTCCAAATGCTAACGCGAGTCCAGAATCTATACATTCAGCTGTCAGTTAAAATATATGCATGACTGTTCACTCACAATCAACTTATAATCAACCCTTAAAGTGTAAACCAGATGCCATGGTTGTTATATCCATAAAGCTTAGTCATGGATGACAATAGAAATAATGTACCATCAGTAACATCTAGAAAGTAAAAAATATAAATGTTGACAAGCTACTAAATATGTAACACTAAATACCATCCTGTAGTTTAGTGAATAAAAGTATGCTGTTTACAATTTAACAGTGACTAGTTTACAGAGAGAAACCACAAATTGAGTGTATAATAATTTTATTAACTTTAACACCTAATAAACAATGATTTGTTTGTTACAGATTTTACAGAAATGATGCGTGCCTTGGGGTATAAGCGCCTTATCTCCATGGAAAACTTTAGGGCACCAAACTTTCCCCTTGTTGCTGAAGTTCTCACATGGCTGGTCAAAAGGTGATTATTTTATCCTGCACAAAATAGAGATAAATATGCTGATTTATATTATTCACATATATATATATATATTTTTTGTTTATTAACTTATTGAATAGTAGTAGATTATTTTATTGGTATTTTATTGATATGTTTCATGTGATTTATGTATTCTTTTGTATAGGAGGCTTTGAACCTACCTGTAGTATAGAAAAGAAGTGAACACAACAAAAGACAAAATATTGGTCCATTCATATCATTAAAAGGATAGTTAGAATGTCGGTAGAAATACCAAGACAAGTAAGGAGATAGTTGTTAAATATTCATTATCCTGAATTGCATCAGATATGATCCAACTGCTGACATCCCAACAGATGTAGACACAGCGCAAGATCGTGTCATTTTCATCAAATCTGCTGCAGAATTCATGGTACAGTTGAATTTGCCTGTTGTATTTAGAAGTTTTATTTAGTTATTACTCCTGATTAAAACCAATATCAGCCAGCATTTCATATGTTTTTTTGTTTGATATATACGGACTGTACAGTTGTCCCTGCATCATACTAGGTCTTCATGCGTCACAGAAATTGCTTTGAGCAAACAAAAATGCTGCAGAATGTTGATGTAGTGAGAGAAAGCTTGCAGTGCTGCATCAAAGACCATGAAGCTTTTGAAAACATTGGATGAACTTAGTAAAATGATGTTTGGCTGATTTAATTTATCATGTATATTATGGTTCGATTTGTGATCATGGTTGCACCTGAATGGTTTATCTGATGGCATCCTTTTGTTATACAGCTTCCTTTATTATGCAGGCTTTTTGGCCTGGTTAGCTGATGTCAACACAGTCACCACTGTTTTTGATTTATGAAAGAGATGTGTCAATCTATTCTCAACTAGAACATTCTCTCCCCAGATTGATAAATGATTACAAACTCTATTAACTAAGCCAGCATGTTTAATTCATTTTGACCTTTGCTGCATGTGTGTGAATGTTTTGAGACATCGATCAGGATTGTAAGAAAAAGGGGGATTCTAAAGAAGTTACTCCTGTCACCAGCTGGCACAAGTTGCAGAATGCCCTGAATAGTGACATCAAGTCTGCACATCCATGCCACAGTTCACTGTTTAATTTGGCAGGCAACCAAGGCTCATATTAAGATGAACACAAAGAAATTGTACCAAGCAGATGGCTACTCTGTCAAAGAACTTCTCAAGGTGACTTCTGTGTTGTACAACGCCATGAAGACCAACGTTGCTTCCTTACAAGAGGAAAGCAGCGACGATTCTGGAATCTCATTTGACATCTCATCCCGGGTAAGTGTGTTTCACCTCATTTTAGTGCATTTATAATATTATGGCAAGGCTAAATTATGTTTTGTTTTTACAGTTACAACTGTGGCAACCTTGTTTGGAAACAACGAAAAATGTCTGGAAAAAAGATGGTTTAATTATTGGCAACAATGGGTAAAACTAATCTAATTTATTGACCTAATTCATGCCTCAGTCGCTAGCTGAAACCTGCAGAATATGATACTACACCGGCTTCTGCAATGTCCTTTTGTATTCATGTCGCTATGACATCACCCCTGACCTTTTAGGTCAGTGATCTGAAGGACGCCCGACGCCTGGCCTCTGAGATCACAGCGAAGGGAGCTCAGCTGTACGACCTTCTCGGCAAGGAAGTGGAACTCAGGGTACGGAACACGTGGCACACACGTCTGGGGTTAATTCTATGCAGGATCAGGACATTCTCACTGGATAGATGCCCGCATCATGAACTGAATGCCTAAACTGGGCGATATAAGCACTTGAACAGCAGATTTGTGTTTGTTATCATCGGTTGAATAATTTTATTATTATTTATAAAATAATTATATAATGATTTAGTCTAAAAATGTCATGAAGTTAAGTAAGGTTTTGGCTTTCAGTTGCGTATATATATATATGGAAAATGCAGTTCATGATATTATCGTGCATCATACTTATTGTAATGCAAACACTTACATATGAACTATATTTGCTATAATATACAGAATTGTATTACCAGTACTGTTTTTTTTTAAATGCTGCTTTGGTGTCGAACCGTGATCAGCATGTCTACTCGCATTTATCCCTAACTTATGATTAGATAACGTGCTCACACGATCGCATCTCGGGTCTCTCATCATTAATGTAACATTTGTTATTGATTTCCGCAATGCAATGGTACAACGTTGAGACTCAGATATCAGCCCGTGGCTGTTGACGATACGTGACTTGTACGTGTTTCTCCGAGAGCAGGAGGCGCGTTCTGCCGTCATCGCCCGTCAGCTGGACATCAACGAGGTGGAACGCGGACTGGTGGCCTCGGTCAAGGCCGTCGAGGTTGGTACACGCCACGCGACTTGTGCCGCCATCTACTGGCTGTAAAATGTGGTGTAAACAGGAGTCGCAATTTCGGCCTCGCAACAAGCGGAATGACTTGTTGAGCGATATATATAAATCAGGTCAATTTTGCGACCTGCATGTATTACGTTATTAATGGAGGCTCGGGCTGCGGTATGACTAGCTATATAGTGTGGGATGATGTGACAGAACCCCGGTCGAAATTCCATGTTAGAGCCCACGATATGCATTTCTGTAATAAACAGTTGTGGTGAGTAATACGTGAGCTATGCTTAAGCAATGATTTACCGAAATACAGAAAAACAACGGAACTAAAAAATGTCTTAAGGTCTTAAGGTCATTGCCCAAGAGTGCATTAGATAGATAGATAGTTTATTTCGTACTATAAGCTGGCCTCCAGCCAATACCCAGACTGCATTGCGCATCTAGTGTCGCCTCCCAGTGTAACTGCGAACGATTTGCGAATGCGTCTTGGCGGGCGAAGCCTAGTCAAGGTGACGCCCGCTGTAGCTGTCCGCAGTGTGCAGTGTTAATGAAGGGATGTCTATGTGGGCTGCAGGCTGACATCAAGAAGACGATGAACAGCATCGACAACGTGGCGTCCGACGAGGCCAACCTGGAGGCCAAGATTGAGAAGAGGAAGAACGAACTGGACCGGAACCAGAAGAGGCTAGCGACTCTTCAAAGCGTCAGGTAAGGGAGCCAGCCTCCGGAGCTCACTAGGTGGCGCTATGAGCGTCAGGTAAGGATGCCAGCTTACGGATCTCACTAGGTGGCGCTATGGGCGTCAGGTAAGGATGCCAGCTTACGGATCGCACTAGGTGGCGCTATGGGCGTCAGGTAAGGATGCCAGCTTACGGATCTCACTAGGTGGCGCTATGGGCGTCAGGTAAGGATGCCAGGCTCCGGAGCTCACTAGGTGGCGCTATGGGCGTCAGGTAAAGTAGTCAGCCTCAGTGTGGCTTGGAACGCTTATGCAATCCTGACTGTATCTTCTGCCACCTACGCTACGAGTCATCGATGTTAATATATAACGTATGTAAAACTGTCCAGCCAGATCTGCACTGCAACGTGCTTCGCAGTAATCGTGCCCACAGAACATTATAAAGAGAGAGACGCTATATTAAGACCCCCTCTCCGCCCCCACCCCCTTCCTCTCTGATCGCCCCCACCTCCACTTCTCCTGTGACCTCCGCTCCACTCCACTTCTCTGACCCCCCCCCCTCTCTGACCCTCAGACCGGCCTACATGGATGAGTACGAGCGACTGGAGGAAGATCTCCAGAAGCTCTACGAGGATTTCATGATGAAGTTCCGGAACCAGGCGTACCTGGAACAGGTGTTGGAGGAGTTCAACCGAAACGAAAACGAGAAGACGGAGGTGGGTGACCCGAACACACAACACAATCCTAAATAAGAAGTCATTTATATACTACTCACAATTTGCTAAAGATTACCTCTATGCAGAGATATCTGAGTGTGTAACAGGTGACTGTGTAATTCTACTATAATACAAAGACGTTTGCCTTTATCATGCATGGTGGCACACGAGTAACAGATTGGACACATATTGGGGAAGGTTTATCTGTATTATAGTAGAATAAAGGCTCCTCTTCATGTTTGATTCTCCCCATTGATGCGATATGACCCCCCACAGGTTAAATTGTCTTTTAGTTCAAACCAAATACATACAATTAATAATAAAACTGAACTATTGAGATTACCATATGAACGTCTAATTACTATTGGGAACGGGTCGTCTTTATCCGTTTAAACGCCTCATGAACATTATTTGAAGCTCGCGTTAAGCTGCTCATGCTCTGTGGATATTCCCACATTTAGAACAACTTAAGTACACATAGTTTTAACCATTTTTTGTGTGGAATATGTATTTTTAGAAAAAAAATCTGGAATATATATTGTTAATTTTTTTTGAATATATCTTATTAACCATTTTTTTCGGGAATATATATTTTTAACCATTTTTTCTGGAATATATACTTTTAAATTTTTTTTCTGGAATTCTGTTATTAACCATTTTTGGGGGGAATATATATTGTTAACCATTATATCTATGCCCAGTGAAATATCTATTCTTTGCGTTGTTGCCTGAGCTGTCTAAGATGTCCCTCTGTGGTCTCCACGGCGTCTTGTTTCTTCAGGATATGGAGAAGACCATCCGACAGTTTGCCGATAAGATCCGGACTGAGGAGAAGAAACTGGACATGGGAGACCAGGATAGCGAGGACTCATTCGCAGGTCAGTCCCTCAAATCTTTTCCCTGATAGGGTCCTTCCTTCCGGGAGTCAATAATGAGGTCATCTCGCTTGGGGTCATTAATAGGGTCAACGTCAGGGTCATTGTCCGGATCATTGATCTTGGGGTCATTGGCAGGGTTATTAATCTTGGGGTCATCGCCCGGGTCAGTCCTCTATGGGTCAAACGTTTGGGATTTTTTGTCAAGGTCATTCATTTTGGCAACCTTGTCAAGGTTTTTTTTTTGGGTCGAGGTCATAGATCTTGGGCCATTCACTTTGGCTTCATTTCCGGGTTATTAGTGTTATCATTGTCTTATCATTGTGAATTTTTTTCACCTCTGGGAAATTGTCATGGTCATCAGAATCGTTAATTATTGGAGTATTTTCCTGAGGCCAATAGTCAATGCCGTCGCATGAAGGTCAAGGTTCATACTCGAGCAACATCAGTATCTATTTAGCCCTTCAGTGACCTTGTACGGGCGCTTGCTAAGGTCATTTGGTGCAGCCGTATATGCTTACCGTATATTTTATACCTAAGTTGCTGGTGTAGATAATGCTCCAAAGAGCAAAACAAAAGTCAAGAAGAACATCAAAGGTCAGTATGGTTCACTTAGAGGTCAAGCGTTCACGTTGTCGTTGCCAAGGTCCTCGCTGTCACCATGTTCTATCACGATTAGAACCCCCACCCTCACCCGTATCATCACCCCCATCCACTGCGCAGTCAGCCACGCTTATCACCCACAAAGAGCGCTGATCAAGATATGTTGCGCCTGTCACAAAATACGGAATCATTTGCTATACTAGCCGCCCCGCTCGCGGCGTTCGTAGTAATAAGCGAAAGAAATAACAGTATGACAGTATTTTGCTTTATACGTCAAATAGTAGCAGGCAGAAGGTAGACATTGGGCAGAAATAATATCGATAATCATATTGACATAAATTGAGACCGGGAGCTACGGAATAACGGGACATACATGTTAAGGATATTTAAACCCTGTGCAATTATTGTGCATCCAGTACAGAATACTCAAATTGCGGCTAAAGCACGATATAAACGAATTGAGTAAAAAAAAAAGGGTTGATTAAGTTAAAAAAGGGGCTGTTTCCCGTCCGTTGTTCGTCATTTAACGTATTACTACTACTTTCAGTGGATAAAATCTGCCTGACGTCCTGGTTGGTTTATAGAATTGACGTGTAGACCGCTTAAATATACTGTAAAATTTGATCAAAGATCAAAAAGATCAAATCAATTCAAATAGGCAAGGTTCCCCGGATTTCGTTCTCTTGTTACTAATGGGAAGTTGTAGACGCGAAACAGTACGGGATTTGTTTGTTTTGATGACGGTTCGGGCGATAAGGCGTTGGGAGAAATACTATTACTGTTGGCACCAAGCCAGGTAGCCCGCCGCAGGCCGCGGGATATAAGGTGGTAAGGACCCAGCGGTTGTGTTGACACATGCGATATCTTTGGCACATCTAAGAGCGACGGCTGGATATTAATAGGTTCTCATGGCGTAGGTTCTCAAGGCGGCTGCTGATGCCAATGGGCTCTTGCATGCCGCGGCATAGTGGGACAGACAGCTTCATTTTATTAGTATAGATTTCTAACAACCAAAGCAGCAATCGCTTTTCATGACGATATAACATCTAATTCGTCTGCATGATTCATGAGGTCAACACCACCGATAAAAGGCGCGGAGTCACTGCATTAAATATGAGGGGTGAGTTCGGGTATGCGGGCGGAGTAGTCGGACTCCGCGGAGTGCGAAACCGAACGCGGAGATTGTGTTCCGATAGCGCGGTCACGTGGTACATGTTACTCCCGGAGTGTACTCCGCATCCAGAGGAGGGTCACGCGGATTTCCAACATGGCGTCCAGGCCCAACAATACGTAATATATATAAAGTAGTATTTCGGCCTGCTAAAACTCTGTAAATAATATTATAAGAACTAGAATTAACAAAAAAAAAACGACACGTATCCGTTGATTTATTTTAGGGTACTGTTTAACATGATTTGTGCAGTTCAGCAAGTGCAAGATTCACGCGGACAGTAGATTTTGCGTTCGGTTTATCTTGATCCGCACATGAGCAGAATGTATGAGTGCACATGCCCCAAATATCTGCGCATATCCAAACTCACCCAAGGTGTTTGCTCCAAACGCCCGCTACATGGAGCCACCAGCTTTTCACTGACACAAAAGGTCGGGGTTGTCTTGTCCAAAGCTTCCAGGAGGCAAACTTCACTGTCCCGCGTCGGCGCTCACGCCAACACTGGCTTCTGTACTGTAGGCAAACACATGCAGACCCAAGAACCGAACGTCCCTGGCTTTGTTTGAATTACATCAGGATATAAAATTAACGCCCACAAATAAAAACTGTTCAATATTTTTGTTTAAGAGATTTGGGATGTATTTGCGATCGAGAAAATAAATATTAAAACATAACAAAATACATATAGAAGTTTATTTTCTCGTGACCCTCAACTACCTATTACCTTTTTATCATGGTCAAAATTTATTAAAGGCAAATTTGATTCACCGTTTTTATAAGTGATAGTGACTAAATGACGACAATTCACCGATTTCAAACATAATGTCAATGAAATAATGATGAATCTAGTTATACATCTGATGTTCCCGTTGAATTTCATTCTCGTTCGAACTGTTCTTATAATTATTAAGCTACTTAATATAATATTACTCCACGTTATGTAATTATAGTGACTTTGCTTGACATATGTTGGAAAGTTGAAGCTATGTGTACTGCCTTGTCTGCTTTAGGGGTGATAACCAGGCTGTAGACAACAGATTATAGATTATTTTGTACTAATCGGATCATATACTATTTATCATATCTTTAGGTAAACATGATTCGCGTCAATTAAATACATCGTATATGCATGCATAGATATATATATAAATATCCATCCCCTTGCATCGAGGGGTATAGAAAACCCTGAGTTAAGGTCAGGAGACCGCAACCCAAGGTCATTAAACGCTAATGTATGAATTAGGTTATAACGGCTGTGAGTTGCGACACGTGTCACCTTGCGTCCATGTGTAACACGTGTACAGGTTGTAAGATACCTGAACTGCGGCTTTCGTGGCCATGCATGTCATTAGATAGTCGGCTGTATTTGACTCAGCTGACTGGTTTTGTTGCCAGGCTTGGTTGACGACGTGGACAGTGGTGGGGAGAGCACGGACGAGATGGCTCCCAACAAGGACCGATTGGACCGGCCGGGCCACAACAGACAGAGGCCAGGTACGGGGCGCTGTGTTATCGTCTGCTCTCCGATACACCCTACCCCCACCCTCACTTCCGCCCCCCCCCCCTCAACTTCCACCTCCATCCTTTCTACCCCTCATTTCCACCTCCACCTGATGTGTGAAGCCGCTTCGTGTTGGTGGGCCACATGACTTGGGCGTAGCTTATTAAAAGCTCCTTGTCGAGCTTTTTGCGCCAAATCTAAGCCCAGGCGACATGTATATCACACCTTGCAGAAAACTCGATTGTTTCATTCTATAAATTCAGAAATTTACTAAGCATCGCCATTTGGGCTGTTATATGGCAAACGTGTCTATCCCGGGACTCCGTGTCTATCCCAGGACAGCGCAAATACTGATGACGTTGACCACTACGTACAGCACCTGTGGTTATTTGATGTCACGGGCAACGCTAAGAAACTCTATTTGGCAATCTGGCATGCGTGGAATATAGACAAAACAAAGTTTGGATGATTCAAGAATTGATTCTTATTTGTATTTTGACCTCCTTAGTTTTTGCGGTAAAGAGTTCGATATCGAGGTCGTTAAAGTAACTTTAACGTGTTTAGTTCAATACGATTTTATGTTTCCAGCCCAGGAGATGGGGATGGGTTCTAAGGGTAGACAGCCCCCCGAGACTACTGGCCGAGTCAAGGGTTCCATGATGATGAACCTAGATGATGATGATGATGATGATGACGATGATGACGATGATGACGAAGACGAGGTAAGAGTGAAATTGTACCACGTACGTGTCGGCCTATATAATGTTTCTATGGAGCTACATGCTGCCTTTCCCTAGTTTTCTTGCGTCTTAACCTTGCGACATTATAAGATCGTACTACAATTAGGATATGGTTATTTTCACACACCTGAAATGTAATTATGGCTCACCGATAGCTTGGCGGATCTGGTATTAATACAGTGTGTACTTGCATGACGTATCCAAGTGATAGAGGCGGCCTCTCTAGCCCATATGGTAAACAGACTGGGCTGCAGATCAACAGGTCGTAGGTTCTAACCCTGGCACCTGCGCCTGGAGAAAGTTTCATAAAACTCGTCCCGAGAAGTATCTTTGGTCAAATTTAGCCCTCGGGCACAAAAACGGACTAAAAACCCAACGTTTTATTTCATTTTATTTTATTCAAGTGATTGCGAATTGAGCAACCTCCTATTAACCTGTCTAATGCTGAGTCGCTGCGATTTAACCCTCACAGGACAGCGAGGGGCTCGAGTCTGGCGACTCCGACATTGACATTGATGGCGACGACGATGGCGATAGCGACGACGGCCTTGAACTTGGTGGAGCCGCCCAAGCACGTCGCCGGAAGCCGACGCAGCAACCGCCCCCTGATGACGACGACAGCGAAGACTTCTGAGTCTTCCAACCGTTATAATAGAAAGAGAAAGACGCACACTTCAGGGGTTTTCCCGGAAGCTGTGAGTCGCCAACCGTTACAACGGAAAGAAAAATGGCGCTCATTTCAGGGGATTCCCCGGAAGTTGTGAATCGCCAACCGTTACAACGGAAGGAGTATGACGCTCACTTCAGGGGATTCCCCGGAAGTTGTGAATCGCCAACCGTTACAACGGAAGGAGTATGACGCTCACTTCAGGGGATTCCCCGGAAGTTGTGAATCGCCAACCGTTACAACGGAAGGAGTATGACGCTCACTTCAGGGGATTCCCCGGAAGTTGTGAATCGCCAACCGTTACAACGGAAAGAGTATGACGCTCACTTCAGGGGATTCCCCGGAGGTTGTGAATCGCCAACTGTTACATCGGAAAGAGTATGACGCTCACTTCAGGGGATTCCCCGGAAGTTGTGTTTGCTTGCGCGTCATCTGCTGGTCGCAGTAACCGTAAATGAAATTTGGGAGACAGTGGGTGCTTGATCTTCAGCCTGAAGCGACCGGCATAGGGTAGAGAGTGGGTTGGCACGGAAAGTTATAATAACAGGGGGAGGCGGGAGTGGGAGGAGGAGGGGGGGTGGGGGTGGGGGGCGATGCTCCCCGAGAATCCGATATCTGAAGGACTCATTCCGTCCACGTGTTGCGCGTTGTTATCGTCGTCTCGGAAGAATGTATATTTATGTGAACATCTGGCACGTTTTAAGTCAACATTATGTTGTTTTGTTCAGTTTTGTGACTTTGTGCTGTTAGTAAACGATCTCGGATTGGTGGGCTCTCAACTCAATGTGTCTGGTTCCGCTCACCACGTGTTTGGTTCCGCTCACCACGTTTGGTTCCACTCACCACGTGTTTGGTTCCGCTCACCACGTGTTTGGTTCCACTCACCACGTGTTTGGTTCCACTCACCACGTGTTTGGTTCCACCCACCACGTGTTTGGTCCCGCTCACCACGTGTTTGGTTCCACTCACCCCGTGTTTGGTTCCACCCACCACATGCTTGGTTCCACTCACCACGTGTTTGGTTCCACCCACCACATGCTTGGTTCCACCCACCACGTGTTTGGTTAAACCCACCACGTGCTTGTTTCCGCTCACCACGTGTTTGGTTCCGCTCACCACACGCCATTTGTAATGCCTTTTGGGCGAACCTATAGACTGTTTATTTATTTTCCACATGTTATATATAATAAAAGTCACACTGTTTATTTGCATCTTGTCTTCTGTCACTGGTGCGAACATATATAGTGCGGTGCAATGTAATACAAATCGGCGCGACCGTCAGGGTTCACGTATGGAGGACAACCTAGGGTTCTCGAAATGACCGTTCATAAGGCAGAACGATATTCCCAAGAATACAAAGAAATCCAGACTATCCATTAGTTTTACAGCCAGTGACCGATTAAAATGGCATTTTCGATAATGGCTGAAAAATATATGGCTGTCAATCTCTACATGGTCAACGCTATTTAAAATGTCCTGACAATAATCGCCGACCATGAAACGATAGGTGCACACATGAAGAACGACAGGGTTTGTACCACAAACACGTCCAGATATTGATTGCTAGAAGTGAATACACGTACATTAGACGTGCCTGGATGTAGGTCGGAAAACACCGTAATCGATCGACTAATAACGCCAATGAATTTGATAAATAAACCGCATGCAATTTACGTCATCTACCCAAACTACATTCGTCCTGTTGTTAGATTGCACAGCATCTGGGATTAATAGGAAGTCATATGGCTTCAAATAACGGTTTACACACTGGCCAAGCGTTATATCGACAGAAAAACCCTCAGTCGGTCGTCGCTCTTTCACCCCGTTATATCATTGTTGGTTATTTGGCCAGCCTCCCTGGTTGGTAATCTTAAGCCTCCATTGAGGGGGGAAACGGAGGGGGGAGGGGGGGGGGCTACAGTCGATAGTTATCAATCAAATGTATTTCGCATGTCGCATACTAACTAAAGGGATTTAAAAGGGGGCTCTACAGTGTCGATTTTTCAACATTCTCAGTGTCGATTCTTCACGACGTTCCACGTCGCTATTTTAGTGTCGTTTTTTTTAAAATGCCACTGTGTCGATGTCGCTGTTTCAGATCCTCAGTGTCAGAATTTGGGGGTCAATGTCGAATTTCGATTTTACAAACACGCCTGGGTGGCCAATTACCCCTTCCACACCCCTAACAACAGACCGTGTCACTTTTCAGGGTAGAAATCCAAAGAATATCTGTAAAATGCCCGCTCAACAAATGGTCAGTGGACCAAATTAAATTGGTAAATTTTGTTCGTCAAATAGTTTTATAGTATAATTTTCCCGATACGAAAGATATGCCTGGCGCAGGATAAATAATATAAAGAATGAGATATTTACACATATATATGTAAATTTAAGTTTTTCATTTTTCTGTCAGCTCAATGTCTCAATGAGACCGGTCATACTGACACATAGATTGGTGTTACCACCTTGATATCCCACCCGGAGGGACCCAGGATAACGAACTCAAAACAAACAACCAAAATATAAAATAAAACTTTTCAGGCAGTTGTTAGTTTTTATGTCCAAGAATATACACGAAAATAAAATACAAACCTATAGATGCATCCTGTTTTATTGACTTTGAGAATCAGTAGTAAAAGTACGTTAAACGCCATGGCTTTCAAACTAAAATACATTTATTGGTAAGTGCAAGCGGAAACACGTCACAATCATGTCTTTCTCCACTGTCACCAGCATATAAGAACAACGAGTATCCTGTTACACCACTAGAATAACAAGAAAATTCAGGTTGCATAGACAGGGACTGCAACAAAAATAGAATATCTGCCATATTAGACGGAACTTCAAATATATTACAAGCCCATGCAGTAAACTAAAAGCTAGAGTTTTAAACCACTGGCATGCAATTGCAGTGAAATAAGCAATAAACAAGCTACCACTTTGGTTGAGCGACTGTCTTAGGATATGTACGCGAGAAGTGATTTAGTTATTTATATATACACTTACCACCGATAAGGAACATTGGCATAATGAAATGCTGCAATCAAAGAGTAGCATTTACGTTAAAAAAAACTGTGACATTGATGGCAGAGGTAATGGTACATATGACAGAACCGATATCTTTACTTGACAGCAGACCGTCAGTTGGAAGCTATGACGTCACATATCTGTATGCAGGCCACTGTTTTGCAAGGATGCTGTGGCGGATTCATGCAAATACATTCTGGAGAACATTCGGGCACTAATCAGGTCATGAAATAACTATTTAACATCACAACATGATTTGGCTCGAAAAACTCGTTCAATAACTTATAATGTTTAATACTCATTTCATAATCTTGCGGACAGAATATAGAAGCCTTTAAAAAATGTGAAGACTACTTTTTCCATAATAATTGCATTGAAGGTACGAACAACTCTATCAGGGTACGTATGCATATATATATAATAATACTTTAATGCCTTGATATTTAAATATTTATTTATTACCCGCTTTCACTCTCCAGTTGTAACGTCTCACACGCACACCAGGTGGATCGAGGTCTGAGTCCGCGGGACCTGCCCGTGTCTTATAACACCCGTATCTCGCTAGCTATATAAAGCAGTCGCTGCTATGCAACGAAACAAAACGATACAAGTAGCAACCAAGTGAGAGATGAACAAAAAGTACGACTACATCTGTGTGGTATAAATGTCTGGAGAGACGCTGCATAAAACTGGTCCATGCCGTTGCGTTTGTCCGCATATTGCTATACTCGACTAGACGTACAGTGCCACGGAAACGTGGTGGCGCTAGGTGCGTACCCCCCCCCCCCTCCCCCTCCCCAGCCCTGTGGTTCAGGTCATCCTTATTAATTAGGGCACGCTAAGACCAAACCACGCATCATCTCTAGCCCCCCCCCCCCCGCGACCCCTCAAAGGACGTGGGCGGCCAGCATCCTCGCCTTGGATTGACTACAATAAGCCGTGGACTTTAACAGAGTTTGGGCGGTGAATCAAAGTCATAGCAAGGTCTCTGGGTAGATATAGATCCAGCTATGTTTCGGAAGTCCCAGCGCGCAGGTTTAGAGGCAACGACCTTAAATAAATCCCAAATGGCGCCTATCCGCCCCAAAAACCACAGAAACCAGGCCACATGCTCCGGTCGGACAAAGTCACCATTTCACTGTGGTCGAAGTGCAAGGCTTATTATGTCGTATTAGAGACTTGTTAGGTCGTAGTAGAGACTTGTTAGGTCGTAGTAGACTTGTTAGGTCGTAGTAGAGACTTCTAAGGGCGTAGTAGAGACTTTAGATTTAGAGACGTAGTTAGATTTGTCGAATCAGCCGAGGTCGCCCTAGAGACGTAGAGGTCGAATTAGAGATGTTGGGTCGAATTATACTTTTTTTCGTCGAATACAGACTTTTCATGTCGAATCAGAGACTTTGTATGTCGAATCAGAGACTTTGTATGTCGATTTAAAGACGTTTTACGTCGCATTAGAGACTTCGACTTTCGTCACTATATAGTTAACGCATTCATTCGTTCTGTACTATATATATATATCTACATATTTAGACACGACGGGAGGTCATTCAGGCCACAGTGGTGGAGGTGGCGGCGGCGTTCCTGCCCACCGTGGTCACGTGACTGGAGCGGATGGTGTAGAAGGACCAGATGACCATCTGCAGCAGCCCCACGATGATGGGCGTCAGCACGCACGTGTAGAACATCGTGGCGTACAGCATCCCGTCGTGCAGCACGTGCGGCACGGCCGTGGCGCCGCCTAGCGCGCTCTGGCGGGACCGCTGCAGGTTCTCGTAACCCTTGCTGTTGAGGATGGCCACGGTGACCATGGGGGCCAGGGACATGGCCGGCTTGGTGATCAAGGCGTTCAGGCCGAACACCATGGACGACATGGGGTGACTGCAGGGGCGGGGGCGGGGGCGGGGTGGTGGTGGGGGGGGGGGCGCGGGGGGAGAGAAACACCTCCATTATGTACAGTCAGCAACATGCGACAGTAACGGATAACTTACATTATGGTCAACCTCGTCAAGTTTTCTTATCATGGTAATCTTACAAAACAATAATCCACTTTGGAGTTTAACGTCTCAATTTCATTTAGCCACAAAAAAGGATATTCAGTGTATACCAAAAACACGGAACAAAATATCAAATGTGTATTGAACTACGTTGTATAAGAATACATATTTTATTCATATTTCAGCAATCTGTAGGGCCGTGCTCACGAGACTTGAGCCTCATTATAGGGGTAGCAAAGTGAACATTATCTTACCCTCTTAGCAAGCTCAACATTATATTATCCTCTTAGCAAGGTGCACATTATATTACCCTCTTAGCAAGGTCAACATTATATTACCCTCTTAGCAAGGTCAACATTATATTACCCTCTTAGCAAGGTGAACATATTACCCCCTTAGCAAGGTGAACATTATCTTACCCTCTTAAGAAGGTGAACATTATATTACCCTCTTATGAAGGTGATATTACCCTCTTATGAAGGTGATATTACCCTCTTATGAAGGTGAACATATTACCCCATTAGCAAGGTGAACATTATCTTACCCTCTTAGCAAGATGAACATGATCTTACCCGCTTAGCAAGGTGCATAGTATCTTACCCTCTTAGCAAGGTGAACATTATCTTACCCTCTTAGCAAGATGTACATTATCTTACCCTCTTAGCAAGGTGCATATTATATTACCCTCGTAGTAAGGTGAACATTATGTTGCTCTCTTAGCGAGGTGGACATTATCTTAGCAAGGTGAACATTATCTTACCCTCTTAGCAAGATAACATTATCTTACCCTCTTAAAAAGGTGAACATTATCTTACCCTCTTAGCAAGATAACATTATCTTACCCTCTTAACAAGGTGAACATTATCTTACCCTCTTAGCAAGATAACATTATCTTACCCGCTTAACAAGGTGAACATTATCTTACCCTCTCCTGTATCGCTGCTGATCCCGGTCAATGACATCGGAAAGACAGAGGTTGAACAAGGCGAAGATACCCACGGCCACGGCCCTGTCAAACACAACGACCACAATACGCTCAGGCATAGGGCACAGGGCATACATATATTGCGCAAAGTGGCATAGCGCTTAGTGATTCGGAGCTCAGGCAGAGGGCGCTCAGGGTTTGGAGCTTAGAGAGGGCGCTCAGGCAGAGGGCGCTCAGGGTTTGGAGTTCAGAGAGAGGGCGCTGAGGCATTGGGCGCTCAGGGTTTGGAGTTTAGAGAGAGGGCGCTCAGGCAGAGGGCGCTCAGGGTTTGGAGCTCAGAGAGGGCGCTCAAGGAATTGGAGCTCAGGGAGAGGGCGCTCAGGGTTTGGAGCTTAGAGAGAGGGCGCTCAGGGTTTGGAGCTTAGAGAGACGGCGCTCAGGGTTTGGAGCTTAGAGAGAGGGCGCTCAGGGTTTGGAGCTCAGGGAGAGGGTGCTCAGGCAGAGGGCTCTCAGGGTTTGGAGCTCAGGGAGAGGGCGCTCAGGGAGAGGGCGCTCAGTGAGAGGGCGCTCAGGGATTTGGAGCTCAGAGAGAGGGCGCTCAAGGATTTGGAGCTCAGGGAGAGGGCGCTCAGGGAGAGGGCGCTCAGTGAGAGGGCGCTCAGGGATTTGGAACTCAGAGAGAGGGCGCTCAGGGATTTAGAGCTCAGGGACAGGACGCTCAGTGAGAGGGCGCTCAGGGATTTGGAACTCAGAGAGAGGGCGCTCAGTGAGAGGGCGCTCAGGGATTTGGAACTCAGAGAGAGGGCGCTCAGGGATTTAGAGCTCAGGGACAGGACGCTCAGGGAGAGGGCGCTCAGGGTTTGGAGCTCAGAGAGGGCGCTCAGGCAGAGGGCGCTCAGGGAGAAGGCGCTCATGGAGAGGCCGCTCAGGGATTTGGAGCTGAGGGACAGGACGCTCAGTGACGGGGCGCTCAGTAATATGGCCTTTAGTGACAGAACGTTCAGTGACATTCCACTCCGTGACAGACCCTTTAGTTATAGCGTTCAGTGACATGGCGCTCCATGAGAGCTCCGTGACATGACGTTCAGTGACAGCAGTTAGTGAACGCCATGCCAACAACAGCAAACTCCTCCATTTTAGCTCCATCACTCGTTATGTATGGCCCCAACAAACACAATTATATCTTATGCTTCTGAATCAGATATACAGCTGTATACGCATAAATTTTGCGGTCAAGGCATCCCTTCCAGCTAAACCAGTACTAAAAAAAAAAAAAAAAGTCAAAGTCGTAAATGCCGTGGACACACGTTTCGGCCCATATTTTCCGCCAATTTGCCTCGATCACTCTGAAAATCACTGACGTGAGAAAGCAACACTAGACCATTTTAATGATACTAAACTTACGTATGTACTGCGATTTTATTCTGTTTTAAGACACAAACAATATTTCTCCATGCTGACACTCAATTGACACCAAACGCACTTTTGTAAACCTACTAAAGCACACGTCATAAGATGACGTATTTGCCATGGCGTGTTCTGAACAATACACGTGCTCTGAACAATACATGCTCTATAATTGCACCAGCCACGCGCGCCATGGCAACTATAGAGCCTTTCATTGCCTGTGATTTAGTCTATTTGCGACAAAGTGTCTGCTGCCAATGGAGCTGCCAATCAGCATGGAGAAATATTGTTTGTGTCATAAAAAAGGATAACATCGCAGTATACACGGAGGTTTAGTATCATTAAAATGGTCTAGTGTTGGTTTCTCACGTCAAGGATTTTCAAAGCGATCGCTGCAAATTCGCGGAAAATATGGGCCGAAACGTTAGTCTACGGCATTTATGACTTTGACTTTTTTTTCAGTCACGCTTTTGTCAAGAACCACCACACCACAACTTACCTTTGAATGAAAAAATAAACCATAAACATCCAGGGTTCTGGGCCAACAAAAAACAATGCCAATCCAGTTGCTATGGTTATGACGAAGCTAGCGCGTATCACTTTGTAATAACCAACGCGACCAACGTAAGGGATTCCAATTATCACAGCTATCTGGAAGAGGGAAAACGGGTGTAGGTTTGGGTAGGGTTAACATCATATATATCAGGAAGGAAAACCGAACATTTCGCGTACCGAAGGGAGGTAATGTTGCATCTTCGACTCGTGATAGGATGTCGATAAAAGGATAAAAAACTTAAAGGACTAATTCCACAAAAGTTAATATCAAACGGTTAACTACCGTAAACACTTACATACGCGTGAGCGAAAACCTGGGCGCAGACATTGTTAGCTGAAACGTTTTGAAACAGTTTTGAAACACTACCATTTAATCATCAGTGAAATACGCAACAGCCCGACACACAATTAAGACAGAGTACAAATCTTCTAGTGTCTCTATAATTGGGAATGCATGATATCTGTTAAGTGGTATAAGAACTTAATAAGCTAGGTAGTTGAGGGTCATACTCACATCGGGAAACACCTGTAGGGAGCCGTAGAAGACACTTCGCGAGAACGACGATAAGACATTTTTTCGAATCATCTCGTCGCATATTATGTTTGAAAAGTTCACCAGAAAGGTGGAGTTGTAGATCTGGCAGAAGTTCATAAGCACGAAGCTGATGAAGCTGCGCTGCTTCATGATTTGAAGGGACTGTCTGCAGATTGAGTACTCGGGCTCTTTTTTCGCCGCCGCCTCCTCCTTTTGACCTCCTGGGTCGGCTTTCGCGGCGATATCGTATTTAGTGTAGGCGTTGAGCCCCGTATACGTCATACACAGGAGGCTGAGGAACCCCAGGATGCAGCAGGCCACCTGGAACATGCCGAAGTCCTCCAGGTTGTTGGACATGATCTCGCAGAAGAAGACAGACCCGGACCCCAGCAGAGACGCCATCTTGGAATAGCGGACGAGCGAGAGGCGGTCTTCGTGGCGCGAGGATAGCTCGGCGAAGAGGGCGCACTGCGCCAGCAGGACGAAGGTGAACAGCGTGTCGTAGAAGCAGAGGACGAACATGAGCTGGAGGCCGCTGATCCAGGGCGTCTGGCCGCTGGGGTCCCACGGAAACCAGATGAGGATGAAGGCGAAGACGAAGATTGGGGCTCCGTACAGGATGGAATGACGACGGCTCTCCACGCCGCGCCATTTGAAGTTGTCTTGAATGTAGCCAAAGAGAGGGTCGTTCACGGCATTCCATACCATGAAGACAATCTGAAGGTCGAACAGACGAACAATCCTTGGAAAATTAGGTGATGGCGATTTAATGAATGGCGTAATTTTTAAATCCCCCACTCACATATTAGACAGAATTGTCACTATTCGATACCCTTCTTTAATGAATCCATATGAATGTAAACTTAACATAATATTCCATTGATACCCATGCTCTTGAAGAATAAATTATATTGTGAATTCACAGGAAAATATATTGATGATGTTATTTAATTCAAATCTAGAAGAAAATTAAACATCAAAAGTTGTAGCTTTTGTGTTCATACCTGTGATAGCTGGAACCAAGACTCTGAGACATGAAACAAGTTGAGGTAGATTTTGACATAGTAGAAAGAAAAGACCGAACTGATGAGTGCATTGCCCAGAGATGTGGCAGAGTAGGCCAAAGCCTTCTTCTCTAGGCTTAACTGTAACATGGTCCTGATGCCTCAAAGAGTTATCTGTAAAAAAGAGAAACACAATATACATGTCAACACCTCTCTCTGCGTTATACAACCTTCATTCTGCCAACAGCATAATGGCACATAATGCAGGGGGTTGGACATTGGCAGGGAGGGGGAGGGGGATGATCTTACCTATAAATCGGACGAATCGACCACATAATGCAGGGTGTTGCACGTTATAGAGAGGGGGGCAGGGGGGCTGATCTTAACTATAATTGGGACCAATCAACCACATAATGTTGGGGTAGCATTTTAGAGAGGGGTGGGTAGTTGACATTACCTATAATTTGGACCCATCAACTGCATAATCAGATAATGCAAAAGGCTGCACTTTGGAGGGGAGGGGGGCGGGGCATTTTAAGCCATAATTTGGGCCCATCACCTTCACTTTTAGAACCTAAGCGGACTTGACTTCATATATAGGGGTGTCTAATTTTTACTCTTTCAAAGACTAAATAGACTTACTTAGTAAATGACCCTTTACCAAAACTCTTATATACTATCACATTATTATCAGGCTAGCTGATTATATAGGCATATCTTTGCACTATAGGTTTGAACCTACATTTAGTGTAAGTACATGCATGCAGATTTCTCTTTTTCTATAGAAGTATAGGGATACACATGCGCCTATATGCATATCAGCCATTTATAAAGCCAGTGATTGCACAGGTAGGCCAGTGGGTTGCTCCGAGTGTCCCAGAGCTCCTTAAAATTATGGGACATCCGAACAATAATGGGATATTAATTTGAAATGAAATATATTGCCTAGTCCGCAGACTATATATTTTCAATGCATCCCCATACAGCTAGATGGAATGTGTCGTGAAAATGTTATATGACAAATGACGCAAGACATCTACCTTTCAGAATCACTGGATATAACTACCTTGCAACATTCCAAGTGATCTGCATAATATGATTAGCTGATCTTATGCACAGAGAACAATTATTATAGTACCTGCATACGTAATCACTGCGGCTAGCAATCGATCACTAGTCCCATTATGTATTTCTAGTCTAAGCTGGTAGGGACCTTGAGCGTTCTGTCAAGTCAATAGGGAGGCGCCTACGCTGGAAGACCAATTCTTTAAATTGGGCGTCTTGGCACAGGTTATCTTCCTGGCAAAACAAACAGGGTGTAATAACATAACAGTGCGTTTAAACTGTGTGATGAGTCATATATATTAGTCTAGACCCCTAGATCTTGCCATTTGACATGGATCTATGACATGTCCAGGACATAATCATGTTATGTAGCCTATATCTAAACAATCCAATCTCCACGGCTATATGTTTACCACTGACTGGTAAACAGTGGCAGCTGTTTACAACTCTTTATCAATGGCAATTGGCATGCTACAATTTGGCAACGCTCAGGCTCTAAGTGAAAGATGTCAATGATTTCAAAACTTACACAATTAAAACATGCAATAACTACTGGTTTAGACACTGGCATGTCCCGTCGAATTCAGTATAATAAAAGTCTGTGATGCAAGCTCAATGCAAAAATAAGCTGATAAGTGCCCAGTAACCCTCTGACTCTGTACACGTTGATTTCGAGATATCACCACCAACAGAACTAATAAGAGTCTAAATATGACCATAAGATCCACTGGGCGAAAGTTAACGATAAGCGTTTGACGAGCAATAGCGTTTGAACGGCAATCACTCGACAACATGTTTTGCTCTCGTTTTCTGACAGACGGATACTTCCGGTACAACATGGCGGTAAATCCGAGTGAGACGATGGAAAATGTCAACCTTGCCGCTGACAACGTGGATAGAAACGCTTACCGGTCTCCCTTGACTGTGCGCTATGCCAGCAAAGAGATGTCCTACAATTTCAGCGAGATGAAAAAGTTCTCAACGTGGCGGAGACTCTGGACGTTCCTCGCACGTGCAGAACAGGTGCGTGCTACATTTTTATTAATTTTAAAACATTAGTTTTGAATTTTCAACAAACTCAGCCACACTGACACCCGCCTGTGACAGTGACACTTGACTTAGCTGTGGGCAGTGTCACTGTCACAGTCCGGAAGACCCACTTTGTAACCTTGTTCAGGCATAACAGGGGTGGGTGTAATGGGTCTCAATTGTCATTGGTCATTTCCATGAATGCTATGCATAATGGCCGAACGGCATAACGGCTGAGTCGCTCTCACCACCCTCTACCATAGATGGAGGGGGGGGGGGGTCATCAGGGTTGGTCGACCCTCGAGGGGATTAGTCTGCGGCAATTGAGGGGGGGAGGGTCGAGGGGATTAGCCTGCAGCGATTGGACTGTTTCAGTATCTGTTGTTGTTTGCGCTGTCTCGCCAGACTGACCGCGAGGCTATTGTGGAGTTGTATACAACGGTCTGGATTGGTGTGATCGATTGTATGGAAGAATAGGCAGCGAAAGTTTATGGAGATTTATAGAGATTTAACAAAAAAAATATTTAACATAGACCTTGACAAATCCTTTTTATACATAACTTATCCATGATATCCATAATCAACCAAATGGTTGGACTGAAACCTTTACTGGCTTTAGGCAGGTAGACAGTGACAACCGCTAAAGACAGCTTTGGCAAAGAAGAAGCCAGGTTTCAATTACATACCAATGTGACTATGGAGTTATTATCAAAGCGTTACCAGTTCCAGGTGGCAGGGAAGTCGTAACTAATTTCATAAGCCGGCGAATTTAACAAATTGTTATCAAAGGATGTGGCGTTGTGTTATGGATTGTGATAATGCTGTTCTCAATTGGCTATATATGCGAGTTATCCGCCAGTAAATGGGTAGATAACAGAAATTAAATGAGAATTCATAATCATAAACGAAAGTGCATGAAATTCGGGCGCGTGAATATCCGCAAAAATCCTTGCTCTACACCCTCATTGCCATTAAAATCTGCGTTATCGATGCTCATTACAGGGCCCCCTGCGGTAAATTGGCCGTGTGCAAAAATCTGCATGAATTTCCGCAAAAATCCAGGCTCTACACCTTCATTAATGTGCAAAAAGTGATATTCCCTCAGGAAGTCCGACCACCCACCCCCGCCCCCTCCCAGTCGACCGACACCCAATGGTTGAGGCGCCTAGATTACTCTGCTGGCTCGTTACACCTCCATCCCCTCCCCCCAACCCCATCCCCCACCCCATCCCCCATACCCCCCACCCCCCTTAAATCCCTCGGCTGTTTGGCCATTCGGCCATTATGAGTGTACACCATTTCCACCGAACCAAAGCAGTGCGTGTATAGACAATACAGCCATACTACCAGAATGGCTGTATGGGTTGGTTGTGGGGTAGTTTGAAGCTTGAAAGTAAACTGAGGGATTCAGAATTAGATATGGTTGGATCAATCTAGATAGGTGCCGAGACAAGGTAGTAATTAAATATCTTAATATCCTGGGTTATCAACATGATCAGTTTATAAGAAGTAGTATACTTGAAAGCAAATCAACCAGATAAATAGCCTGAATGTTCAGACATTACAGTTTGACAGTCTGATGCTTACTGTAACAGTACTGTTACAGTCACAAGAACAAGTGTCAAGACTACCGTCTGAACATTCAGGCTACCAGATAAAGTGAAAACATTACACAATTTATTTAGATTATTTTGATCTTGCTTTATGCTACCAGGATCTGGGGCTGACAGACGTCAGTCTTCAGTCAGATACAGCATCAACAGAGCATCAACTCTTCTGGCACCTTGAAAATAACAGGATATGGTTATTTACTCTTCCAGACAGGTTTCCCTTAGGACGTATTCTTCTCAGATAATTTTTGATATAGATATTTTCCCCTCCCCAGAAATCATAGCCAAGACAATTCCCCTCAAAAGTTAAATTCAATCCTGATGCCCCAAAAAACATTTTCCTTTAGGGATTTTCATATTTAATGCACTTATCTATTATATAATGGGGTAAAAATAGATGGGTGCAGACCATTTATACCCAAATCACCAAGAATGTAACAGAACATGACCTGTGCCTTGATATATAGACTTCAGGTCTTCCACTTCAATCCCTGAAATAACAGTATACACTTACCATGATTACAAACCCCTGCCTGCCATGTTTAATTGCATCTTGCTAATCCCTTGACCCTCCCTCTGCCCATCCCCCTTCCCTCCACCACCGCCACCACCCCTACCCTGTAGCCACTTCAATCGGTGGACACAGATGTGTGGCCACAGTGCCTGTGGAGTATCAATCCAAGCAATATAGTATTTATAAGGGTGACATATGCTATCCTGGCTACTGCTCAGTTTGGTTGGGGGTTCTACTTCTAGGCTACAGATCAAAGATTTTGTGGTCATGTCAGTTCATGTCAGCAAGTTAATATGAGTGGTATACCCCCAACCCCAAAATGCCTCTAGTCCCACATATCATATTGCAAGAATGAGTAGCATTTTCACATCTTCTAGGCAGTTGCTGTTGCAATGTCAATTAGTAATGTTTCACAATCAATGTTGCAAATAGATATATATCAAATGTTACAGTAATAATATATACAGGGCAGCTTATTTGACCTCAAGGAAGGAGGCGAAAAGGATTTTATTATTATAAAAAATAAATAAAGATAATCTTGCTCCTACATCAAAATAAACATAGTTTATTGCATATTTTTCTTCACAGTTCAAATACAGAAATATATTTATCTCAAGGGCCTCAACTTACATACCCAGTCTTTCTAAATTTTAGCTCACCAATATGGCATAAATTATCAAACACTGGACCTTCACTTCTAGACATCTAAAAATATAGTTGTCAAAAAACTTTTGGCTGCTATACTTTATGCTTGCATTGATCCTGTAATTGTATAGACTGTACACCCACTCAAGAAGCCACATTGCTGGGTATCTCGCAGGGTGTCAGAGGAGGTCAACAGGGTGTATGAGAGTGCAGCAAGGTGTCTGCGGGTGAAGCAGGGTGTCTGAGGGTAGAGCAGGGTCTCTGGGGGTAGAACAAGGTTTCTGAGTTTAAGCAGGGTGTCTGAGGGTACGGCAGGGTGTCTGAGGGTGGAACAGGTCGTGTGAGGGTGGAACATGGTGTGCGAGGCTGGGGCAGGGTGAAGGAGGGTGGAGCAGGCTGTCTGAGGCTGGAGCAGTGTGTGTGAGGGTGGATCATGGTGCCTGAGAGTGGAACAGAATGTCTAGAGTGTGGGTGACACCACCAATAATTATACAACAGGATAGTAACACTCCACCCATGTCGGACAAAAAACGTATAATAATCGGATTTTTTGATGCGTTGGCGGACGGCGGATTGGTAGAAATGGACGGTCCTCCCTGTCCTTGCAGTGGGACCGGAGATGTATTCATTGCTCTCTGACAGCAGCTTGACACATTATGATCGATACGATTGATTGCGGGGGTAAGGGGTGGGGTGTGCATCATCGTCATGTTATGGGTTGGCGGCTCCCTTTAGTAGTTCTCCAGCCCATCCCTCCATAAGTCCCCACCCCCTGCTCCGTAGTCCTCCAGCCCTCCCTTCATAAGCCTCCACCTCTCCTCATTTAGCCTCCATACCTTCTCTTTACAACACCTCGATCCCCTCCATCAACACATCTTCACCCTCCGCTCTGCAAATGTCTACATGCCACCTCGTCACATCGCCCCCCCCCCCCCACCTGTCGCCGAATATCCCATCCCGTTCCTCACCAAAAAATATCAACATCTGCCACTATCCGCTGCATTCCGTACTTTCTCCCCCCCACCCACGCATTCTACCTATACTCCCATTGACCCTCTCTCTACGCAACCTCCTCCTAGCACCCCTCTCCGCGCCCTCACTGCGCCGCCCCTCTACAGCCCCCCCCCCCTCTGCTTCACCCCTGGCGCATTGTCCCCTAATGGATACGAGCGCAACAGACCCTCACCCCCCTCCCGCGTCAACAAGACTCCACCCTCTCCCTCCACAAATCTCCAAACCCCTCCATCAAGAAACCTCCACCCCCTCGCCATACACTCCGCCACCTCTCCTCCGCTGATGGTCACCCCCTGGTTTATAACTTGAGTCCACACCTATATGTAAATAGCAGGTGGCTCCACCACTCTGCAGCGGCATAAAAAAAAAGTGTGGTTCTTGTTTTGGTGTCCGATCGGTAAACACAAACCCAGCGGCGGGAGCATCTCCGATTAAGTGTCTGTTATACCTAGACCCCCATAGGGGGGAGGGGGGGGGGGAGGTGGAGGGGGTGTGCATGCCTGAGGTGGCAGTGGGGGTGGGGGTGGGGGCAGTTATCAGGCCGCCGCAGATCGATGCTTCCTCCATGGTGGGATTGGCGGAGGGGGGGGGGGGGGGGGGGGCGGGGCGTCCGTCTGTCTTGGTCTCCATGGACCGTGAGAGGTGTCGGTGTGTTTCGCGTGCTGTCCACTAGGGGGACACACACACCCACACACGCCCGCCCCGCGGCCTCCCGGCAGTCGCGCACGTGAACAGCGCCGCTGAGAGAAAGAGAGACTCCTGTGAGGTTTGCGGCGGCTTCCTTTGGCTTACTCACTTAGATCAAACCCTTACAGCTTACTTTACTTGCCTACTTACTTACCTACTCACCCACCGCCGCGCGCGCCTGAGTGTGTGTCTGTCCCCGTGTCCATAGCGCTCGTGATGTCGGGCGGCAACCAGGGCCCCGCGCCTCGCTACGGTCGGTACGGCCCGCCGGTGTCCCTCCCCGCCACAACGGCCGTGACCGCGCCGAGCACGGAACGCCGTCTCCCCCCTGCGGCAGCCGTCAACATGAGCAGAGCCGCGGCGGGAAAGTACCCGGATCGAACCAATGGCGACCGCGACCCGGACCGGGACCGCTACGTCCCTCAGGACCGCGCGGCCGGGAGAGCGGTCCGCCACGGCGGGGAGCGGAAGGACGTCGACCGCCCCCGGGAGCGTGGGAGGGAGAGAGGCAGTGTTGACTGGACCCCCACCAGCCCCGAGAACGGGGACGATCGCCCCTATGGGGGCGGCGGGGGCTCGGGGGGCCGGGGCGAGCGGGCGGACCGCCTGACCCTAGTGCCCCCGCCCTCCGTCGATCCCGATCTGCTCTCCTTCAAGTCCCCCCTGGCCGAGCGCTACAAGTACGGCTCGCAGGGCATGTCCTTCAACTTCTCCGAGTACAACAAGTGTGTGACGTGGCGACGGCTCTGGCTGTGGCTCGCCAAGGCCTACAAGGTACGCAACCATCAGCATGTCGCAATTCTCCCATACTTCTAAAGCGATCTCAAATGTTGCGTATAATCGGAGAATGTGGTAAGATATATATTTGTTATCATGTCCGTTGTGCCCACATGCACACACAAGTACTTTCACGCATCATATTCAATATCATTTTAGCACTTTCTTAATTTTCTTAATTCACCTCTTGGGAGAATATTTTGTTATTTTGAACCCGATAATCGCACTCATAGCGTTAAGTAGATTTTCGTAATGTGGCTTGTGAATACGGCCCCTGGATAAATATTTCAGAAGATTTGCCGTCCAAATTTTATTATCATGATGTGGGACTACCGGTACTCGCTTTCAGCAGTAATTAGCACAGATATCTTACCGCAAACCTACCCCACTTCCCGTTCGCACTAATTCGCGTCCTTGACCAATCCAAGTTCACGTCATACCGTATCGCGATCCAAGGATAGGATAAAGTTTTATTTAACGTCGGTATGTAAAAGTCAACAATAAACATTAGCACACGTGCTATTGACCAACAAGTATCCAAGGCGAGCGTGTGCTGTTGATCGCGCTAGGGAGCCCACCCCTGCCACCTGGGGCGACCTGGTGCGACCGCGGTCGACAGCCATACGCTACGCACTCCCGGGGTGTTAACGTTGAAGATTGTTCCATCGACCATCCTGTTTTATTACTGGGCTGGGTCTTGGGGTCCTTAGTGACGCGGATAACGAGATATCGACTACCGCTCAGTATGTGATATTCCAGTCCCATTAGTGTTTGTCCGGATGTGACAGACAGACGTACGTCCAGCCTATGGGTCGTTAATTGGGGGCCTCCACACACAGGCTACTGGGTGAATGGGGTGGGGGGGGTGTGGCCGGCCAGCGCGTCTACGGAGTCACACCTACTAGTCACCCAGCCAGTCTACGGACATAGCGGCCGTGGCCCCGGTCATGGAACGTCATGGAAAGTCCTGGAGAAAAAGGTATCATGGGCAGTTATGGCAAAGTCATGGACAATTATTATTTTCCAAAAAATCATGAAAAGTGGCCTGGGGGGGGGGGGGAGTAACAAGTCATGGAAAAGTTATAGATTTCTACCTTCTACAAGAACAGTCTGTCTTGGAGACGGGGTGGAGCAGTGTGTCTTGGAGACGAGGTGGACCAATGTGTCTTGGAGACGGGGTGGGGCAGTGTGTCTTGGAGACAGGGTGGAGTAGTGTGTCTGGGAGACAGGGTGGAGCAGTGTGTTTGGGAGACGCGGTGGAGCAGTGTGTCTGGGAGGCAGGGTGGAGCAGTGTGTCTGGGAGACAAGGTGGAGCAGTGTGTCTGGGAGACAAGGTGGAGCAGTGTGTATGGGAGACAGGGTGGAGCAGTGTGTCTGGGAGACGAAGTGGAGCAGTGTGTCTGGGAGACGGGGTGGGGCAGTGTGTATGGGAAGCAGGGTGGAGCAGTTTGTCAGGGAGACGGGATGGAGCAGTGTCTGGGAGACGGGGTGGAGCAGTGTGTCTGGGAGACGGGTGGAGCAGTGTGTCTGAGAGACGAGGTGGAGCAGTGTCTGGGAGACGGGGTGGAGCAGTGTGTCTTGGAGACGAGGTGAAGCAGTGTGTCTGGGAGACGAGGTGGAGCAGTGTGTCTGGGAGACGCAGTGGAGCAGTGTATATGTGAGACAGGGTAGAGCAGTGTGTCTGGGAGACGAGGTGGAGCAGTGTGGCTTGGAGACGAGGTGAAGCAGTGTGTCTGTAAGACGGGGTGGAGCAGTGTGTCTTGGAGACGAGGTGGAACAGTGTGTATGGGAGACAGGGTGGAACAGTGTGTCTGGGAGACGAGGTGGAACAGTGTGTATGGGAGACAGGGTGGAGCAGTGTGTCTGGGAGACGAGGTGGAGCAGTGTGTCTGGGAGACGGGGTGGACCAGTGTGTCTTGGAGACGGGGTGGAGCAGTGTGTATGGGAGACAGGGTGGAGCAGTGTGTCTGGGAGACGAGGTGGAGCAGTGTGTCCGGGAGACGCGGTGGAGCAGTGTGTCTGGGAGACGCGGTGGAGCAGTGTGTATGGGAGACAGGGTGGAGCAGTGTGTCTGGGAGACGATGTGGGGCAGTTTGTCTTGGAGAGGGGTGGAGCAGTGTATCTGGGAGACTGGGTGGAGCAGTGTATCTGGGAGACAGGGTGGAGCAGTGTGTCTTGGCGACGAGGTGGAGCAGTGTGTCTGGGAAACGAGGTGGAGCAGTGTGTCTGGGAGACAGGGTGGAGCAGTGTATCTGGGAGACTGGGTGGAGCAGTGTGTCTGGGAGACGCGGTGGAGCAGTGTGTCTGGGAGGCAGGGTGGAGCAGTGTGTCTGGGAGACAAGGTGGAGCAGTGTGTCTGGGAGACAGGGTGGAGCAGTGTGTCTGGGAGACGAGGTGGGGAAGTGTGTCTGGGAGACGCGGTGAAGCAGTGTGTATGGGAGACAGGGTGGAGCAGTGTGTCTGGGAGACGAGGTGGAGCAGTGTGTCTGGGAGACGGGGTGGAACAGTGTGTCATAGAGACGGGGTGGAGCAGTGTATCTGGGAGACTGGGGGGAGCAGTGTGTCTGGGAGACGGAGTGGAGCAGTGTGTCTGGGAGACAAGGTGGAGCAGTGTGTCTGGGAGACGAGGTGGAGCAGTGTGTCTGGGAGACGCGGTGAAGCAGTGTGTCTGGGAGACAGGGTGGAGCAGTGTGTCTGGGAGACGAGGTGGAGCAGTGTGTCTGGGAGACGGGGTGGAGCAGTGTGTCTTAGAGACGCGGTGGAGCAGTGTGTATGGGAGACAGGGTGGAGCAGTTTGTCTGGGAGACTGGATGGAGCAGTGTGTCTGGGAGACGGGGTGGAGCAGTGTGTCTGGGAGACGGGTGGAGCAGTGTGTCTGAGAGACGAGGTGGAGCAGTGTCTGGGAGACGGGGTGGAGCAGTGTGTCTTGGAGACGAGGTGGAGCAGTGTGTCTGGGAGACGAGGTGGAGCAGTGTGTCTGGGAGACGCAGTGGAGCAGTGTGTATGTGAGACAGGGTGGAGCAGTGTGTCTGGGAGACGAGGTGGAGCAGTGTGGCTTGGAGACGAGGTGAAGCAGTGTGTCTGTAAGACGGGGTGGAGCAGTGTTTCTTGAGACGAGGTGGAACAGTGTGTATGGGAGACAGGGTGGAGCAGTGCGACTGGGAGACGAGGTGGAACATTGTGTATGGGAGACAGGGTGGAGCAGTGTGTCTGGGAGACGAGGTGGAGCAGTGTGTCTGGGAGACGGGGTGGGGCAGTGTGTCTTAGAGACGCGGTGGAACAGTGTGTATGGGAGACAGGGTGGAGTAGTGTGTATGGGAGACAGGGTGGAGCAGTGTATCTGGGAGACGAGGTGGACCAGTGTGTCTTGGAGACGGGGTGGAGCAGTGTGTTTGGGAGACAGGGTGGAGCAGTGTATCTGGGAGACGAGGTGGAGCAGTGTGTCTGGGAGACGCGGTGGAGCAGTGTGTATGGGAGACAGGGTGGAGCAGTGTGTCTGGGAGACGAGGTGGAGCAGTGTGTCTGGGAGACACGGCGGGGCAGTGTGTCCTGGAGTATTTGTGGAGCAGTATGTCTGAGAGACGGGATGGACCAATGTGTCTTGGAGACGGGGTGGAGCAGTATGTAGAAGACGTGCTTGCGCGAATAACTCTGTTCTTTGTGGTTGGTTATTCAGGACGCTTTAACCGCTTTTGGTCATATCGTGTCAATGGGAGAAGGACGGGAGAGTAGAGCCATGTCCCCGGGGGTAACCCCTACTCTTTACGAAGAAAGACATGGTATCTTTATCCTGCGACTACACAGACATGGCCACAGCAGGGCTCGAACCATCGATCCACGTGCCGTTAGGCTCTCAGGTGACCAGAGCACTCAATGCGAGCGTTCTTTGTGTGAGAACAGTTGTCTATGGCAGCATCAGCCCGTCAAAAACGCCGAATTAGGTCGTGTGCTAATTTTAATTACTACATACCGCAAATAATTGCGTCGTGTAATAATTCCATTTACAACACGACGCAATTCATTGAGACGCGACGTAAATCGAATTACAACAAGACCTTAGAATTGACGTCGTGTAGTAAATCGAATTACAACACGACCTCAGAATTAACGTCGTGTAGTAATTCAACTGCGTCGTGTTCTAAATCGAATTAACGTCGTGTAGTTTAATCAACCAATAGGATTGCGTTTATCTGTCAACTCGAAAGCGACCTATCACGGGCCGCCATACAACTTCATAATTGTCACATATCAACTTTATTAATATGGCGCAACGTGACGTGTGCGGTTGCCTGGATTTTTAGCGCGCATGTCGTCACTGAGCGATTGGGTGGCGGCAGTGTTGCGCCAAGATGCGCCTACGCGAGAGTGCCTAGATAGTCACTGCCGCCAACTGCAAGGGGCAATGGAGCAACTGACGAGACTGCAAGGGTAGATTAATGTTATGCCATTGGAGTTCCTTGGTCTACTGACAGACATGCAGGTATATACAGTTGAAGACACAGGCGCTGCTGTACATCTGTCTGGGGAGGAGGGGGGGGGCTTCACAACACGTAAGTTCTGTGTTGTGACACCCCCATCCCCCCTCTCACTTCCACAGATGTGCAGCGCCTGTGATCGAAGCCAATAGTCAAATAGGTCAGCGACGTGGCGACGACATTCGCGATAAAAATCCGGACAACCGCAAATTGACACGTTGCGCCATATTAATAAAGTGCGAGGCATTCGATATGTGACAATTATGAAGTTGTATGGCGGCCCGTGATAGGTCGCTTTTAAGTTGACAGATAATTCGACGTTAATTCGATTTAGAACACGACGCAATTGAAAAACTACACGACGTTAATTCTGAGGTCGTGTTATAATTCGATTTACTACATGACGTTAATTTATGGGGTCGTGTTGCAATTCGATTTACTACACGACGTCAATTATGAGGTCTTGTTGTAATTCGAATTACAACACACCGGCACAGTGTGAGCTACCCTTAAAGGGTAGCTCACACTGTGCCGGTTCATAGTCCCGGTTTATCACGGTTCTGAAAACCGGGGACAACCTTGGACAACCCTGTGCAACCGTAGCGAGTCCGTAGTCAATCCGGGGTGTACCGTGGTGAACCGTAGGTCGCCCCGGTGGTTTTGAACTGTTCAAAACTACCGGCATGAACCGGGACGGGGCCCCGGTATTTGCAAACCTTGTGAAACCTTAGTGCCACCGTAGTACAACCGGGCTCCACCGTAGTACCACCGTGCAAGCTACCGGGGCTATCCGGGGGTGGCCGTGGCGTTCTGGGGCCACGGTGATTCACGGCAGCACTAGGTTAGTATAAAAGTGAGATAATATTTGTTTCAAATCACTTGGTGCTTCATCCCTGGAAGGAGACGCATCATGGATCTTGTCAACCACTGCTGGAACAGACTTCAGCTGTTGAACTGGCAACTGCAGTTGAACAGACAGCAGGCTACAAACAACACGGCGATGCTCCAAGTTATTCAGCAAAACAGAAGAATGAAAACAAAGAGGGCCAGAAAACAGAGAACTGTGTGGGTGAGACCTTGGGCCGAGAGGCGAGTGACACTAGGGCAGTGCACACGTCTGATGAACGAATTGCGTATTGAAGATGTGAGATCCTTCCAGAGCTTCCTACTTGTGGATCCAGAAATGTTTAAAGAACTACTCCTGCGACTGGAGAACAGAATCAGGAAGCAAGACACATCGTTTCGCAAGCCTCTAGAACCTGGGTTGAAGGCCATAACACTGAGGTACCTAGACTCAGGTGATAAATACCACTCACTCGTGTATGGCTTCCGGGTACCTGACAACACCATTTGGCTGTTAATTCGTGAAACCGTGGCACGACCGGGCACGACCGTAGTACCACCTTGGTATACCGTGGCATAACCTTGGTAAACCGGGACAAACTGTAGTCACACCTTGAAAAACCGTGGTGATACCTTAGTGGTACCTGGATGAACCTTGGCCTACCGTGATGATCCGTAGTCAATCCTTAGTAAAACCGTAGTCGTACCGGCATCCACCGTGGTGACACCTTGATATACCGTGGCATACCGTACCAGCACCGTAGTAACACCGTGGCCTATTGTTTTCGCGCCAAAATGTTGCGAGATGGCCCCGGTTTGTCCCGGTATATAGACCAGGAAGGACCGGGGAGGACCGGGGTTAACCGCAGCCAACACCGGCACAGTGTGAGCTAGGCTTTACGTCGCGTCCCAATGAATTGCGTCGTGTTGTAAATGGAATTAGTACACGACGCAATTATTTGCAGTATGTAGTAATTAAAATTAGCACACGACGCAATTCGACGTTTTTGACGGGCTGATGCTGCCATAGTTGTCTGCCCATGTGAGACTAGACGATACACCCTTTTGACCTGTGTGCCCTAAGACGCCATTTCTCACCATGGCATGAGGCGATATAGTCCTTCCTGTCAGCGGGGGACCTCGCAGTGATAAATGGCTTCCGTCACTGTCACCCTCAAGACGCGCTGCTCAATTTAGTATTTGAATGTCGGCACCAGTCATACATACCCCCCCCCCCCCTCCCCCGCCTCATTGTTGATGCAGTAGTATGCCGTGGTGATCTTTTCCCGCCCGCCCGGTGACTTTAAACATTCAGCAGACGACTTCCGGCTATTGTTGCGGCGGCGTCGCGTTGTCATAGCAACGTGACGCCGCCGCCGCCACGGTCTGTGCCGTGCTGTGGGCTCCGCACTCCGCATGGTCGTCAGTCAGTCGCACTCACAGACACAGTTAATGGTCTCAATAAGAATTCCGGTCGCGTCTTGAGATCGATTTTGTTGATACTGGCATAGGCTGGGGGCAGTGGTATAATAGGGCGAGGAGTTTTCGGTGAATCGGGGTCGGCGTTTGGTTGTAGGGGGTTGTGTTGTGGAGAGGAGTGGGGGGCGGGGGCTGGGGAGTGGTCTTTAATGGGATTGGTGTGAACGTACCCGTGCGTGTTGGCCAAGCGGAAACAGATCGTTTTATGGCTTTCTGACTGACGCCGGTCTTTAGCGCGACTCGATCATGCAAACCGTTCACCCAATACTTTCATATTCCAATTATACCTGTAGACCTCTACTACCATCTATCTATAATATCCAACTACTCGAATATGTTCCTATTTGAAACTTTTTCTCGCATTTCTTCACAGGCTTGCATTAATTTCAATAGTTAGGGTTCGGGTTTTCAGACATGACAGACAATATCCAACTCAATGCCTTCCTTGCTGAGCTGACCTCCACACGGCGCTTGAGACTCACAGGGTGGACCTTCAGAAATAACGGAGAACCGATTGGCATTGTCTTCTATTGGATAGGTGCAATTCTTACCATAGCTCATTAGCATCACCTTAATCTGTATTCGTAACATGTATACAATGTGCAGGTAGGCTATGTATACTATACATGTATGTACACTATACATGTATGTACACTATACATGTATGTACACTATACATGTATGTGCACTATACATGTATGTACACTATACATGTATGTACACTATACATGTATGTACACTATACATGTATGTACACTATACATGTATGTGCACTATACATGTATGTACACTATACATGTATGTGCACTATACATGTATGTGCACTATACATGTATGTACACTATACATGTATGTACACTATACATGTATGTACACTATACTTGTATGTGCCAAATCATGTTGGTTGGTTGGCATCCGTCCGTCTACAAAAGATGATGGTTTTGCAGCCTTGTTTTGGTTTAAGTAATAAGATTTGCTTCGCGGTATTTTCGCTTACGACTAAATAAGCCTATCTGTGACCGACAGAGCTTACCGCAGTCGTCGCATCGATGACCTGTCGATAGGTCTTGGTTTGTACTCACTGGACGCCTAGATTGGCGTTTCAAATCAAGTTTCTCAATTAGAACCCGGCGTGGTGGATCATTCCCTCTCGCACGAAACGTACCCATCCCCTTTTGGGATGCTAGATCCTCCCAAGAATTCGAATCGATGCCGAAATACTTTATGTCACGCTACCTGAGCTTTTGGCCGTCCAGTTGGCCTTTTGCCGGCGGAAAGCGCACGGTAGAGCACATCCTTTGGAATGCGTTCGTCTTGCATACGATAAACGTTCCCAAGTCAGCGAAGAGAGTTATATTCTATGGCACAGCTCTGCTCCCTGTTGTACTAGTGATAAACCCCTTCCCGTCCGTTGTCCTTTGATTTAAGCCCCAAGCTTCATGCTGTTTCTGTCTCACCATAGCTCCACCAGGCATAAAACGTGCGCCCCGGGAGATTTTTACCTGCGGGTGATTACCCAAGGTTTGGTTTATCACCTTCTCGAGCATCGTGGGAAATCTGTGCCATAACTCTCCCCAAAGCTGTTTGCGGATCTCTTCACCGGGCCCAGTTTTAGACAGGTCCACTTTACCACTGGCCTCACTCTTCAGGGTTCCGCAGGGGTTCACCACTGCTGACGTCGCCTGACTCCCTGGGGGTCATGGAGAGGTCATTCAGCGTGATATTGATTGGTTATCGTTATTATCCGGTCGTCTCTATGACAACGATACTTGATATGTTTTACGCAGGATATGTTTTATTATTTACTAATTCCTATTTATTAACTCACAATGACTCACAATGGGGTGGGGGGGGGGGGGGGTGCCCAGCTGGATATGCAGAGATTTGACACTGTCAGAATAACGCTAGAATTGGGGGCGATCGGGTCATGCAATACATACAGGCTGGCTCCCATGATAGCGGCCTTCCAGGCCTTAATGGGAGTCTCCCGACCAAATTATTTCTATACTAATAAAATGAAGCTGTCTGTCCCACTATGCGCTGTCTGTCCCACTATGCCGCGGCATGCAAGAGCCCATTAGCATCAGCAGCCGCCTTGAACCTATTAATATCCAGCCGTCGCTCTTAGATGTGTCAAAGCTATCGCATGTGTCAACACAACCGCTGGGTGCTTATCACCTTATCCCGCGGCATAATATCGCTTTCGGGTGCTTATCGCGCATGGTGACCATGCCTGCGGCGGGCTACCTGGCTTAGTGCCAACAGTAATAATATTTCTCCCAACGCCTTATCGCCCGAACCGTCATCAAAACAAACAAATCCCGTACTGTCTCGCGTCCACAACTTCCCATTAGCAGCAAGAGAACGAACTCTGCCCGGGGAACCTTGCTTATTTGAATTGATTTGATCTTTTTGATCTTTGATTCAATTTTACAGTATAGTTACGCGGTCTACACGTCAATTCTATAGACCAACCAGGACGTCAGGCAGATTTTATCCACTGAAGGTAGTAGTAATACCTTAAATAACGAACAACGGACGGGAAACAGCCATTTTTTTTAACTCAATCAACCCTTTTTTTTTACTCAATCAATGTATGAGCTTGGGCCTTAGTTTTACTGGACTGATATTCGTTTATATCGTGCTTTAGCCGCAATTTGAGTATTCTGTATTGGATGTACAATAATTGCACAGGGTTTAAATATCCTTAACATATATGTCCCGTTATTCCGTAGCTCCCGGTCTCAATTTATGTCAATATGATTATCGATGTTATTTCTGCCCAATGTCTACCTTCTGCCTGATACTATTTGACGTATAAAACAAAATACTGTCATACTGTTATTTCTTTCGCTTATTACTACGAACGCTAGACGTCCGCTCGCAGGGGCGGCTAGTCCTTATTGAAGTCTGTCATGATTTGTAACCTTGTTGCCACATATAATCTCATATTAACGACTTAATCTCATATTAACCACAAGGCCATCGGGCTTGGGACAGTGGACGGTTTTTAACATGTACAAAGGTTTTCTGCCGTTAACGCTTTGGGTATCCGGGTATTGTCCCCCATCCAATTGTCCCCGTCACTGCTGCGGTCATGAATATGCATACATTCACAGCGTCAAGGCTCATACGTATTTTAGTGCTTCTCAGAAGGTTGTTTTCAGTCTCCACATTCTAATGGTGCAAAATGCATGCCGCCTACCTTTGTCATGTGGCGTCATCGATTGGCAGCGACGGTTACATAAATGGCGCCACAGGCTTTTAATCGATGATTTACGGTAACATGGTCTCACCGTGTCAGTATGTTCCACTCCACAATTCTGCGTGGATCGATGGTTCGAGCCCATGTGGCCGTGTCTGTGTGGTCGCCGGATAAAGATCCCATGTCTTTCTTCATAAAGAGTAGGGGGTTACCCTCGGAGACATGGCTCCACTTCTACAAATAGGGGGCGAGAACGCAAGAAGGCGCACGCGAAAACACGATGGGGAGAATTTCCGCCTCGCGAGAAAGCGAAATTAGTATGGCATTTTCATCCTCTTGTTCTCTGGTTCTCGTCCCAGCATTGTCGCCCTCGCCGTCTCGCCGGCGCATTGTCGCCCTCGCTGTCTCGCCCAGCGCATTCTCGTCCTCGCGATCTCGCCCTGGCGACATCGCGATTGATATAGACTTTATCAGTCTCACTCCTCCCCCAACTGTCTATCTTGGCTCATCACTGTAGATATCTGCCCCTTTGTTTACGCGAGCATGTCGATTTCAGATAATCTTTCTTTACACGATCTTTTTCGGTGTAGTTTGAATTAAACGTTGTCAATTTCAGACGCTCGGCCTTGACATTAGCGACGCGCAGGTGGCGGAGCTGGAGGCCAACGTGGAGAACATCGACTTTGAGCGCGCGGCGCAGGAGGAGAAGCGGCGACGCCATGACGTCATGGCCCACGTGCACACATTCGCCGCCGTCTGCCCCAAGGCGGCGCCCATCATCCACCTGGGCGCCACCTCCGCCTACGTGGGCGATAATACGGTACGGCGGGATACCTCTGGTCAAAAAGTATATGGGCGATAATACGGTACGGCGGGACACCTCGGGTCAAAAAGTACATGGGCGATAATACGGTACGGCGGGACACCTCGGGTCAAAAAGTGGTGCGAATTCTTTCGTGTATAGAACATCTTGTCACCATGATGCGGCACCAAGCTCGTGAAATTTAAGCTGATGCATAGTAAAAGAATTGTAGTTATCAATTTATTCTTGTATAAAAGTGAAGTATTTTTGTGCGTTCTCCTTTTTTCAGGACCTGATAGTTCTTCGAGATGGATTTGATATACTGCTGCCCAAGGTAAGAGAGTTTGTTGTTTGTAAGGTTAGTTCAGATTAAGTCATTGCTTGCTTGTGGCGCCACAGCTTAGGTCGAGTTAACATATGATTAAAAGTACTTGATGCACGTATAAACAATTATTTTCCCATACCATGGAAGAACGACAAAACCACGTGCTATTCTGAAGGCAACTGCTTATTGTGAAAAAAAGACATTGTTTTTGAATAAATTATGACGAAAGCCAGCTCTAGTTCCATTGTTATCTGTCGGCAGTTGGCCCGCTGCATTCAGCGACTGGCGCTTTTCGCTGAGGAGAACAAGGACCTGCCGTGCCTGGGCTACACCCACCTCCAGTAAGTAGTGGAAGGCCTGCCGTGTCTGGGCTACACCCACCTCCAGTAAGTAGTGGAAGGCCTGCCGTGCCTGGGCTACACCCACCTCCAGTAAGTAGTGGAATGCCTGCCGTGTCTGGGCTACACCCACCTCCAGTAAGTAGTGGAAGGCCTGCCGTGTCTGGGCTACACCCACCTCCAGTAAGTAGTGGGAGGCCTGTTGGGTCTGGGCTACACCCACCTCCAATAAGTAGTGGGAGGCCTGCCGTGTCTGGGCTACACCCACCTCCAGTAAGTAGTGGAAGGCCTGTTGGGTCTGGTCTACACCCACCTCCAGTAAGTAGTGGAAGGCCTGCCGTGTCTGGGCCACACCCACCTCCAGTAAGTAGTGAAAGGCCTGCCGTGTCTGGGCCACACCCAACTCCAGTAAGTAGTGAAAGGCCTGCCGTGTCTGGGCCACACCCACCTCCAGTAAGTAGTGAAAGGCCTGCCGTGTCTGGGCCACACCCACCTCCAGTAAGTAGTGAAAGGCCTGCCGTGTCTGGGCCACACCCACCTCCAGTAAGTAGTGGAAGGCCTACCGTGTCTGGGCTACACCCACCTCCACTAAGTAGTGGGAGGCCTGCCGTGTCTGGGCTACACCCACCTCCAGTAAGTAGTGGAAGGCCTGCCGTGTCTGGGCCACACCCACCTCCACTAAGTAGTGGGAGGCCTGTTGGGTCTGGGCTACACACACCGCCAGTAAGTAGTGCAAGGCCTGCCGTGCCTGGGCTACACCCACCTCCAGTAAGTAGTGGAAGGCCTGCCGTGTCTGGGCCACACCCACCTCCAGTAAGTAGTGAAAGGCCTGCCGTGTCTGGGCCACACCCACCTCCAGTAAGTAGTGGAAGGCCTGCCGTGTCTGGGCCACACCCACCTCCAGTAAGTAGTGAAAGGCCTGCCGTGTCTGGGCCACACCCACCTCCAGTAAGTAGTGAAAGGCCTGCCGTGTCTGGGCCACACCCACCTCCAGTAAGTAGTGGAAGGCCTGCCGTGTCTGGGCTACACCCACCTCCACTAAGTAGTGGGAGGCCTGCCGTGTCTGGGCTACACCCACCTCCAGTAAGTAGTGGAAGGCCTGCCGTGTCTGGGCCACACCCACCTCCACTAAGTAGTGGGAGGCCTGTTGGGTCTGGGCTACACACACCGCCAGTAAGTAGTGGAAGGCCTGCCGTGCCTGGGCTACACCCACCTCCACTAAGTAGTGGGAGGCCTGTTGGGTCTGGGCTACACACACCGCCAGTAAGTAGTGGAAGGCCTGCCGTGCCTGGGCTACACCCACCTCCAGTAAGTAGTGGGAGGCCTGTTGGGTCTGGGCTACACACACCGCCAGTAAGTAGTGGAAGGCCTATGCTAGGCCTGCGTGGGTCTTGTGGGGATCACTTGCGGCCCCTTCCTTTTAGTTAACCTTCTCTCTGTATTAGATCTCCGGTATGGCCACTCATGGTCATTTAATCACCGTTAAGTTGCTCCAGTGACTGAGTTTGTAGCGAGTTCGGTTTTGTCCGGTCAATATCCCACGTACTGGCCGAGTTTCCAAGAAAAAAACTCGTTAACGGGATTCCACGTCGCGGGTCATTGTTATCATTACCTTACAGGCCGGCCCAGCTGACAACGGTCGGGAAGCGAGCGTGTCTCTGGATACAAGACCTTCTCATGGATCTCCGGAACATCCAGCGGGCGCGCGATGACCTCTGTTTCCGCGGGGTCAAGGGCACGACAGGCACCCAGGCGTCCTTCATCGAACTGTTCGACGGCAACCACGAGAAGGTGCGTTAGTTTGCGGGTCACGGGCGGGTCAGTAGTACTGTTGGCGAATCTGTAATCTTTGGCGGGTCACTATTTTACTATTGGCGGGTAAGTGTGTTTTAATTGTCCTATTGTCCAGACTGGCTGTGGGCAGTGACAGTCCTATTGATAGGACTGACTGTAGGCCGTGACAGTCCTATTGATAGGACTGGCTGTAGGCAGTGACAGTCCTATTGATAGGACTGGCTGTAGGCTGTGACAGTCCTATTGTCCAGACTGGCTGTAGGCTGTGACAGTCCTATTGTCCAGACTGGCTGTAGGCTGTGACAGTCCTATTGGTAGGACTGGCTGTAGGCAATGACAGTCCTATGGATAGGACTGGCTGTAGGCAGTGACAGTCCTATTGTCCAGACTGGCTGTGGGCAGTGACAGTCCTATTGATAGGACTGACTGTAGGCAGTGACAGTCCTATTCTCCAGACTGGCTGTAGACAGTGACAGTCCTACTGTCCAGGCTGGCTGTGAGCAGTGACAGTCCTATCGTCCAGACTGGCTGTAGGCAGTGACAGTCCTATTGTCCAGACTGGCTGTAGGCTGTAGGCTCGTCCCGCCCGCTGTGTGTGATCTCTCGCTATCAGACAGTTATTTGTCGAATATTGACTCAGGGGAAGGGCAGACACTCCTGTCCTGTATTTAGGGCGTGATCGATTCGTCTCTTCCAAAGTCTACCTCTTCCGGAAGAGTGCATGCAGTACGATCGTTTTGCCTCTTCTATTCCGAGAAGACCTCTTCTGCTCTTCCGCCCAGGTAGGTGGAAGAGAGAAGAGGTAGAGGCTATTCCAAGATGGGGAAAGCTAACTATGCAATAGGCGCTCAGTGTCATCAACTAAGTTTAAGGGGGAAATACATGAATTAAACAACGAATAAAATGATGCGAAACCTATGTAAGACCTTTTCTTGTTATTTGAAACACATGTGCGGGGTACATGGGGGCTTACATATGTAGTAAACCATGTATCTGACTGTTAATGTTGGGCGATAATTAGTGCGCAATTAGTGAGTTTCCCTTCGCCATATTGAAACTACTCTTCCAGCTCGTCAGACGCGATCGATTCATCGCTCATATTCTCTATTCTTGGATGAGCTCTTCTCTGCCTGGAAGAGTTGAATCGATTAGACTCTTAGCGTCACTCTACCAGCTAAACAGAATGTAACAAAAGAACAGCGTGGCGGGGGTCTTCAGCAAAAACGCTTCTCATATGTGGATTTGTCGAGTGTGAGTTGTTATTAGCGTGTTGTCATCTGTTGCCAGGACCAGTATCGGGGAGGGGGAGGGGGGGGGAGGGGGAGGGGGGGGGGCGGGGGCTGGTGGGAGAGAGGGGTGGCAGTGCCCAGTACCGTCAAGCTCGGTGTCTGAGAGGCGTCCCCGTACACTGACTGCTAACAATAGCCCATGTTTGCCCCCAGGTGGAAGTGCTGGACAAACTCGTCACTGAAATGGCCGGATTTAAAAAGTGAGTAAATGCACGTAATGTTCTCTTTCGTCGGAATGAATGAATGGCAAGACAGATTTGTTTCTATGAAAACTTCTTCCAGCTTTCTTCTTTTTGTATGCGTGGAGTTGGGTGGGGCACCGCTGATATATAACTATGATGTTATTTCGTAGCCATGGTGAGTAGATACGTTGAAAAGGAAAGCAGAAGGTATGATGAAAAAGTTGTTCATCTGTTATTGATTCTATAACATCTTTTAAGGTTTAATGGTGTGCGTCCCACAAATGAGTGTTTAAACTGAATGCTAACAATAGACCGGGTTTACCCCCAGGTTTACCCCCAGGTGGCGGTGTAGTTTGAATTAAACGTTGTTTATGGTTGATAGGTGTATCTTTATGTGTTTCCATGGCAACTGCCGATGTCACCTGGTAACCACACTCTTGTAACAAACGTATTCATGAATGTAGCGCAAGTAAAGCTCCTTCTTTCATTGCTGGGTGTCTCGCAGATAAGCCCACTTCAACATTCCTCAATGATACCACAAATATTGACGTGCCGGCTTTGAAGCATCTATGCATATATGCATTTATTGTGGTGTGGGTGGGCTATGTTCCTGGCTGAGTTTAAGCCAGTGGGCAGGGAGCCACGGTCTCAATGTGACACCACGTGGGGGCCTCTCTACTGTAGTGGCTAGGAACACTAGACCATAAATCACTACGTCCTTGGTTTAAATCCGGGCTCGGACACCTAATATAATCTGGGGAATTAATCATCCGTTTATCCTTCATCATCCCGTTGAGGTTCCTTGGCCCAGTATAGCTCTTGTGTGCACAACGGTGGCCTAAAACGTCAATTCATTTCATTTCACACCTTTTCATTTCACTTGACCTCTCTTTCCGCGCTAGGTTTGAAATTCGCACAGAACGTATTATGCTATTCTACAACGTCGGCAATTTAAGTGAGTGGCAGCGATTAAAACCTAGGAGGCTTATCTCAAGTAATTGTGTTTAGACGTGGCACCAACTGTTTGATTTTGACTTCGATTATGTAGAAATGATTTCACAGGATTCTTTTCTCAAATAATATCAATTGCACACATACCGCGCTGTGATCGAACAAGAGATGATCGCTTCTGTAACCGACCTCGATGCGTGCCGTATCATGACGTCACACCAGCGTCCGGTTTGCCTTCCCGACAAATGCAAAGTGACAGTTTTATTTGAGGCTCATCTGTTGGTTCTCCCGGGTCGCCTTTTGCAAAGTGATACCTGGGATGCGTTCCAGCATATTCCATTTCCGACGGACGTTCCGTCTTATAGTGTGTGCAGATTATCTCAGGGCGATTGACGATCCTCTCATTTTGAGACTCTTGACAGCTACAATACCGTCTCGTTACAAATGATATCGATGTGACTGGGAAGAGGTTGCGAGGCGGTGGTAGGAAGAGCTTGACATCTAATACTACATAGATTTACAAAAAACCAATAATGCATCTTGGTTTTCACTTCGATAAGACACGGAACGCCGACCAAAGTTTCTCGCGACAGTATTTGCGTTCAGGTCCCTTTGCGAAAATGGCTATTTACAGCTTAGCATCACAACCAGACACGTTGGCAGGATGCCGTGACTCAGGCATCGGTTATCCCGGGATTAATAATAAATAATAATAATAATAAATAATAATATGTAAATACATGTCAAGCGTTCATGTTACAAAAAATCGGTATAATAGAATACTTTGTAGTGGATGCTTGTCTCCCACCTACTGCCCAAGTCTAATTATCCCAGGATTAATATCAATAATAATATTTATAACAACAACTGTAAATTCACGCCAAACGTCCGTCAAAGTACGTCCATATTACTATATTTGGTGTATCAGAATATGCTGTAGTGGATGTCTGTCATTCACCTACTGCTTAAGTCTAGTTAAAATTCACCAAATATCAAGGTACGGCTACTAACAGTTTGAATTTTATTCTGAACAAACAAGCCGGTGCAACCCTGTTCATTGCCAGGTCTAAAGCCCCTTAATTTGTGTATACTAGTCATTGGAAAATGCCGACTCAATATTCGTCATTTTTTAGTTATCTTTACACCGAAGAATGTTTTGTGAGACTTGTGGACTGTTTGTTTGTCGTATCGTTGGTTCTAGAATATACATGGGGCCTCCCTGCTGTAGTGGTTAGGGCACTAGACCGCAGATCAATAGGTCCTAGGTTCGAATTCTGGGGAGCCCCATTAGATAGCTGGTTATGGATTTTATATTGTGCCTATCCGTCAGCCGTAATCATTGGCGCCATCAAACGGGGCCAGGGCCTGGGTACCTATTCTGGGGCAGGTTTCACTGATTCACCATTTATCGCTCAGAAGACTTCTTGTCCCAGTTTAGCTCTTGTGTGTACCCAAAAACGGCCTAAATCACCAAATAATTTCATGTCATTTGACTGTACATATATTCTCGTTGTTTCTCTATCTCTGATAGGGCGTACCCGATATGCGGTCAGACCTACACCCGGAAAGTGGATATCGACAGTCTGGCCGCCCTGGCGAGTCTGGGGGCTTCGGTGCACAAGGTGAGCCAACCCTCTCCTTCCATTACCTCCCATTGATGCCGTGTTATTCCTATCCTCATTTTATGCCTAGTTTGACCTTCCATACTTTGTTTATCCTAAGCGTGAGACAAGTTAGATATTTATGCATAACGGACACTGGTGGTTGGGTGCGTTATGATTTACGTCACCATTTGCGCCATATTTCGAGGAATGACAAACGGCTTGCCATACATCGCCTGGAAACCCCCCCCCCCCCCCTCCGCTATCGCACGTCAAGGTCACCGCGTCTCGACACTTCGCGTTGTGTACGGCAGAGCTGTGCCACTCGCTCGCCAGACTGTTTATATGGCTGACCTATGCTGCGTATCACCGAACCTCAAGCCCCATGCAGCCTTCACGCCCGATCCCCCCACCCCCTTAGGGCTGCTAGCTGTATTGAAGCCCCTTCGTCGGGATATATATGGGGAACGGATGTGGCGTGCAGCCACGCGTGCATCGAACGAGCCTCACTCGATCTTGACTCACTGCTAAAATTACCTGTGACGGATTTTCCGTATCTGGTGTTACAGTATTAAACTTGGCCAGCGCACTGGTCTACTTTCAGTTCCACAGTGACTGTATCAGGCTCGCTTAACTGGAATGCTTTGATCCTGTTCTGCCAGAAGGGCGCATCGTACAGGATTGAATATCTGAATAACGTTGGACGTGTTATAGAGAGGCGCAGTTGGTTCCCGTGTAGAAGGTATCACAAGCCATTGTTGCTATAATGGTGCTTAATGCGCTTATAACCCTGACCGTGGCCCTCGTCGGCCTGTGCCTCGTCCCCGGCCTGGTTGCCCAGCAACCGAAGCGGTGCTGCGTCCCGGAACAATGGGAGGCCCGCGCCTCCATGGAAACCGCCTACGTCCGCGACGATGACGTCACTGGCGAAAACGAGGCCGGGATCCTTGACGTCATCATGACGCGCCTGTCGCTGGACCTCCGAGGCGGGAAGATCTCCGTGCAAGAGAGGGTCTACACCAAGGAGGGGGTTCAGAACGTCACGGCACTGCTGGACTACCGCGCCAAGGTCATGTACGTGGTCGACTGGAAGGCGCGGCGCTGCCAGCAGCTGCCCCTCCCGGAGCCGGGCACCGCCTCGCGCTGTATCCCGGGCAACTGGACCCACACCGAGCGGATCCGCCTGGGTTACGGACGGGCCTCCATCAGCGCGGATGTCTGGATCAGTCCCGTCGGGGATCCCGTCTTCCGATCCCTGATGGTCACCAGCGACAACTGTGCCCCCGTGTCCGAGTACGCCCGCCAGGGCGGCGACACCAAGTCCGTCACGTCGTTCCTCTACCATGACGTCACGCCGGGGATCAAGGACAGGCGGGTCTTTGATCTGCCGCCCTTCTGCCGCAAGGCGGAGCTGTCGCTGGTTGGGGGACCGCCCAAGATGGGAGCCATGGCCAACCTGCTCATCGACAGGTTTGCCTGATCCCTGGCTTATACCTGCCTGATCGCTGTCTGATCCGTCTGATTCCTGGCTGCTCGCTGGCTGATCCCTGTTTGATCCCTGGCTGATCGCTGCCTGATCCCTACTTGATCCCTACTTGATTCCTGCCTGATCTCTGGCTGATCCCTGCCTGATCCATGTCTGATCTCTGGCTGGTCCCTTCCTGATCTCTGGCTGGTCGCTGCCTGATCGCTGCCTGATCCCTACTTGATCGCTGCTTGATCTCTGCATGATCGCTGCCTCCCTGCCTAATCCCTGCCTGATGACTGGCTGATCGCTGCCATGCCCCTGCCTGATTCCTGCTTGAGCCCTGGCTCATCCCTGCCTGATCCCTGCTTGATCCCTTCCTGACCCCTGGCTGATCCCTGTCGGATCCCTGGCTGATCCTTGGCGCCGAGACTGGAAGTGACGTCACCACTCACCGGCCTCGTCGTCCTCCTGCTCGACTGATGACGTCACTGTGAGTGTCGCTGGCCGGACGCGGTCTATGGCTCCCTGTTCGCCATCTCGGCAGTAACCGCGGGACAGTGATCGGGATAGGCTCCCTGTTCGCCATCTCGGCAGTAACCGCGGGACAGTGATCGGGATCACGAGCGCTTAACTTCTTCCTTCATTATTAGTCCCCACGCGGTCGTCTGCACTAAGCCCCACCTCGCGCGGGACGCTGATCGGGATAGTCTCAGGAAATTTGCCCCGGAATATAATAACCAGCAACGGTTGGAATTTTGTTGTTGCTTAAATATTGAAACGCTTTGCGGTTTGTAGATATTCGTCACTTGAAGCAAAAAACAATCTGTTATTGAATGAAGCATTCCGTCGGTCACTATTAATAGTTATATCGTTTTATTGTTTTGGTACCCGGTGTGGTATGTTTATTAATTTTGTGAATTATTAAGGGCACAAATAATAAATCTTTGTTTGAGGAACTAAGGCGTTCGTTTTATACAGCATGCCATATTGATACGTGTAAGTTAATGTGCGAGAAACACGACATTACCGGATCATAATGTCCGAGAAACACAACATTACCGGATAATAATGTCCGAGAAACACGACATTACCGGATAATAATGTCCGAGAAACACGACATTACCGGATAATAATGTCCGAGAAACACGACATTACCGGATCATAATGTCCGAGAAACACGACATTACCGGATCATAATGTCCGAGAAAGACGACATTACCGGATCATAATGTGCGAGAAACACGACATTACCGGATCATAATGTGCGAGAAACACATTACCGGATCATAATGTCCGAGAAACACGACATTACCGGATCATAATGTGCGAGAAACACGACATTACCGGATCATAATGTCCGAGAAACACAACATTACCGGATAATAATGTCCGAGAAACACGACATTACCGGATAATAATGTCCGAGAAACACGACATTACCGGATAATAATGTCCGAGAAACACGACATTACCGGATCATAATGTCCGAGAAACACGACATTACCGGATCATAATGTCCGAGAAACACAACATTACCGGATAATAATGTCCGAGAAACACGACATTACCGGATAATAATGTCCGAGAAACACGACATTACCGGATAATAATGTCCGAGAAACACGACATTACCGGATCATAATGTCCGAGAAACACGACATTACCGGATCATAATGTCCGAGAAAGACGACATTACCGGATCATAATGTGCGAGAAACACATTACCGGATCATAATGTGCGAGAAACACAACATTACCGGATCATAATGTCCGAGAAACACGACATTACCGGATCATAATGTGCGAGAAACACGACATTACCGGATCATAATGTCCGAGAAACACAACATTACCGGATAATAATGTCCGAGAAACACGACATTACCGGATAATAATGTCCGAGAAACACGACATTACCGGATAATAATGTCCGAGAAACACGACATTACCGGATAATAATGTCCGAGAAACACGACATTACCGGATCATAATGTCCGAGAAACACGACATTACCGGATCATAATGTCCGAGAAAGACGACATTACCGGATCATAATGTGCGAGAAACACGACATTACCGGATCATAATGTGCGAGAAACACAACATTACCGGATCATAATGTCCGAGAAAGACGACATTACCGGATCATAATGTGCGAGAAACACGACATTACCGGATCATAATGTGCGAGAAACACAACATTACCGGATCATAATGTGCGAGAAACACAACATTACCGGATCATAATGTCCGAGAAAGACGACATTACCGGATCATAATGTGCGAGAAACACGACATTACCGGATCATAATGTCCGAGAAACACGACATTACCGGATCATAATGTCCGAGAAAGACGACATTACCGGATCATAATGTGCGAGAAACACGACATTACCGGATCATAATGTGCGAGAAACACAACATTACCGGATCATAATGTGCGAGAAACACAACATTACCGGATCATAATGTGCGAGAAACACAACATTACCGGATAATAATGTCCGAGAAACACGACATTACCGGATAATAATGTCCGAGAAACACAACATTACCGGATAATAATGTCCGAGAAACACGACATTACCGGATAATAATGTCCGAGAAACACGACATTACCGGATCATAATGTCCGAGAAACACGACATTACCGGATCATAATGTCCGAGAAAGACGACATTACCGGATCATAATGTGCGAGAAACACGACATTACCGGATCATAATGTGCGAGAAACACAACATTACCGGATCATAATGTGCGAGAAACACAACATTACCGGATCATAATGTGCGAGAAACACGACATTACCGGATCATAATGTGCGAGAAACACGACATTACCGGATCATTATGTCCGAGAAACACGACATTACCGGATAATAATGTCCGAGAAAGACGACATTACCGGATCATAATGTCCGAGAAACACGACATTACCGGATCATAATGTGCGAGAAACACAACATTACCGGATCATAATGTGCGAGAAACACAACATTACCGGATCATAATGTCCGAGAAAGACGACATTACCGGATCATAATGTGCGAGAAACACAACATTACCGGATCATTATGTCCGAGAAAGACGACATTACCGGATCATAATGTCCGAGAAACACGACATTACCGGATAATAATGTGCGAGAAACACAACATTACCGGATCATAATGTGCGAGAAACACAACATTACCGGATCATAATGTGCGAGAAACACAACATTACCGGATCATAATGTGCGAGAAACACGACATTACCGGATCATAATGTGCGAGAAACACAACATTACCGGATCATAATGTGCGAGAAACACGACATTACCGGATCATAATGTGCGAGAAACACAACATTACCGGATCATAATGTGCGAGAAACACAACATTACCGGATCATAATGTGCGAGAAACACGACATTACCGGATCATAATGTGCGAGAAACACGACATTACCGGATCATAATGTGCGAGAAACACGACATTACCGGATCATAATGTGCGAGAAACACAACATTACCGGATCATAATGTGCGAGAAACACAACATTACCGGATCATAATGTGCGAGAAACACGACATTACCGGATCATAATGTGCGAGAAACACAACATTACCGGATCATAATGTGCGAGAAACACAACATTACCGGATCATAATGTGCGAGAAACACGACATTACCGGATCATAATGTGCGAGAAACACAACATTACCGGATCATTATGTGCGAGAAACACAACATTACCGGATCATAATGTGCGAGAAACACGACATTACCGGATAATAATGTCCGAGAAACACGACATTACCGGATAATAATGTCCGAGAAACACGACATTACCGGATCATAATGTTCGAGAAACACGACATTACCGGATCATAATGTGCGAGAAACACAACATTACCGGATCATAATGTTCGAGAAACACGACATTACCGGATCATAATGTGCGAGAAACACAACATTACCGGATCATTATGTGCGAGAAACACAACATTACCGGATCATAATGTGCGAGAAACACAACATTACCGGATCATAATGTTCGAGAAACACGACATTACCGGATCATAATGTGCGAGAAACACAACATTACCGGATCATTATGTGCGAGAAACACAACATTACCGGATCATAATGTGCGAGAAACACAACATTACCGGATCATAATGTTCGAGAAACACGACATTACCGGATCATAATGTGCGAGAAACACAACATTACCGGATCATTATGTGCGAGAAACACAACATTACCGGATCATAATGTGCGAGAAACACGACATTACCGGATAATAATGTCCGAGAAACACGACATTACCGAATCATAATGTTCGAGAAACACGACATTACCGGATCATAATGTTCGAGAAACACGACATTACCGGATCATAATGTTCGAGAAACACGACATTACCGGATCATAATGTGCGAGAAACACAACATTACCGGATCATTATGTGCGAGAAACACAACATTACCGGATCATAATGTGCGAGAAACACAACATTACCGGATCATAATGTGCGAGAAACACAACATTACCGGATCATTATGTGCGAGAAACACAACATTACCGGATCATAATGTTCGAGAAACACGACATTACCGGATAATAATGTCCGAGGGCGGAGTCCCCGTGGATTTTACAACTTTCGCAGAATGCCTTTTCTATACATGATGGTGCATGAATGTCATTTAAAGAATATGTTACTATGTATTTCCTGTTGTCATGTCACTCATATAATCACCAATACGTCAGATTCCTGGTCTTGAGTGTCAAGCATAATCATTCTACAATGGCATTAGGTACCGTTGCTATGATATCAAACTGACCACTCATATGTCCGCTTCTTGGGTTTTGTGCCAGCTTCATATTCCAGTGGGTCTTTCCATTACTGTGAGGCTCTATGTATTAAAACGTGCGTGTCAGTTGTTTAACACGATTATTAAAGACAATGGCACAAGACAATAAGAACGGCCACATGCGATCAGGCGAGCATTACTACCGTCCGTCGAGGTTTTTTATTTTTGTAGACAAACCACCTTTTGATGTGCATATTATATTTTGTCTAAACGAATGGAAACGGACCTGACAACCCCACCCACCCACCCCGCCATCAGTCTGAAACAAGGAAATTATGAACTCGGTGATGGATTATTAAATGTTTATTCATGAGGATTGATCACGTTATATCATATAATATTTTATATATATTTTTAATTTTTAAAAAGGCCATTTTTTGGTGACTGAGAACGTGCCTTGTGAGTGCTAACCTGACTAGGATGTGCGCTCGAGGACTTGTGATGAACAGAAAACCTGTGCAATACTTGTGCGGGCCAGACAGCAAAGGTACCCGAAACCTTCGCCAACACTGCTTGCCAGTTAACATAACAGAGTTAACACAACAGCAACAGAGACAGGGGCGTATGAGGATATTTGTGTGTGGGGTGGGGGGGGGGGAGGTGGTGACCAAGACGACCCCTCCTTCGAGTATTTGGTTTCTCCCCCCTATGAGTAGTGTAGGACAGACGTATCGACTGCGTACTTAACCGTCTGAACGTCTGTCTAATTCAAATGAGATTTGCACTTGGTAATCTGTTCTCTCATCACGGGACGTGGTTGGCGTTATAAATATATAGGTAAAATAAATATAGGGTTACAGCGCCTGGCGATGAATTTACACTCAGTTTGTGCAGCGAAGGAGGAGTGACTGTTGACAGTAGGCTGGTGACGGGTGTGCTCTAATAGAGCTTGTAGCGTTTGCGCAAGGAGCCAGCGAGCTGTGGGCCGAGCTGCTGAGTCACTTTACCCTAGACGTTGTTCTAATAGAGCTTGTAACGTTTGCGCAAGGTGACAGCGAGCTGCTGAGTCACTTTACCCTAGACGTTGTTCTAATAGAGCTTGTAACGTTTGCGCAAGGTGACAGCGAGCTGTGGGCCGAGCTGCTGAGTCACTTTACCCCAGGCGTTATTCCCGACAGTTTGTCGGAGGTCCTTCAGGAACGCGCGTAGCGTTTCCACGAGAGCCTCGTCCGGCATGTCGAGCAAGGTCAAGGCCGTACAGAAGGGCGCCCAGCTGTCGACCGGAAGTTGTTTTGACTGTCGTCCCCGCAGCGCGGCGCACGTGTTGGTCAAGATGGTGGCCTTGTCGGCGTCCCTGGGAAACTCCATCTGGAGCAGGATGCACAGCGGCAGGAAGACGTCGTCCCGGGCCAAGACGCCGATGACGTCATCGGGCCACTTGGCGGCCAGGGTGGTGAGGGCCAGGGCCGCGTTGGTGGCCATGCCCTGGTCGCTGTCGGGGTGGCGCAGGAGGTCACCGAGGCGCGGGGTCAGGGCCAGGAGGCGCTCGCTGCGGTCGGATGTGGCGGCCGCCAGCCCGGCCAGCGCCCACAGCGCGTTGTTCTGGATCAGCTCGGCCTTCCGGCGGCCCAGCGCCTCCGCCAGGGCCTCCCCGAGGCGGTCCGCCGCCGGCCGCACCTGTGGCGCCGCGTGGTGGCAGAGGTGGCCCAGCAGGGCAAGGCAGCTCTGGTGGACCTTGTCCTGGAAGGAGGCGTCCCCGAGCACGGCGAGGAGCAGCTCCAGGAGGCCGTACTGGGCGGCCAGGTCGGCCACCGCGGGGCCCTGGCCGTCGAACACCGCGCTCAGCACGTCCAGGTAGCCCACGGTGACCGCTGTCAGGGCGGCGGCCCCCTGCGCGGACCGCCCCCCCTCCGCCGGCCCCTCCACCGACCGTAGAGCCTGCCGCAGCCAGTCCCGCACCTTGGCGAAGAGCGCCTCGTTGTAGCGGGTCAACGCCGACTTGCCGTAGACCGCGATGACGCAGAGCGACTGGCAGACCAGCAACACCTGGTCGCTGACGTCATCCGCCTGGCCCTCCTGGCCCCCCGCCCCTGCCCCCGCCCCCGTCTCCCCCAGGCGGCGCCAGTGGGCCATTATGGGCTCCATCAGCTGCGTGACGTCATCGTCGGCCAGGCGGGTGCCCAGCCGCCCGAAGAGGTGACCGACGCACTCGTAATAGACGAAGCGCGCCTCCCCGCGGCAAGCGGCCCCCTTGTGGAGAGCCGCCACCAAGGTGGCCGTTTGGGACGCCAGGTCGCGCTGGGAGTACGCCAATATGGCCGCCAGACCGCGCATGGCCATCAGCTCCACCTCTGTGACGTCATCGTCGAGCAGCGCGGCGATGGCGGCGATCATCCGAGCCGGGAGGTCCCGGGCGGCCTTGGAGCCGTAGTTGACGAAGTGCTGCATGGTGAAGCACGTGATGGCTCGGACCAGGGGCTCCGGGTGGGAGTAGAGCTCGAGGAGGCGGGGCACCAGCCTCGGGTACAGGTCGGCCATCTCGCGCGGGGTGCCCAGGGCCCGGGTGAGGGCGCCCACGGCCAGCACGGCCGCCTCCACGCGCTGCCACTCTCCCGCCGCCGCCGCCCCGTCGCCCAGCAACCACTGCTCCAGTAGGGGGCGTACCAGGGCCACGATCTCCGTCTGGAAGATCTGGCAGAGGTTCTCGAACGCTAGGGCCGCGTAGTTGCGCATGTCCGAGAGTCGCTCCACTTCCGGCCCTAGCTTCTCGTCGCCTTGACGACCGTCCTCGCCCGAGGGCGCCTTTTGTCGCATGTACTGCGCGTGCGCGTCCCTGTAGACCATGCAGTTGAGGAGGGCGGGAACCAGTTTTTGGAGCTTGGTGAGCACGGCGGGCATCCAACTGTCCATGAAACGCGGGGGCACGGGCGGCACCTCGAGCTTGGCCCAGTACCCGCACCCCGCCCCGGCCACCCGGGGGTCGCCCCGCTGGGCCGCGCACTCCACCAGGTACGCCGCCAGCGGCTTAAACCGAGGCATGACCCGCCGCGGGTAGTGCACCTGCAGGGCGCCGATAACGAAACACGCCTCCGTGTGCAAGGTCACGTACGCCTCGCCGCCGTCCTTGCCCTCCTTGAGGTCGAGGACGCCGGCCTCCCCCAGTCGCTTGCCCAGCTCCTCGGCGTGCGGGGACATGGCGGGGTTGCCGAGCCGCAGCTGGTGGGCCAGGGCCGCCATGGCTGAGGCCCGGATGTTCAGATCCCGGCTCTGCAGCTTCTCCAGACACCGCGATAGGAGCCGCGCCGACGTGTCCTTCGGGATCTTGGCGTCCGAGAGCTTGAGGCGATCCAGACCGCGCTGGACCGCCGCCACATCCTGAGACTGAAGGTCGAGGTCGACCTCCTTCCACCGCACTTCCGGCATCGTGACTCCCTTCATGTTAAAATATCTGTCCTTGCGTGTCTTACATTGGCTGACGTCACGCGTGGATCTGAAAGAGAGGCTGTTATGAGTAAGACATGATATGTATGAATGACTTGACAATCCTCCCGTAATGTCTCCTATCTGAGACCATTGCCTCACGTTGATTCCAATGGTTAGTTATTAATATTTTTTCCCTGTAAATAAAAAGCGACGATTAAACTGATGGTGGTGATCAGTAATATGGGGGTGATTTAATCATGTAAAGCGACACCGTTGCATTTATGTGTCTGTTCTTGGCGGCAATAAACGAATTTAGCGAGGACCCGTCCGAAGCGAATGGCAAAAAATGGTTATGCCGCTTTCGTGCGCGCGTGGTCCACCAACCTCATGGTTGAAGTTTGTGCTTCATATCGTGACTACAAAAAGAGCAAAGATAGAGCGGAGCCATGTCTGGGGAGTAACCCGTTACTCTTTGCGACTACAGACATGGGGTATGTAATACTGTGTATGATGCACATACATTTGTACAGGTGTGGCTCGAACCATGCACCGGTCGCTAGAGGATTGTATCAGTTTTTTTTCTCTGTTATCTTATCGTTTTTAAACAAATATTGTTACACCAAATGACTTCGTAAATGTCCGCCGTGTTTGAAGAAAAACATGAAGCACATAGCATCAAACGCTGGGAAATAAATTGGAATAATCTTCAATAATACTACCAACTGAGCTACAGACCCCCCCCCCCCGCTCCCCTTTTCCATCCCCATTACCAATACGTGTTAATTTGCAAACTTATTAATGAATTAATGAATGATTACGTCGCCATGTTAATCCGCATCAATATTATAACCAAGCATGGTGAAACAGGGGAAGACGGATTTGGTATTGCCGTGTGAGGGGGTATTAGTAGGGAGTCGACAGCCTATATATAGTGTTCTGGTGGAAGACGGATTGATTGGAACCAGGGCAGTATCGATATCCGATCGATATCCGATCGATAACCGAGCGGCCTTGGCGGTCTGGTGGGGTACCCTGCCACCCTATCCTGGAAGCACGTGGTTTCACTGCTGGACACTCTAGTTCAGGGCGGGTGGGAGCGTGTTACTCGGCTGGGGGGGGGGGGGGGGTCGCAGTCTGACTGACCACCAGGATCTTGGCGTGATTCTGTGCCCACTTCAGTGTACAGGTACTAAGGTGATTTTAAGGCTAGAAGTCTATAGTAGGATTATTTATTCACGACCTTGTATGGGTCGCCTTATCTCGACTCGAGACTCAAAGACGTACGTGGCTCCCTCACCGACCACCCGTGACTCAAGTGGCGCCGGGGCCCACTTTAGCCCTTGTGTGCACAAATATGGCCCAAACTTCAATTTATTTTATTTCAAGTCAGTGGGCCAACATATGCGGGCATCTCCGACCCCCCTCCCCCCCCCCCCCTCCCCCCATATATATATATTTATTTAATTATGTCATTTTTACTTTTTTATTTTAAAAAAAGTGATGCAGCCTTGAACGATGGTTTAGCGCAGAGTTGTATTTTGTGGAGAATTATCATATTAACCCTTCGCCTTAAAGTCCTTGTGTAAAGAAGTATAGTGAGAGAAGGAGCGCCACCTAGCGGAGGCAGGAGCTTGGTGGGGACACGGATATATGAAGGGAGTGACACATTCTCAACATAGGTGGCGCATTCTACCTTGCCCCTGTCAGTGATGGAATCGGCCGGGTTGGAGCCAAAGAGTGGAATACCGTTGGTTCGATCCCCGGCCGAGGCTGGCAACACGCGCGGGTAGGCCTAGTCATTAAAACATATCTGCCTCCCAGTGCAGAAGATCCCTGAACAATCGGTGCCACACACCACTCCACATAGGCACCATAGCTATAGGCAGGATCTCACACAGCATCGAAGGCGTGACATTAAAGACGGGGTCTATCCTATTGGATATGTTATACTCTCAGATACGCTTACAGACACTTCTCTCCACATTAACGGACACTATTCTGTGTACGCGAGGTCAACGCTTCCCCTCATCGGCAATTAGTTTACCACTTACCGAGTGTACCATGTTTGTCACACGTGTCTGTGAGTAGCGTCTGCCCCGACTATCCCTCCGTCCGCTTGGCTGTCTGTGGCCCTCCCTGTGGGTCTGTCAGGCGGCTCGGCTCTGTGGCCCCTCCCTGTGGTGACATCGATCACGAACAAACAAGTCTCGCGGAGGTCTGCCGGTCAAGTCTCGACCTGGTGTTATGTCTGCTCTGTTGTGACGACGACCTGCGACCCTTATCCGCCACTGAACCGTGGCGGTGGAAGGTGTCGAGAGCTCAGTGAAATACGCGGCTGGCTAGTTATACAATCGCTTGTAAAACTTAGTGTAGCCGTGCGTCGATTATTGATATACAAATATATAGCTTATATGCTTACTGTATGGATGGCTTCATGTTCCATAGTAAAACCCGCGCGATATGGGTTGTTGTAGTATATGCGCGACTCGAGTAATACGTGAGCTATACAGAAAGAGTAGTTTACGCTAAGATCGACAATATTATTATGGGGTTATACTGGTGTTGCCATATGCAGGTATTTTCTGTTTGGAATGATAAGATGGCCGAAGAAATATTCCCGATTTATTTGTACGTAACGTGTCATGAACCTTTGATGTGGATAAAGTCAAAACATCGTTCATGTAAAAGGCTCCACGCAAAAGATTATTTAAGAGTGGTATGTGAGCTATACCAGGAAAATGCCGGTGCGTGGGTTCGACCCCGACTATATCATATGTCCATCTTTGTATGAGATGAAGATCCAATGCCTAAATTTATCATAGCAAAGAGCGGACATGACTTCTTTCTGCTTGACTATCTCACTGACGCACTTTGTTTTATGCACTGTATAATAAATTAGGGCGCCCTGCGAAAGCCAGCAGCCCGACAGACAATGACGTAATCATCCTGGGAACAGATACCCTATTATACAATAAGGTTGCAACTGAAAGGAGACCGAATTAGTCGGCGTAGGAATGCGAAACCGCCGAAGGATGCGCTATGATAGCACACCTATTCCATCCCTCTGCACAGATCACGTACCCCAGTACACTAACGGAGCTAGATGTGGTAGAAACTGCTGGCCCGTTAAAACTCCACTGAAGAATCATCAGAGGCCCGTCACAAGCCCACTATAGACCTACTGAAAGCGCGTTATAGGCCGGTTACTGGACCAAAGTTCATTACATTACCACCAAAGGCCCGTTACAGGCTCACTGAAGGACCGTTATAAGACCACTGAATGCTCGTTACTGACCCACTGAAGGCCCTGTACTGGCCCACTGAAGGCCCGTCACAGGTCCACTGAAGGCCCGTCACAGGTTCACTGAAGGCCCGTTACGAGTCCACTGAAGGCCCGTTACAGGCCCATTGAAGGCCCGTTACAGGCCCACTGAAGGCCGGTCACAGGTCCACTGAATGCCGTTATAGCATCACTAAAGGCCCGTAACAGACCCCTCACAGACCGCCTGGAGGCCCCTTATAGACCGTTACAGGCCAGTTATAGACCGCCTGGAGGTCCCTTATAGACCGTTACAGGCCAGTTATAGACCGCCTGGAGGCCCCTTATAGACCGTTACAGGCCAGTTATAGACCGCCTGGAGACCCCTTATAGACCGTTACAGGCCAGTTATAGACCGTCTGGAGACCCCTTATAGACCGTTACAGGCCAGTTATAGACCGCCTGGAGACCCCTTATAGACCGTTACAGGCCAGTTATAGACCGCCTGGAGACCCCTTATAGACCGTTACAGGCCAGTTATAGACCGCCTGGAGGCCCATTACACGACGTGCCCACTAAAGGCTCACAAGAAGTTCGCTGGAAGAAACCACCATGGAATCAACCTTTTTTTGCCTTTCGACTCCTGGAGTTTGCCTCATCGGGAGGTTTTTCTGTAATGTATTGACATGAGACCGCTCACACCGCCTGGCAGGGGGGGATGGACAAATACAATGCCGCCGCCATGTTTACTTTCAGCGTTAGTCACGGCCATGATCATCATCCAGGAAGATTCTGCCCATTCTGTCTCTTCAGCTCCCCCTCCCCGACCCCCCCCCCCCCTCCCCGTCTCCCCGTCTCCCCTCTCCCCGCCCTCCGCCCCGTCTCCCCTCTCCCCTCCTCCCTCTCCCCTCCCTCCGCCCCCGTCTCCCCTCTCCCCTCCCTCCGCCCCCGTCTCCCCTCTCCCCTCCCTCCGCCCCCGTCTCCCCCGTCTCCCCTCTCCCCTCCCTCCGCCCCCGTCTCCCCTCTCCCCTCCCTCCGCCCCGTCTCCCCTCTCCCCTCCCTCCGCCACCGTCTCCCCTCTCCCCTCCCCGTCTCCCCTCTCCCCTCCCTCCGCCCCCGTCTCCCCTCTCCCTTCCCTCCGCCCCCGTCTCCCCTCCTCTCCCCTCTCACCACATCCTCCCCCTCCTTCCACCATCCCCCCTCCCCCCCACTCCCCTGTCCGTCCCACGCCGCCTATCCGCTACCGATACGGGGAAGCGTGCCTTCATGAAGACGGCCCGCTATTTATAGCATCGCTCCACCCTCCCGCCACCGTCTACCTCACTCCCCCACTCACTCACTCCCCCCGCGCGGACGGATGGCGGAGTTGCCGGAGTTGGCCAGACTTACAGGAAGTGGCTGCCAGAGGCCTCTCCTTGCCCTGCCCGAGCCACTGCGCTGGTTTCCCGTCCGGCCCACCCCCGCACACGGCCTCACCCTCATCCCTGGCCCTGGTCAGTCTGCCGGCAACTTACTCAAAGTGCACCCGGAAGCCCCCCCAAGACTCTAGCATACCTCACAAGCCACACTCGCTGATGAACCCCCGATGCACCCCGTGGAAAGATGTTGAAATAGACGTGTGCGTAACATTGGAAATGTGGAAAGTGATGCAACTGCGAACGATGGATTACCGCGGAGTTACGTGTTATGTGGAGGATAATCGGATTGACCTGCCGCCAAGTCCCCTTGTTATCTGTGAATAGAAAGTTATTATCCTCACGGGCAGGCGTGTCGGACCGGAACGCTCGCAGGGTGTGTTAACAGTAGTCCGTGGACTGGACGCTATGGTGGCCTCGCGCGTTCGATTTCTATGACAACCGCGATATGACAGGGAGTTATTGGGCTGTGCTGGCGGCCGACTGGTGTATATATGGCGAAGAGACTGTCATCGCTGGTGACAGCTGGAAAGTCCACACAACACCCGCCGTTGCTGACCACTCTCCCCGACACCAAGGTCGTCAGCGGGAAGAAGTATTGCATCTGCTCTAGTAAATTGTAGAGAGTCCTAGCCTCTCCTATATGGACAGAAGTCTTGCCTCTGCCCTAGTAAATTGTAGAGAGTCCTAGCCTCTCCCATATGGACAGAAGTCTTTCCTCTGCTAAGTGAACTGCTAAGAAGTCTAGCCTCTCCCCGATGGACAGAAGTTTTGTCTCTCAGTCGACGTAAGCCACTGTATTCCGTTCCTGATATCCAGACGTGGCTAGAGTGCGCCGGGATCTCCAGGGAGTGCCCTCTATGGATCAGTGATATGGCTCCCGAACGGACGGTCTTAACAGGATAATAAGCATCAGTGGCGCTTGTGCAGAAGTTATTGTTTGCTGTTCGCAGTCTAGCTGCTGCTGTTTGCTGTGTCAGTGACGGTATCACCACTGACAGTGGTTATAAAGGATGTGGATAGACATTTAGACCAAGTCTGCTCGGTACAGGGACTCACACACGGAGGCATAGGCAGTGTGGAGTATTTCAATGCTCTCAGCCAATGGCAGTGACATAATATCATTTCTGTAACTTGCCGTAACGGACTTGTGTGTTTTCACATTGTATTATACGATACATTGTATTATAAGATACATTGTATTATAAGATACATTGTATTATAAGCTTTGCCGGTTTCCCCGAACGACTATTCCACAAGACTTTCCCCCTCCCCACCCCCTCCCAACGCCACACCCCCAGCCGTTGCCATGACTACCGACCTGCTGGCTGCCCTGGAGGACCCCCACCTGGATGAGGCCAGCCTCCTCCAGCGGGTGGAGCGGATCCTGAAGACGTGCCCGCGTCGGGATCTAGCGGCAGTGGACGTGCACGGGTACTTCCCGCTCCTGGTGGCGGCGGCGCGTGGGACTGAGGGGGCGGTGCGGGCCCTGCTGGCCGCCGGGGCCGACCCCCGACAGGCAATGGCCCCTCCCGGTTACCACGACTACAACGCCCCCACCGCTCTCCATCAGGCCTGCCTCGACGGCAACATCGGGCTGGTTCGGCTTTTCTCGGAGGCGGTCGGCCCGGGGGATTTCTTGGCGTGGCTGCGGGGGAGGAATCACGAGGGGGCGACCGCCGTTCACCTGGCGGTCCAGTCGGCCTCTATAGAACTGGTGAGGCATCTGGCGGACGCCGGGGCCTGCCTCACCGACCGCGATCACCATGGCAACAACGCCGTGCACGTTGCCGTGGCGACGTTCCCTGGCTACAAGGGGGATATGATCGAGGTGTTGCTATCGCACGGCGTTTCTCCCGCGGTGGTCAATAAGTCGGGTCTGAATGCTGTACGCCTGGCGGCGTGCCTGGGGGATCGCCAGGCTGTCGTCAGCATGATCTCTGGAGCGGGATGCGCCCGGAATCCCGGGAGACTTATAACCCCTGCCGGGACGCCGATCCTGGTCTCCGGCCTTGACGCCGTGGAGCTGGCCACACTGTCTGGAGACCACGCCGACCTGGCTAGAATCCTACTCGCCGGTGGCGCTGCTACGGCCGATATTCGTACCATTGGCGACGCCGTACATTTCGCCGCGATTTACAAAGACGCCGTTGCCATAGAGATGCTGTTGCAGACGACAGCCGGCGCGTCGGCGGTGAATACCCACAACGCCCTGGGCATGACTCCACTGTGCCTGGCCTGCGAGAACCTGGACGAGACCACGGCGCAGCTGTTGCTGGCTCACGGGGCCCTGCCGGACCTCCCGACCAGGAACGGCCGCACGCCGCTCAAAATGGCCGCCATCAGAGGCGCCGCCGGCCTGGTGAAAAGTCTCGCTCTAGGGGGCGCTGACTGTCGCGGAGGAATCCGACCCTCGGGGGGAGACTCCCACGTGACGACTGGCTCTCTGCTCGACCCGGTCTTTTTCATGGAGCGGTGGGACATCGCCCGGATTCTCCTCGTAGGGGGCGCTACCGTCGCTAATATCCAATGGCGGACGAAGGATCGGGCGGCGGTGCCGGAGGAGTTCTTCGCGGCGTGCTACAAGGCGGGACTGCGGGGTGTCCTGCAGGAACTGGTGACGCTCAGCCGGAGCGGCTACCACCAGGACGGCATGAGGACCTCCGTCCTGGAGCCATTCCGGAAAGACGACCCCTACAGCCTTCAGGATCTCTGTATCCAGGCGGTCCGCCGGACGCTCAAGGGCCACGTGTGGAGGCTGGTTCCCCGTCTGGAGGTGCCTGGACTGATTCAGTCCCTGCTCCTGTTGGGAGCCACCCTGTGAGACTGTTCTGCTTTAAATCAACCCGTTTGCCGAGACTATTCCCCACTTTGTATGCACAATGCAGCGACCCTCACGGAGAGGGTGGCCGTAAACACACAGCTTGCTCAGTCTGGGCCGCGGAAGGTGGAGGTGAGCCCTTACATGGCATCGGCTTGAACTAATTAATTAGTAAGCGGGTTGAGGTTAAGCTGCAGAACAACCGGTCGTAGGTTCGCACCCCGGCTCCGGCATCTGGGACATGTTTTTCAACCAGCCCTATTTCATTGTCCCGTTTTTTAGCCCAGTTTTAGCCTGTATGGGCACACAAGTGATCCAGCACAGCATTTCATTCGATGTCCGTTTGCAGATTTATGCGCATTTATCATTATGTTTTTATCTTAGGTAAGACGCAGAGTGTTTCCATTTTCGGCGACGTGACACCAGTTATTCTATTGCGCTGAATTCTAATACATTTGATTAATGTGACCATCGACTATTTTCCCACACTGGGTATCTAACATGGACTAGTCTCATTGCACCAAGATGCTTGTCCTCCAGATCTGCACGGATATTCGACTCCTGGCCAGCAACAAAGAAGTAGAAGAACCGTTTGAGAAGGATCAGATTGGTAAGTGGTTTGAACCCTGTTGGGGTGGAGAGCCTCTGTGGCATATTCCCCGACTGGTGTCGGTAAGTAATCTGTGGCTTCTTCCACGTACATAGTTTAGCCGGCTACGGTGCTTAGTCCGCTAAAATCGCCCATCATAAAAATGGTAACATTAGCCGACTTTTGTCCCGTAAGCCCCGTAGTCGGCTAATCTGTGTTCGTGAAATCCGCTACTGGGTATATCAATTCGGTAATAGGCTCGTAACTTTTGATCGTAACATGTAACACTTATATTGCTGGCCAGAAGTGTAAAGAAAAGTGTTGAATTTATCATGACCTTTGTGACGTCACGTGACAGGTTCCTCGGCCATGCCGTACAAGCGGAACCCGATGCGGTGCGAGCGGTGCTGTGCGCTGGCTAGGTACCTCATGGCCCTCATCCAGAACCCACTCATGACCCACTCCGTCCAGTGGATGGAGAGAACGCTGGACGACAGCGCCAACAGGTCGGTCGGCGCTCATTTTTGGCGGGAAAGGAGCAGACGACAACATATATACTAATACATGGTGCGGTAACTCGATTCGAATGTCATATTTACTTCATTAAATATCGAGTGAACAAGTGAATTAGTTATGCTTCATGAACTAGTTGTGTGGTCCTGTATACTGCAATATTTGAATGGTAAATGTAAAGTGCTTGTTGTATATCGATTATTGGGACTGGAAACAAAAATGTAACATTCCCTTGTGTAACTTTGTGCGGGGGGACGTTACTTATTTGTTATGTACACAATTTGTTCTCTCTCACCAGACGACTGTGTCTGTCAGAGGGCTTTTTGACAGCGGATATCATTCTGACTACACTGCAGAACATATCTGAAGGACTTGTGGTGTATCCTAAGGTATGTACACTGAAACACATTTCTCTATGATTGAGCATCGTTTTCTATTTTCCTATTTGGGGAATCTTTTTTATATGGCTACGTTTAAAGCAATCATAAGATATTTGTATATATATCTTTATATTTGATATAGTGTAATATGATATGACCGGGCTTGCGGTGACTCACTTGGCTGTGGCCCATTGTGACGTCATATCCGTTATAAACTCCTCCCGCAATCTGCGACTGGATTCATATGTAATCTATCAGGGTAAACATTACGTGCATACTTAACGGGGGAGTGGATCGTCGGTTTTTAATTGCTGTACTATTGTGGATGATGACCTGATGCTGCCCATTAGGTCATCGAGAAACACATCCGGCAGGAGCTTCCCTTCATGGCCACAGAGAACATCATCATGGCCATGGTGAAGGCGGGCGGCAACAGACAGGTCAGTGACCGGCGACAAGTAACTAGTGCGCACTGGCCAGTATCTAGTGCCCGGTGACAAGTACCTAGTGCGCACTGGCCAGTATCTAGTGCCCGGTGACAAGTACCTAGTGCGCACTGGCCAGTATCTAGTGCCCGGTGACAAGTAACTAGTGCGCATTGGCCAGTATCTAGTGCCCGGTGACAAGTACCTAGTGCGCACTGGCCAGTATCTAGTGCCCGGTGACAAGTACCTAGTGCGCACTGGCCAGTATCTAGTGCCCGGTGACAAGTACCTAGTGCGCACTGGCCAGTATCTAGTGCCCGGTGACAACTCACACGTACCTGGTGCCCGGTCGACAGCGTCCCTGCTCAGTATCATGTATCAATACCTAGATTTTATTATCTGTTGCGCAATGTCCGTCAATGTCTAATGCCAACAACTTATGAATGATTGGACAGAATTCCTAATTTTCCAATTACCAGTGACTTCATTATAGTTGTGATCTTCAATTTCATATTGATAATATGCTAAATACCTGTCATCGGACTCCATGTCCGAGCCCATTTACTTCTCATTCTGTCGCTAGTTTAACTGTTTACATAGAGTAACCGTCCCGAATCAAGACAATTAGCTTTCTCATTGGAATTGACCGTGACCACGATGATAGCCCTGTAACCGTGACCTTGACCCGCCGTGACCTTGACCCACCGTGACCTTGACCCGTCGTGACCTTGGTGTGTGTACGTGCGCGTTGCCAGGTGTGCCACGAAGAGGTGCGCAAGCTGTCGCACGAGGCGGCGGCCGTGGTGAAGACGGAAGGCGGGGAGAACGACCTGGTGCAGCGAATCCAGCGCAGCGCCTACTTCAGCCCCATCCACCGCCAGCTCGACACGCTGCTCGACCCCAGCACCTTCATCGGCCGGGCCCCGCAACAGGTAGGTCACGTGGTCCACCCCCCCCCCCTCCCCACCCTTTTCTGCCCCGCAACAGGTTGGCCCGCTTGCCAATGCTCAACGTGGTTGTTCCTGTGAAGACGATGGGGAGAAACTCACATAAATGGGGTCTGGGAAAGAGACTCTTGCTAAACGGAATTTACAAATTGGTCAGCGGCGCATGGGGTTTAACATGGTTCAAGCATATACAGCGCTGTTTACACATGTATTTCATTGGTCAAAATGTATATCTTCTAATGCTGGTTCAATTGGTGCAGAGGACGTATGGCTCCCAGAAACGTAGTTTCCTAGAGGTGAATGCGAGTTCCTTGTACTTACGTCAACTTAATGTCCTGTACCAACGGAACACATGCCAACCTATTTGGCTACAAGTCCGTGTCTATAGTATGTTGTTATTATTCATATGCTCTTCATCTGCTGGTATTAAACTTGGTGTTATCGCGGTGGTGTCTCTGGCCATTAGGTGACCAAGTTTCTGGAGGAAGATGTCAAGCCAGCGCTGAAGCCGTACGCTCATTGGCTGGACGAGATTGCCGAACTCAACCTCTAAGCAACGGGTGGCGCAGCTGGGTCAGATTGCCGAACTCAACCTCGGAGCAACTGCTGGCGCAGCTGAGTCATATTGCCGAACTCAACCTCGGAGCAACTGGTGGCGCAGCTGGGTCAGATTGCCGAACTCAACCTCGGAGCAACTGGTGGCGCAGCTGAGTCATATTGCCGAACTCCACCTCTGAACGACCGCACGCGGACTGGCTGCATGGGAAGTCAGATTGCCGAACTTGGTGGGCCGCGGTCAAGGCAGCGTCCAGCGTATGACATTGTATGACATTGTAGGACCGGTGTGGCCGGAAAGCCGGTAGCTGCACACCAGTCCTGCTGTATCAACATCAGGGTTTATGTGACATGGAACGTGATCCATTGATGAAATGGTTGGTAATTTGTTCCGTTTAAACTCTGGCGAGAATTAGTTTGCATGAAGAACCCCCAGTGTGTGTCGGTGTGGGAATCAGAGGCATGGCTCTACCAGGTCTCTCGGGGCGGAGTAACGGTGGCAGGGGATGTACACTTGTTGTACACTTACTGTTTATATGTACACTACCAGGCTGCTTTGCATAATGACATTAGGGCTTCACTTGTCCGACCTCGATAATGCAGGTTTTTGTCGACAAATTGTTGCATAGGGATGGTGGGTAGATTATTTATAACGCTGCATGAGCGGGTTTACTAAACATAATATGCGCGGGTTTTAGATTTTGTACTTCTCGCGCGGTTTCTCAGTCGATCTTCCATGTTAAGATCAACATATCCTGATTGAAGTGAATGCTAGATGTGAGTAGTAAGTGAGCTATAACGAGATAATGGTTGGCGCAGACTTGGAAGACCGACTGATAATCCGCACTGGGTAATTCACCTGTTTGAAGGCGTTCCGGCCTGAACACTACGCAGACCGCTGGGTCGGGTGGGCGATAATATAGATATTCAGCCATGTAAGACCGATGCAGGACACTCGACTTGTCATTGTCAGTTTTCTCTCAATATACTAGTATTGTTCAATGGCCTGTTATTTTTACAGACACGTAGCATGTATCTGGTTTAATAACCATCTGATGATGGCCACGTTGAGCGTAATTCCTAATAGTGAACCACGGATAGGTTTTAGAGGTCCTGGTAATTTCCACAATTTGGGATAAATTATTTGGGAGTATTCGCTTACCGTGATGCGAGAAGAATACGACGCTTTCTGCATGTAACAACCGATGGTCCACGTGCCTTAATCAATGTTAACGACCAGTTGTCATGGTAACAATCACCAGGGTGATTACCACTGCTAGTGATTTGAGATCTCCCCGCTCAAAAAGACGAGAAATACCTATATAATTATGATCGTGAAAAGTGACGACAAATGAAATTTGATACTGTCGGTAACCATGGGTGACGTCTCAAATAAACTCAGTTCTGAACAGAGTACATAACTTGGGCTTTATTTATTTACAGTACAATCGTTGGCAAACTTGAAAGCACAGAGACTGCGACCGTCCTAACGCACCTACACCTTTATTTACTCGCCGATACACCTCAAAACCCAGAGGCCCACAGCCACGCGACTGCGAGAATTAACTCCCATGATCGTGTCGGATATGTTTGACGGCTCCAAATTTTTGCACTACATTTATTAAAGGTTACAAATTTCATTCAAACAGCCACCTACAGAGCCAGTGCTTGTATGACCGGCGAGTAACCATCAAATAACAAGCCAGGGTCCCATTCTGAAGTCCCATTCTGTTTAGCATTAATGTTAGACGGTTCTTCGCGACACACGCCCACCAATATCACAAGACTATCCCCTGGCAATACGACATCCGTTATATAGGCCGAGATGCTGGAAGATGTTCACGTTAACTGCATGAAATCTGGGCATATCAATTCCAATCCCATGCCCCTGGTGCACTCTGGGACCGTATACGTTATAATTAGTTGCCCCTCGATATACTTAAATCTCGTTCAAGAAAAAAAAAAACGATTCTCACACTGAGGCTAACGGCCTTCTTAGACAACGACGTATCTCATTTGATCAAGGAATTCTCGCCCGGAATCTCGTCCAGACCACACATCACCGGAAATCGGATACGGTCGTGAAATAAGTCTTCCCTTTTCTCTGCCATTCCGTGTTTTACCAGAGAGTGCAAGGGTGGCGTTATGGGGCGTCATGGTTAGTTTCGTACGATTGGATCAGGGCCTTCTGGGAAGGATCTCGCCCTCGGAAACGTCTGAAGACTTCGCTGGCAGCCACACCGCCACCTAGCGACAGAAACGTCTCCCGGAATCTGAAATGACGTCATAATATAGATTAAATCTCCAATCCTATAGGAGGTACAGGTAGCTGGTTCTCTACCAATTATTTACTATTAATTTTACATATATATATATCGTAAATACTTAATTACGGACAGGTAGCTAAAAACAGAAGAAAACGTTGAATTTATGACACATTTGTCACTATTTGTTAAATGGTGATGTGCGCAACAAGCGGAGTGACTGGGGAACCAGCGTAATTAACGCAGTCACCAGGAGTGACCAGGGAGCCAGCGTGATTACCGCAGTTATCAGGAGTGACCAGGGAACCAGCGTCATTAGCGGAGTGACAAGGGAACCAGCGTGATTACCGCAGTCACCAGGTGTGACCAGGCCCGGTGTGACCAGGGAACCAGCGTCATTTGCGGAGTGACCAGGAGTGACAAGGGAACCAGCGTGATTACGGCAGTCATCAGGAGTGACTAGGGAGGGAACCAGCGTCGTTAGCGGGTTACCAGGAGTAACAAGAGAACCAGCGTGATTACGGCAGTTATCAGGAGTGACCAGGGAACCAGCGTGATTAGCGGAGTCACCAGGAGTGACCAGGGAACCAGCGAACCTACCTAAGGCCCACTTCCGCCAGTTTTTTCGGTTGGTCGAGTCCGACCTCCTCGAAGGCTCCGAATATGTCGGCGGCGATCATCTGAAAGACGAACACATGATGAACGGTAACTTGGAGGTACATCATTGATTCAAGGGTAACATTAGGGTACTTTAAGTTAGTGGTAACATTAGGGTTGAAGTTAGTGGTAACATTAGGGTCGCCGGGTACCGAGAAGGGTACATGTTGAGGCCGGGTAGCGAGAAGGGTACATGTTGAGGCCGGGTACCGAGAAGGGTGCCTGTTGAGGCCGGGTACCGAGACGGGTGCATGTTGAGGGCGGGTACCGAGGAGGGTATACGCACCTCTGCCCACTGAAAGGAGTAGTAGGCGGCCGGGTACTGGTCGGAGAAGATAGAGCTCAGCGAGCAGGGATGGTTGTCGTCATCACAGAGCGGGAGCTGACAGAACTCTGGCCACAAGTTCTGCATCGTCTTCTTCCACGGCTCCTCGCTGTGCAAACCAAACAGCCACAGCGTTATGACTGTACGTAGGACCATTGGAAATAGTGGTTAGTTTAAAGTAGGACGCTTTAGCCTCTGTTAAAGTAGCCTACTTAAATGCGCCATCTTATCCGTTTTACATTTTGGAATCAAGACTAAAAGTATCTCAAATTAGGATGCATATGTTTTATCTCGTTGAGTCTGTAAACTAATAATTTCAACATAAAACTGCGCGGAGTATTTTATCGCGCGCAAACGTCCTAGCGAGTCGCCGTCGACATCACACAAAATACCGAAGAGCGAACAGGCGAGCGCAGGGATATAAAGCCGGCCACCAACTTCTGCCCCGGTGAACACATTTGCTTCTCTCCGCATAGAGCTGTACATTACCTGATGTACATCTCCAGGTAGAGCTGTACATTACCTGATGTACATCTCCAGGTAGAGCTGTACATTACCTGATGTACATCTCCAGGTAGAGCTGTACATGACCTGATGTACATCTCCAGGTAGAGCTGTACATCTCCAGGTAGAGCTGTACATTACCTGATGTACATCTCCAGGTAGAGCTGTACATGATCTGATGTACATCTCCAGGTAGAGCTGTACATTACCTGATGTACATCTCTAGGTAGAGCTGTACATTACCTGATGTACATCTCCAGGTAGAGCTGTACATGATCTGATGTACATCTCCAGGTAGAGCTGTACATCTCCAGGTAGAGCTGTACATTACCTGATGTACATCTCCAGGTAGAGCTGTACATGATCTGATGTACATCTCCAGGTAGAGCTGTACATTACCTGATGTACATCTCTAGGTAGAGCTGTACATTACCTGATGTACATCTCCAGGTAGAGCTGTACATGACCTGATGTACATCTCCAGGTAGAGCTGTACATCTTCAGGTAGAGCTGTACGTTACCTGATGTACATCTCCAGGTAGAGCTGTACATTACCTGATGTACATCTTCAGGTAGAGCTGTACATGACCTGATGTACATCTCCAGGTAGAGCTGTACATCTCCAGGTAGAGCTGTACGTTACCTGATGTACATCTCCAGGTAGAGCTGTACATTACCTGATGTACATCTCTAGGTAGAGCTGTACATTACCTGATGTACATCTCCAGGTAGAGCTGTACATTACCTGATGTACATCTCCAGGTAGAGCTGTACATTACCTGATGTACATCTCCAGGTAGAGCTGTACATTACCTGATGTACATCTCTAGGTAGAGCTGTACATTACCTGATGTACATCTCCAGGTAGAGCTGTACATTACCTGATGTACATCTCCAGGTAGAGCTGTACATTACCTGATGTACATCTCCAGGTAGAGCTGTACATTACCTGATGTACATCTCTAGGTAGAGCTGTACATTACCTGATGTACATCTCCAGGTAGAGCTGTACATTACCTGATGTACATCTCCAGGTAGAGCTGTACATTACCTGATGTACATCTCTAGGTAGAGCTGTACATTACCTGATGTACATCTCCAGGTAGAGCTGTACATTACCTGATGTACATCTCCAGGTAGAGCTGTACATGATCTGATGTACATCTCCAGGTAGAGCTGTACATTACCTGATGTACATCTCCAGGTAGAGCTGTACATTACCTGATGTACATCTCCAGGTAGAGTTGTACATTACCTGATGTACATCTCCAGGTAGAGCTGTACATCTCCAGGTAGAGCTGTACATTACCTGATGTACATCTCCAGGTAGAGCTGTACATTACCTGATGTACATCTCCAGGCAGAGCTGTACATGACCTGATGTACATCTCCAGGTAGAGCTGTACATTACCTGATGTACATCTCCAGGCAGAGTTGTACATTACCTGATGTACATCTCCAGGTAGAGCTGTACATCTCCAGGTAGAGCTGTACATTACCTGATGTACATCTCCAGGTAGAGCTGTACATTACCTGATGTACATCTCCAGGCAGAGCTGTACATGACCTGATGTACATCTCCAGGTAGAGCTGTACATTACCTGATGTACATCTCCAGGCAGAGCTGTACATTACCTGATGTACATCTCTAGGTAGAGCTGTACATTACCTGATGTACATCTCCAGGTAGAGCTGTACATTACCTGATGTACATCTCCAGGTAGAGCTGTACATTACCTGATGTACATCTCCATGTCAAAGGCACTGAGGTAGAGCTGCCGCATCATGTCATATGCCGATAGGTGGCGCCGCACTGCAATGCAATCAACACCACTTTCAGGAATAGGCGTCAAAAAGGTAAAACAACGTTAAATAACGGCTACGAATACAGGCGTTTAAATAAATTAATTTGACCTTAATATTTGGGCTTTTTGGCCGTTGTTGTTGCGTAACCTAATTAAACGCAAATTATTTTGGATTGGATTTCTTGAGAACTTTCTTAGAAAATAAATATATCTATTCAACCATCCATCCAAATCAATCAAACGACAAACAATAAAGACACAGGTGAGAGTGATATTTTCCAATGCTGTGTGCCATGTAAATTATGGACCCCCCCCCCTCCCCCATATTATTTTGTGGACTCCCTGTTTGTTGTGGACCAGCCTGCACCTCTCCCTCCTCCCCCCGATGGTAAGATAGTGGACCCAGCCCCGTTTTCATTATTCTAGATCGTTGCAGGATCCAGCTAGCTTGTAACACTCCAACAGAAAGAGGGAAAAGGAAAAGAGAGAGACCAAGACATGTTGAATGGAACTGACGTACTCTTGAGGACCTCGTGCACGGTTTCCATGGGCATCTTGGCGCCGGTCTCGTGGTGGTGGCTGACGGCCTGGAGCACGTGGGGGTGGTAGAAGAACTGGACGAGCAGCATGGCGCAGGTCTGCAGCGAGTCCCACTCCACGTTACGCTGACCCGCGATCTCGCTGAACGGCACTGTGGTCAGCATTTGCTGCAGCCCGTGGCCCATCTGCAATCATGTCACAGGACACATCAATCGACCGCCTTTGTGCACACAAGGGATAAACTGGGCATCTACATCCGTCAAGCAAAGAAGTAGTTACAAGCGTTTTTACTGCCACATGGCTGACATGGACGAACGCCTACGATTGCGTTACAACGGCTGTACGTGCATACAGGGTCAAGGTCGGCATATTCCTGTAAGCGATCGTAATCATTTCTTGTGATCCTGTTGGCTTGGACAACAAGGAGAGCAATATTAGCGAATTCATTAGATGTAACAATATCGCCGTAGCGATGAGTAATGGTTCTCTTCTCTCTATCACAAGCAAAGCAGACGGCGGGTTTGACCCGAGACACATTGTTCCGTGGGAGGCATTATTTCCTATCTCCATCCATTGTTAATAATTTAATATTTTAATTTTTAATATTTGCTACATGACGGCTTATATTATTGTTTATTATATGTACTATGGGCCGATGGCCTTTCAGTATAATAAAGTTCCAATATATATCGACCACCAATGAATGGCCGACTTGACCGATCTCCACCGGCCTGTCGCTGTGGCCAATGAGGCTCGTCTCTCACCCACGGGGGTCTCATAGCCTTGCTTTAGCGGCCTGGGGCCGTGTTGACAACCACACGTAACTTACGCACGACAAGTGCATTTTCGTCTTAGCCTCACCAGCTCGTTGTCGTGGTGCTCATGATCAAGTTATTATATTAAATATAATTTTAGCACTTTCGTGATTCGGAAAATCTACCTTTTGGGTGACTACTGATGTACTTTGAACCCGATAATCGCTCGGAAAAAGTGTTCCACTTAGGGTTAAGTCTAATGCCGTAGCCTAGGTGTGGTTTATAAATAGCGGCCCTGGTGCTGGTAAGTCCCCTCCATCCACCCCCATCTACTCCCTCTCCTACTTGTTCCCATGGTTCCGCCCCTGAGGGAGATATACTAATGTCACTGTAATACTACTCCGTATAACAAAGAAAAATGCTCATAGAAGAGGGGAGCACACCATACCGACCAGCATCCAGATAGGAGCTGTGTCGCTGTGTTTTCAGGTAAATGATAATACGGATACATGCATAAGCCTAATTGTCGCCATTATATTAACACTGACCATTATATTAACACAGCGCTAACCAATACACCAGAGGGGTTTTTCGCGTAATACTATGTATGACCCGTATGTCGTTGGATCCTTGTTTTGATTATTTTGTTTGTTTTTTTTGACGGCCACGGCGGTCATAGCAGGGCATCAAATTAAACCAAACCTAATCAAATATTCGAACCTCATTAGCACTTAATGTGTGAACAATTTAACACCTGCAGCAGTTGATTAGGAGATGGCCTTGGCTTACACTAACCCCTCAAGTGGGTAGATAAAATCTCATCGACGAGCGCTAAGGGATCGACCATATGATTTTGAGGGGGGGGGGGGCATGGTTGTTACCCCCCGCAAATTATTTTTGCGGTTTTTATGGGAACATTTAATTTTTTTAATATATATATTCAGCCATTTTTGTAGGGGCCCGTTAGCAACACATTTTTGCACTAGAATGCGCAGAAATATTATTTCTTAAAAAAAAAAGTGTAGCCCCCCCACCTCCTCAGTATCAAATGGTCAGTCCCTCATAGCTCCAATCACCAAATACATATATAATAGAGGCAGATGCTCTAAGCAACAGAGTGGCGACCGTCATTGGCTCGGCCTGTCAACGAAGTCTCCTTCACGAATTCCCCTATGATATATGATGTATTCCATCAAGTATTCCAATCGTGGTTTCATTTGATTTAGGATCCACGAAACCGACTAGGTAACAGTAAGTAGTTTCGTGAGTGAAGATAAAAAATAAATTGAAAACATTACAAAAAAAAGGAAAATAAAATAGTCCCGAATACGAGAAAAAAAAATCCCAAAACAGATCTTGGCCATTTTGTACTCGAGGAATGTGCATATTTTTTTAATGAGATGACATCACGTAGTGACGTCACAAATGCTTCATCATTCTCCACCACCCATGGCGGCTGGTGCCCGGAGCTTGGCCTTCCAGTCAAGGAAACGACACATGGGAAGAACAACTTAAAGCAAGATGTTCTGTAATTTTTATGTTACCAATCTCTTCTCCATGTCAAATAAGTATATTCTGTCTTGAATTTAATTCCTAAAAGCCTGTGGGCTGTTCGGTATTCTGTGTGATGTCTCGCGGCTCGCTGGGACGTCCGCGCTAAACTAGTCAGAGCAGTCTTATGTTGAAATCGTTGTTTTACAGACTCAACGAGATATAAAACATATATGCATCATAATTTTGAGATGGCGCATGTAAGTAGGCTGCTTTAAAACACATACTAACCGCTTTCACTGGAACACCGATCAAATACACTACATCCAATGAATGACGGACGCAGACGACAGAACCCACCTCGTAGAACAGCGTGGCGGCCTCATCGACGGACAGCAGAGACGCTCTCCCACCATAAGGGGGCGCTAGGTTGAGATTAAGGTAGCACACAGGCTTGGTCCCCATCAGCTGGCTGTGCTCTGCACACCAAGACAAAGAATCGAGTTGACTCCCCAAAGCTACAGTTCTTTTTTGGCTTTACTCCGTCGTTAAGATATTTCTCTTGTCACTATATCACTTAAATGTAACATTACTTGGTATATGATAAGCGGTTAATTACAGATATCGTTTATCATCTTTCTTTGTCTATGTTACTCAACTTAACTAGTACTTATAATGTAATTCTCACGCAAAGACAATGTTTTTTTTGCGGATACATCATGGAACGCGAAATTAATATTTATCTTACAGTGATGACGTTTACAAACTACGTGGGCGAGTACCTCTGCCAGCTTCGATCCAGGAACCAGCCAGTTTCTCGTGTGGGCGAGAATAGGGGTCAATGTAAAGAGACGCGATGTCTCTACCATCTGAAAATGCACGGATCCCTTGTGACCACAGAACCTAGGTAACATGGATTTTAGCGACGAATTGCCACGTTCTCTGAGCATGCCATATGAACCGTACGGAAATGCATAACTCAGCAATAACAGTATTATTAATGAAAAAGATAACCCTGTAAACCATAATTTAATGGATAACGGCGCCATAGCACGGTATAAGTGAATAACATATTATGAACCGGGCTACCATGGATAACTCCATAGGTGTATGTTCTAGATCCACATATATATTAGATTACCCACGCAAGAAACGATTTCTGGTCGACCATAGACAGTTTGGCCTGATGTTAACAGACTTAAACTTATTGTTAACAATCCCATGGTGGCTTCCCATTAACGTTCAGGCCTGAACAAAACCGGAACTACAACAGCGAACCCCACCGGCGGCATCTTGAACCTTGAGAAATCGGACGTCTCTGTTCCAAGTATCCACTTCACTGGTGCAATCCTTGAAGAGACACGGGGTTGGTTGTATATTCAGGACACTTTAACAACTTTTTGTCTTAACTCGTCAATGGGAGAAGGATAGGGAGAGTGAAGCCATGTTCCCGGGGGTAACCCCCTACTTTTTGCGAAGAAGGACATGGGATCTTTATGCTGCGACCACATAGACATGGCTACAGCGGGGCACGAACCACCGATCCACGTGCCGTTAGGCTCTCAGGTGGCCAGAGCGCTCAAGGCGAGCGCTCCGACCCACTGAGCTACCGGGGCGGCCCCAATGAGACACGGGGAACGCGCATCACAATATGTGAGCAAGCAAGGCGACTACTTCACACACCGCACACTGCACGTGTCCAGACGCCATAATAAAGGTATAAAGGTAACCCGCCTACAATCTTTGTTTCATAACAATACGTAACGACCATGTTGATGATGGTGTACCATCTGTTTGTATTACATTTTATATAGCATAAGTATAAACATGTTATACAAAACAAAAACACAAATAGCAAAGAAACGACGGACTCTATGGCAAACAGCTATTGATTCACCTTGAACTGTATGTCGAAAAGCTAGTGGCTGACCTTGAACTGTATGTCGAACAGCTAGTGGCTGACCTTGAACTGTATGTCGAATAGCTACTCACTGACCTTGAACTGTATGGCGAACAACTAATGGTTGACCTTGAACGGCATTGCGAACAGCTAGTGACTCACCTTGAACTGTATGGCGAACAGCCACTAACTGACCTTGAACTGCATGGCGAACAGCCACTGACTGACCTTGAACCGTATGGCGAACAGCTAGTGACTGACCTTGGGCTGTATATAGCGAACAGGTACTGACTAATTTTGAACTGCATGGCGAACAGCCACTGACTGACCTTGAACCGTATGGCGAACAGCTAGTGACTGACCTTGGGCTGTATATAGCGAACAGGTACTGACTAATCTTGAACTGCACGGCGAACAGCCACTGACTGACAATGAACTGTATGACGAGCAGTTAATAACTGACCTTGAACTGTATGGCGAACAGCTACTGACTGACCTTGAACTGTATGGCGAACAGCTACTGACTGACCTCGAACTGTACATCGAACAGCTACTGACTGACCTTGAATTGTAAGCGAATAGCTAGTGGCTCACCTTAAACTGTATGGCGAACAGCAAGTGACTGGCCTTGAACTGTATATCGAACAGCTACTGACTGACCTTGAATTGTAAGCGAATAGCTAGTGGCTGACCTTAAACTGTATGATGAACAGCAAGTGACTGCCCTGTGACTGCATAGCCAACAGGTACTGACACACCTTGAACTGCATGGCGAACAGCCACGGACTGACCTTGAACTGTATGGCGAAGAGTTAATAACTGACCTTGAACTGTATGGCGAACAGCTAGCGACTGACCTTGAACTGTATGGCAAACAGCTAGTGACTGACCTTGAACCGTATGGCGAACAGCTAGTGACTGACCTTGAACTGTATGGCGAACAGCTACTGACTGACCTTGATTTTTAAGCGAATAGCTAGTGGCTGACCTTGAACTGTATGGCGAACAGCTAGTAACTGACCTTAAACTGTTTGGCAAACAGCTATTGATTGACCAAACTGTATGTCGAACAGCTACTGACTGACCTTAAACTGTATGGCGAACAGCTGTTGGCAGAGCTTGAGGAGGCTGCCGAGGATCTCGTTGAAGGGCAGATAGGACGACACTTCGCTCAGGTTGAGTCTGAAGTAAAACGGGGCACGTGACATTGTCAGTCAATCAATGGGGTGGCCACCAGAGAGACAGGCCATTGTGAGATCACGTGACAGTATGTATATCCAGTACGAAAAGCAGAAGGGCAGATCATAGTATAGGTCTATATCGAGAAAACAATGGTACAACTGTACAATATATATATTGCCTACGGTACAATGCAAACGATAACGAAAAGCGTATACAACTAAAACGAGAAATCGGAAACGAAAAGGGGGGAATGGGAAGTTCTCCATGGTTAAAGGAAACCGCCAGCCTAGCCTCAAACGCTGCTTTACCGATTCATATAATACCCAAATGTCTAAGCTCCAAATTACAGAATTTTTCTTCCTGTCTGTAGCTCACTATAAAATTGAAGTGACCCCCAGCTACGATTTCTCCGCTTAACCAGGCGACAGCACTTTTTGGAGGTGTTCCGCGATTGACCAATCAGGAGGCGATACTCTAATTATATTAAAACCGGAAATGACGCCTACAGTGTGAGCAAAACAAGAGCGCGTGATCATCGCCTATTTACGGAGACAATTGTTGCAGGGGATATATCAATATGTTTGGGTGCTATTTTTCCATGGAACATTGAGATCTTGGTCTACTGCGCGGCTTGGAACTGCCGCAATTCATCCGTAAAACACGCAGTTTCACGAGTTACCTCTGAAGGGTACATCCACTGTAAAAGAGTTCCCTCCGCGAGATGCAGTTCTAACGTAAGGCGGCGCCACATGAAGAGTCACAACACTTGCTCAGGCAAAATTGCGCGCTGCTCGACACTGATGAGGGCGGGTTGGCTTATTTTGTTTCTCTCTACCAGTCGGCCGAAACGAAACGTTAACACTCGCGAAATTAATTTTAAACTTTCGGGGCAGATCGCGATTAGATTAGTCACCCGCTTTAGTTGTCCCTAATTCCCACGTTCGAGTTTATTCAACATAGTTATATAACAGATATAGTAAAGATCAGAATACTTCTTTCATGTAAATAAACCCTTATTTAAATGACGATCGTTTCACAACAAGAATCGCAACAAAATTGTTTGTGCTCAGTACAAACGTCATAAAATATTGCCGTGTTAAACGTTTTACGGTAACATGGTGGATGAGGTGTGTGGATGAGGTGTGTGGATGGGGTGTGTGGATGGGGTGTGTGGATGGGGTGTGTGGATGGGGTGTGTGGATGGGGTGTGTGGATGGGGTGTGTGGATGGGGTGTGTGGATGGGTGTGTGGATGGGGTGTGTGGATGGGGTGTGTGGATGGGGTGTGTGGATGGGGTGTGTGGATGGGGTGTGTGGATGGGGTGTGTGGATGGGGTGTGTGGATGGGGTGTGTGGATGGGGTGTGTGGATGGGGTGTGTGGATGGGGTGTGTGGATGGGGTGTGTGGATGGGGTGTGTGGATGGGGTGTGTGGATGGGGTGTGTGGATGGGGTGTGTGGATGGGGTGTGTGGATGGGGTGTGTGGATGGGGTGTGTGGATGGGGTGTGTGGATGGGGTGTGTGGATGGGGTGTGTGGATGGGGTGTGTGGATGGGGTGTGTGGATGGGGTGTGTGGATGGGGTGTGTGGATGGGGTGTGTGGATGGGGTGTGTGGATGGGGTGTGTGGATGGGGTGTGTGGATGGGGTGTGTGGATGGGGTGTGTGGATGGGGTGTGTGGATGGGGTGTGTGGATGGGGTGTGTGGATGGGGTGTGTGGATGGGGTGTGTGGATGGGGTGTGTGGATGGGGTGTGTGGATGGGGTGTGTGGGTGGGGTGTGTGGGTGGGGTGTGTGGATGGGGTGTGTGGATGGGGTGTGTGGATGGGGTGTGTGGATGGGGTGTGTGGATGGGGTGTGTGGATGGGGTGTGTGGATGGGGTGTGTGGATGGGGTGTGTGGATGGGGTGTGTGGGTGGGGTGTGTGGGTGGGGTGTGTGGGTGGGGTGTGTGGATGGGGTGTGTGGATGGGGTGTGTGGATGGGGTGTGTGGATGGGGTGTGTGGATGGGGTGTGTGGATGGGGTGTGTGGATGGGGTGTGTGGATGGGGTGTGTGGATGGGGTGTGTGGATGGGGTGTGTGGATGGGGTGTGTGGATGGGGTGTGTGGATGGGGTGTGTGGATGGGTGTGTGGATGGGGTGTGTGGATGGGGTGTGTGGATGGGGTGTGTGGATGGGGTGTGTGGATGGGGTGTGTGGATGGGGTGTGTGGATGGGGTGTGTGGATGGGGTGTGTGGATGGGGTGTGTGGATGGGGTGTGTGGATGGGGTGTGTGGATGGGGTGTGTGGATGGGGTGTGTGGATGGGGTGTGTGGATGGGGTGTGTGGATGGGGTGTGTGGATGGGGTGTGTGGATGGGGTGTGTGGATGGGGTGTGTGGATGGGGTGTGTGGATGGGGTGTGTGGATGGGGTGTGTGGATGGGGTGTGTGGATGGGGTGTGTGGATGGGGTGTGTGGATGGGGTGTGTGGATGGGGTGTGTGGATGGGGTGTGTGGATGGGGTGTGTGGATGGGGTGTGTGGATGGGGTGTGTGGATGGGGTGTGTGGATGGGGTGTGTGGATGGGGTGTGTGGATGGGGTGTGTGGATGGGGTGTGTGGATGGGGTGTGTGGATGGGGGTGTGTGGATGGGGTGTGTGGATGGGGTGTGTGGATGGGGTGTGTGGATGGGGTGTGTGGATGGGGTGTGTGGATGGGGTGTGTGGATGGGGTGTGTGGATGGGGTGTGTGGATGGGGTGTGTGGATGGGGTGTGTGGATGGGGTGTGTGGATGGGGTGTGTGGATGGGGTGTGTGGATGGGGTGTGTGGATGGGGTGTGTGGATGGGGTGTGTGGATGGGGTGTGTGGATGGGGTGTGTGGATGGGGTGTGTGGATGGGGTGTGTGGATGGGGTGTGTGGATGGGGTGTGTGGATGGGGTGTGTGGATGGGGTGTGTGGATGGGGTGTGTGGATGGGGTGTGTGGATGGGGTGTGTGGATGGGGTGTGTGGATGGGGTGTGTGGATGGGGTGTGTGGATGGGGTGTGTGGATGGGGTGTGTGGATGGGGTGTGTGGATGGGGTGTGTGGATGGGGTGTGTGGATGGGGTGTGTGGATGGGGTGTGTGGATGGGGTGTGTGGATGGGGTGTGTGGATGGGGTGTGTGGATGGGGTGTGTGGATGGGGTGTGTGGATGGGGTGTGTGGATGGGGTGTGTGGATGGGGTGTGTGGATGGGGTGTGTGGATGGGGTGTGTGGATGGGGTGTGTGGATGGGGTGTGTGGATGGGGTGTGTGGATGGGGTGTGTGGATGGGGTGTGTGGATGGGGTGTGTGGATGGGGTGTGTGGATGGGGTGTGTGGATGGGGTGTGTGGATGGGGTGTGTGGATGGGGTGTGTGGATGGGGTGTGTGGATGGGGTGTGTGGATGGGGTGTGTGGATGGGGTGTGTGGATGGGGTGTGTGGATGGGGTGTGTGGATGGGGTGTGTGGATGGGGTGTGTGGATGGGGTGTGTGGATGGGGTGTGTGGATGGGGTGTGTGGATGGGGTGTGTGGATGGGGTGTGTGGATGGGGTGTGTGGATGGGGTGTGTGGATGGGGTGTGTGGATGGGGTGTGTGGATGGGGTGTGTGGATGGGGTGTGTGGATGGGGTGTGTGGATGGGGTGTGTGGATGGGGTGTGTGGATGGGGTGTGTGGATGGGGTGTGTGGATGGGGTGTGTGGATGGGGTGTGTGGATGGGGTGTGTGGATGGGGTGTGTGGATGGGGTGTGTGGATGGGGTGTGTGGATGGGGTGTGTGGATGGGGTGTGTGGATGGGGTGTGTGGATGGGGTGTGTGGATGGGGTGTGTGGATGGGGTGTGTGGATGGGGTGTGTGGATGGGGTGTGTGGATGGGGTGTGTGGATGGGGTGTGTGGATGGGGTGTGTGGATGGGGTGTGTGGATGGGGTGTGTGGATGGGGTGTGTGGATGGGGTGTGTGGATGGGGTGTGTGGATGGGGTGTGTGGATGGGGTGTGTGGATGGGGTGTGTGGATGGGGTGTGTGGATGGGGTGTGTGGATGGGGTGTGTGGATGGGGTGTGTGGATGGGGTGTGTGGATGGGGTGTGTGGATGGGGTGTGTGGATGGGGTGTGTGGATGGGGTGTGTGGATGGGGTGTGTGGATGGGGTGTGTGGATGGGGTGTGTGGATGGGGTGTGTGGATGGGGTGTGTGGATGGGGTGTGTGGATGGGGTGTGTGGATGGGGTGTGTGGATGGGGTGTGTGGATGGGGTGTGTGGATGGGGTGTGTGGATGGGGTGTGTGGATGGGGTGTGTGGATGGGGTGTGTGGATGGGGTGTGTGGATGGGGTGTGTGGATGGGGTGTGTGGATGGGGTGTGTGGATGGGGTGTGTGGATGGGGTGTGTGGATGGGGTGTGTGGATGGGGTGTGTGGATGGGGTGTGTGGATGGGGTGTGTGGATGGGGTGTGTGGATGGGGTGTGTGGATGGGGTGTGTGGATGGGGTGTGTGGATGGGGTGTGTGGATGGGGTGTGTGGATGGGGTGTGTGGATGGGGTGTGTGGATGGGGTGTGTGGATGGGGTGTGTGGATGGGGTGTGTGGATGGGGTGTGTGGATGGGGTGTGTGGATGGGGTGTGTGGATGGGGTGTGTGGATGGGGTGTGTGGATGGGGTGTGTGGATGGGGTGTGTGGATGGGGTGTGTGGATGGGGTGTGTGGATGGGGTGTGTGGATGGGGTGTGTGGATGGGGTGTGTGGATGGGGTGTGTGGATGGGGTGTGTGGATGGGGTGTGTGGATGGGGTGTGTGGATGGGGTGTGTGGATGGGGGTGTGTGGATGGGGTGTGTGGATGGGGTGTGTGGATGGGGTGTGTGGATGGGGTGTGTGGATGGGGTGTGTGGATGGGGTGTGTGGATGGGGTGTGTGGATGGGGTGTGTGGATGGGGTGTGTGGATGGGGTGTGTGGATGGGGTGTGTGGATGGGGTGTGTGGATGGGGTGTGTGGATGGGGTGTGTGGATGGGGTGTGTGGATGGGGTGTGTGGATGGGGTGTGTGGATGGGGTGTGTGGATGGGGTGTGTGGATGGGGTGTGTGGATGGGGTGTGTGGATGGGGTGTGTGGATGGGGTGTGTGGATGGGGTGTGTGGATGGGGTGTGTGGATGGGGTGTGTGGATGGGGTGTGTGGATGGGGTGTGTGGATGGGGTGTGTGGATGGGGTGTGTGGATGGGGTGTGTGGATGGGGTGTGTGGATGGGGTGTGTGGATGGGGTGTGTGGATGGGGTGTGTGGATGGGGTGTGTGGATGGGGTGTGTGGATGGGGTGTGTGGATGGGGTGTGTGGATGGGGTGTGTGGATGGGGTGTGTGGATGGGGTGTGTGGATGGGGTGTGTGGATGGGGTGTGTGGATGGGGTGTGTGGATGGGGTGTGTGGATGGGGTGTGTGGATGGGGTGTGTGGATGGGGTGTGTGGATGGGGTGTGTGGATGGGGTGTGTGGATGGGGTGTGTGGATGGGGTGTGTGGATGGGGTGTGTGGATGGGGTGTGTGGATGGGGTGTGTGGATGGGGTGTGTGGATGGGGTGTGTGGATGGGGTGTGTGGATGGGGTGTGTGGATGGGGTGTGTGGATGGGGTGTGTGGATGGGGTGTGTGGATGGGGTGTGTGGATGGGGTGTGTGGATGGGGTGTGTGGATGGGGTGTGTGGATGGGGTGTGTGGATGGGGTGTGTGGATGGGGTGTGTGGATGGGGTGTGTGGATGGGGTGTGTGGATGGGGTGTGTGGATGGGGTGTGTGGATGGGGTGTGTGGATGGGGTGTGTGGATGGGGTGTGTGGATGGGGTGTGTGGATGGGGTGTGTGGATGGGGTGTGTGGATGGGGTGTGTGGATGGGGTGTGTGGATGGGGTGTGTGGATGGGGTGTGTGGATGGGGTGTGTGGATGGGGTGTGTGGATGGGGTGAGCCATGGCATGTAGACGTATATTCGTGAGCAGCACGTGGGGCGGCAGCGTACGTCAGGGCGATAATACAACGATAATTAAACACGGACATACCCCCTCCCCGGAGTTCCCCCGCCCCGTCCCTCCCCCCTCCCCCCGACCGCGACAAATTACAGAAAAAGGCAAACTTTTTTTGTTCCTCTATTGTTACAATCGAAATCTAAATAAAATAACAATTCAATCCAATAACACCATGACGAGATAACAATTGTGAAAGTTATATTGTTATGCTCAGATATCTACTATACGGACACATACAATAATGCATAACTACATATAAAATCACTACATAAAGGTGAGGATTATATCGCTATAAATATAGTGCCTAGCGTAATATAAAGGCAAATTATTGAGGATGGGGGTATAGGGGTACAGGGCAAGTCAAAATTAGGGTTGCGGGCTCGCCTGACGCGATCATAGGTCACCCTCTGTGTCGTTGGGAGGGGGGCGAGGGTGGGGGGGGGGTGGTTATGAAACCGTTCACCCTCTGTGGGGGCGGATGACGGGACGGGAGGTGGGGGGGGGAGGAGCGCTACCACTACCATCACGGTCATGGAACAGTTCACTTTTTGTCGAGGATTCGGGGGTTTGTTGAGGGGGGTGGGGGGTTGTTGTTAAGGAATGGTTGGGGGGGGGGTTTGTGTAAACTTCATTTATTTAACGAGGTTATCAACAGCGCATACACATCTTAATGACTACCTCAAGCATGTAAACAATGATATATACAGAAGAATACAACGAAGTACTAATCACTAAAGAGAGGAGAATGCTACCGTAATCGAGATCGAGATGGAGATAACTTATTAATAACTGTTTTTTGGTTGAAACATTTCAGACTCAAAATCTACCAGTGCTTATGATATATGTCTGGACAGCCTTAAACAATATGATGTTTTCTTCGATGGTTGATTCGACGGATCCAAATATTAAGGTATTGCATAATCGAGCTAATTGTTGCGTGGTGAAATTCGTTATATTAGATAAGTTTTCATCGACTATGGGTTGGATATTGTTAAATAGTTCTTCACGGTGAATGCTAAACACAGGACATACCAGTAAGAAATGCACACAATCTTCAGAAGTATCATTACATAAGTTACATATGGCCGAATCTATAAATCCGTAAGCATGTCTGTGCGAGTTCAGTCCACTAAGTCCAAGACGCAATCTGCTATGGTTAATCGCCCCATCCCCAGAAAACATACCATACAATACATTTGGCAAGCCAAAGTACCTCTGTTTGTATAGAGACTTGAAAGACGAAAAGGACGGTGATTGCTTTAGATCGCGTGTTAGGGAGTTCCACGCTCGGACAGTGATCCACAAAAAGGAGTTCTTATAATAGGTTTTCTTGGTTACAGGTTGATAGAGATGGTCATTACAACGCATGGGGTAACGCGATATGTCAGACAATCTGGGTGGGACGAAAGTTGCTAGATACTGTGGAACCAGACAATTAATCATTTTATACAGCATACAGACACTGAAGTAAGATCGTCGGGCAGATAATAATTCTACGCCAGTTTCATTAACGAGATTCCTATGAGAGGTACTGGAATATGCCCTCGTGGCTGTTAACAGGGCTTGACGCTGTACGTTTTCTAATCGGTCCGACTGGTGCTTAGTCAAGTTGCCATGGAACACAGGGGTAGCATACTCTAATAGTGGTCTAATATAAGCCTTATATATGCACATCTTGGTCTTCCTATCCACACGCAAAGGTAGGCGTTTCAATAGGTTGGAAGATTTAGCAACCATATTGTCAACTTGGGCGCTCCAGTTCATATTGCTTGATAGAGTGATTCCGAGATGGCAGTGACTGTCGACTCGTCTTATCTTAGTGGCACCCAAGCGACTTTTTACTGAACGTCATATAGACTGTTTTGGTAGGGTTGAAAGTTACTCTCCACTGGGCAGCCCAATTACATAACTTCTTGAGATCGCGATTAATGGTTGTTTGACTGTGGCTGCTGTCCAGAACGAAGTACAGAGACGTATCGTCCGCATACAAGAATATTTCGCATTCCAGATCATCAAGAATATCGTTGACGTAAACTAGGAATAATAGGGGGCCCAGAATTGAACCTTGGGGAACGCCGGCATTGACATCCTTGCTTTCCGAGGCACAGCCCTCAAGCACAACCTGTTGGCTACGATCAGGTAAATAACTCTTGAACCAGAGTAAAAGATCACCCGTTATACCGAACGTCTGGAGTTTATGCAAGAGACCGTGATGATAAACTTTGTCAAATGCCAGCAGAATCATGATTTCTTTCAAGGGATGTATCTATTCTGTGCGTTATGTACGTCAATTGATTAACAGTTGAATCGTTTCGTTTGAAACCAGAGTTTCTCCAAGTTAATAATTCATTTTGAATACAGTATTTGTACATATTATCGTAAACAAGTCTTTCCATTATTTTCCCCACGCATGATAATAGTGAGATAGGTCGATAATTTTCCTTTAAATGTTTATCCCCTTTCTTAAACACTGGAGACATTGGCCTGTTTCCAATAAATGGGAAATACATGGGAGGTGATACAATGATTAAATAAGCTTGATAGAGGATGGGCAATAACTTCGGCTGATTCTCTGAGCATACGATTACTGATGCGGTCAGGCCCATTAGCCTTGTTAACATTTAAACTGTTTAAGACTGCATACACCGTACTTGATGTAAACTCGACACTGGTCAGCCTTGATGGTGTTTTGAACTGAAGCGGGGGAAGCGCGAAACCATGTTTAACAGAGGGTATGGTAGCATTCAGGGAGAAGAAAGTGTTGAGGACGTTTGCCTTACTTAAGGAGTCCGAAAGCCAATGGCCGTTTTCTACTATTGATGGAACACCAATATCTTTTTTACCACGATAGAATATTTTGCACAGTTTGGAGAATTCCTTAGCTGTGGTGTGGGGGTCCCTGAGACGCCTTGTGAGCTCACATAATAAGCTTTCTTAGCGCGGTCTACTTCCAAGTGTGCCTCTCGCCGGGGGGGGGGGGGGTGTTGAGGAGGGGGAGTGGGAGGGGGGTGTTAAGGAGGGGGGTGGGAGGAAGTTGTTAAGACGGGGGGTGGGGGGGGGTCAGGGCCCGTAAGTTCGAAACCACGGGGTCGAAATATTTCGCCCCGCTCCATGCTAATGTCCTATTCTAGGGCGAAATATTTTGCCCCTGGAGTTTCGAACTTACGGGCCCTGGTCAGGTTGTTCCAGACGCAGACTAGGCCGGCCCGAGCGCCTTCATTAGCGCGGCGTTCATCCGGATATACAGAACCAGATTGAGCAGGAAAAGTCCGTCCTCCAGGATGAGGAGAAATGGCTGCAGCGTGACCACGGTGGGGAAGGACAGCGCCGGGTAACACACGTGCAGCAAGCAGATGGGGGTGAGACAGACGAGGACGGAGCCGATGAGGAGCATGGAGCGGCGGACTATGATCCCGGCGTGGGTCCTCGCCTTGAAGAAGCTCGAGACCCGGCCCCACGCCGGGGACCTCCCGACTATCAGCGAGCTGAGCGTCACCTGCGAGTGCCGCCACTGCGGATCCCAGGACGCCCGCGCCGGGACGTCCGGCCCCGGCTGGCGATCCATCGGCACTATGAGGCTATCCATCTGGCGCGACCGCCGCCGGGATGGGCGTCGCCCTTGGCTGAGGACAGGATCCACCACCATGTCCAACATCCGGATACCTCCCAGGTCAGCCAGAAGTCTCTTCAGGATTGAGGCGTCGTCCCCGAGCAGGGATTTCGGATGTGACGTCATAACGTCAGCCGGAAGCGGGCTGTCGGGGCTTGCCGGTGCGGTTCGGCGGGACCGGTTGGCTTCGGAGCCGGGCTCGTCGGATTCTGAGGAGGGCAAGAGCAGACTGATCTTGGGCAACCGTTTGGCGGGCGCCTTCCTCTGGGGCGCGACACCAGAAAGTCCCGTATCCTCTCCCAGCGCCGCTGCCACCGCGCCACGCAGCCTCCCGACGCGCCACTGCGACCTCGGCGTGTCCGGATCCGCCCCGTCCTGGGGGGTCGTCTCCGGGGCGACGGCCTTCACGTCTCCGTGCAAGTTCACCAGCTCCGCCTTCGCCAATTGGCAATCCTCGATCTGCGCGGCCATGGGGGCCCCGGCGGCGGTCACGGGCGCGCCCTGCTCATGCCACCGGCCTTTGCCTCGCTGGCCCTTGCCCCGCCAGCCCTTCTTTGGCCTGCCCCCGGCAGCCTCGGGCGGGCAGGCGCGGCAGCGGCCCGCGGCCCGGGACGCCGGCGGTCCCGGGGCGGAGCCGTTCGCAGACTGCACGTTGGACGAGGACGAGGCGGACAACGAGATGCGCATCGTGTCGCGCGATGTCAGCGAGAAGCCGTCGACGCATCGCGTGGCTTGGCCCTGGTAGGATTCCACGTGGCTCACGGTCGTCTTGGTGATGGTCACCTTGGCGACCCTGGCCGTCCCTTCGCCGTCCGCCCCGGCCCCCGCCCCGGCCCCCGCCCCAGCGTCAATCGGGTCGACGCAGCGGCCACAGGAGCCGCACGTGCCGCCCGACGCCGCGCTCTCCGCGCGACCTTCATCCGACACCGTCCGCGACTTGCGACCTTTATCCGTCACCGTCCGCGACCCACTACCACCGTCAACGGACGCCTTCCACGCGCGACGGTCGTCCTCAGACCACGTGCGTGACCGGTGACGTCGTATCGTACCGCCAGACACATTTCGCGGTGCGACGCCACTTCCAGACACCTTGCGTGAAGCGACACCACCGTCCGACACCTTTCGCGGTGCGACGCTACTTCCAGACACCTTGCGTGATGCGGCATCACTGTCCGACACATTTCGCGGTGCGACGCTATTTCCAGACACCTTGCGTGAAGCGGCACCACCGTCCGACACCTTTCGCGGTGCGACGCCACTTCCAGACACCTTGCGTGATGCGGCACCACCGCCCGACACATTTCGCGGTGCGACGCCACTTCCAGACACCTTGCGTGATGCGGCATCACTGTCCGACACATTTCGCGGTGCGACGCCACTTCCAGACACCTTGCGTGAAGCGGCACCACCGCCCGACACATTTCGCGGTGCGACGCCACTTCCGGACACCTTGCTTGAAGCGGCACCACCGTCCGACACCTTTCGCGGTGCGACGCCACTTCCAGACACCTTGCGTGAAGCGGCACCACCGCCCGACACATTTCGCGGTGCGACGCCACTTCCAGACACCTTGCGTGAAGCGGCACCACCGTCCGACACCTTTCGCGGTGCGACGCCACTTCCAGACACCTTGCGTGATGCGGCATCACTGTCCGACACATTTCGCGGTGCGACGCTATTTCCAGACACTTTGCGTGAAGCGGCACCACCGCCCGACACATTTCGCGGTGCGACGCCACTTCCAGACACCTTGCTTGAAGCAGCACCACCGCCCGACACCTTTCGCGGTGCGACGCCACTTCCAGACACCTTGCGTGATGCGGCATCAATGTCCCACACGTTTCGCGGTGCGACGCCATTTCCAGGCACCTTGCGTGATGCGGCATCACTGTCCGACACATTTCGCGGTGCGACGCTATTTCCAGACACCTTGCGTGAAGCGGCACCACCGTCCGACACCTTTCGCGGTGCAACGCCACTTCCAGACACCTTGCGTGATGCGGCATCAATGTCCGACACATTTCGCGGTGCGACGCCATTTCCAGACACCTTGCGTGAAGCGGCACCACCGCCCGACACATTTCGCGGTGCGACGCCATTTCCAGACACCTTGCGTGAAGCGGCACCACCGCCCGACACATTTCGCGGTGCGACGCCACTTCCAGACACCTTGCGTGAAGCGGCACCACCGCCCGACACATTTCGCGGTGCGACGCCATTTCCAGACACCTTGCGTGATGCGGCATCAATGTCCGACACATTTCGCGGTGCGACGCCATTTCCAGACACCTTGCGTGATGCGGCATCACTGTCCGACACATTTCGCGGTGCGACGCTCTTTCCAGACACCTTGCGTGAAGCGGCACCACCGTCCGACACCTTCACACCGCCACTTCCAGACACCTTCAGGGACAGGGGCAGGGATCGCAGGGGCTGGACGGAGGCCATCTTGCGGCGGACGTACACCCAGAGGTCGGCGTAGAGCGCGGCCAGGCAGGCGACGGTGGCCAGCGACTCGGCCGTCAACAGGTAGGACAGCGCCAGGGGCAGACCCACCTTGGGGGCGCCGTCCCAGCGGCCCGCGCAGATGTCCATCTGCCCGTCGACCTGACCGTCCGTGGCCAGTGCCGCCAACTGCCGGTAGCTGCCGAAGACCAGCAAGAGGACGACGCCGCCGAGGACGAGCGCCAGGCCGGCGGCCGGTAGGCGGCGCGCCGCACGGCCGGGGGCGCGGAACGACCCGCGCATCTTCAACAGTCGCTCGGTGGCGATGTGGACGTACCAGGCGAACGTGACCGCCTCGACCAGGCGTCGGGCCAGGAGGGTGGGCACGCAGAGGAGACTGACGGCCGGGTGGCCCAGGATGACCAGCCCCAGGCAGGTAACTTCCAGGGGGCACACGACCACGAACAGCGCCAGGTTGAGGACCAGCAGCGTGACAAACGCGCGGTGTTTGCGCAGCGTCGGTTTGGTCAGCATCCGCCGGAGCAGGCGGGCCGAGTAGGTGGCCGTGGAAACGGCCATGGCCGCGCGACACAGACCCACAACGAGGGCCAAGGCCCAGTGGGGTCCGATGTACACGTCCGTCATACCCGCCAATTTACCGACAACTGCACACGCTCGGCCACACCCAACAGCCTGTAGGCCTCTCGTCTACCAAACAGCTTGTAGGCCTCTGCCCCACACAACAACCTGTAGGCCTCTGCCCCACAACCAACAGCTTGTAGGCCTCTGCCTCACACAACAACCTGTAGGCCTCTGCCCCAAAACAACAGTCTGTATGTCTCTCTCCCACCTAACAGCACGTATGCCTCTCTCCTACCCAAACAGCACGTATGCCTCGCTTACACTCAAACAGCTTGTATGCCTCTCTTCCACCCGAACAGCCTGTATGCCTCTTTTTATGGTCTTTAGCACCCACGCAACGTCCGACTTGCCGATTGGCCGAGCTCCAGTTAAGTTGCTATCCCCCCTCCCCCACCACCACCACCCAACCCGGGGCCATCCGTATTTTAATCACATTACGAGGTGTAGATCCATTACATAAAAGAGATCCATATGACAATAGCCTACCAATGTCTTCACCATGTGCGTCATTACGTTGGCGTTAACACACGCGCGCCGACGGTGTTAATTCTGCACACGATTCATTGGCGGTATTTTGCCGACCATAGGACCTACGGACCGCGGCTGTTAATCATTCATTGACGTCACTGTTGTGTTTATCCACTCACGTGGCGAAACACACGTCTTCAACGTGCGTTATGTCCAACAACAAGTAAAGCAGCATGTCACTTCCTGGCCAGTTTCAGACACGAGTACTTTTCACTTGTACCTGCCATCAACTATGATTGTCAATTACATGCTGTCTCGCGCTTAACGAAAAAGGACTGGAATTGACATGTAGTAGTTGTAGTTAAGTATCTGTCGTTTAGAAAATATTCTCAATCTACGGAGTTCAGATTTCAAAGTTAATGTCCCACGGCTTAGGTTTAGCCAAACATGGAGCCTGCATTAACGTGGGTGGATGGTGTTGTGGTCATGCAACCATATGGCTTCCTGTCGAGAGTTCTTGCGAAAAATATTTGCTAATTTGATTCCATTACTGTATATTATCCCGTCGTCTCGTAATGAGAAGAACAGTCTACTTTGACCAGTCGCGGATTTCACGAACGCAGTTTAGCCGACTACGGGGCTTAGTCAGCTAAAGTTACCATGTAAATGATGGGAGATTTTAGCCGACTAAGCCCCGTAGCCGGCTAAACTATGTACGTGAAATAGGCCCCAGGCAATAAGACCTCTCTCAGGTACAGCTCATGTGTTCCGAATACAGCAGGGCGCTTTCTGACACATGCACGGGGTGGCAACCTCCAAGCTCTGACAGACAGTTGTCAAACCAGTGGCTCCCTCTAGTGAAACATTTCGTGGCTAACTGATGAATGGTGCTTCCATCTACTGGATTATCTGCGACCTGTTTCACGAAGGCAGTATAGCCGGCTACGGGACTCAGTCGGCTAAAATCGCTCATGGTTTACATGGTAACTGCAAACGCCTAAGCCCCGTAGTCGGGTAAAGAACGCCACTGGTGAAAATGTTGCAACGGCGGGACGAGAAGGGAACATGTTGGGGTGGGTGTATGACTCACTTGAAGGTGTGTTCCTTGTGTCGCCGCCTCCAGTACGGCAGGTCCCACATCTCCAGGTTGGCATGGAAACCCTCGGACATGGCGAACTCCTGCAGCGTTCCAATCTCCTCCTCCGCCAGGGGGCCAAACTTTGTCTTGAGACTGTAGCATCGCAACATTCATATTATAGTCTTCAGTAGCTGGCGTCAGCTTTAAAGATATACAATATTCAGTACACGGAATTAGCTTTCACATTATACAGTATTCAGTACCAGGAATTAGCTTTCACATTATACAGTATTCAGTACTCGGAATTAGCTTTCACATTGTACAATATTCAATACCTGGAATTCGCATTCACATTGTACAGTATCCAGTACTCGGAAAAAGCATTCACATCATTACGTCACAGTCACCGACCATTCACCCTAAAGGTAAAGCCATATTGCTGCAGTCACTAGGACTTCCAATACTCCTTGCACGAGTTGCAGGTCATCATCATTTAAATGTGAATTCGTCGGAATCAGAAACAGAAACATATCTTATATTTAAGAGAAAACCATTCAGGCTCCCGCATCGAAATTTACTCCGGAACACAATGCATCAATACATCATCGATGAAGAAAATGATCAAAGCCGACTGAGCAGATTGAGACTGACCACGGCCTGTGCGGACAGGATGTTTCAAAGATATTACCGTGCTCACCTCTCAATCATCCCTAGAACGTTGTCGACGCTTCCCGCCATTTTAGTCTCCATCGACATCTCCGCAAAGTTCTCGTAACCCAAGACCTTGGCGATGTCACTCCTGCAAATACATACTGACAATTAGTACTTAGATCTCTCATTTATACATATGGGACGATATTCAAGACGGTCACCGTCAGCCAATATGCTGCCTTTTATAATATCACAACTTTTCGTAACTTTTGATTATAATCGCAAATCTGGATAAATTAGGCCCGACGGGGTACGGACTTCTAACATTGAAGGGTGGCTGATAACAAATCGCAGTACATATTCATCAGAGCTCGATTGACAAAGTGTCAGCGAAAATCTCCCTGGTCGTTGAGAGTTTTCTCAGGCTATTCATTCATTCAGGGTCAGTAATCAGACTTCAGATCCAACATGACGTACATGTATGTCGTAGAGCAAAAATCAAGTAGTTGCCAGAATAAAACAGAATATTTCGTTGCAACGTTATAGCTGTAACAACATGCCGTGTTTCAGTAAGAGTTGGAACAATAAAAGTACACGTACGGTTGATCCCCACCCTTAAAATACCCCACTGGATTTCACTTATATATTACCAGCACTGACTTAGATTCATTGCGATACATGTACCACAATAAGACCTGTGGCGGCGCCTACCGGTGCTGGCGGATGTCCTTGATGATGACGTGGTTGGAGAGGTTTTGTTCGTCCTGGCCGATGGCGGCCCGGTTGTTGTAGGCCTGCCACAGGTTCCACCGCATCATGCGGGAGGTGCAGTGCTCCAGGAAGGGCTGGTAGACGACCTGGTTGAGAGTCAACTTCCACGGTCCTCGGCTTGGGTTGCTCCTGTCCGGGCAAAGAAAGTCAGGCTAGGTGAGCAGCTATAGCGCAGTACGTCTTATGTACTTACGTACGGCGCCCATACCTACTACACTTCTATCATTTTTTTATTGATTGATATCATATGTGGTAGAAGCATACATATAACGATTTTCAACTACACCCGTTAAACACTTGAAGACACCAGAATATATAAACACCCATTCAAATTGACCAAAAATACTCTATTACGGATTTCCCCCATTTTTGAATAATTTCTTCATGTTTTTCGTCGTCTTTGGAATTTTTAAACTAAAGTAACTCTTGATTTCTTTCAAGCAACTAGTCCATATCAGTCTTTTCTCAATACATCGGGCCACATATACATATATCTATCTCTTGGCCACTAAAATAATTAAATTCAGGAGATCTTCATTGCTTGTGTTAAAAAAAATCAACATTACGTCTTTTGCGGAGAACATAGCTATGTCTCCGATATTCGCTCGATTTCCTAACCAATGATACAAATTCGTCCACAGTATCTTCATCTCGTCAAATTCCACGAATAAAATGGTCTAAAGTTTCCAGATGTTTTCCACAGAATTGAATATATTGTTCTCTATAATGTTAGGCCAACACAAGCGTTAAGTACGACATGATTTCCAATGAAGACACCACAGTTGATGTGATAATATGGTATCATGCCTATCATCAGGCCAACACACGCGTTAAGTACATGATTTCCAATGGTGATACCACAGTTGATGTGATAATATGGTACCATGCCTATCACCAGGCCAACACAAGCGTTAAGTACATGATTTCCAATGAAGATACCACAGTTGATGTGATAATATGATACCAGGTCTATCACCAGGCCAACACAAGCGTTAAGGACGACATGATCTCCAATGATGACACCACAGTTGATGTGATAATATGGTACCAGGTCTATCACCAGGCCAACACAAGCGTTAAGGACGACATGATCTCCAATGGTGCTACCACAGTTGATGTGATAATATGGTACCAGGTCTATCACCAGGCCAACACAAGCGTTAAGGACGACATGATCTCCAATGGTGATACCACAGTTGATGTGATAATATGGTACCATGCCTATCACCAGGCCAACACAAGCGTTAAGGACGACATGATCTCCAATGATGACACCACAGTTGATGTGACACTAGGGGGCGACTCATTTACTTGTCTTGTGCCATGGCGGCCACCAGAGTCTTGGGTAAATTAACCACTTCATTGAAGTCGTCAATCACGTGCGAGAATAAGTTATGGGACAACATGACTCGGTTTCTGAAAGTAAAAAGAAAATAATTTGTAGAGGACCTAGATGAACTCCTGTGCTTAGCGTCGAGATCAAGCTCGTTCGGTGATTATAAATCCTGGTAATGTTTACATGAATTAATTGACTTAAACAAGATATACACAGATAACGTGGCACACTAAAAAATACAGTTTAGTCGTATTCACATAGCGGGAGATATATGGAAAGTAACATTACAACATAACCTAATATTGACATATTATATAAAATTTATTACAATACAACATAACAGTACTTCTAACAATTAGCGCCCCTTTCAGGACAAACAGATTTACCAAGATACACATCATACAAGGTGGTCCATAAAAAACGTCCTATTTTGTTTTCCCTTTAAAAATGTTTCTAATGATATTGCTCCATTATTTTCAGGTGATATAGAATAGAGGCCCAGACAATTCTTCTGATACCAATACGTATCTGAACAGGCAGTATACGATGCAGCAGCGGATAAAAATCGTTGAGGCCTACCTTGCGACAAAATCGGTGGTTCAGACGCAGACAGTACGCAAGAGATTTTGGCAGGGGACATGTGCCGACCAGACGGACTATTGAGCGCCTGATAGCTAAGTTTAAGGAGACTGGGAGTGTTGGAAACAATAATAAAAGTCACAGTGGTCGACCATTTTCAGTTCGTACTCCAAACAGGATTGAGACGTTGCGTGACCGTCTCCGGGAATCTCCACGAAAGTCAACACGTCGACTTTCGCTGACTCAGCAGCGAGGAGCGTGGATAGAGCATATGATCAAATATTGAAATTTGACTACGTTAAATGTTTCCAATTTCTGCAGAATTTGCAAGGATAAAATGGTCATCCTTATGGAACGATTTGGTGAGAGAAAGTTGGAAATATCTTAATTGTATCAAAATTGAGATGGAAAGTAAAATAGGTCGTTATTTATGGACCACCCTGTACATAATTAGCCAAAATCTGCACTACAACATATACCTGAAGTGATTCTTAGCCTCGACTAGCTTTCCAAGTATCTCTATGAGTTTTTTCTTGTTGTCAGGACTGAGTTCGGCACCGTTTAATCGCCCTTCGAGGAGGTACATATCTACAAGGCGTTGCTGAAAGCCATCCAGACTGGATCTCTTCCGGTCCACGGTCTAAAATACAAACGCCAAGAAGTCAAAGCCCAGGTCATATTAGTGTTTATGCACATCAAATCCTTTTTATTAACTATCAAACTAAGCCCAATCCACACATCACATTAAACAATTGTGCCTTTACTGAATTGGAAGAAGCGTTTGCACTAATCAGTCACAATTTTAGAGAATGAAAGACAATGTCAAACGAGAGAATGGCTCTTTTAATGAACAGAAAGCCCATCTGAAGCAGTTTAATGTAAATAAAGAGAGGTCTTCTAATTGTTATACTAAATACTACTCGGTACATTAAACTCATATCTTGCCTTCACTGCCTCAAAGAGAGGTTTGCTTATCCATCTTTCATTCTTCGCTCGCTCAACTTGTGGATGAATCTAAAGACAGAACATACCTGCAGTAAACATAGCTGGGTAATTTTCTACTACCGGTACATGCATTGCATATCGATCATTATATATCGAGACTGCACATTTTGTTCACTGAATATAAATGTGTTTATTTTGGCATCACAGGCTTACAGCCTTGTACATCAAACCTAAAATAGATACAGTAGTCATAAAACACTAAATTATTTTAATCATTGATAAAAGGATAAAAATAATAAAAATGCATGTAGATTGAGTACCGGTATTGTCAAATGTGCCGCTAAGTATAATCAATCTTATACTGAATGTGTAATAAGCATGCAAAATTAGCAAGAAATTACCCTTTGAAAAGCAGTTTTATATCCATCAAAACCTTTAACATAGGAGAGATTTTTAGCAGTTCTCCATGCATAATTAAGGGGAACTGATATCTTCTCTATAGGATCGAAGACACTGCTGAAGGACTTCTCTACATCAGGATCTAAAAGGAAACAGTAACCACATTTAAAACTATACATATATTAAATACAATGTAACACTGTATCACCAGTAACAATGAGCAAAAGGTGAAACTACACATTGTGTTTCAATGCGAAGACAACATTTACTTGTAAATAATATCAATATCTAGCATCATAAATAATGTTATGTAACATCAATTAAGCATAATTTTTACCTCTGTGATATCAGTGCAATGTACATATCCATAATACATGACTGACAACTTCATCAGCAGCAGGACTAAATCACCCTATACATTGTTTGCAGCTGAAATTTGTCACATTATATCATTACCTTTCACATGCTCTATGTGTTGCCCCAGCTGCACATCATAATTAATTGCAAGCTTTGCACATCCTGTTATAACCTTGCTTGGGGTGATATCACTGAACTGTGGCAACTCATTGACTCTCATCACAGGATTAGTTTCTGCTGTGTCAGGTGGGATCTCAGGTAATCTGGTCAGAAGAAATATCAATACAATGTACATGTACATGATGTAGGCACATTATATATATCATTAAAAAAAGTCCTGGACATTTAACTGTATTAGAATTTCATTATCTGTCACTCAATCATTTTAAATATATCTTGGAATTGGCATATATAAAATAAGCATTTTATATACCATATTACCTAGGTAGAGATCAGAGTTCCCTTCAAACTAAATACCAACCCTAACTTCTTTTTATAAAGCTACAGGTACCATTACACACAAATTTGTGAGGAAAGTGGATATAAAAATATTTACTTCCATATTATTCGTAGAAATATTTATAATGTTTATAACTTTAAACCACTTTAAACTATTTTAATTTTACTTCATGGTAAAAGTAAATGATTTTAGAATTCGTCAACCCTCTAACCCTTTATTTTAATAGTTATTTAATAAATTTGTGATAAAGCTCATGCTATTATTTTTGTAATTAAATTTTTATTGCGAGCTCTTTAGATTATACATATATAAAAAGATGATAAAATATATATCAGAATCCTATACTGGTAAAACCTGGCAATTTCTACCGGAAGTTACCTTCACCAGGGAAAGTGGAAGACATTGCATGTTATACACATTCATTGGATGTTTTATTCGTTGAATCTTGATTACAGTATATATATATCAATAAAATTTATTATTTGAAAAAAAATGAACCTATATTTTATTAACAAGAAGGATTTGATGTTTTAACACCAAATTAAAGATGTTATCTATACTATAATAATGAGTAGTAGTATCAAACATTTATACACATGACATTACAACGGAACTATTATGGAAAGCAGAAGTAGGATTTATTTTTCTAATACTGATTACCGTAAACTGCCTATTAGAAGCTGCGGCTTATATTAGGAAGTTGGAGGGTCAAATTCCCGGGTTTTAGTCGGAAGTCAGAGTGCGGCTTTAAATAGGGCCTTTGGCTGATTTCAAGTAAGTGTGGCAGTCCAAGCGGGGTTGGGGGGGGGAGTAATGTGAAAATTACCAATGTTGCTAAAATAATTTATTGCATCATAACAATGAGACAATGAGTTGTGTTATTTATTTATACTGCCACGCGACTCCCCCCCCATCTATTGTAGACCAATGATCAATGACCAATGAGGCTTCAGGTGGTGTAACTTGATATGGCTGCCAGATTCATAAACATGCAGTAGGAGCCAGCCACTGGTGTGACACTTGATAAGAGCAGCGATCGGAGAGGGAGAGGTGAATGTTGTTATTAGTCGCGACTGCTTGTATAAACAATTAATTGGTTTGGTAAGGTCCAAGAGAGCCAGCCACTGGTGTGACACTTGATAAGAGGTGCGATCGGAGAGGGAGATGTGAATGCTGTTAGTGGTCGCGACTGCTTGTATAAACAATTAAGTGGCTTGGTTGGCCGGATGGATTAAGCAGGAATACAGGGCGGAGGGCGGGCCGGTGGGGGGGGGTGTCGGAAGGCCAAAGTTGGGGTGCGGCTTCTAATAGGCAGTTTACGGTAAGATATATCCAAATGGAATAACTGAATTAAGATATGTACATATAGGTTCACATTTTAAGTAGCACTTAAATATTTTAGATTTTATTAAAGTTGCATGTCGAGCTCTTTCCCGCCCAAACTAATGAGGTCAAAATACATATAAGAATCAGTCCTTGAATCGTTCAAAACTTCTATAAAAAAAATCTATACTCAACCCATACCGAACTGCCAAATAGTGTCTCTTAGCCTTGTCCGTGATATCAATTTACCACAAGTTTTCATTTTAGTGGTAAACGTCATCAGTTTGTGTGCTTCGCAATGCTTTGATATAAGTAGCAGTGCCGCGACCGAGTTCTGTGGTGTCCCGGGATAGACACGTTTGCCACACCACAGCCGAAACGGCGATGTTTATCAGGTTTCTGAATTTATAGAATGAAACAATCAAGTTTTCTGCAAATTTTGATATAAATTTCGCCTAGGCTTAATTTTGGCGGGAAAGAACTCCACATGCAACTTTAAGTTTAGATCTGTTTCATAAAAAATTATAATAATCAATTAGATCTACTGGAGTATTTGATTGTTGAATGTTGGGAATTTATTTCGTAAAAAAGCTGCACAGAATAGGTTGCAAGGCATTTAATACAAAAAGTTGGCATATATACATTAGTCATTCAATGATTCAATTTGTAATTGACACGATCAGTTGGTGTAATTGTAAATGATGTAAACATTGTAAATGGTCGGATGGTTACCATTCACCTTCATTTTTATGATGCATAAATGTTGCATGCCATCAACCCCCTCCCCCTCCCTCCTCGCCTAGCAGTGTTATTCTGATAAATAGTGATATTCATTTTCTGTATCAAAGCTGCATGATGGAGGCAATAACTCCCCCGACAGTAGTGAGTAGAGATGACAGACAAAAACAGTCGAAACATGACTTGACTGTCATCTGACGACAACGTAAGTCAAACGAGTGAAGTTGAAACGCATCGCCTTAAGCTTTTGAGGGGTAAGGTAGAACCAAATGCAATTAAATTTCATTCCATGCACTTGGTTGGTGACTTACAAAACATAATATGCATTGGACGACGCATGTCTTTTGCAATATGTAGTAAAAATTTGTTTCGAGCAGCATATTCGGCACCGCACCATGGAAGCTGCCATGTTGCATTTGCACTTTTAGGAAACAGTTTCGCACAAAAATAAAATCATCTAAAGAACCAAAATGATGACCTTTAACTATTCAAATGGATATTATAAAGTATTTATCTAATTTTATAAATCTTCTTTTGAAGTGAAACGCCATGCGTGGCTCATGCAAAGATATGACAAAAAAGATATGTGTAATATTACTAAAGACTGGCACCGTCTGTCTGTGCCGACAAATTTAGCTGACGAAGAAGAAAATGTACATCCCGGCCGATCCTAATCCATACATATCCTTGATCCATACATATCCTCTTGCTTCGTCGTTAATCTACGGACGTGTCACTGAAAACTCTATCTGTGCTATCTGTGCTGAGCCTTGTGTGGCTAACCGGACATTGCTTGATTACTTTCATATGTATCCACTTTGAAACGAAAACGAGTGCGTCAGTACGTGCCCGCCAAATGTGTCCTTGCATGGAATGTCCTGCGCTGCAAGATGGGAAAAAAATGCGTTCTATTTATATGTATTAATAATAATAATATCGAACTATATACACCCGGCCTATGGTACAAAATAGAAATATCTATTGTCATTTACATGTTAACGAAGACCCTTTATTTATCAACGGCTGCCTCAAATTATACAATGCTTCCATATATTTTTTGTAATATATATACATACTGTAATATATTTGTAATATATTTGTAATATATTTGTAATATATTTGTAATATATATATATACATATTGTAATATATTTGTAATATATGTGTAATATATTTGTAATATATTTGTAATATATTTGTAATATATATACATACTGTAATATAGTTGTAATATATTTGTAATACATATACATATTGTAATATATTTGTAATATATTTGTAATATATTTGTAATATATATACATACTGTAATATAGTTGTAATATATTTATAATACATATACATATTGTAATATATTTGTAATATATTTGTAATATATTTGTAATATATATACATACTGTAATATAGTTGTAATATATTTGTAATACATATACATATTGTAATATATTTGTAATATATATACATATTATAATATATTTGTAATATACATACATATTGTAATATATTTCTAATATATATACATATTGTAATATATTTGTAATATGCATACATATTGTAATATATTTGTAATATATATACATATTGTAATCTAGTTGTAATATATTCTTCGTAATCAGTCTTTTTCATGCTATGGCATTTAGGAACAATACAAGATTATCCAATTTATCGACCTTCCTGAATTCGCATCGTATTTCATTTCCATTTCAAGTAGACGGAATTGTAACCCTGTCCAAAATAATCTTCTGTTGTTTATCAGTAGCTCATCTTTGTTGGCACTCTCATCGCTTCTCTTATTCTTTAGCTCCCCTCGCATGTTTTCATCTGCCCCTGCGAGTAAGTGACCCATTCTTCCTTATTCTAATGCCAAATCACACTCAATATTTCTCGATGGAATCACGTCACTGTAATACGGTAGGCACATGTGAGGCTAATGGAACCACCCGACGATACGCATGAGGGGCACTTTTCCACACCATTTGCATATCGCAACATGTGCTTTTATTTAATTAAATATTACACATTTGTATTTGCGCAATAACCACGTAAATGCGTAAGGTCCATTTGAACTATTTGGCACGTTTTCGGGTGGACAAATTACTGGAGCAGCTTTAACGTTATCAACATGATCAAAATACCATTGTTTGATTGCTAAATAACGTCGCCGATTTGAAATAAGATATAACAATGTAGAATTGTGTTGTTTGACAGGTATTTGAAAGGTATTGGCGGCATCAATGATTCATATACATATGCAGTTAATGAGTATATATATGTTTGGTGTTGGTACAAACAGCTGAGCACACTCTCTGTGACTGTGGTTCTGTGTCGGTACATCTATATGTTCTGTATTGATATTGACACATACTTTTTACCGCCAGTCAATCAATCACACGTCTTTACTACAAATCTGCACCGAAAGTTCCAAGCCGCGTAGTAGACCATGATTTTAGTGTTTCAAGGAAAGATAGCATTCAACCATATTGACATACCTCTTGCAAGGACTGTCTCCGCAAAAAACATGATTGGAGAATTGCAGCTAATAATATTTACGATGATCACGCGCTCTTGTTTTGTTGCCACTGTAAGCGTCACTTCCGGTTTGAATATAATTAGAGTATCGCCTCATGATTTGTCACTGGCGGACACACCTCTAAAGCCGAATGCCACCTGGTTAAGCGGTGGCTGGCGGTCACTTCTAAATTTTATTGTGAGCTACAAACTGGACAGCGCATTCTGTAATTTGGAGGATAGACATTTAAGTATTATATAAATCGGTATGGCAGCATCAGAGGCCAGGCTGGCGTCTCCCTTTAAGACATGCTTGCGTTAGCTCTTCTCATTTCAGAAATAATGAATCGATTATACCGCAATTGATAGATAGATAGGGAGATTAATTTACAGTAAAAACCAGTGATAAATGTCTGAATGGTAAAAGTACAATAAATGTTTTTATATGTGTCTCAATTTTACCTGAATATGGGAAAGAGGGACAGGTTTGCAGTAAACGCCGTAGTGATATATATGTCTCAATGCTTACCTGTATATGGGAAGTGGAGATGCGTTCGCAGTAAACGCTTTAGTGATATGTCTTAATCATTACCTGAATATGGGAGATAGGGAGGGGGGATTTATAGTAAAAGGTTTAGCGAGTATGGGAGCACCCACGTACCAATGCACCACGGACACTCGTATGATCTGATACCGTATCCGTAAGATGACATCAAACTATATATTTAACTAATAATTCATGATAAGTAATGCAAAATGCATTTTGTATTAGCAGGTTGAATTATTAAAATGTTATGCTGAGAAGGGGTCGGACAAAATTATCGGTCATTGGGAGCATAGTGTGATGGCGGACCATTGTTGTTGGGAATTGTATGCATTCTTAAATTGAACCTGGGATGGTCTTACACAACATACGCTTATGTCACAGACTCGTCTAGTGTTTTATTTTTATGGCGCAATGGTTATGCCTTCGATGATACAAAGTGACCGTAAAGAGACTATAGGACTCTATCTTAAGCCTGTGGTTACTGGCTACATATACGGAGTGGCGGCATTGGAGTCAAGAATATTGATGTTCAATGCTGTAAATTTCTTCATGCAGATGGCATCACATTTGTGGCTTTAATCGTGGGTGCACACCAATCATTGGTAGGTTTGTGGGAAATATATGCATATAACCAGAAATGAGGTTTTCGATGAAAGCACATGAAGTGCAAATTAGGTAAATGATCTTGTTCTGCAAATCTGTTTACAAGAAAACGGCAATATAGTGATTATGATGACGGTGCTTGCATGGTGTTTTAGAATACTTTTCTGTGCACTGACAGTAAGGCTAAATTAGGCCAATCGACCTTTCTCTTTTAATCTCATTTATTTAGTTTCTGGTGTCGATATCAAAGTTAACTCTACGGCTTAAACCCTTCGTTCTATATGCACATATATCGGACGTCTCTATGTTTTCTTTTGCACTACATTATTATCATTATTATAATATCATATACATTAATATCATTGCCACATATCGCCATTATGAAACCCCTAATATATCACTGAAGTAGGCGATAGCGTATAGTGTCTCGGTTCCGCACTGGCCCGCGTGCGACATAAATATTCCAGAAACTAGATCTACCCACGCAAACGACATTGTATCTTTGGCGCATCGCGTTTGCAGTTTCGCCCCGATAGTGTCATGAAGCACCAGACGTCGACTCCGAGCCCTGGCAGCTGGTCTCACTTCATAGCGAAAAGACAATATCTTGCAAAAAAACAGCTTAATTGCCAATAAATCCTCAGTTGCCATGTTGCATACATGTTCGCGTAAATTGCATCTCTTGTCTATATATAGACACAGGGACACTTTGGCGAACCTTTTTTTATAAGACACATATAGACAGACTTTCAGGCGTCACATGTCCCATTTACGCCAGTTAAATTGTTGCGTAATCGTCTTTTTCGCTAAAAGACCTCATAACGCGAACATGTATGTAACATTGCGTGTCAAACATGGAGGCAGCCCATCACCTTTCTCTTTGAAAAAGTGAACCAAAATTCGTAACATCAGATACGGTTCTAATTTTCACTTTTACGAGCAGTAAAAACATTAGAACCCCAATCAGCCTGATCAGCAACTTCAACTGAGGATTTATTAGCGTCTTTCGTCTTGCGCCACATTGCGACAGGTTATGTACGTCATCTAGTGAGGCAACGGTCAAGTGTAGATCAAGCATGGCGGCCGCCCAGCGATCGCTTGTTAAACAATATATATAAACCCGATTACACAATATATTTTTCATTCATACGAGCTGTAAAGACATTAGAAACCGAATATCAGCCTGATCGGCAGCTTCAACTAAGGATTTATTGGCATTTAAATTGTCTTTAAGCAAGATACTGTTTTTTTCGCGAAAATAGTGTCTTTTCGCTGTAAAGTGAAAATGCTGGCGGGTAGGCCTACTAAATATTCTGGGCTTTTCGTGACCTTTGGTCCCCATTATACAGAAGAGAGTCCGTCCGCAGAAGCCCGAGCCAACAGATATCACGAAAGTTCATTGTTTCTGTTCAGCAAGCACAATCATTAATTAGAATACGATTCCTTTATTCATGTCACTCACAGACTGCCACTTTTCGTATTCGATGTCAATAAAGGAAATAACTGAATTGATATATAAATCTGTAAGATCCTTGGTAAAAATAAGTCCACGGCGAGGATGCGGTGGACATTCGTATTATTTGGTATTTAGTTGATGACTTTTGCTTGCCGGAAGTTTTGTTTCGTGACGTCATGGGTGGGGTATTCGCCAAAATGGCGGACGTTATGCGGTTTTGTTGTATGTCGGACGACGAACGATTACAGCGCGAGAGAAGCAAAATAATTGAAAAACAGCTACAACAAGAGAAAATACAATTTAGAAGGACTGTTAAGATACTGCTGCTAGGTTCTGGCGAAAGCGGCAAGAGCACATTCCTCAAGCAAATGCGAATTATCCATGGCAAAGACTTTGTAGATGAGGAACTTCGAAGTTTCAAACCGATAATCTACGGTAATTTGGTCAAAGGAATGAAAGTATTAATTGACGCAAGAGATAAACTTCGTATACCGTGGGGCAATGAGATCAACACAACCCATGCCAACATCGTTTTCAGCTACGACAATAACATTAAACTTGATGAAAATGTATTCATTCAGTACTCAGCAGCACTAAAGGAATTGTGGAAAGATTCAGGAATTCGGACAGCATTTGACAGACGAAGGGAATTCCAGTTGGTGAGTAATATCATTATTTTAAATTAAGGCAACTATAATTTCACTGGTGCTGGCATTGCACTGCATTGCCTGAATATGTGTTATCAGAAAACTTGTCACCTTTTCCAATAAAAACACCTGTTGCATTTTTACCAGAGCTGGCCTAAAACTTTAATGCAAGCCTGTCATAAGTTGGATTAAAGCAATCAGGTACATATTAAAATATTAACATGCCTTTTTACACACAGGAGCCCAAATAATAGGGTGCTGAAGTTCTATCTCAGAAACCTAGAAGTTACTGATCTGAAACAGATACTCCCTGTATACCAGAAATAATGGGTATGGCTACTTATCCACCTGGCTGTTGATTAATTTGGCCACTGGCATGGGTAGGGGTCTGGAACGGGTAAATGGTGATACTGTACACATATATATTTGAAAACTTAGCATTTGACATTGATCCCCAAATTCCGAAAATAAAGATCTGAAAAGGCGACATCGATACAGACCAAGGCATTTTAGAAAAAATATGATACTTAGTAAAAGAACATTCAGAAAACTTGATATTTGATATTAAGAATTTTGTATAATCGACACTAGACATTGGACCCCTTCTTCCAGACCCCTGACAGGGCCAGTCTACAGCTACAGAGCCAACTAAATATTTTATTCCTGAAAACCTTGGATTTTGACTTCTGAGGACAGCTCTGTAAAAAACTAAGAAGCATTCACCACTAAATCCATTATGTTTTAACTCCATACATGGTATGTTCCTGGATAGCAACATTGATATCTGTCAACAGATCTGTCTATGTTCCTTGACATATCCACCTTTTCCCACAGATATTGCAGACAGTTGTAAAACGCTCACGTCACATGCCGAGCTACCTCAAATGTTTGTCAATAACTACACATGGACTGGCTATGTGGGGGGGTGGAGGGGAGGTTTCTGAAACATACAACTTCTCTGAAGAAGGTTCCCCCCCCCCTACCATTGCTGGCTCTGTCTCAAAAGCAAAGTCAGAAAAGTGATGGGGGTATATTTGGATCAACCTTCAATATGGTATGCAAGCGAATAGGCATGAACAAAATGCATTAATGTTCAAACATTAAAAAGTGAGATACCTGAAAATGTAAAAAAAAAATTATTATCTGTGATTTTTTTAGATTTTCAAAATTGGTGTAGTAATGTCAAAGGAAATTATATCACAATGAAAGTTGCGACAGCTTTGAAATAACACAATGTCAATGTAATCGTTTTAAAAAAGTCACTTCTCATTGCACTTGAGTAAGGGAACTTGAGTTCCACCATTTGGATTGATTGATAAGTTTTTAAATATATGTTTTCAATATTATGCTTAGAATAGATATCTAACTTTCTCCTCTTTGTTCTTATCTATTCTACTAGCCGCCCCGCTCGCGGGACGTCTACCATTCGTAGTAATAAGCGAAAGAAATAACAGTATGACAGTATTTTGTTTTATACGTCAAATAGTAGCAGGCAGAAGGTAGACATTGGGCAGAAATAATACTGATAATTATATTGACATAAATTGAGACCGGGAGCTATGGAATAACGGAACATAAATGTTAAGGATATTTAAACCCTGTGCAATTATTGTGCATCCAGTACAAAATATACAAATTGCAGCTAAAGCACGATAATAAATGAATATCAGTCCAGTAAAACTAAGGCCCAAGCTCGTACATTGAATGAGTGAAAAAAAAGGGTTGATTGAGTTTCATTTAACGTAGTACTACTACCTTCAGTGGATAAAATCTGCCTGACGTCCTGGTTGGATCTATAGAATTGATGTGTGGACCGCTTAACCATGTTAACTATGCTTAAAAATTGGATCTAAGATCAAAAAGATCAAATCAATTCAAATGGGCAAGGTTCCCCGGGCAGAGTTCATTCTCTTGCTACTAATGGGAAGTTGTGGACGCGAGACAGTACAGGATTTGTTTGTTTTGATGAATGTTCGGATGATAGGGCGTTGGGAGAAATATTATTACTGTTGGCACCAAGCCAGGTAGCCCGCCGCATGCATGGTCACCATGCGCGATAAGCACCCGAAAGCGATATTATGCTACGGGATAAGGTGATAAGCACCCAGCGGTTGTGTTGACACATGCGATAGCTTTGACACATCTAAGAGTGACGGTTGGTTATTAATAGGTTCAAGGCGGCTGCTGGTGCCAGTGGGCTCTTGCATGCCGCGGCATAGTGGGACAGACCGCGCATAGTGGGACAGACAGCTTCATTTTATTAGTATAGATTTTCTCTCTATATATATCAATATGCCCTATTAGCTTGCTAGCCTTTGCTTATCAATGCTAAATGAAGTTGTTCTACTTGGTAAACAATATAGATCTTGTTCTTTCTGCTACATCTTTGTTGTCCTGGGTTTTTTTTTTTCTGAGTTCTGTCAGTCAATTTTACAATTAAGTTTTATTCCATCACAGTGCTACAATACAAATTTAATTGGATTTTCCCATATTGATCACACTGTCTCTACGGTAAAATACTTAAAGATATATTTTCCACTGATTAGTTGAATGTAAGATATCCACCTTTATATATAACCTTTGAATCTACCAGTATATATTAGTGATATTACCGGTATGATGACTGGTATCATAGACATGTACCATATTTATACTGAAATATGCTAGACCCCTTAACCAAGTAATTTTGTTAGCCATTATAACTGGACACTCATTTGCTGAGAAGGTGTTACTGTTCAGGTTATTTATAGTTTGTGAAGGACTAGAGTGAATGAGACTGCCACTATGATACATTTATTGTCATTAATAGCTATGCTTTGGCAAAAACAAAATTGCAAACTTGTAAAAGTAGTATTTAAGGTGTGAGGAACAAGCTACCTACCAAGCTATATAATTTTTCAAAGTAAGGGTGGCTATATACTAGTCAAAAGCACCCAGTAGTCATCATTTGAGGTAGGAGAGATGGGTATGTAGATGGCCAGTAATTCAGTTCTTATTGGCACATACATGACCATTGTGAATATTACACTGGTTAATGTGTTAAATTGAGGACAGATATAAATTTAATTAGAAAGACAAATTGTTAAAAGTGGATATCCTTTGTAGTAACCGGAAACATGCCCTAAATTAGGTGCCTGGGCCAGGACATATTGATATGCAGTCTTACAACTACACCAGTGAGGCCCCTCAAGCATCATAACCCAGTATATTGATCCCCAGTTCCCCTAATTATTTGGCTCAGGGGGCCAGTACCATTGTTACCCCCCTCCACCCCCACCTCCCCCTGGTGTGGCTTAGTATAATCCAATGCATCCAGAGGTTTATTATTTATGAGTCCAGGGCCCCTGACCGATCATATCCCATTTTATCCCAGCAGGGCCCCTCAATTATTATAGCCCAATTTCAAGGAGCCTAGGTACCTCCTAATCATTGTAGACCAGTTTATTAAGCTCAGGGCCAAGTTTATGGAGCTCTGAACCCTTCAGTCGTGATGGCCCCGCTGATTGAGCCCAATGCCTATTAAAGCATGTTAACTCAATTTATGGAGCGCAGGGGCCATATATTCATAAACAATGCTTAGGCTACGCCAAGAAACATTTGTCGAGTGATTATCAGGTTCAAAATGCATAAGTATTCACCCAAGCGCCGAATTTTTCTAACTAAGAAAGTGCTACAGTTATATTGCGTATTATTTCTTGATCATGAGCACCACCACGACGAGCTAGTGAGGCTACGACGAAAATGCACTGTTCGTGCGTAAGCTGCGTGTTGGTTATGAATAAATAATTTTAGTCATTGTAGCCCAGTCCGTTGCGCCTGTAGTCCCCAGTCATTGTAGGTCCCTCAAGCATCGTGCCCCATTATATCTGGACCCAGCATCACTTTCTATATTTTCTGGACGATCATATATTTTGAACAGATATGGAAGCTGTGCCATTCATTCCCACAAGTGGCCATGGTTCCTGATATTCTATGCAAAGGGATACACTGATATTCTATGCGAAGGGATACAGAGGCCTAATCCGCGTCACCCTTGGTTTACACCATCTCGGCAGTGTTGTTTCTGATTGCCCTTATCGCGGTATTGTCGCCGACATTACATCCGCCACACTTCTGTAACACGAACCCTGGGCATGTCGAAGGCAGCGTACGCACTGGACCGGGTGGTCGTGGCCGTGGTGTTGGTTCGGTTGGGGGCTGGCCTGGGGGAGAGTAGGGGAGAGGAGATGGAGTCTCCGAGGAGGGCGGGGGGGTGGAGGTTGGGGGAGGGGGAAAGTTGGAGGTTGGGGGAGGATGGGAGGTGGATGTAGGGTCTCCGAGGTGGAGGTGGGGGGGGGGGGCTATAAGCTAGGATGGTCCTGTTTAGGGTTCTGGCCAAGTCCGTTGCGCCGTAGCCCGGGGGCTGGGATCATGCCGAGCAGACCTGTGGCTTGATGGAGTGGTATGCGATAACCAGACAGCTGCTAGGGGTCCAAGCTGACGTTGCAGGCTCGCAACCTGGCGAAACGTGTCGAGAAGGAGGCAAAAATCTATGCATGAGAGCTTTGGCTTAGCAATGAAAATCAAATTTCTATTTAGTGTCCTAATGGTGTTTATTTTTTTGGGTCGTAGTTTGTTCTGTTACACAGATGTTATGGCAATTTTTAGGGTGGGGGATGCTAGTTGAGACCGTTGACCCGGTCCGCAGGAAAATGAAGTGATTGGTAGTTTGTACCGCCGGACGAAAACATCGACTCAGCTGTCACTTGTTAACGAGGACATTGGTCTTATTATCCGTGGGAGTAGATGTGTTTCAGCTTTTATCACTTTCTGAAAATGAAGTTACTTATTATCACTCTGAAGTTGCTTTTACATCATCATACTAGCCGCCCCGCTCGCGGGACGTCTAGCGTTCGTAGTAATAAGCGAAAGAAATAACAGTATGACAGTATTTTGTTTTATACGTCAAATAGTAGCAGGCAGAAGGTAGACATTGGGTAGAAATAATATCGATAATTATATTGACATAAATTGAGACCGGGAGCTACTGAATAACGGAACATAAGTGTTAAGGATATTTAAACACTTTCTTTTGAATTATAGTGCATCCAGTACAGAATACTCAAATTGCGGCTAAAGCACGCTAATAAACGAATATCAGTCCAGTAAAACTAAGGCCCAAGCTCATAGATTGATTCAGTGAAAAAAAGGGGTTGATTGAGTAAAAAAAGTAGCAGGCAGAAGGTAGATATTGGGCAGAAATAATATCGCTAATTATATTGACATAAATTGAGACCGGGAGCTACTGAATAACGGGACATAAATGTTAAGGATATTTAAACACTTTCTTTTAAATTATTGTGCATCCAGTACAGAATACTCAAATTGCGGCTAAAGCACGTTAATAAACGAATATATCAGTCCAGTAAAACTAAGGCCCAAGCTCATAGATTGATTCAGTAGAAAAAAGGGGTTGATTGAGTAAAAAAAGGGGCTGTTTCCTGCCCGTTGTTCGTCATTTAACGTACCTTAAGTGGACAAAATCTGCCTGAAGTCCTGGTTGCATGTGTAGAATCCGCTTAACTGTACTGTAAAATTGGATACCGCCGTGCCTGATGTTAAGAGCAGCGTATTATAGGTTTCCCGGGCAGAGTTTCTCGGGCAGAGTTTGTTCTCTTGCTACTGATGGAAAGTTGTGGGCGCGAGACAGTACGGGATTTGTTTGCTTTAATGACGGTTCGGGCGATAAGGCGTTGGGAGAAATATTATGACTGTTGGCACCAAGCCAGGTAGCCCGCCGCAGGCATGGTCACCATGCGGGATAAGCACCCGAAAGCGATAGTATGCGCGGGAAAAGGTGATAAGCACCCAGCGGTTGTGTTGACACATGCGATAGCGTTGACACATCTAAGAGCGACTATTTTGATACATCCAAGGCGGACCATGGTTCGGTTGGATATACGTTCAAGGCGGCTGCTGGTGCCAATGGGCTCTTGCATGCCGCGGCATAGTGGGACAGACAGCTTCATTTTATTAGTATAGATATCTTTGAATATATCTTCACCGCCAACTTTGCGGAGGACATTGGTCATGTGACTTGTGGCCGAGGGCATTGGTCATGTGGTTTATGGCCGATGACATTATTCTTGTGACTTGTGGCTTAGGACAGTGGTAGGGCCCCTGAGGGGGGGTAGCCATGTCGCGTGTCGATTTTAAGAAAAGGTCCATGTCGCGTGTCGATTTTAAGAAAAGGTCCATGTCGCGTATCGATTTTAAGAAAAGGTCCATGTCGCGTGTCGATTTTAAGAAAAGTTCTATGTCGCGTGTCGCTAAGTCTTATGTCGCATGTCGATTCTAAGACAGCCCCAATGTCGCGTTGTCGATTTTAAAAATCGCCCGTGTCGCCGTGTCGAAAAAGCCCCTCTGGGGCCCTAAAGGTCATGTGACTTGTGGCCGAGGACATTGGTCATGTGGTTTATGGCCGATGACATTATTGTTTTGACTTGTGGCCTAGGACATTGGTCATGTGACCATGTGGCCGAGGACAGTGGTCGTGTGACTTGTGGCCGAGGACAGTGGTCGTGTGACTTGTGGCCGAGGACAGTGGTATTGTGACTTGTGGCCGAGGACATTGGTCATGTGACTTGTGACCAAGGACATCTGTCATGTGACTTGTAGCCGAGGACACTGGTCACTTGACTTATCGCCGAGGACACTGGTCTGGTGACTTATGGCCGAGGACAATGGTCATGTGACTTGTGGTCGAGGACATTGGTCTTGTGACTTGTGGCCGAGGACATTGGTCGTGTGACTTGTGGCCGAGGACATTAGTCATGTGACTTGTGGCCGAGGACATTGGTCGTGTGACTTGTAGCCGAGGACAATGGTCATGTGGTTTATGGCCGAGGACATTGGTCTTGTGACTTGTGGCCGAGGACATTAGTCATGTGACTTATCGCCGAGGACACTGGTCTGGTGACTTATGGCCGAGGACAATGGTCATGTGACTTGTGGCCGAGGACATTGGTCTTGTGACTTGTGGCCGAGGACATTGGTCATGTGGTTTATGGCCGATGACATTATTGTTATGACTTGTGGCCTAGGACATTGGTCATGTGACTTGTGACCGAGGACATTGGTCATGTGACTTGTGGCCGAGGACATTGGTCGTGTGACTTGTGGCCGAGGACATTAGTCATGTGACTTGTGGCCGAGGACATTGGTCGTGTGACTTGTAGCCGAGGACAATGGTCATGTGGTTTATGGCCGAGGACATTGGTCATGTGACCATGTGGCCGAGGACAGTGGTCATGTGACTTGTGGCCGAGGACATTGGTCATGTGACTTGTGACCGAGGACATCTGTCATGTGATTTGTAGCCGAGGACAGTGGTCATGTGACTTGTGGCCGAGGACAGTGGTCTTGTGACTTGGTGGCCGAGGACGGTGGTATTGTGACTTGTGGCCGAGGACATTGGTCATGTGACTTGTGGCCGAGGAAAGTGGTCATGTGTTTTGCGGCCGAGGATGTTGGTCTTGTGAATTTTGGCCGAGGACATTGGTCTTGTCATTTTCGGCTGAGGTCATCCAGAAAGGGAGAGACCTCCCCCCCCCCCCCCCACTCCCCCAGCCCGACCTGGACTTGTCGTGTGTCACGAGACTAAAAAACTATTACTAGCTGCAGCTTGCGTCAGCTAAAAATAGCCGCCTGCGGTGATGTTGAGCCTATTTGCGTGCGGCCTGCGTACTGATCATGTTACAAGTGATCCCAGTTCGTGACCGAGTGACAGTAGTGACTGAGGTGACTTGGTCGCCGTCAGATTTGGGAGGGGCGGGGGTGTAAACGATTTAGTAAAGAAACTGTATGTCGTGGAAAAATAAGGAAAAACATTAGTCATCCCTGGCCGGGAAAGTCATTTTTTACTTTTGCGGGCGCGAGATATAGGGGGCCACGTTTGCTTGGTATCATTTCAGTCTCTAGCATTATATATCATCCTGCAAAGAGACAACATTGGCGACCAGTTCGGCAATTACTGTCACCTGTGATCAGTTCGGCAATTTCTTTTACATGTGAGTTTATATTCGCGGAAGTTGCGCGTAGCTGCCCACGAGCTGTGTGCCCCATTTTCTGTGATATTGAACTGTGTTTTATGGATCTAAGAGTCAGAGTGAATGTGGGCAGATATGCCGTGTTGCGTTCTCCCTCAGCTGATGGAGGAGGCGGGGGTGGGGGAGGTGAGTCAGAATTGTGTGGGCGGCAGGGCGGCACACCGCTGGTCATGTCGTCTCCCTAAAGTGATATATAGACTGTTATGAGATAGACTTTCTTTGTGACACCGACACCGACTCCCCTTTCCCCTCCCCCACAAGCACGTATAATCAGTACGGACCTGGCTAGTTATCGTGATCCAACTGTTGATAAAACCGAAAGTACCCGCGTTGTTCAATCGTACCCACCGCACAGAATTGCTGGAAATTATCTAAAGTGTATTTCACCAGCTAACGATAATACCGGATGTAGACCGCCAGTATCGACCGCCGCGAACAATTTGTTGCGGGCATATCCACTAAAAAATTAACCCTAATTTGGAAATAACAGCCCACTCTAAATAGTATAACATATTGATAAATAAAGGATAATTATTATGCGTCGGTAATTACGGGTTATCCCCACGGGTTATTTCAGAAGAATCGTCGCCCAGAGTTGAATATTATGATGCGGAACTACTCTCGCTGAGGCGGTCGATCGCGGTCGATCGTGCTCCGCAACTCAACCCTGTATCGTATACACAACGAAACTCATAGCTGCGGTAGCCACTTGGCACACGACTCTGGTTGGTTCTATAATGTTCAACCAAGAGCTTCTGTTCACCCTGATGACAATATCAAGTCGGTCGAAAGTATTAGGTATTATATATATATATATACTAAATGATTAGTGGCGTAGCCCAGAATCACGCCGAGTGCTGCATATAGGCAGCTTTGATGGGACACGGCAAGTGGGTCGAATAGACCGATCCAGGGCCTCGTTCGCAAGCGACAGCTAGTCGACTATTTCTTGACCTAGATTTCGCCATTGCGCCTGCGCATTCCAGCCTAATGCCGAACGCGGGATAGTCGAAAAGGGTTGACAATCGGTCTCATGGCGGAAATAACACCAATAACAAGCACCTTTAACCGCCGTGTGTCCTGACCCTCTTGTGCAAAATTCTGGATCGTCACTGTATTGTATTACAAAGAACAGTTTACCCTGTGTCCTTTGGCTAGAGCCACACTGTATCGGCTAGGGCCTCGTTCGCAAGCGACAGCTAGTCGACTATTTCTTGACCTAGATTTTGCCATTGCGCCTGCGCATTACAGCCTAATGCCGAACGCAAGATAGTCGAAAAGGGTTGACAATCGGTCTCATGGCGGAAATAACACCAATCACAAGCACCTTTGACCGCCGTGTGTCCTGACCCTCTTGTGCAAAATTCTGGTTCGTCACTGAATTGTATTACAAAGAACATTTCACCCTGTGTCCTTTGGCTAGAGCCTCACTGTATCGGCTTGGTGACCGGAGGAGTGCCAACGCCCCCCCCCCCCCCCCCCCAAACAAAAACCTAAACAGTAGAGATAAGGGTACTGTACACGAGCGTACAGTTAGTTCGATCATGTGAACATTTAGCACGAAAACCTGATAAATTGGCAAAATAAGCAATTACGTATGAACCATGCTATATTTTAATTCGTTTAAATGGATATCAACTTGCAAACGAAGTTACAGATCAAGTATACGCCACAAAGATGACGCGAACACCGCTTACTGCTCATTTCCCTCCGCCATCTTGGACGACAATCGACCAGAGGAACCGTGGGTGGCGGTTCGTTCTGGTCGACTAGATGGTTGGACAAATCACCGTTCGGCAGCCAAATCGTCAACCATTAGTCGACTAACGGTCGCTTGCGAACGAGGCCAAGGCTGTCAGATCATTCACTGACGTCACCGTTTCTTTTATCGAATCATGTGGTGAAAAAAGATCTTCCACGTGCGTTATGTCGGACAAACAAGTCGGACAAACAAAGCAGCATGTCACTTTCTTGTCACTTTCAGATATGAGTACTTTTCACATGTACCTACCATCAGCTATGTCAATTTCATACACACGATGAAGGAAAAAGGACTCAAGCGGGGGCGGGGTTTAGTGTTGGAGTGTGGATCGGTCTATGGTGGGTCCAGTGCCATGTCGACAGAACCTGTTCTTGACGCCCACTGGGACTCCCTCTGTCCAAGTCTCTACCCACAGTCTGTGGCACTGACTTTAATCCTTTCTTCTGAAGAGAATACAGAAGGGTCAGATACAGTGTACATGAAGCAAGCTTATTTTGCGAATAGACTGGATGATCATTCTTCCATGTCTGGAGGGGAGGGAATACCTTTTCGGATCTCCACGATTGACACCCAGAATTCTTGGAGATTCGCGATTGGCTATTGGCAATTTTTGGGGATCGCTATCCGTACAATTCCTGGTTCAACGCGAAGAGCCTTCGCCTATTTACCGCGATCCGTTATAGCAGTCTGCGAATTCCTCGATATTCGCGATATCACATTTAAGGTGTGTTTTTTTTGCGCCCTGTCTTGATCAGTCCTCATCTTGGAGATTCGATATTATTCTCCCTAATTATTGGGGATTCGCGGTATTGCCTTCCCCCTGTCAGGGTGAACCATTGTTTTACTCTAGCGCACGCATTACTCACGGAATATGGACCGATTGTGTGACCTATCATTTAGTATGAGAACGTAGGACGTTGCAGATTAAATCAAGGGCCGTTTCATTCGCTCCATGTCATTATCATTGCCACCTGGCTTCCTTGGCCGGGTTTAGACCATATGTACACGGTAGTGGCCAAAAACACCAAACCATTCGTCCACCCATCTGTCTAGCCAAAGGTCCAGGTGACTGAGCTGAGACAGGAGCCATATATTCATACATGGCTAATGTAGATGACTTGAGACTGAAATATGCGGTTAGAGACTGCACTGTTTGCACAGTGTGAGGGACTGGCTGTGGTTACATGTTTACTGTGCGACCACTGACCACACACAATTCGAAGGTAGATTTCTCAGGGAAGTTATTTTTTCTTTCTTTTTTTCCCTCTCCGACCGCTTCTCAGAATTGTACTCACTCACACAGACACTCCCAGTAGCCTGAAACTGACACACCGCTGACCTGTTTAGTCTAGACAGATCTGACCTGTGTAGCTGAGTGGAGTAGTTAGTTACACTGCAGTGTTTGCGTTTATCTGGGCCTCATTGCTCACGTCTTGCACTGACAGTTTTACAGCGAGCTAATATACTCATTTCGCTGACTTCCATGTTGAGAGGGTCCATCTTCCGTGTCAGAGCCCACGTAATGTGTTATTGTTGTAAATGGTAAGCGTGGGTAATATGTCAGCGATGCTGAAACAATGGTTAGCCCTAACATAAAAACAAGACCCATGAGAACCAGTCGGAATATATACTGCATTTGCTTCAGTTTAGCGTTAAGCTTACTTAATAAAATACGAGTCGTATTTAAAAATCCATTGTTTCAGGGAATATATTGTAATAGAACTGTAATAGAGCAGATAGTTTGTGGATAACTTCAGGCACCAGGCCTATCGTACAAATACAGAACACCAAAATGACATGCAGACGACTAGAACGAACCTCATTAATTGGTTAAAACTAGACTAAACCTTTGTTTAGACATATTGTACGCATTGTGTAAATCTTATTGTGTAAGAAGATTAAACGTGGTTTATCATCACATCACATAATGCTTAAATTCTTATAATCATTTATGGTCAAATATCTCGAATTTTGCCATACCGCGTGCAGCTTATTACAATAAGAGCGTCAGGGAGTGTGAGGTGGGGTTCGCTCAGCACAACTTCCCCATATCCAGGATAGGATATTTGTGCGGAGATAACCGATCTATCCCACCCGAGAAGCAATGTCATTCGCCTTTTTTCCCTAAGAGGTGACAATTTCGAAAGTACTCAGTCGGAGAGTGTATGATGAGTTTATCCCGGGCCTGTGGCAGATTTCACGAACTACGGGGTTTTGTCGGCTAACGTTACCATGTAAATGATTTAGTCGACCAAGCCTCGTAGCCGGCTGACCTATGTACGTGAAATAGGGCACTGGTGTCACAATGGGGCGCAGCCAAGTGATTGCGAGAATGGGTGTGTCAACGAAATCGGCGTAGCGTTATAGAAGTGACGTCATCGAGCAGTGATTAGTTAAAGAAATCACCCGGTATCTCATACTGTATACGGTGGGGTAACTACCGGATCAGTTCACCAGAAGTGTGTGACTGGATTGATTCCAACAAGCGTAGACTCACTGCTGTTATCTGATTTGAGTCACCTTGAGGTGAATTACTGTATTACTATGTTATGTTGTTTGTTCCAGACAAAAACAATCTTATCTAGGCCACCTCTTGAGATGTCGTTCTCACTCAATCTTTCTATCCCAGTTAAAGAAAAACACAAAATAGAGATTTTTTCTGCCCAGATAAATCTGAGCTGAGAAACAAAGGCATTTGGTGGTCGGGGTGGGTACTAGGGCGGGCGGGGGGAGGGGGGCATGGGGGTACCGCTGAGTTATCCCAGGCCACCGAGAAAGGGGGGAGGGGGCCGGGACGAAGTGACAAACGATGTGTTGACTGGAGACGGGATGCATAACTTACATGACCGACCGCAAGGCCACTATAGGTTGCCAGTCAGTCTGCCTCTTTGTCGAAAATAATCCAGGGTTGTATCTCTCATTATAGCGCACATGACCATGCTCTCTACTCCCCTATATTCACATTGGTTTTTTGTTGTTCTGCCACATGGCAATAACAATGCTGTATGATTGTCTATATATCATTGCTATGGTTAACGCGCGAATCTCGCCTCTGCAGCATACCCTGTTACCAACCAACCACCCAGTAAATGCGAACCACCGTAGCTCAGCCAGCGCAGTAAGCTTCGGACCAGCGAACCGGGGAGTCGACCCTTTATCACACCAGGCGTCGGTGGAAGTTGTTTCACGTAGATTTTATTTCATTAACCCAGATGGTTGGTTGGCCCTGTTTAGCGAAAAAGGTGGTACGCAACCACGTCTGATGCATGCCATACCTTTTCTCTAGGAGGAACTTTTTTTTGGTCGACCGGGTTCCCTCAACCGTACATTTTTGCCTAATCTTAACTATTAGTGCCGTGCGTTTTTCACGGGCACGCGTGCTAGAACTGCCGCCGCGATGAAAACGCCCCAACTGAAAGTTATTAGATAACAATTGATAAGACCACACATCTATGCTTGATCGGAGTAGAGAACGGACAGAAGAGAGAGAGAAAGGGAGGGAGTCCATATGGGTAGATTTCTATATAACGGACCCAACCGCTAGGCCCAACAATAACCATCGTCACCGGTCCTACCGCGTCTCCCAGGCCTCACTTACCACTCTGTATATCGCACAGGAATCCCAGTGTGTAAACCTGTCAGCATAATAAAGCCAGACCATAACGTGAGGCTCCGAACCCCACGACTGACTGTCTGGCCTACATTGCAATCGTCCTGGTGTGGCGAGCTGCATACACGCTGGGGTGGGTGGGTGGGTCTAGCTACACTAAGAGCCTTCTTGCTATACGGGAGCTAGTCCATGGCCTCCTAAATAAACTCCCCGAGTCGCTTCCCACGTAAACTGCGGTGACGCTGCGTTTATCATGGGATCAGATCGCAAAATCTATGGAAAGCTTCTTACAGAGTCTCGTTCAATTCCGTGTTTATGGCTTAAGGTAAGCTACCCATAATAAGCCTCGGCGATTTTTAACAGACCTCGGTAAACATCGGCAAACATCGGCCGGCTGAGATTTTACGCAGTCTTAATGAAACAAAGCACGAATAAAACACAGCCAAAGGAGTGGCAACATAGGTAAAATGGATAGAGCATCGTATAATAAGCTTCGGCGATTTAGAAAAGACCTCGGTAAACACCGACAAACATCAGCGGGTGTCAGTGAACGGGAAATCCCTACCTCGTTACACCCCTATTCGTGACGTCATTCCCAGGGTATTTCCCCGAGAATGGCTCTTTGTGACAAATTCGAAAAAATTCAAGAAAAAGGCATCGAGAAAACTTGTAAACAGCTCAGAAAACATTCGTGTAGATCATAATTATATCGGAGACCATTATATATCACCAGATTTATTAAAATGTGAACACAAGGCGTAAATTACTGATAATTGGTGTGACATAAGCTGCGCCAAAAAATATTTGTGAAAGAACATTTCCACGCGTTAGGACGTGTTTCTCGGGAAATTTGCACGGCTACCTATATTTTTCTTTATTTTTGTTACAAGAATTATGTTTTTAGAAGTTTTTAAAAGTGGTTTGGTTTCAAGATTTTCATTTTTTATGAAATTATGGTCAATTTTGTGAAGGTGGTGATTCCGAATTTGGCAAAAACTGTCCTGATTTTGTATAATTGCACTATATTATTACCATTCTGTAATTTTTTGTGGCTACTATTTACATTTTAGAATATCTTTCCTGCCTTGCACTAGGTTTAAGCTTTCCAAAGAGCTATTACTGATGATAATGACTTAATATTGAGCTGAATTGTAGCAAAATTACATATTCGTGGTAGGTGTCAAGTTTTGGTCATTTTGTGAATGGGGGTATACTTGGAAAATGGAGAATATTTTGTTAACGGGACGGTAAAGTATCCTAAAGATTCACCAGAAGGTGTATTATTGGGTATACTTTCATAAAATAATCACAAATACAGAGTTGTTTTACCTTGCTATTATGGGTAGCTTACCTTAATGGATGGATCTGTCATGTGGGCTGGGCAATTAAGTAATAAGACCGCGGTAAGCGCCCGCTATCAGCGCCCGCCGGGAGCGCCTCCGTGAGCGCCCACAATGAGCGCCCCCCCCACCCCCCCCCCCCCCGTGAACGCTCTCAATGAGCGCGCGCAATGAGCGTTCCTCATGAGCGCCCGCAATGAGCGCTCCCCGTGAGCACTCCCCGCGACCCCCCCCCCCCCCCCCCGTGAGCGCCCGCAGTGAACCCCCCACCCCTGTGACAGATAAAGAGATGCGTTTCAACTTCCTGAATGCCTCAAGGTCACGTGATTTAATGTGGGGCGGACCCTGGAAACTACTTCCGGAAATACGCCAGCAAAACAAAATATACATGTATATATATACATATACTATGATAAGGGAGAGAAGCATGGATGTTTCCCTTTCTTTCTCACTGGAGTTTTGCATTGGATATCATGCAGCTTCGGCTGATCGTGTAGCGATACCTTCACTGGTACGTTGAGTTCTTGTATTGCGTTATTTGACTGTCCTGGCCAGTGGCAATGATGTGAAGTCAGTCTACACTTCTGGGAGGAGAGCCAGCGGGACGTGTCAACGGGACGGTGAAGGACAACTGTGGCCTGTCCCGCTTCTGTTTACCTCTCGCGTGGGTTGGGTTCCCGGAACCGAGGGTTATTAATGGCATTCTCTGGTCACGTGGTGGTGTCCTACAGAGATATCCCGGCCTTGGCGAGTGGGGAGGGGTTGGGGCTTGGCAGGTCTCAAGGCTGGGGTTGACAGGAACCACGCCTGGGTAGGTCGGCCAGACCAGCTCACAATCCTAACCTTCCGCTAGGAAAAGATGTAACCCGTGTGTATCCAGCTCTCCACAAGGCAAAGTGAACTCCACCCGGCCCCTCCTTTAAGAAAAGCTTAACCCGACTGCCCCAGCCCTCCATAATGCAGAGTTGTTAAGCTGACTACTCCGGTCCTCCACAAGGAAGGCTTACCCGACTACCCCAGTCCGCAGCAAGGCAAAGTTGTTAACCTGAGTACCCAAGCCGTCCAAAATGGAAAACTTAACCCAACTACGAAGCCCACCACCAGGAAGCTGTACCAGAACTCTGGCTCCAACGTCACTTTGTGAAACTGTACCATAGCTCCGGCCGGTACAACGTCACTTTGTGAAGCTTTACCATATCTGTGACCTGTACAACGTCACTTTGTGAAGCTGTACCATAGCTCCGGCCTGTACAACGTCACTTTGTGAAGCTGTACCATAGCTCCGGCCTGTACAACGTCACTTTGTGAAGCTGTACCATAGCTCCGGCCTGTACAACGTCACTTTGTGAAGCTGTACCATGGCTCCGGCCTGTACAACGTCACTTTGTGAAGCTGTACCATAGCTCCGGCCGGTACAACGTCACTTTGTGAAGCTGTACCATAGCTCCAGCCTGTACAACGTCACTTTGTGAAGCTGTACCATAGCTCCGGCCTGCACAATGTCACTTTGTGAAGCTGTACCATAGCTCCGGCTGGTACAACGTCACTTTGTGAAGCTGTACCATAACTCCGGCATGTGCAACGTCACCTTGTGAAGCTGTACCATAGAATTGGCCTGTACAACGTCACTTTGTGAAGCTGTACCATAGCTCCGGCCGGTACAACGTCACTTTGTGAAGCTTTACCATAGCTCCGGCCTGTACAACGTCATTTGTGAAGCTGTACCATAGAATTGGCCTGTACAACGTCACTTTGTGAAGCTGTACCATAGCTCCGGCCTGTACAACGTCACTTTGTGAAGCTGTACCATACTTCGGCCTGTACAACGTCACTTTGTGTAGCTGTACCATAACTCCGGCCGGTACACCGTCACTTTGTGAAGTTGTACCATAGCTCTGGCCTGTACAACGTCACTTGTGAAGTTGTACCATAACTTCGGCCTGTACAGCGCCACTTTGTGAGGCTGCACCATAACTTCGGCCGGTACAACGTCACTTTGTGAAGCTGTACCATAACTCCGGCCTGTACAACGTCACTTTGTGAAGCTGTACCATACTTCGGCCTGTACAACGTCACTTTGTGTAGCTGTACCATAACTCTGGCCGGTTTGAACGTTTTAAGCTGTAGTTCCGGCCAGCAAAAAGTCCATTTTTAAAGCAGGGATGCACCTTCAGTGCCTAGACAATAATTTTTGCGGCCGCGGGTCATGAACAATTTGATCCCGTATATGCGAATTTTACAACTCGCCTGTTCACACTAATCGGGTTAACCCCGATCTCTCGTCTCGTATGACAACACTGGAGGGCTGTTTTAGCCATAGTGCTGCATTGCGCGTCATCACTTCGCGCCCCTCTGATTGGCTGTCTACTGAATGCTGGTGACAGAACTTCACCCCTCACTAACAGAAGAGCTGTCCGGATATGAAAGTTTTTTTTAAACTGCTGTTATTTTTGTTTAATTATATGCGTCTCGTTGTTTACAGGGGGATTCGGTCAAGTACTTCCTGGACAGCCTCGACCGGATAAGCCAGAAGGTGAGTGTGTGGCGTGATGGGAGAGACGTGTCAGCGGGGGGCTTGTTAGGCAGTAACAGAGGCTTCAGCGTCAACCCACAGTCCCAGGGACGCTTCAGGTTATTGAGTTTCGACCACAATGGTATGCACAAGTTAATCATGGGGTATTCTTTGATTTTGTTGTCCACGATATCTTTTTGATAGTGACGTCCTATGTGAAAGGCCAGAGATTCCGTGTATGGGACATCCTGAGGTCATTTACGACCCGGCCAGTTGTGTATGGCGTTGGACTGTATTTAAAGCTGCTCATGCAAGTTTAGAAAACCTTTATTTCGCTTAAAAAGAAATGTTTTCTAACGAGCTCATGCTAGCACGACCAGGCAATGAAAATTTACGATAATTGATCTTCGTAACTTCGGAAGCAAAGTGTTGTCTGAGCAGCTTTAAGTGCCGGGTGAAGTGAGACAGATTATGTAGGAATCCAGTGATATGATTGGCTGACGTCGCGTGGGGCGGCACGTGAGAGAGGGGGGTCGGGGAATCGCACGCCTGCGGACGGATCCCTGGCTACCCCTGGAAGGGTGGGGGTGGCGGTGTGGATCACCCAGCCCATGCCCCTGGCTGCTAGCTGCGCCCTGCCGGCCGCATGAACCCCTGTCACCGGACACCCCCGGCCGTCACCCGAGCCGTATGTCCTGGCAATCCGCCGCGGGATAGCGCCACCGTACAACTCCGGAACGCCAGTGACACATGACGGGCAGGGCAGTGGGATGAGGGAGACGGGAGGGGGGAGGGGAGTAGAGGGGGGTGGGGCTAGGACAGGGTAGTGGGGTTGATGGAGAGGGTAAGCGGATGGGGGGCGGGTTAGGACACGGCAGTGGGGTTGATGACGAGGGTAGGGCGGAGGGGGGGGGGCTAGGACAGGGCAGTGGAGTTGATAAAGAGGGTAGGGCGGAGGGGGGGCTATTACAGGGCAGTGGGGTTGATGGAGAGGGTAAGGCGGAGGGGGGGGGGCGCTAGGACAAAAGGCGGGAAGGGGGGGGGCTGCGAGCTACAGGTGGACAGATGTGGGGGAGGGTAGGAGCAAGTAGGGCGTGAAACAGGAAACGGATAATGGCGATGATTGGCAGGATGTAGACTGGGTGGGGGGAGGGGCTGGGATGTATTGTGTAGTACTAGGGATGCGGCCAGAATTTCAGCCTTATTCTGTGGGGTAGGGCAGATTGTGTACTGACTGTATAGTGAGGGCATCAGCAGTGCGATTGGGATGGTTTCCTATCGAGTGGGGACGCCAGTTACCGCCTATATAGCGCCGCAGATGTTATGTTGTGATGACCCCATACACATGTGCATGTGGTCTGCTGTTGTAATTTACGGTCCTCTGATGAAAATACATTGTCTGCCCCGGCTGATCTTGACATTCTAATGAGTAAAGTTCAATGCTCTCTGATAATTAAATAATTCCTGTCCTAGGTGATTTTAGCACTCTACTGATATTGGCACTACTTGCAGCAGGGCACTGTTCTATACTGATTATACATTACCGCTCCTGGCTGATGTTGGGTAACTATTTACATATCTGACCTTGACTTTGACCTTGAGCCTGACCTTTGTCCCTGTGTTTGACCTCTCCCGCAGAACTTCACCCCCGTCAAGCTGGACATCCTGCACGCGCGCAAGGCCACGAAGGGCATCTCGGAGCACGAGTTCCACATCCGCAACATCCCCTTCCGGTTCGTGGACGTGGGCGGCCAGCGCTCCCAGCGGCAGAAGTGGTACCAGTGCTTCGAGGGCGTCACCTCGATCCTGTTCCTCGTGTCGTCCAGCGAGTTCGACCAGGTGCTGTTTGAGGACCGCCGCACCAACCGCCTCGTCGAGTCGTGCAACATCTTCGAGACGATCGTGAACAACACGGCCTTCGTCAACGTCTCCATCATCCTCTTCCTCAACAAGACGGACCTGCTGGAGCGGAAGATCCATGAGGTGAACTTTCGGGATTACTTCCCGGGTTTTGGCGGCGAGCCGAAAAAGCTGCAAGACGTGCAGAACTTCGAGCTGAGTCTGTTCGACAGTCGCCGGCGGGAACGTTCCAAACCGTTGTTCCACCACTTCACCACGGCCGTCGACACGGAGAACATCAAGTTCGTCTTCAAGGCCGTCAAGGACACGATTCTGCAGGATAATTTGCGTTCCTTGATGCTGCAGTGACGAGGGTAGGAGGGGTGGGGGGGGGGGCGGGGGGGCGAGGTTGTCTTGACTGGGCCGTCGTTTTTTTTTCCGAGGTGTTACCGGTCACGGATCGTGAGGTCTCGGCCATGGTATCGGCCAGGTCTCGGCCTGGTCTCGCGTGCAGCAGCCACGCCGGCCACACCAACAACGGGATTACCAGACTTTGCGCTGCGATGCGGCGCTTCTCTCCTCCCCTCCCTCCATCCTTCCCTCTCGCCAGGGAAGCGACCACAGGGGCAGTGCTATCGCTGCAGTCTCGCGAGACTTCCTGGGCGGATCGAGACCTCTATGATAACATTTCGGCTGTGACCTCGTGTGTATGGTGAACGATCTACCATGATGATAAGCCGGCATCTGGCTCTACATCAAATCTGTGCTGTGCTAACTTGGCGCCAGGTGTAGGGTTCTGCGACCTCTAACACGCACTGGAGTACTGTCCGCCATGGGCTTCAGACTCGATGCCGAACGGTATGACGTCACCCTAGCTGGGCTGAACTGTTCGACGATGTCCACCATGATCTTTTACACTCAATGCCTATGACGTCACCATCACTGAGCTGGATTGGGTGACGCTGTTAGTTCTGTCCCTATCGTTTGACCCTCTGTATCCTATATGCCACACACGAACAAAGCTGTAAGATGTGAATGGCGCAGCAGCGCTCAGAGGTATAATCAAAATTCCACCGACCTCTCCCCACCGACCCCCTATCTATATTCACTATATGGTTGTGGCTGCGTCTCTCTGTCCCGGGATTTTTGTTAACTGTTCAGATTCAAGATTCTGGGTGAATACATGTCTCTCCGGGATCCTTTGTTACTTAAGTACGAGGCTGCGATAGTCTCGCGAGAACGGGTTTGACTAGCGGGTGCTATTCTGTGTGTTGTTGTTGCTCATGGGTGGCGCCGCTGGCCTTACTCGGCCTGGAACGTGCCACCTGTGACGTCATGAGCTGCGTCACGTGGTCAGTGACGTCTCGTCACGTGTATTTCCACGCGCCGCGTGACGTCCTACTCAATGTGCAAGTCCGATGGTGCGACGTCATTGTATTTGTACAAAAATCTGTGACGTCACTGTTGTGTCAGTCCCAAGAGTCGTGACGTCATGGCTATGCTTGGCCGGTGGTCTGTGTGACTCACATGACAGCGTGGGTTGTACTTTCCGCCATGTTGTGACGTCACTGCAATCTTACTCCGGTTATCTGTGACGTCATTGTTGCCTACGTTACGTGGGAGGATTCCCAGCGTTCCAATTGGCCGTCGTGTCAGAGGTCACGTGCGCTCTGATTGCAAGTAATTTGTTATGACCAAGGGCATATTTCAAGGATCCCAATTGTACAATGGTGTTCTAATGCCAGCAAAACCAACTGCTTATGAAGGGCCAAGACCTTAAAATGTCTTAAAACTATGGAGCCTTTTTAACAGCAAGTGTTGGTATCAAGTTGTTAAAAAGCAGTGTTTTCTCATGGGCCAATGTTGTCTAGACATAAAGTATACACACGGGTCTTTTGTAAGCTGCAAGGTGAATTCAGCAGACTACCGTGGACAACATATACACCGCTATGGAACCTCGCCTGACAATCACTTATTATTCACGCTAGTATAGGGACAAGAAAATAGGATTTGACCTTTAATTATAAGTGCGACTGCTAACGTTCAATATAGGCTGGCTAAAGACGAAAGATTATTTGCACCATAACTGGTTTATCAAATGTCATAAACATTGCGAAGCAAAATGAGTAAATATCGATATTACTGTTGTAAGAATTGTGTCTTAAACCTCAAAGGTTGAGGTGAGCTGACTATGTTAGCGATCGGATACTCTTTCGTCAATGCGGTCAATGCTTAAGCAGGTGTTGTAATTGGGCATGGGTTAAGCGACCATCTGAACTAGCATATACTGACATCTAGTTAGCTTAAGTGACGACTAAGCCCGCAGCAGTGATATCAAAAGTTGTTTTGATAACAGTATTCCTTAATCACTTGTACATAGAGGTATTCATAATTATCACCACTACAGGATTATAACCTTCAACATCATCATCGTCATCATCATCATAATCACCATCATCGCCATAATCGCTTCATCATTCCCACTGGAGGGTTCATTGTATAGTAAGTCACGTGACTTGACCCGCGACTGTATACAATAAGTCACGTGACTTTACCCGCGATAGTGTATAATAGTCACTATTATGTATATTAAACCACTGACCTATTTGTGCAGCACTGTTGACACTGCTATTTTTGTATTTCTACTCAATATGTATATAACTCTTTAAATCCATGTCGCTCTGATACGTTTCTATTTTGTTTCTCCTTTTTTATTTTATGACTTGTTATGGATATCAAATGTTTGTTGTTGCCAGTGTTGATGTTTAGGTTGCCTGTAGTCCCGTGTCGGACCGCTAGCTTTTAGTTAAAGTAGTTTAATATCACTGAAACGCAGTTAAGTAGCTCTGATGTACTTACCTTCTGTCTAGTTGATCGGTCATGACCCTAACCTATATGTAGACTGCGTGGAGGTCTAACCTTGCTAATACCAAGTAACGCCAAATCCCTGTCTTGTCGCTATCTGCACTGATATAAGTATGTAAACGTCGTGTTGCCGAATGGACGTATGGTAATTGTGGCTCATGGTGGCGATCTCTGCTTGTTAGAGGAACTAGCGCGGGACAGCTCAGTCACGTGATGTAAATAGCACGAGACAGGACAATCACGTGATGTCATAGCGCGAGACATCAGGTCAATCACGTGATGTCATAGCGCGAGACATCAGGTCAGTCACGTGATGTAATAGCGCGAGACATCAGGTCAGTCCCGTGATGTCATAGCGTGAGACATCAGGGTAATCACGTGATATGATAGCGCGAGACGTCAGGTCAGGCACGTGATGTAATAGCGCGAAACATCAGATCAATCACGTGATGTCATAGCGCGAGACATCAGGTCAGTCACATGATGTAATAGCGCGAGACAGGTCAGTCCCGTGATGTAATAGCGCGAGACATCAGGTCAGTCACGTGACGTAATAGCGCGCGACATCAGGACAATCACGTGATGTAATAGCGTGAAACATCAGATCAGTCACGTGATGTGATAGCGCGAGACATCAGGTCAGTCACGTGATGTGATAGCGCGAAAAATCAGGTCAGTCACGTGATGTGATAGCGCAAGACATAAGGTCAGTCACGTGATGTAATAGCGCGAGACATCAGGTCAGTCACGTGATGTAATAGCGCGAGACAGGTCAGTCCCGTGATTTCATAGCGTGAGACATCAGGGTAGTCACGTGATATGATAGCGCGAGACATCGGGTCAGTCACGTGATGTAATAGCGCGCGACATCAGGACAATCACGTGATGTAATAGGGCGAAACATCAGATCAGTCACGTGATGTGATAGCGCGAGACATCAGGTCAGTCACGTGATGTGATAGCGCGAGACATCAGGTCAATCACGTGATGTCATAGCGCGATACATCAGGTCAGTCACGCGATGTAATAGCGCGAGACAGGTCAGTCCCGTGATGTAATAGCGCGAGACATCAGGTCAGTCACGTGACGTAATAGCGCGCGACATCAGGACAATCACGTGATGTAATAGCGCGAAACATCAGATCAGTCACGTGATGTAATAGCGCGAGACAGGTCAGTCCCGTGATGTAATAGCGCGAGACATCAGGTCAGTCACGTGACGTAATAGCGCGCGACATCAGGACAATCACGTGATGTAATAGCGCGAAACATCAGATCAGTCACGTGATGTGATAGCGCGAGACATCAGGTCAGTCACGTGATGTGATAGCGCGAAAAATCAGGTCAGTCACGTGATGTGATAGCGCAAGACATAAGGTCAGTCACGTGATGTAATAGCGCGAGACATCAGGTCAGTCACGTGATGTAATAGCGCGAGACAGGTCAGTCCCGTGATTTCATAGCGTGAGACATCAGGGTAGTCACGTGATATGATAGCGCGAGACATCGGGTCAGTCACGCGATGTAATAGCGCGCGACATCAGGTCAATCACGTGATGTCATAGCGCGATACATCAGGTCAGTCACGTGATGTAATAGCGCGAGACATCAGGTCAATCACGTGATGTCATAGCGCGATACATCAGGTCAGTCACGCGATGTAATAGCGCGAGACATCAGGTCAATCATGTGATGTCATAGCGCGATACATCAGGTCAGTCACGTGATGTAATAGCGCGAGACATCAGGTCAATCACGTGATGTCATAGTGCGATACATCAGGTCAGTCACGTGATGTGATAGCGCGAGACATCAGGTCAATCACGTGATGTCATAGTGCGATACATCAGGTCAGTCACGCGATGTAATAGCGCGAAACATCAGGTCAATCACGTGATGTCATAGCGCGATACATCAGGTCAGTCACGTGATGTAATAGCGCAAGACATCAGGTCAATCACGTGATGTAATAGCGCGAGACATCAGGTCAGTCACGTGATGTAATAGCGCGAGACATCAGGTCAATCACGTGATGTCATAGTGCGATACATCAGGTCAGTCACGTGATGTAATAGCGCGATACATCAGGTCAGTCACGTGATGTAATAGCGCGTGACATCAGGTCAATCACATGATGTCATAGTGCGATACATCAGGTCAGTCACGTGATGTAATTGCGCGAGACATCAGGTCAATCACGTGATGTCATAGCGCGATACATCAGGTCAGTCACCTGATGTAATAGCGCGAGACAGGATAATCACGTGATGTCGTAGCACGATACATCACTTACGTCCCGTGATGTCATAGAGCGAGACAGGTCAGCCACGTGATGTGATAGCGAGACACGGGTCACGTGGTAGCCTAACCATCATTAAATTGGATGGAATCTTAGCCCTGTTAGGCAGTTTCTATAGCTGACAGTGCCTTCAATACACGCCCCGCCCAGTGACATCAGGCACCGTGGACATAATCACTGCTTACATTATTTGATATATTTGCCAAGATCCACGCGTTGCAAACTATAAACTATCATGCGTGCCTCGTCCAGGACCCAGTCATTGGGTTTGCTTTGAACGGAATCGTTGCTTGATTGACGACGTTGAGGTTACGCGGCGTGTGGCTCTAGCCAAGTAGAGACGATAGCCGGCCGTCTGAAGGAAGAGATAGTGGATTATTCACAACCCGACATTCCAAGACATCATGCAGGTTAGCCGGGAAAAGCTGCTGTGATTGCATCACTTTTTCCACCAGAAATTCCTTGTCTAGCATGTAGTTGGGACGATGTTCGATTACATCTACCCTACGTACCTGAATTATCATTCATGAACACACCTAAAAGGCATCAAAATCAAAAAATATTCTGCAGATGGCAAGTAGATGTGTTGGACTAATAGTATCACAGGTCGTTTGCATATTGTTCTCGATCATATTTTAAAGCTGTTGACGTTTAAACCCATTGTTTCATGTATCAAATGTCCGTGCGTGATTGTGTGGAATGCCAGATAGACATGGAAAACGAGATACTTCCTCTGGGCACCCTTGTCGCAGGCTTGTGTGCGGTGCTATAGCATGTTCAATTCCAGTGAGGAATCATTTGGAGGTTACGTCTGCAGACTCGTGTTATCGTGTAGTGTGTATTATTATAAGGGATTTTTTTGTTTTAATGGCTTGATTCATGACGATTGAAATCCTCCGTGCTTCTTTGTCCCTCGTATCCCACCCACCCAGATCGGTGGATGTCCGTCACACCTTGCCAGGATGATGGTAACGTCTGATTACCCAACCGCGGGCTTACAATGACGCATCAATGCCCAATTTGCTCAAATATGTGTTGGTCCGTTTCTTTTATTTGAATAAAATATATTGTGTTTTAATGATTTTATCTAGCTTCTAAAAATGAACAAAATTTAATTTGTAATGGTCTAGTAACCTGATTTTTTTCAATAGTTTTTTTGTTCCACAAGTGACAGAATTATTCACGAGGCAATGTTATGTTTGTCTCGTCAAGAACATGAACTAGGGAAATAGTCCAATACGAATTGCGGTCCTTGTTAAGCAATGGTGCTGTGAATGCCTGCTGAGCAGTAACCAACGTTATCGCTTCCGTTGTTCTCAGTGGAGACTGAACTGTGGCACTGTGAATCCTTGTTATGTTTGTGATCCTGGTGGTGGAGACTGTATCAGCCGTGGAGAGGTAACTCCTTACTGGACTGGTGTCAGCGCCTCACTACAGGGAACCGGGGAATAAGTCGACAATTCGCAATATAATTAATACAAATTCACTAACGATGAAATCACTGACGCGTGTTTTGTTACCTTTTGTCACAAGGCCTTTGATATACTCTGGTCTCTTGTTTCACCTTAGAACTACCCCGTCAGTGAAACAGCAACCATTAGTATCGAGGATTTCTGTCTTCTTACTTCGCATCATACCATTGTTTTATTGCGAATATTGCAACCAGTTCGCTATAGTTTCTTCAGAATTTAGTTTGAGAAGTATCGTGCGCGGGAGGGACTATGTAAAGGTGTCTTGAACTGACAAATATTTTCTTTCGGAATGGCTCGTGAGGTGCGTTTTGCCTCTATATTTTCTAATTTGTAGGTAATTTATTCAAGACCCTGGATGTCTCCCAAGATGTAATCTGAATAGTTTTACTAGGTTTCGACTCGTTAGGAATCACGCCCAGACTAGGCCGTATCTTACCTCGGTATAATTTACAACGTAGTGTCCATGTGTAGGACTTCGCTTTCTACAGATCCATCAGTGATCCATCTAATTGATTTCACAATGATCTAAGGGTCCTGGTCTCTGTTTCAAGAGACATTCTAAAGTTTCGGTTGTTTACATGTATTAACAAGATTTGCTAACCGGTAATATATTTATCAACATGTATTCACGCAGGCGGTGTGAATAAATAAAGCATAGATGGAAACCCAAATAGTGCCTTGACTTGATACTTACTTTCCGTAAGGCTAAAACGAGGGAAACAGAAACGAGAACATTTGCTCATTCGTCTTTTTTTATTGGCTCTTTGAATCAAGCAAATCACAGACGACGGTTTCAGTTTGACGAACATGGCACGCGATCGGAGCAGAAGAGGGGTGGGGGGGGGGGTGGCTTCCATACATCCAGCGACAGACCAGTCTCTTCTTACATTCTCGGCAGACTTTAGCGTCACGTGACTGGACACCGCGAGAGTTAGAGGGGGGTGGGCACGATAAACTACTGACCTGGGACCGTATTCATAAACCACACCAGCACAAGATCACAGGCCCATTATACCGTTACTGCCGTCGTGACTATTCTATAGGCAGTATCTATTGCTACTACGAGAACTAATTGGACTGACATGTAGGACACTCTAGTCCGTGCATCGCCTGCTGTGAAAGGACTCCTTGAAAATGCGATACGTAAGCTACGTGTGATTTATGAATTCTCGCAATAAACTGGTCTCTCGCGTGTCACCACAAACTATTGACCTGGTCACCCAGGTGTCACCACAAACTATTGACCTGGTCTCCCCGGTGTCACCACAAACTATTGACCTGGTCACCCGGGTGTCACCACAAACTATTGACCTGGTCTCCCGGGTGTCACCACAAACTATTGACCTGGTCTCCCGGGTGTCCCCACAAACTATTGACCTGGTCTCCCGGGTGTCCCCACAAACTATTTACCTGGTCTCACGGGTGTCACCAACATATTGACTTCGTCTCTCGATTGTGACCAAGATATTAATATTTAACGGGTTTCTCGATTGTCTGGACTGGGTATCTGGTAACGTTCAGTTATTCAGCAACAGTTACATAATCCATTCGACCTTGGCGGCACAAATGAACTTAGTGGATTGATGTCGTTTCGTATGCGCCGCCCACCGCTGTCTGCGCCTGAAAAGCCACCAAGACATATTTACACAGGTGACCAATACTGAAATATCTCATTATTGCGCAACAAGCACCTGGCGAGTGGTTGCCTAGTAACCTGACCGAGGCATGGGCAGGAGCCACCATACACACCCGACAAACAAGCACAACATTCCGTCTCCATTTGGCACAAAAACACAGAAAGCGAGAGAACTAAATACGTCATACACAGGTTGGTTGTGACTTGGTTGTGAAACGTTTTTTGGTAAGAAGATTTCAACACGTCGAGCGGGGGGGGGAGGGGTGGCGGAGACATGTGATTACATCAATTCACGTTACACAAGTATTCTGACACACAGACCTCAGTACCTAGTCTCCCATTCATATTCTCTCATTATCGTGGATTAGCAGGAATTCATTTAACGAAACCAACAAGCAACCAAATCAATAAGTCCTATGATGTTTCATAGACACCTAAAGCGGGATGTATCACAATCGCTGAACCCATCAATCTAAAATAATAAATACATGGAAATTGTCTTCTAAAAGCTATATTTACTTCAAACGCGAATATAGCTTTACGGGTGGTTTGTTATATTTTATATTAACAGATTCGTGGGTAATAGAACTGAAGAAAACCAAAAAAAACTCAACACACATGAAAACATTTCAGGTGAGACACACGAGGCGCTGAACTCACCCGCTGATGACATTATCATCCGGCGAAAAAAAAGACCAGGTGTTATGTTCAGCTAACGTTCAGGTTCTACGATAGATATGAAGTTCAAAACACTGCCAGTTATAGAAAATATTTTCAAATGGAAAGCGTTGATTCCCATCAGGAATATCCTCTGCAATACGACACTTGTGTAAGATACAAGGTGGACCGCTTTGTGTAATATATGGGGATGTCCACTGGGCGCTTACTTCAATCAGCCTGCATGTAGAAAGCACTTGGCCGTAGGTCTAAGACAATACGCTTTGAAAGTGTACTTCACTGGACAGTAACAGTGCCAGTCGCACAGGAACACCCCCCGCGTCACCATGATGACCATTCACGGAGAAGCGTATCAGCAGTTTTCTCCCTCAGCACGGGGCACACACAGCGTAAAACTCGCATCACTCTCCCCCTCTTCACAATATCATAACCACCATACAACAACCTTCCAATAGTCTTACAAACTCTTCTGCCCTGTCGTTAGTCTGGAGACATTCACACCGTGGAAACACCCCCACATCATACAACACACCGTAATCAACAGCGAAGTGTTCAGTCTCGTCGTGTGGGGCAGGTCATTCAACGTACAGCGAGCGCGCATACACCTCCAGCAGACATACCCAACATCCCAATAAATAGGTATTTGGTGTTGTATTTAGAATCGGACTAAATAGGAAATGAAAAGGGTTAATTGGAATTAGCACCGAAAAGAAGATTATACAGTTAAAGCTAAGTCCCATTCTTTGTTCAAGGACTTCAAAATGCATTGTGAGCGCAAACACAGAATTGATATGCTTGAACCTATGTGGCAGTCTCATGCCCTGCTCACATGAGACATCGAGACTTTCCTTTTCTAACTAGAACTAGTGATGCCCATACAGAGCCTATGATAATGTGTTGGAAGATCTTATCGATCTAGGCGTCCCAACACTTGGAATGAAGCCAGCTGTCCTCGTTTCTTACGAACAGAATTCGCGCTCACTTAACAAAACAGTGACATTGTCAAAATGCAAAATGGAAGTGGTTTATTTTTAAGCACACAAGTAAATCTTGACGAAACCTATACTAACGCCCCACGAAACTTCTACACGGATTGTTGTAACTTATTAACCGAGCTTCAGCAAAACCAAAACGCTCGCCGCCTCAGCACTAACTCTCGTTGGGAGTCCCGGTTAGTAGCAGTATTTTAACGCAGACCATTCAAAGCAACTGCAGTCTATGCACACCCAAGTAATTGCCTAGGAGCGGCCGGAGGTCCGGTTAGGAGTCCGGCGGCGCACTCTGGGACTGTTCGGGGAGCGACGTCATCGTGTCCTTCAACTTCTCCAGGTATTTGCGGAGCGTGAGCCGGAATCCCTTGGAGAGAGGGAGGAGCGGGAAGTGCGGCAGGCCCGGTCCCTGGCTGGCACCCGGGGGGGCGGCGAACCCCGGCAGCCACGTGGCGGTGGGGCCGGGCAGAGCAGCGGTGGGGCCGGGCAGCTCGGCAGTGGGGCCGGGCAGCTCGGCCGTGGGACCGGGTAGAGCAGCGGTGGCGGTGGGGGCGGGTAGCCCTGCGGCGGGGCTCGAGGGTCCAGTTGTGAGGGTGGTAGGGGTGGGTGAGGGTGAGGGTGAGGGTGCCGTGGCGGGTGTTGTTGTATCCCCGGAGACATCCTGGATGGCCTTTCTGGCCGGTTGTTCTGTACCCTCGGCGTCCAGCCAGTACTCGTGGCGCTCCACCATCCTGGGCGCAAACACCATAGAGTACGGTAAATTTGATAGCCTATACATGTTGTAACGTGGCGCTCCACCATCCTAGGCGCAAACACCATAGAGTACGTTAATATCTATAGCTTAAACATGTTGTAACGTGGCGCTCCACCATCTTAGGCGCAAAAATAATATAGAGTACGGTAACTTCCATAGACTACACATGTTGTAACGAGGCGTTTCACTAGCCAAGGCGTCAAAACACCATAGAGTACGGTAACTTTTATACACTACACGTGTTGTACCGCTTCACCAGCCTGGCGGAAAAGCTACAGAGTACGGTAGCCTTTATACATTTTACAGGTACAAGCTGACAATCAGTTTGCAACTAACTATGCACGCCCATTTGAACACGGCCAAAGCATAAGAACTTCGCCAATGATTCGACAGTGATAATACCAGCATAGACATTAGACTAAGTGACTGTAAGATCAGACTACAGTAGTCTTACCGGCCGACACAGCGCCGCATGTGGTCAGTGACCTCCTCGCCCCACACGGAGGGGGGTTGTACAGCCATCTTGACTAGGGACTGAAACAAAACCGGTCACCAGTCACACAGCCAGCCTACTCAAACCCCAAGGGTCTCCAAACCTTGGAACCCCCGGGGACATGGCTCCACTCTCCCTTCCTTCTCCCATTGACGCGATATGACCAAAAGTGGTTAAAACGCCCTGAATATACAATGAACCAACCAAACCTTGGGTTTACAACTTTACAACTCTCATAGCGTTCGCGATCATTTCCCGAACATTGACAGTTGCGAGTCAAAACATCAGTTCAACAACAATTTCTTTCCTCTTCGTTTGTTGGAAATTGATTAGAAATTGACAGTTGCGAGTCAAAACATTAAAACGGCATTTCCTTTTCTCTTCGCTGGTTTTAAATTGAATTGAAATTGAAAATCGATGGAAATTGAATGTCTCACAGAATGTTGTTGGAAATTGACACTTTTACGGTAATCTAAGAGAAGCGATTGCCTGGAGACAAATACGAGCTGTCTTGCATTATGACACTGACGGTAATGAGTGTCGAGGGTCACTGACCTGGATCATCTTGAGGATGGCCATCTCGTTGTACATCCGACTGTTCTCCAGACCCTGCTGGGACCCCTTCTGTCTCTCGTAGCCCGCCTCGTTATAGTACGGCTCGCTGACCAGGATGAGGCCTGTCCAACACACAGGTACAGTCAGGGATAGGAAGATTGTCAACTGCTGAGGTAGAGTCATGGACAGGTAGATTATCAGCAACACATATTAACCTGTATGCACCAACGCACGGACATTGCAGCTTAAGTTCACACGCGGTTACTTGACAGCCAAAGCTGCCAAAATGGTCTCTTGCAGTCTTTACGAGAATCTCGTTTCCTAGTTGGTATGTATTGTCCCTGCATGATTGACATACCTTGGATGGAGATGAGCACTTGGAGAAGACTAGACTTGCTGGTCCACACTTCAGTACCCTGGCGGAGAAAAGGGAGAGACGGATGCTGTTACGAATATTTGTATATTTGAGGCAGAAGGCCACCGTGGATCGCCCACAGCCCCCCCCGCCCCCTCCCCACCCCCCCCCCCCCCCCCCGTGTACTCACCCTGCCCCCCCCCCCCCGGCGTACTCACCCTGCCCCCCCCCCCCCCCCACCTGCGTACTCACCCTGCCTCCCCAGGTGCCGAGCAGGCTGACGCAGACCTTGCCCTCCTTGTACAGGTTGGGGTTGAGGCGGTCGCGGCAGAAGGTCACCGTGGATGACCCACAGTCTCCCCCCCCCCCATCCCCCGGCGTACTCACCCTGCCCCCCCACCCCCCGGCGTACTCACCCTGCCTTCCCAGGTGCCGAGCAGGCTGACGCAGACCTTGCCCTCCTCGTACAGGTTGGGGTTGAGGCGGTCACGGCAGAAGGCCACCGTGGATCACCCACAGCCTCCCCCCCCCTGCCCCCCCACCCCCCGGCGTACTCACCCTGCCTTCCCAGGTGCCGAGCAGGCTGACGCAGACCTTGCCCTCCTCGTACAGGTTGGGGTTGAGGCGGTCGCGGCAGAAGGCCACCGTGGATGACCCACAGCCTCTCCCCCCCACCCCCCGGCGTACTCACCCTGCCTCCCCAGGTGCCGAGCAGGCTGACGCAGACCTTGCCCTCCTCGTACAGGTTGGGGTTGAGGCGGTCGCGGCAGAAGGCCAGGTAGTGGACGGCGGGCGGCGCCGTGGGGTAGTCGCTCGGCAGCTGGACGTCGAAGAAGAAGAGACCGTCCTCATAGGGCGTGCTGCTCGGGCCCACAATCATCACGCTGTACAGGTCCTGTGGTGGGGGGGGGGGGGGAGGGTGTAGAGCAGCGGGCCATGTAGTTAGACATAGATAAGGGGCGGTTACCGCGAAAGTAATATTAATTATACAAACTTATATGAACTTATACACCAAACCTATATTAAAATGGTGTAAAGGGGTTGGGACTTTAAACAGATATTCCCTGTTGGTAATAAAAGCTCAATAGTGTATTATTATGTCAACATCACCGACAGTTATCTCTCACAAAAACAGGTAAATTAATCTTATATTAATAATACTAAATTCCCAAAAGTACACGAGTTATTCTCACACAAAGACATTCAACTGAACACAGACTTTGCCCGTGACATTTATTTTATCATACAATTAAAAAACGCAATGTTAAAAATAAAAGACAGATCTATATCTGTATGTGAAAAAGACTCGGGCGACCTCGGGTTATTGTGCGGGTCACACAGGGTGTCTCACAGGTCAACCAACCCCATCCAGTGGCGACACCGGCATGAGGGGCGGAGGGGGGTATACCTCCACCAACCACGTGACACCCACCGACACGTGACACCCACCGACACGCGACACCCACCGACACGTGACACCAGCGACACGTGACACCCACCGACACGCGACACCCACCGACACGTGACACCCACCGACACGCGACACCCACCGACACGTGACACACGCCGACACGTGACACCCACCGACACGTGACACACGCCGACACGTGACACCCACCGAGACGTGACACACGCCGAGACGTGACACACGCCGACACGTGACACCCACCGACACGTGACACCACCGACACGTGACACCCACCGACACGTGACACCAGCGACACGTGACACCCACCGACACGCGACACCCACCGACACGTGACACCCACCGACACGCGACACCCACCGACACGTGACACACGCCGACACGTGACACCCACCGACACGTGACACACGCCGACACGTGACACCCACCGAGACGTGACACACGCCGAGACGTGACACACGCCGACACGTGACACCCACCGACACGTGACACCACCGACACGTGACACCCACCGAGACGTGACACACGCCGACACGTGACACCCACCGACACGTGACACCAGCGACACGTGACACCCACCGACACGCGACACCCACCGACATGTGACACCCACCGACACGCGACACCCACCGACACGTGACACCACCGACACGTGACACCCACCGAGACGTGACACACGCCGACACGTGACACCCACCGACACGTGACACACGCCGACACGCGACACACGCCGACACGTGACACGCCGAGACGTGACACACGCCGACACGTGACACCCACCGAGACGTGACACACGCCGACACGTGACACCCACCGACACGTGACACACGCCGACACGTGACACGCCGAGACGTGACACGCCGAGACGTGACACGCCGAGACGTGACACACGCCGACACGTGACACACGCCGACACGTGACACCCACCGACACGCGACACACGCCGACACGTGACACGCCGACACGTGACACACGCCGACACGTGACACCCACCGACACGTGACGCACGCCGACACGTGACACCAACCGAGACGTGACACACACCGACACGTGACACCCACCGACACGTGACACCCACCGACACGCGACACACGCCGACACGCGACACCCACTGAGACGTGACACCCACCGACACGCGACACACGCCGACACGTGACACACGCCAAGACGTGACACACGCCGACACGTGACACCCACCGACACGTGGCCTCCACCGACACACGACACCCACCGACACACGACACCCAGCGAGACGTGACACACGCCGAGACGTGACACCCACCGACACGTGGCCTCCACCGATACACGACACCCAGCGAGACGTGACACACGCCGAGACGTGACACCCACCGACACGCGACACCCAGCGAGACGTGACACGCCGAGACGTGACACACGCCGACACGTGGCCTCCACCGATACACGACACCCAGCGAGACGTGACACACGCCGAGACGTGACACCCACCGACACGCGACACCCAGCGAGACGTGACACGCCGAGACGTGACACACGCCGACACGTGACACCCACCGACACGTGACACACGCCGACACGTGACACACGCCGAGACGTGACACACGCCGACACGTGACACCCACCGACACGTGGCCTCCACCGACACACGACACCCACCGACACACGACACCCACCGACACGCGACACCCACCGAGACGTGACACACGCCGAGACGTGACACCCACCGACACGCGACACCCAGCGAGACGTGACACCCACCGAGACGTGACACACGCCGAGACGTGACACCCACCGACACGCGACACCCAGCGAGACGTGACACACGCCGACACGTGACACCCACCGACACGTGACGCACGCCGACACGTGACACACACCGAGACGTGACACACGCCGACACGTGACACCCACCGACACGTGGCCTCCACCGACACACGACACCCACCGAGACGTGACACAACGTGACACCCACCGACACGCGACACACGCCGACACGTGACACCCACCGACACGTGACACTCACCATGCGGTCCTCGAAGCCCTTGACGAAGATCCCTCTCGGCAGGCTGGTTCGCAGCAGCTTCATCTGAAGGGAGAAAAAAGAGCGTGGCAGGTGAGGTGTTGAGTGTTCAGTTAAAGGGAACCGCCAGCCTGGCCTCTAGCGCGGCTTTACCGATTCATATAATACCTAATTATCTATCCTCCAAATTACAGAATTTTATAGCTCACAATAAAATTTAGAAGTGACCGCCGGGCTCGACTTCGCCGCCTACCCAGGCGGCAGCCCTTTTTGGAGGTGTGTCCGCGATTGACCAATCAGGAGGCGATACTCTAATTTATTCAAGCCGGAAATTGCGCCTATTGTGTGAGCAAAACAAGAGCGCGTGATCATCGCTAATATAAAGAGCTGCGATTCTAACTCAAATCATGGCATTGTTGCGGAGTCAATCGTCGCAAGACGTATATCAATTTGTTCGGATGGTACATTTCCATAAAACACTAAGAACATGTTCTACTGCGCGGCTTGGAACTGCCGCTGTTCCTCTGTACATCGCGACCCTGATCTCTCTCCCAGCGAGTGGTAACATAAGGCGGTGCCACATGAATAGTCACAATACGCGTCACTGCTCCGGGCAAAATGGCGCTCTGCTCGACATTGCTGGGGGCAGGTTGCCTTAATTTTTTTCTCCTTACCAGTCGGCCGAAACGAAGCGTTAACACTCGACAATTTAACTTTAAGATGTAAACTTTCGGTGCAGATCACGATTAAATTAGGTTGGACACCCGCTTTAAAGTAGTTCATTGAGCATCGCCAAACATAACGCCAATAGTAGTTGAATTAGTTCATTAATTATTGATCTTTGCCAACATAACGCCAATAGTTATGGTTTAGGTGAATTAGTTCATTCATCACTGATCTTTGCTAAACATAACGCCAGTGGTTCTAACGATTTTGTTTGTCCTCCCATCCAAGTATTTTAAGTTTTTATTTATTTCTCAAGGTGAACTTTTGGTGGCAACAGAGAAGCTCTTGACTTTGTTGGGCAAATCAGTCAGCGTTTTAAAAGCTTTTTGAAGTCACCAAACAAAGTAGTTTTTTAGCAATATGGTACAAAAAGGTCGCAGATGTTGGGTTCATAGGCAGTATGTGTTGGTTCTTACCTCCTTTTTGACGGCACCAAAGAAAGCCTTTGGTTCACTGGGCAGAACCTCTGTGTTCTTAAAGCGATGGTTGCTCGGCACTTCTTCCACTAACTTGAACCCTAAAACATCACCAATATTCACCCGATCAACACCTTTTCTAAGTATCAGTCTCCCCTCAGTATCATTGGCACCATATAGCTGGACAATTTGAATAGACCGTCAAAACCTCAATAAAAAAAATCGAAGTACATGTATCAGTAAGGCAGAGAGACATCCGGTAAAACGCTGCTTGGCCGTTTAAATAGCTATGAATTTAAAACACAAGAAATTCCACAACTTACCTTCCTTGTTGAAGTCGATCTTCGCCTTGACCTCGGCCGGGGTCAACGGGGTGGCGGGGGTCATCAGCCCCAGGCTGGTGTTGAGTTGCCCCTCCCCCACCATCCCCTCCTCCTCGTCCTTCAGCTCTAGCTGTAGCTTCGGTCGGCGCGGGGTCACCTGTAACACATCCAAGCCGCTCGCTACCTCCGCCCCTTCCTCTGACGTCATTTCCGGGTCCTTTTCGACGTCGGTGGCGCCATCTAGCGGGAGAGGCTTGGCGGGGGGTGATTCCTCGTCTTCCTCCTCCTCCTCTTCGCCCAGCACCTTCAGCTGGCCGGAGACCTTCATCTTGTCCCACTCCTTCTCCAAGTCTTCGTGGACCTAGGCCCAAGGCGAGGTAACAAACCAATGGCGTTTAAGAAGCGATAATCTTAGACGTAAACAAATTAAGTCGAAATAATACTACGTCACTAATAGTTACCCAGTAGGCCTAATAATATGCCCACAATTGTTGCATATTACAGAACAAACTCACGTGGCTACTTTATTCTAATATAGTAGGACACATTTTCCACTTGTCCAAAATATCAAAATGTTGCTCGGTGTCGGTGCAACTCTTGGGCGATTCCGAGAGTGGAGTACAATCGCTGTGGCTAACCTTAGCGATTCGTTGTCGCAGCAGTTTCGAGGCGCGCTGACAGAGTTCTCGGCACCGGTTGAGGCTGTCGTCCGTGGACGACGTGGACCTGGCCCCCGTGCCGGGGGGGTCGGTCTGGGTCTGGGCGTGGCCTCTGACCCCCGCGCCCCCCAGGCGACCCTCCAGCCCGGTCGTGGCCGCCTCCAGATGGTCCATCTCCCGGGTGAGGTGTCGGACGGCCCGGACGACCGAGTCGGAGCAGGCCGGGGTGCCGGCGTCCTCTTGCCCGGCCTTGATCTGGCCGTGCATCTCGATCACCTTCTGCTCGATGTCCTGAATCTCGTTCATCAGCATACCCCACGTGGCCTGCAGCCCGTCCGGGACCGTCGCGGACGGCCCCTGCCGAGGGAGGTCGGAACCCTCCTTGACTTTGACCGCGGTTTCTTCAGTGGTATTGCCACCCGCGAGGTCAGCTTCCCTCACCCCATCGGCGTCCGGCAACTCCCCAACCCCACCGCCCCCTTCCGGTTCCTCCCCGCTAGCTCTCTTCCCCTTGCCGCCTTCCGCAGCCTTGACCTTGGCGGCACCGGAGTGGCTCGCCCTGGAGGCGTCCCTCCTGGGCGTGTTTCCGGTCTGATCCGGTTTCCGGTTGGATTCGTACAGCCGGATGGCCGACTTGTTGAGCCGCTCCGTCTGTTTTTTCTTCAGCTCGCGGCGCACTTCCTGGATGGTGTCCAGCAGCTCCGGATCCTCGAAGTAGGACCCCTTCAGGATACGATCCAGATTGCGGCACGTCAGGTAGAGGCAGAGGATAAACTTGTAGAGGTGGAAGGTCTGGACGACGGCCGTCACGTCGGCACCCACCTCGGCCACCCCGCCGGGCGCTCCGACCCCCGGGGGGGCCGCCACAGCACCCCCGACCCCCGGGACCCCCCCAGCCCCGCCGGCTCCCCCACCCCCCACGGCCCCCAAGGCCGCCGCGGCCAGAGAGTCCTCCATCTCCTTGAACATTGAGTTAGCAGTCTCCAGCAATCGGTCGAGCTCCATCTTGCGGCTGACCTGCACCTTGACATCCTCTGCGCCCCGCAGCTCCCCCTCCCCCTTTGCCGCCCCAGCCCCGGGCGTTCCCTCCTCGGAGGCCCCCACCCCGGCGGCCTCGCCCTCAGCGCCACCCCGCCCGCTGAAGAATAAAAACAAACGCTCGCAAGGATTAAGATGCCGTAGAAAAGTGGGCTGTGTAACGTGAAATGTCAGCCATATGTGTCACCTGTTTTCATGCGATTACCACGGAATGGAATGTTGGTGTTTTAGGCCACTTTTGTGCACATACAGGCTAAATTGGGCCAAGGAATCTCCCGGGACGATGAAGGATGAAGAAATGAAACATGCCCCAGATTAGGTGCCCGAGCCCGGATTCGAACTCAGGACCTATTGATCTGCGGTCTAGTGCGCTAACCACTACACCAGGGAGGCCCCCCGATTACCACGGAAATCCCCAGTTATCACAATACCGAAATTTGCTTCACATAATAACATTTCGTCAATGTGATAACCACTATGATATATATATATATTTATAAAAAGAGAAGATTGTGTTTGTGTAAACAAGCAAAGAAATATATATATATATATATATATATACATGTAATCGAATTCTAGTTATTTCAATATAAAAAAAAATTATATATATATTTACTCATTGTAAGCTTATATTACATAATAATAAGTTAAACAATCATGAGACTGGCTCATAGTGTCCGGGAGCTAGCTCCTGTCCGGCAATAGACACTCAGGCTGTCAATCATTCACTGACGTCATTGTTGTCTTTATCCGATCATGTGGCGAAAAAAAGATCTTCCACGTGCGTTATGTCCGACAAACAAGTCCGGCAAACATAGCAGCATGTCATTTTCTTGTCAGTTTCAGAGATGAGTACTTCTCACTAGTATCATCAGCTATGATTGTCAATTTCATACTCACGATTAGCGAAAAAGGACTCAAACGTGGGCGGGGCTTAGTGTCGGGGTGTGGAACGGTGCATTATGCGTTACATACAAGTCGCGGCTTCAGTGTGGTGACGACACTATATAACCTGTGGGTGTTTGTGGTCCATGTTGTGCCTACGGCTATGGTAGGGACTGACTGACTGACCTGTCGTCCGAGTCGGCCTCGCGCTCGTCCTCCGTCACCCAGCTGCCGGCCGTGTCCCCCGAGGAGTGAGACCACTGCGAGTCGGTCTCGTCCGCAGAGTCAAACTCAGAGTCGTTCAGCTCAGACATCTGAAACCCAGGGTGGTCAGCCAGTGAGGGGTGAGGCACAGGATGGCGGGGGGTCAGGCAGTGAGGGGTGAGACACAGGATGGCGGGGGGTCAGGCCGTGAGGGGTGAGACACAGGGTGACGGGGGGTCAGGCAGTGAGGGGTGAGACACACGGTGGCGGGGGGTCAGGCAGTGTGGGGTGAGACACAGGGTGGCGGGGGGGTGAGACAGTGAGGGGTGGGACACAGGATGGCGGGGGGTCAGGCAGTGAGGGGTGAGACAAAGGGTGGCGGGGGGTCAGGCAGTGAGGGGTGAGACACAGGATGGCGGGGGGTCAGGCAGTGAGGGGTGAGACACAGGGTGGCGGGGGGTCAGGCAGTGAGGGGTGAGACACAGGTGGGCGGGGGGTCAGGCAGTGAGGGGTGAGACAAAGGATGGCTGGGGGGTCAGGCAATCAGGGGTGGGACACAGGATGGCTGGGGGGGTCAGGCAGTGAGGGGTGAGACACAGGATGGCTGGGGGTCAGGCAGTGAGGGGTGAGACACAGGGTGGCGGGGGGTCAGGCAGTGAGGGGTGAGACACAGGGTGGCGGGGGGTCAGGCAGTGAGGAGTCAGACACAGGTGGGCGGGGGGTCAGGCAGTGAGGGGTGAGACACAGGATGGCGGGGGGTCAGGCCGTGAGGGGTGAGACACAGGGTGGCGGGGGGTCAGGCAGTGAGGGGTGAGACACAGGGTGGCGGGGGGTCAGGCAGTGAGGGGTGAGACACAGGGTGGCGGGGGTTAAACAGTGAGGGGTGGGACACAGGATGGCGGGGGGTCAGGCAGTGAGGGGTGAGACAAAGGGTGGCGGGGGGTCAGGCAGTGAGGGGTGAGACACAGGATGGCGGGGGGTCAGGCAGTGAGGGGTGAGACACAGGATGGCGGGGGGTCAGGCAGTGAGGGGTGAGACAAAGGGTGGCGGGGGGTCAGGCAGTGAGGGGTGAGACACAGGGTGGCGGGGGGTCAGGCAGTGAGGGGTGAGACACAGGATGGCGGGGGGTCAGGCAGTGAGGGGTGAGACACAGGGTGGCGGGGGGTCAGGCAGTGAGGGGTGAGACACAGGTGGGCGGGGGGTCAGGCAGTGAGGGGTGAGACAAAGGATGGCTGGGGGGTCAGGCAATCAGGGGTGAGACACAGGATGGCGGGGGGTCAGGCAGTGAGGGGTGAGACACAGGGTGGCGGGAGGTCAGGCAGTGAGGGATGAGATACAGGATGGCAGGGGGTCAGGCAGTGAGGGGTGAGACACAGGGTGGCGGGAGGTCAGGCAGTGAGGGATGAGATACAGGATGGCAGGGGGTCAGGCAGTGAGGGGTGAGACACAGGGTGGCGGGGGGTCAGGGAGTGAGGGGTGAGACACAGGGTGGCGGGGGGTCAGGCAGTGAGGGGTGAGACACAGGGTGGCGGGGGGTCAGGCAGTGAGGGGTGAGACACAGGTGGGCGGGGGGTCAGGCAGTGAGGGGTGAGACAAAGGATGGCTGGGGGGTCAGGCAATCAGGGGTGAGACACAGGATGGCGGGGGGTCAGGCAGTGAGGGGTGAGACACAGGGTGGCGGGAGGTCAGGCAGTGAGGGATGAGATACAGGATGGCAGGGGGTCAGGCAGTGAGGGGTGAGACACAGGGTGGCGGGGGGTCAGGGAGTGAGGGGTGAGACACAGGGTGGCGGGGGGTCAGGCAGTGAGGGGTGAGACAAAGGGTGGCGGGGGGTCAGGCAGTGAGGGGTTAGACACAGGGTGGCGGGAGGTCAGGCAGTGACGGGTGAGATACAGGATGGCGGGAGGTCAGGCAGTGAGGGGTGAGACACAGAGTGGCGGGGGCTCAGGCAGTGAGGGGTGAGACACAGCGTTGCGGGGGGTCAGGCAGTGAGGAGTCAGACACAGGGTGGCGGGAGGTCAGGCAGTGAGGGGTGAGACACGGGGTGGCGGGGGCTCAGGCAGTGAGGGGTGACACTCAGGGTGGCGGGGGGGGTCAGGTAGTGAGGGGTGAGACACAGGGTGGCGGGGGGTCAGGCAGTGAGGGGTGAGACACGGGGTGGCGGGGGCTCAGGCAGTGAGGGGTGACACTCAGGGTGGCGGGGGGGGTCAGGCAGTGAGGGGTGAGACACAGGGTGGCGGGGGGTCAGGCAGTGAGGGGTGAGACACAGGGTGGCGGGGGGTCAGGCAGTGAGGGGTGCGACACAGGGTGGCGGGGGGTCAGGCAATGAGGGGTCAGACACAGGATGGCAGGGGGTCAGGCAGTGAGGGGTCAGACACAGGGTGGGGGGTTCAGCCCAGGCAGTAACGAGTGAGACACAGGATGGCGGGGGGGGGGCAGATACAAGATGGCTGGGGGTCAGTTAGGGGTGAGACACAGGATGGCTGTGGGTCAGTTAGGGGTCACACACAGGATGGCGGGGGTCAGGCAATGAGGGGTGAAACACAGGATGGCTGGGGTCAGTTAGGGGTCAGATACAGGATGACTGCGGGTCAGACACATGTGTCAGTTGGAGCTGATGGCTACATAAGATTCAGCATTTTTATGCACAATCACGTTAAATCGGGCCATGTTGCTTGTTGGACACTTAGAGTACTTCCACCAAGCGACGGGGTTAGTAGGACTGACCTCCTCCGAAATCAAGTAGAGATCTTGTGGATAGACGGCCGTCCGCTTGCCATTGGCCCACTGGATGATCACGTGACCCTCCTGGCTCAGCTCGTACACCTGGCCTCCCGCATCCAGGTCTTCGTGTGCTTCATCCTGAGGACACGCAACCACACAGCATGTCGGTCGACATACAAATAGCTGCAAATGATAATATTCTTGTAATGGAATTAATTGGTGATTTAGACCAGGAACAAAGAACCTCCAGGAACGATCAAGGATGAATGGCCTACCTCATAGATGCCCACCCGGACGCCCACCTGGCCTGACCTACCTCATAGGCGCCCACCCAGACTACCACGTGGCCTGACCTACCTCATAGCCGCCCACCCGGACTACCACGTGGCCTGACCTACCTCATAGCCGCCCACCCGGACTACCACGTGGCCTGACCTACCTCATAGCCGCCCACCCGGACTACCACGTGGCCTGACCTACCTCATAGCCGCCCACCCGTACGACCACGTGGCCTGGCCTACCTCATAGCCGTCCACCCGGACGACCACGTGGCCTGACCTACCTCATAGCGGCCCACCCGGACGAACACGTGGGCTGACCTACCTTATAGCGGCCCACCCGGATGACCACGCGGTCTGACCTACCTCATAGCCGCCCACCCGGACGACCACGTGGCCTGACCTACCTCATAGCCGCTCACCCGGACGACCACGTGGCCTGACCTACATCATAGCCGCCCACCCAGACAACCACGTGGTCTGACCTACTCATAGCCGGAAGAGCACGTGGTCTGACCTACTCATAGCCGGATGACCACGTGGTCTGACCTACCTCATAGCCGCCCACCCAGACAACCACGTGGCCTAACCTACATCATAGCCGCCCACCCAGACAACCACGTGGTCTGACCTACTCATAGCCGGAAGAGCACGTGGTCTGACCTACTCATAGCCGGACGACCAAGTGGCCTGACCTTCCTCATAGCCGCCCACCCAGACGACCACGTGGCCTAACCTACCTCATAGCCGCCCACCCGGACGACGACGTGGCCAGGTCGGAACTTGTAGTCCGGGTGATCCTTGATGTCGTACACACTGACTTCTTCCGGAACGATGCACTCGTCTGGCCTGAGAACGACAGGATCCACAACATAAAGTCCGCGGTCAACTTCCATTTCAGGGCATCAACACTGGAACTCTACAGTGTTTCGTGATACGAGCTCACTTAAGACATTTAACCGTAAAAACATATCTATCGGCTCCGTAAATTTTGTATAATTGTAACCGTTCTGAAATAGTCAGTAATGGGGTACGATTAATACTTGGCATTATTCAGTGATTGCCCACAAAGTAAACATAAGTGAAATCATATATGCATGGTCATATGACCCAAATCATGCGGCATCAAGGGCCTATCTCCCCCCTCCCATTCCACTGCCGCCACCCCCACCCCCATACACACTGACAATGGTGCTGATCCTACCCATGCCACCCCTACCCTCGTCCACTCATTGTGATTTGGTGCTCTTACCCCCCACACCCCCGGGCGCCTTCACTCACTTGGTGCCATTACCCCCTCCTCCCCGCCACTCACTTGATTCCCTTACCCCGCACCCCCGTCCGCTCTCTTGGTGACCTTACCCCTACCCCACCCCCCCCGGGCCTCCACTTATTTGGTCTCCTTACCCCCCATCCCCGCCTGCTCACTTGGTGCCCTTACCCCCCACCAATACGCCAATCACTTGGTGCCCTTACCCCCCACCAATACGCCAATCACTTGGTGCCCGTACCCCCCACGCCTGTCCGCTCTCTTGGCGCCTTTACCTCCAACCCCCCAACGCCCCCCCCCCCCCGCGCCTCCGCTCACTTGGCGCCCTTACCCCTCAGGTCTCCACTCATTTGGTGTCCTTACCCCCCATCCCCGTCCGCTCACTTGGTGCCCTTATCCCCCACCCCCCCGCCACACACTTAGTGCCCTTACCCCCGCCCCCACCCCACTGCCACTCACTTGGTGCCCTGACTCCCCTCAACCCTCCCGTCACTGATTTGGTGCCCTTACCCCTCCACCCTCCCGTCACTCACTTGGTGCCCTTACCCACCACCCCCCCATTCACTTGGTGCTCTTACACCCCCCCCCCACCGCGCCTCCACTCACTTGGTGCTTTTCCCCACGGTGTACGGCTTGAGCCACTTGACGACGCACGTGCGGCCGGCGTGGTCGACGCTCCGGACGACGCCATAGCGGTCGTCAGCCTCCGTGTCTGGAAATAAAACCAAACGAAAAATGACCGCCCGAGGGCTAAATTGGGGCACGGAACATCTCTGAACGGATGAAACATTCCCCAGACTGGGCGCCAGGGCCCGTATTCCAACATAAGATCTATTGATTTGCAGGGCTAATGCGCTAACCATTACACCATGAAGACCCCCCACTAAAGGCAAGGCAGGGCCTACTATACCAGCCCCTCGGTCATGTAAATACAGTGACAGGGAGACACAGATGGACGAGTGATACGGGGGTCCTGTTGTGAACCCCACTAAAGGCATGTTATCGGTTACTACATCCAGGGTACCATAAGGCGTCATACGCCACACGTAAAGAGATGGCACCGAAGCGACACCTACCGCCGGGAGGGGAAACGAAGTCCCCAGGGAAGAACTCCAACTCGTCCAGATGGTGGATCGGATAGAGCTCCGTCGACGCAATATTTCTCTCCATGTGACCATCCTGTAAAACAGTTCCGTTCCATACGCATCACACTCCGGTCAACAATAAAGACATTGCAAACCAACCATCATAAATGGTTTTAAATCAGTTTTATTCACCGGGTACCCGAAGTAATTTGACATTTACCACATATATCGATGTAAAGCAACCATAAACAACAACTCTTTAAACTCTCTAACGCCACGTACCTGCCACGTCACATAAGGTGTCGATCACGTTGGCCAACGTTATTCACCTGCCACGTGACCTCTAAGTCAGAGAACGTGTGAAGGATTTGGACCGACGCTAATCAGAATGTGCAGATGACCTTGACCAACGCAACTCAGTAGGTGTAAATGACATTGACCTACGCAACTCTATGGTGTGGATGACCTTGACCCACGCTACTCAGTAGGTGTGGATGACCTTGACCCACGCTACTGAGATGGTGTGGACGACCTTGACCCACGCTAATCAGAAGTTGTGGATGACCATGACCGACGCTACTCAGAAGTTGGCCTCGACTCACACTACTCAGTAGGTGTGGATGACCTTGACCCACGCTAATCAGAAGTTGCGAATGACCTTGACCCACGCTAATCAGAAGTTGCGAATGACCTTGACCCACGCTACTCACCTGCCACATGACGTCCATGTGGGACACGGTGTGGATGACCTCTACGAAGACGCGGTCGCCGGGACGCGGCGAGCTCTGGCATTGCACGGCGTCCACCTTCCTCTTCGACTTCCTTAACCGCTTCTTCTTCAGCAGCCGCGTCTGCACCGTGGGACCTTTCTTGGAGCGCTTCCGCTTGCCCGTCTGAGAGGCCGCCGAGCCCGCCTCCGAGTGGGACCCCTCATCCCCATCCCCCTCCTCCTCCTCCCCAGCGTCCTCATCGTCGGCGTCGCCAGCACCCTCGCCGGGGTCGTCGTGACCCACCCCTGTTCTCTCGTCTGTTGCCGGCGACGCCAGATCCACAACCCCGTCGCCCCCCGGTCCCTCCTCAACGAGACCATTACATGTGTGTTCGGCAGCGGCGGCGGCAGGCGGGGTGGGTTGCCCCGAGCCCTGGCCCTGCGCCGATACACCCGTAGCCCCGTCGCCAAGCTCCCCATTGAGCGTCCGTACACAACCGCTGGACGGTGGTTTGGAGAAACCATCGAGACATTGTAAGACGGTCATGTCCTTAGGGAAGACGTCAGCGATTTTGTCCGAGTCTTTCACGGTGTAGAAGCCTTTGTCGCCAATTTGGATGCTGCATGCCTCAAAGCAATTCAGGTTTTTCAACCTGCGGAACGAAATAAAAGCACATCGCCTTCAATTATAAAAGCACTTAGCAAATAATATATACATATTATTCATCTTAGAGTGACATCAATTTCCACGACTATATATATGTAAGTGTCCTCAGGAGAACAATGTATTTGTACTAAATAAAACAGGGGAGTATAGTACCAATTCTAAATTTGTAAAGTGGAAAAACTGCCAGAGCTAAAATCATGACACTAAACGCATGACATATAATCAGTTATAATCAGTGAAAACAGGGCAGTAGGATACAATACCACGGCATTTACCCCCCCCCCCCCCTGCTGACCACCCCTTGGCCAGTTTCCATGACTCAAAAATGTCCGTGACTTATCCATGTTTTTTTTTTATTATTAACCATGACCAACATAGGCATCAGTTTCTGGAACAACATACCATGTAGACGTTGACATTAAAGCTGCATAAGAATCGCAATTATTTTGATTCTTCCCAAGGATGAAACACTTTGCCCTGCCACTGAATGTCTCACCTGGCGATGTCTGTCCCCGTCAGTTTAGTCGCAGGCGTCGTCATCTCATCGACACTCTCATCTTTGGCATAACCCCGACACAGCCAATGAACCTCCATCGCCTTGGACTCCACCTAAATCCCACAAGTTACCCAGAAATAAGTAACCATACAAGCATAACACACTGTAACTTGCGTAATATAAGAACTTCCAACAACACAATACTTCAATAACATTTAAAATATAACTACACTGCTGCTCTAACATTATAACACAAATCATCTAAGACATGTGAACTGTGATAACATTATACCTGTGATAACATTATAACTGGAATAACACTGTGAACTCAAATCAAGAGTGCAAGTCAAGAATTTTAGCCAAATTAGCAGGAGTGAAATAGTAAAAATCGCAAAGAAGTTAACCATATATTGTACATAAATGCTAAAGTTCTGACTTGAAAAGACCATGTATTAACACAAATTCGTTATCATACCTGAATAGTTCTGCCTCAAATGCCAGGTATTTTCTTAACATGCATAATCCATAACTCACGGATTCCACTGTGACATTAACTTCTCGTTCATGGTGCCTTTTCGCAGCAATGGGACAGTGATGTTTAGTTGTCTTCAGCCATGTCACACGTTCGAACAACCCCAGTTCTCCCTTCAGGAGTTGGCCAGGATAGTAGCTACCGTTGCAAAACTCAGAATCCTGAAAGAGCAACATTGAGTTGTGAAAACTTAATTTTACACAACAGTGGCCTATTTCACGTTCATAGTTTATCCGGCTACAGGGGCTTAGTCGCCTAAAATCGTCCATCATTTACATGGTAACTTTAGTTGATTAAGCTCCGTACTCGGCTAAACTGTGTTCGTGAAATCCGCCACAGAGGGTCCACTACCCTCCTTATTTTGCTATTAACCAGTTAACAGCATTTTTTGTTATCCAATCGGTGAATGATTACAGTTTGTAACCATTACAATGAACAGTGGTATGCACAGACACTTCAAAAATCCCAGCGCTCCATCTGACTATAGATCCTGTGCTCTCTGTATCCTCACAACGGTGTCTTGTATGTTGTTACCATTACATGTATACGAAATCAGTGTTCTGTCATTATCCCCACACAATACCTTACACATGACATGCCATGCTTAATAACAAGACCCAAGAGTTACTTACATGTTCTCGTTTTTCTGAGACATCCACCAGGGACATCAGTTGTGAGTATTCCTCCTCGTCATCCATAACACACCTACAATGGAAGCGGCAGGCCATTAAAACTCACACTACAATAAACGCTTTTCTGACTGCACAGTTGGTCAAATGTTTATCAAACTGCTTTCATGTATATAATTAAGTTCAAACAGCAATGAAGGCTTTAGAAGCCTGAGCATGTTGTCCCCATCCAGGTTCCATGGCTCTGTGTGGTGGCCTCATAGCTCCATCACTTCACCCCACCAGGCACCATAATCCTTCAGTAAGTGTTTAATGTAAGTTTAGAACTTTTTTTTTTACTCCATATGGTGGAATACACTTTCCATTATTAACATACCTGGCACCATCATGGAAGCGCAAAGTTACACTTTCAACTATCTTCTCAATCTTGCCAACCCAAGAGTCAAGGTAAACATCACCAGGGTCAAGTTCCCATAACTGAAGGTAAAAATATAAACATAAGAATATTAAAAAACTTTAGTATTTCTTCAGTGTCATGATTATGCTAACTTGTTATCAGAAAAAACCATAATTTCATAACAGATAATAGGCAGTTCTAACATTGACCAATAAACTAAGACTAATAAGATTCAATTCTGGAAGGATAATATAAAGCTTCATGCAATTATTTCTCATATAAGTCTTAATATATTATAAATCTAGCTGATTAGCTGGAATTTTTTGTGTGTGTAATGATCATGTATGGCTACTAGCTAATGACAAATACTCACCCTTTGTGATTCAATGTCTTTACTATCAACTCCACAGATGACCTGGTCTCTGCCAAAGACTTGAATAGTACAAGAGACTACAGCATTTACCACATAGCCTCTCTGACTATCTTGTCCTGCTATGAGACGCCTTACAACATCACCTGGCATCAGTGATCTGTTCTCTAGCTTCACCTGTAAGGAATAAAACTCAATCAATAATAAAACACTATTATTTTGCCCACTTGAGATATATTTTATTAAGTCAAAATAATAGAAAATTAAATAATAATTAAGAATAATATCTTCAGTTATTATAATGCTTTTAAGTATAAACTCTGCAGAGAAAACCTTCATAATCAGACTTAAAAAGTCTGATCAATTTTATTCAGAAATTTGGCAATAGATCTAATACTGTTTCTACAGCATCTACCAAGCATTAAAATAATTATTTAAGTTACTTGTAATAAAATGTAGAGACAGTATCAGCCCTAGAAAAAAATATATATTTACCTTTATTTATACTTCAAAGCTGTCAAGTTCTTTACTATAGATCAAATTTCGTTATGCAACCCATATTCTTCGCTTAAACACCTACTTCCACAGACCAATACTCCGATAGGGACAGCTACCAGGCTACAGTCAAACCCAAACTTGGCCAAAGCCTGGGTTAGAAAGCCAGCCACAGCACAGAGCCACAGGTTCAGGGAGATTAATGGTGATCGTGCAGTTTCCACATCCATATTATCGCTCACACATAACAGAATACTCCTGATGATATATACTTGAGCAATGGTGCAGTTGAGGTCAGACACTCCACCATCATCAAGTCAAGTTTTGCCCAAGTCTAACAGACAGTGACAGGAGCTGAAGCAAATTTGACAATTCATTTTTTTAGTCCAAACCTTATTTTCGGCAACCACTTCTTCTTTCCCGTCCGGGTGCCATGCAACTCGGATCGTTCCCTTCTTAACTCGCTCAAAAAAGGGTGGCTCTTCTTCATCTTCATCGCTGCTGACATATTCCGAGTTTTCTAAAACTAAACCGCACTTCAAACCATGTTCTGTCAAGACCGATATTTCGTCTTCTTCGAAAATCATTTCGTGTGCCGCCATGTTTCATTGAGTTGAGAGAGTGAGGGATCCCTTGTTTTCTCAATCAGAATATTGATGGCCTGCTCAAATTGTCTAGCTTTTCTTTGCTGTTCAACGGGGGCAAAAAAGGTAATAAAAGGTAACCGGATAACCTATGCTAATAGTCTATTCCTTATTCACACAGATTCAAAATAGCTTTAATTTCATAATTTGTATGCTGATAATAAGTATGTATAATAAATAATGTTTTTTTAACATCCATGACAAACTTCATGATTTTCCACGATGGTTCCGTAGCTCTGATTTGGAATATGTTATATGGAAATTAATTAGTTATAAAGTTATGTCTATTAATAAATGCCAATAAATAGTGTGCCATAAATAAAACAGCATGTTTCAACAAAATAATTGTGCCTGCTTGGTTGATGCGTGTATCTTTCTGGTGCATTATATGTCACTATGATAAAACTTCGCGGTCGCGATCGTGTCTTGCCTTCTAAATTTTGTTCGATGAGTTTTTTCCCACCAATGTAATAACTCTTGCATAGTACAATATAGTAATCAGACCAGTCATTGCGTATCCAGCAAAAGATGGCAACAATTTTACATAACTCGATGTCAAATTGTCATTCAAGGTCGGTGTCGCATATCAAGGTAAGTTTATCTGCTGCCGGGTAAAAGTTTATGTTAATAAAAGTATATTTTTGCAAGTGCGCAATCAGGGGAAGTGGGTAAAATTATGCATTTTAATACACAGATATATAAATGTAGACACTTCCCTTCGCCCCCGCCACCCACATAATTTTGGCAGGCTCGAGCATAGCCACCGCAATGTGATAATGACACCTCCCTCGTTCAATGTTATCGACTGATCGAAGCAAGATGGCGCACAGAGGCTTACTTGTTGGGCTCTCCCTGTCAAAAATGCAAAAATTGCAACCTTTGTACACTCCCTTACGCTCACAAGTCAGGACTATCGTCCAAACGGATACTGGAGCAATCATTGCAAAGCCTGAGCAAACCCGGTGGGCAGTGCCTAAGGTTCTGCTGACTGTAATCCCGTTTTTGGCTGGCGGAGCCACCATCAGCAAAAATGGGGCTGCACTTCTGGAAGAGATGGACATCTTCGTCCCAGAGGATGACGATGATTGAAGTCATTCAACATACGTCAACGTGTTTAAGGTAAAGCTTGATACATTGTATGTCACTAAGAGACATATCATGTATCCCTTAACGCATTCAACTTATATCAACTGGTGTTTACTCAAGCTATTGCAGTGTTGTTTGTGTGTTAGGCCTACCTGGTTGCCAACAATGTTTGTTTACAATTGGCCATGTTGTACAATACAAGTTGTTCTTGGAAACAATGCCACAAGTTTGGGGCTAGTCCATTATATAATATGCCTTAGCAGTAACCTAATAACTATATATATGGTATTGAGCAAGATCTGAAGATAGCCTAGTATAGGTGATATGCCTACATTCATATGGAACCCCCCGTATTTCACCAATCAGCTAAAACCTAACCTTACTCTTAAGAACCTCACTCAACCATCAGAAACATTACAAGTTTTCAAAATTATTGCATATTAACATTGGTCAACATAGTCATATACTGATTTTACACTTACCACAGACAGTAGACACTGACTACTGCAGGCAGAACGTTGATATATATATATAAAACCTAACCTTACTCTTAAAAACCTTACTCAACCATCAGAAACATTACAAGTTTTCAAAATTATTGCATATTAACATTGGTCAGCATAGTCATATATTGATTTTACACTTACCACAGACAGTAGACACTGACTACTGCAGGCAGAATGTTGATATATATATATATGTCTATTAAATATTGCTCAGTCCTTATCAGTATATTTTTGCTTTTTCAGTAGTTTGGCAAGAGAATTCAGCAGTGTGACACATGAAGCCCTGCACTTGGCACTGTGATATCTGATTGGAGCATCTCACAGTGAACTTTACTTTCCAATCTTAGGATTGGTGTAGGATTGTTTATTAAAACCTCCTCACAATGGACTCCATGAAATAGTCAGATAATTTTGTTAATGTTTGAGCACATGATTTGTCAGCTGAGTACAAATAATATAATCATAACATAGTTCTTAAGACTTTACATCAACTAGAATATGTACATATGAAGTGTGTATCTCATAACACACTTTATTTATAGATGGAAATAAACATTGTTATTTAAAGCAATATATTCCGTAATTTTTTGTATTACCAACCTCTTTTCCATGTCAAATAAGTACATTCTGTCTTGAATTTAAATCCTTAAAGTCTGTGGGCTACCCGTAGAGAAGCAATTTGGTCACCGGAGCAGAAGTTGGTGGCCGGCTTTATATCCCTGCGCGCCTGTTCGCCGTTCGGTATTTTGTGTGTGATGTCGACCGCGGCTCGCTATCACGTGCGCGCGCGATAAAAATAGACCGAGCAGTTTTATGTTGAAATGTTTGTTTTACAGACTCAAAGAGATATGCATCATAATTTTTTAGATACTTTTAGTCTTGATTCTAAAGTGTAAAAAATCTAAGATGGCGCATGTAAGTATATTGCTTTAAGAATTGTATTTGGGAATTAATTATTTAACTTATTCAATTAGATTTATGCATTTCATGAAGGAGCACAGGCACCCCCCCCCCCCCCCCCCCCTCTGTGTCAGTCGATTTACTGTGCCTGTGTGTAGGGGTAACAGTACAATTAGTTTATTGTATTTAGTTATTGACTCCTGTCAAATATCACCTGGCCCATGTCACCTGGCCTGACCCATGCCACCTGGCCTAGCCCATGTCACCTGGCCTGACCCATATCACCTGACCTGACCCATGCCACCTGGCCTGACCCATGCCACCTTGCCTGTCACCTGGTCTGACCCATGTCACCTGGCCTGACCTGCCCATGCCACCTGGCCTGACCCATGCCACCTGGCCTGACCCATGTCACCTAACCTGACCCATGCCACCTGACCTGACACATTTTACATTACCTGACCCATGTCACCTGGCCTGACACATTTTACATTACCTGACCCATGCCACATGGTCAGTCATCTGGCCAGGCCCATGCCACCTTGCCTGTCACCGGGCCAGGCCCATGCCACCTTACCTGTTGCCTGACCTGACCCATACCACCTGGCTTGACCCATGTCACCTGGCCTGGCCCATGCCACCTGACCTGACCTATTTCACCTGACCTGACCCATTCCACCTGACCTGACCTATTTCACCTGACCTGACACATTTTACATTACCTGACCTGACCCATGTCACCTGACCTGACCCATGTCAACTGGCCTGACCCATGTCACCTGGCCTGACCTAGCCCAGAACTCTAGGCTGTGTGGGCTGAAACACAGCCTAGTCGCATTCCATAGTAAAATTCTGGTCTGGAACAACCCCATTTCAGGGTTGTTTGACTTAGAGCAAGTGTAGCTCTGATTCTCCTTTGCTGTGGGAAAAGTTTTATAACAGAAACAAACCTTAATCTTTTTCTTATTACTTCCTGACAAGTAATGACTAATCACAAAAGTAACCTTTCTTGAACGGCAAAAATAGTCCAGTCTGTCACCAGAAATTCACATGAAAACATGTGTTTTCACTGACCCAATGACTGGGTCCCTGAACAATGAACCAATTAGCATGGCTTATAATATCATGTGATGACCTTGCACATGTGCAGTGAACAACTTCCTGTAAAAAAATGGTGGCATGTTGTTGTCCATTTTGATGCCAGTAGGCAATTATAACTCCTTTTGAAGATTTTAACAACTTTGGAAGAGTTCATACATCAGTAATTATATATAGAAAAGTACTTTTACATTGTTGAAACTAATTATGAAAGCTATACTTAAACAGCTCACTTTGTCATGTGAAGTTGATTTTTCACTATAGAATGCTACATGGCTATGATTCTTCAACCATAGCCATGGATTCATGGCTAGGCCTGACCCATGCCACCTGACCTGACCAATGTCACATGACCTGACCCATGCCACCTGGCCTGACCCATGCCACCTGACCTGACCCATGTCAACTGGCCTGACCCATGCCACATGGCATGGCTCCTGTCACCTGGCCTGACCCATGTCACCTGGCCTGACCTATGTCACCTGACCTGACACATTTCACCTGACCTGACACATTTTACATTACGTGACCCCTGTCACCTGGCCTGACCCATGCCACCTGGCCTGACCTGTGTCATCTGGCCTGACCCATGCCACCTGGCCTGAGCCATGTCACCTGTCACCTAGCCTGGTACCTGGCCTGACGGTGACACATGTCAGCTGACCTGACCTGTGTCATGTCACCTGGCCTGACCCATACGACCTGGCCTGACCCGTGTCACCTGGCCTGACCCGTGTCACCTGGCCTGAGCCATGTCACCTGGCCTAACCTGTGTCACCTGGCCTGATCCGTGTCACCAGTCACCTAGCCTGGTACCTGGCCTGACCCGTTGTATTGGTGGTTGGCAACCGTATTCCGACAGGAGGAGAGGGGGTGGGGTGGGGGTGTTAGCGGGGGGGGGGGGGCTTCATCCTTGCCTTGATGTCCGGGCGGAGGGCGGGGCGTGGGGGGTGTCAATGTGTCTGGGAGATAGGGAGGGGGTGAGGGGACATGAGGATGATGTGGAGGTGGGGTGTGGGCAGGGGGTAAGCGTCGGGAAAAGACGTCCTGTGTGGAGAGGGTATTCGCCCTCCTTGGAGGGTGCGACTGGCGATCATGGCAACCGTAAGGGAAGGACGGGGGCGGGGGGTACGGGCAAGGAGGGTGGGATGGGGGAGCACATTATAATGCGGCAATTGTGGTCAGCGACTTAAAGGTGTGAGCATCGTGTGGCGGTGTGACACTTATTATGGGACACGCAAAGCACCGAAAAAAACCTAGGCGTTCATACCCCACCCGCGCCTCCCACTCCACCCACTACATCCAAACCCCATCCACCTCACCCATTCCATTCACCCCACCCACCCACTCCATCCACCCCATCCACTCAATCCACACCCATCCGCCCAACCCACTCCATCCACCCCACCCGGGTCTATAAGGCCTCTTCCATAAACAGGCCTCTGCCATGTAAACACACAAGGACTCCTAGTTGTTACGGTGTCTCGCAGGTCGGTGTAAAAACTTTGTTTGCGTGAACCTAAATACCTTGCACAGCACTATAGTGGTTAAGCTATGAATGGGTTTTTGGGCAACCCTTCTGTTGAAATCTAGCTAAACGCGAGCCAACAAAAACAACACCTTTATAGAACGATTTACGAGGATATCGATACAAACGGCGGTGATTAACACTCATTAAAGAGGGGGTTGGGATACCTTTTCCGATCTCCGCAAATGGCATCCAGGAATTCATGGGAGATTCACGATCCGCTGTTGGGAATTTTTGGGGATCGTTATCCGTATAATTCCTGCTTCAACGCAAAGACCCTTTCCCTATTTAGCGCGATCCGTTACTAACAGCAGTCGGCGAATTTCCTCGATATTAGCGATATCCTCATTAGGAGGATTTTTTTCCCGCCCAGCTTTAAAATGTCCTAATCTTGTAAATTCGATATATCGCTGTCCCTAATTCTTGGGAATTCGCGATTCAGATGAGGTACCCCCCCCCCCCCCCGCCCCCTCTATTAAAGACCCATGTGTGGTAGATAATTACTATTCTTAACGAAACCGCTTGGTCGCGTCAGTGGGAAAAATTAAACGTTGAGCTAAGAAGCGGGGAAAACAAGTATGGTCATATATTGTATAATAAGAGCTAAACCCTCCCCTCTTTTCGAATCAGTAGGCCTATTTTCTTTATTCGGCACAAACGTCGACTTTTAGCACAATGGGGGGTTAGCAGAGTCACCTGAGAATTATATCAGGTCGTTCACAGTGGTAACATGTAGCCCCAATTAGACCCTCCCTGACTGCTGTCTATACGACCTTCTCTGAAGAAAACAAATTAGCTTCGCGCGTGACTACGGAATGCTCTCCAAAAGTTAAATATAACAACACATTTAGGCGCGCGTTTTATTAAAGGGTGTTGTTATTATGAAAACTTTATTTACGAGTCCCGTTACCGGCGAAGACTGGCTTTGGTCGGCGTCGTGTGCTCAACCGTGTCGGTGTCTGATTGCGGGGTGCGAATGCAGGGGTTGTGACTTGGTAAACAAGCCCGTCACGGATGACGTGCAAGCGGGAGTGCGACCGGTCGAATCCGCTTGACACGCTGTAAAAATGTCACCACGTGAGGGAGAACCTGAAAATACCAGAATTTGTGCCGCCCGTCCCTATATAAGGGAAGAATCCCGCATTGACAGAACAGTATCCTTCCCGCAACGTAAACTGATAGCACTTTCAGCACTAGCAATTCTTACTTCACGTCGGCGCTGACGAGATCAAGTGGACAGTTAAGACGACGGTTAACATAAGTTGCTTTATTAGTGACATCACACAATTAAGGAGTTGTTGAGGCAAAAGACTGGTAAAGGATGGCGTTGAACTGGCCGGATGCTGAGCTCTTGCTGATGGCACTTTTCATCAGCACTGGGCTGGCCTTCTGTGTGGCTATCATGATCTGCTGCCATTGCTTCTGGAAGACGGAGCGTCGTCCGCCTCCAGCCGCCGCCACGCGGGAAACGGACCCTGAGGCGGGTCGGCAGGCAGAGGTCGTGTCGCCGGTGCTGTGGGAGACTCCGGACCCCAAGGACGCGCAGCAATACGGCATGATCCAAACCATATCAGGTCCGTGTACAATCGTACATTATTATGTTATAGTCCTCATTCAGTGGGGTTATTTGGTATAATTGTTTGTCAATTAATAGCGAGCGCAAGCGAGCTCTTAAGGTAACATGCATGCATATTCAAAGTCCATTTTAAGCATAGGCTTAGGACTTCCGTTTCGCGTAACAACCCCCATGAGACGTTTTCAGATAATATATTCAAGCAAAGAGAGGTCGAAGCCTTTTATGTCATGTCATTAATAATTAAATCAGCTGCCCCACAATACTAACGAATAAATTACTCAATGTTAGTGTGGATGCTAAATGTCTGTTGCCAAGCAGGGCGCTCTTGGTGTCCGTCCATCGGCTGCTGTCGTAGTGATTAGTTGTGACGTTAAAATGTTATAAACATGACGTCACAATGCGGGTTCCTAAGCAACCGAATGATATGCCCCAAGCACGTACAAAGATATTTGTCGCCAAGCCGCCAAAGATATTCTTTATGGCAAGCCGAAGTGAGATTAATTTTGAATATTAATCTAGATGTATCTCCTCGGAATATCTGAATTAATAAGTATACGCTCGCATTTTTTAGGTAGCACCTGTCCATTTTATATCAATATAACGCTTGGTCTAGCGTTCGTTTGAGAAACAATGTTGTATACTACAGTACATGCACACTCTTTGTTCTTGTAATGTCTACTTGAAAATATGTTAAGTATGACATAGTATATAGTACAAGTATGTATTGATCCCTGGATATATATGGTTGGTGAACGATATATATGGAGAAACATTTTGGGGGGAAATGATATATTAATTGCTCCACACTAGAATGGCGAAACGACAGCTGACTGATTTGTTTTCTCAACAGCATTTCCATTTTGTTGCTTGTTACAGCCGTGTCCAACCAGATTCTAAGGCGACATAGTTCGCAATCCTTCGCGACTGCGGAAATGACAACCACCTGGGACGATTTCCACCAGTGTCCGATCTGCATGGAACCCTTCTCGTTTGACGACAGAGTGCCGAAGATCCTGAACTGTCAGCACACGTTGTGCGAGCCGTGTGTGGAGGCTCTGATCCAGACGGACACGGACGGGACGTACGCCACACTCGTGTGTCCGGAATGCCGGTCCACCCAGCGTACACTATGGCAGGGCATGGCCCACGTCCCAAACAACTTGACTATGCTGCGATATATGGAGTACCGCGGACAAAGGGACCGGTGGAATAAGAAGTCAACGAGAAATGTCGCGCATCTAACGTGTGAAACCCCGCTTGTGACACATACAAGTCAACTCGCTCTCCATTTGTCCAGCTTGAACGAACCGACGTAAACTTCAGGGTCTGTTGTTCGCTTCTGTTGAAAGCCGACTTCGACATAAGGTGAAGCGTTTTGTACTATATGTATATAAGACTGTTACACACTGGTACCGCCGTCGGTAAAATGCAGTTTTATTGCATTAAAACGACAATATTTTTTTATTTATTTCATAATATGTTGTTTGTTCAACTCCGGCATTTACTGTTGTTATTTTGAGGCGTTTTTTTTGTTGGTTGTTTGGGTTATCACCGTGTGGATGTCCTTATGGAAAATTCAACAATAATTAAATAAACGCGAAACATAAATCTCACAATGTTGTACATTTTGTTAGAATATAATTCATCCTTGATACCATACACTACTGGGTTTAATAACAACAGAACTTACCGTTATGATTCAAAGCACACCTTTATTAACGTTTATCCCAGACACACAGTCGATGGTAATTGTTAATGTCCAACACGACGCTGGTTCCTAACTAGATTCTCACTAGTTTCCTCACGCACACCACTCACAGCTCTCTTTGCTCAATTTCGTTTACGACGTTTGTGGATGACGGGGCAGACAACTGAGCGGCACTACACACGTGCGAGTTAATTACAGTGTCAAATGTAATATTCATTTACAGGACTTGCAAATAATAATCAGCAGAACAATTGGAGAAACAGCAATATGGCTTGAACGGCTCGTACAAAACATTTTTTTTATAATTGGACATATTGGGTGTATGCTTTATTCATTTACCGTATAGTTTAGGTTACACGGTAAAAACGGGAGCGATAACCGATTTTTGATGACGTAATACACACGGAGTAGTCTGAATTGTCCTTAAGGGGTATTTCCGTTCCTCGGGAATATGCGTTTCATTTCAGCGTGAACGGGGAATTACGAATATAATTCTGCGCGAACTGGGAATGGGAAATTAGCCGACCGCCGTGATCAAGGATTTTCATTAATCGTGAACTGGGAATTTAATATTAAATAACCGTGAATCGGGAAATCGTTAATTTATATCATATATCCGCCATCCTTTGTATACGGGGAGTTCAATGTTATATATAAAGAAGTGTATTTTTTGTGATCTGGGAACACGACCCCCCCTTGCCCCCCTTATTTGTTATTTGCAAGGAATCTTGGCCTATGACATTGTACAATGTTCGAGAACATATGGTCCCAGGCCAGGCAAAAGAAAACTCTGTAAGCGTTGCCATCTTCTGTTTGTTTTTTTACATAATTAAATAAACGCGAAACATAAATATCACAATATTGTACAGTTTGTTAGTGAGGCCAGAATACAATTCATCCTTCATACTATATACTACTGGGTTTAATAACAACAGAACTCACCGTAATCATTCAAAGCACACCTTTATTAACGTTTATCACAGACACACAGTCGATGGTAACTGTTAATGTCCAAAACGACGCTGGTTCCTAACTAGACACTCACTAGTTTCCTCACGTACTCCACTCACAGCTCTAATCGCTCAATTTCGTTGACGACATTTGTAGATGACGGGGCAGACAACTGAGCGGCACTACACACGTGCGAGTTAATTACTCCAAGTTAATTACAGTGCCAAATGTAAAGTCAATTACAGGACTCCGAAATAATAATCAGCAGAACAATTCTATACACATCATGCGCGACATCTTAATTGGTCAGAATTTATGCTGGAGAAATAGCAATATGGCTTGAATTGGCTCGCAACAAATATTTGTTTATAACTGGACATATTGAGTGTATGCGTTATTCGTTTTACCTTATAGTTTAGGTTACACGGTAAAAACGGCAGCGATAACCGATTTTTGATGACGTAATACACACGGATTAGCCTGAATTGTTCTCACGTGATGCACCATTGTGGCACGACAAGTGTCCTTAACTTCTACATATATTACATGTACCTTTATTTGCATTTAAGCCGTAAGGACTTGAATACCAAATTCCATTTTACAAATTTATTAGATTTCTCAGGAGAAACATAACTGTATGATCAGCTTTAAACTTGGTTGCGTTCACGACATCAGAAATATCCACTGTGGTGCATTGGGTACTTCGTCTATTGCTACATTATGTCTATTTACAATGCATGTAAGGGGGGGGGGAGGCAGGAGTATGGAGGGTGCATACACTCTTCACTCGAGTGCCGCTTTGTTCAATCTTTACGACCCACCACAACGGCGGTACAAGGTCAAGGTCACCACGTGACGTCACTTTTGCTCCGGCCGAGCATCGCATTCCGCCACATATATCGGCTCTTGTGCCAAAGTACCCGCCCCCTCGCTCTTCGTCAGCTCAGGCCAGATAATAACAACAGATTGGCCTGCGTGTCAGGTATACCGTGTTTATATTACGACAACGGAACGACATTCAAACTGGCATGTCTCCTCCTCTAGATTCTCGACCTGCAAGCAAGGAAAATGCACCCCTAAGTACCACAAGATATGTAATATTCATCAATATATATAAAGCATAACCCTTCAATATATATAAAGCATAACCCTGTCTTCTCTTAATTACGTCACGTTAACAACGAACGATAGTGCTGACGACATATGTGATTACAGATTAGAAAGTATTTTAACGAGGGGATACACACAGCTTTCGCTCCGCCTAAAAGTAAACAATTGACAGTTGAAGTTGACGTTGAAAGAAAATTAACGCCATATCATTCAAAACTTCATGACAGAAGCCTTTAGCGCTGGGCCATTCAGCTCACATTCTCACCGTCTGCGCAATCACGCTCGTTTGGCAGCCGACTCCTCGACCTTGACCTTGGCTGCGGCCAACGCCTCCGTGATTTTGTTCACGTGTTTAATCTGAATACTGATGGCCGCTATGTTCTGCAACCCCTGTAACAAACACCCACAATGATATAGAGACTCTGCATCCCCTGTAACAAACACCCACAGTGATATAGAGACTGCAACCCCTGTAACAAACACCCACAATGATATAGAGACTCTGCATCCCCTGTAACAAACACCCACAGTGATATAGGGACTATGTTCGGCATCCCCTGTAACAAACACCCACAGTGATATAGGGACTATGTTCGGCATCCCCTGTAACAAACACCCACAGTGATATAGGGACTGCATCCCCTGTAACAAACACCCACATTAATACAGGGACTATGTTCTGCACCCTCTGTAACAAACACCGACACTAATACAGGGACCATGTGCTGCATCCCCTGTAACAAACACCCACAATGATATAGGGACTATGTTCGGCATCCCCGGTAACAAACACCCACAATGATATAGGGACTATGTTCGGCATCCCCGGTAACAAACACCCACAATAATATAGGGACTATGTTCTGTACCCTCTGTAACAAACACCCACAATGATATAGGGACTGTTTGGCATCCCCTGTAACAAACAACCACAATGATATAGGGACTATGTTCTGCACCCTCTGTAACAAACACCCACAATGATATAGGGACTGTTTGACATCCCCTGTAACAAACAACCACAATTATATAGGGACTATGTTCTGCATCCCCTGTAACAAACACCCACAATGATATAGGGACTATGTTCGGCATCCCCGGTAACAAACACCCACAATGATATAGAGACTATGTTCGGCATCCCCGGTAACAAACACCCACAATAATATAGGGACTATGTTCTGTACCCTCTGTAACAAACACCCACAATGATATAGGGACTGTTTGGCATCCCCTATAACAAACAACCACAATGATATAGGGACTATGTTCTGCACCCTATGTAACAAACACCCACAATGATATAGAGACTCTGCATCCCCTGTAACAAACAACCACAATGATATAGGGACTATGTTCTGCACCCTCTGTAACAAACACCCACAATGATAAAGGAATTATGTTCTGCATCCCCTGCAACAAACACCCACAATGATATAGAGACTCTGCATCCCCTGTAATAAACACCCATAATGATAAAGGGACTATGTATTGCACCCCCGGTAACAAACACGGACAATGATATAGAGACTCTGCATCCCCTGTAACGAACACCCACAATGACATAGAGACTCTGCATCCCCTGTAACAAACACCCAGTGATATAGAGACTCTGCATCCCCTGTAACAAACACCCACAATGACATAGGGACTATGTTCTGCTTCCCGTGTAACAGACACCCACAATGATATAGAGACTCTGCATCCCCTGTAACAAACACCCATTGATATAGACTCTGCATCCCCTGTAACAAACACCCACAATGATATAGAGACTCTGCATCCCCTGTAACAACACCCACAATGACATAGGGTCTATGTTCTGCATCCCTTGTAACAAACACCCACAATGATACAGGGCCTATGTTCTGCTTCCCGTGTAACAAACACCCACAATGATATAGAGACTCTGCATCCCTTGTAACAAACACCCACAATGATACAGGGTCTATGTTCTCCTTCCCCTGTAACAAAGAACAACAATGATATAGGGACTATGTTCTGCACCCTCTGTAACAAACACCCACAATGACATAGGGACTACGTTCTGCATCCCCTGTAACAAACACCCACAATGATATAGGAATTATGTTTTGCATCCCCTGTAACAAACACCCACAGTGATATAGAGACTGCATCCCCTGTAACAAACACCCGCAATGATATAGAGACTCTGCATCCCCTGTAACGAACACACACAATGACATAGAGACTCTGCATCCCCTGTAACAAACACCCAGTGATATAGAGACTCTGCATCCCCTGTAACAAACACCCACAATGACATAGGGACTATGTTCTGCTTCCCGTGTAACAAACACCCACAATGATACAGGGTCTATGTTCTGCTTCCCGTGTAACAAACACCCACAATGATACAGGGTCTATGTTCTGCCTCCCGTGTAACAAACACCCACAATGATACAGGGACTATGTTCTGCTTCCCGTGTAACAAACACCCACAATGATACAGGGTCTATGTTCTGCCTCCCGTGTAACAAACACCCACAATGATATAGGGACTATGTTCTGCTTCCCGTGTAACAAACACCCACAATGATACAGGGTCTATGTTCTGCATCCCCTGTAACAAACACCCACAATGATATAGGGACTATGTTCTGCACCCTCTGTAACAAACACAGACAATGATATAGGAATTATGTTCTGCATCCCCTGTAACAAACACCCAGTGATATAGACTCTGCATCCCCTGTAACAAACACCCACAATGATATAGACTCTGCATCCCCTGTAACGAACACCCACAATGACATAGAGACTCTGCATCCCCTGTAACAAACACCCGGTGATATAGAGACTCTGCATCCCCTGTAACAAACATCCACAATGATATAGAGACTCTGCATCCCCTGTAACGAACACCCACAATGACATAGAGACTCTGCATCCCCTGTAACAAACACCCAGTGATATAGAGACTCTGCATCCCCTGTAACAAACACCCACAATGATATAGAGACTCTGCATCCCCTGTTACAAACACCCAGTGATATAGAGACTCTGCATCCCCTGTAACAAACACCCACAATGATATAGAGACTCTGCATCCCCTGTAACAAACACCCACAATGACATAGAGACTCTGCAACCCCTGTAACAAACACCCAGTGATATAGAGACTCTGCATCCCCTGTGACAAACACCCACAATGATATAGGGACTCTGCATCCCCTGTAACAAACACCCACAGTGATATAGAGACTCTGCATCCCCTGTAACGAACACCCAGTGATATAGACTCTGCATCCCCTGTGACAAACACCCACAATGATATAGGGACTCTGCATCCCCTGTAACAAACACCCAAAATGACATAGAGACTCTGCACCCCCTGTAACAAACACCCAGTGATATAGAGACTCTGCATCCCCTGTAACGAACACCCACAATGATATAGGGACTCTGCACCCCCTGTAACAAACACCCAGTGATATAGAGACTCTGCATCCCCTGTAACGAACACCCACAATGACATAGAGACTCTGCATCCCCTGTAACAAACACCCAGTGATATAGAGACTCTGCATCCCCTGTGACAAACACCCACAATGATATAGAGACTCTGCATCCCCTGTGACAAACACCCACAATGACATAGAGACTCTGCATCCCCTGTAACAAACACCCAGTGATATAGAGACTCTGCATCCCCTGTGACAAACACCCACAATGATATAGGGACTCTGCATCCCCTGTAACAAACACCCACAATGACATAGAGACTCTGCATCCCCTGTAACAAACACCCAGTGATATAGAGACTCTGCATCCCCTGTGACAAACACCCACAATGATATAGGGACTCTGCATCCCCTGTAACAAACACCCACAATGACATAGAGACTCTGCATCCCCTGTAACAAACACCCAGTGATATAGAGACTCTGCATCCCCTGTAACAAACACCCAGTGATATAGAGACTCTGCATCCCCTGTGACAAACACCCACAATGATATAGGGACTCTGCATCCCCTGTAACAAACACCCACAGTGATATAGAGACTCTGCATCCCCTGTAACGAACACCCACAATGACATAGAGACTCTGCATCCCCTGTAACAAACACCCGGTGATATAGGGACTCTGCATCCCCTGTAACAAACACCCACAATGATATAGAGAGTTTATCCGTAGACCCACACCTTCTGGACCATCCCTATCCAGAACTAACTTCATCTTGCTTGCAATGCTAAACAAATACAGTATTCTCAATCAGTCATTATAACGGTTGTTATACCATGACCTTCATGCAAATGGTGGCGGTGATCCAGGATAAACTGTGACCCAGGAAGTGGATCCAGGCTTACCTGAAGCAAGACTTGTTTGACAGATTCTGGGTCCTCCACGGATGCCACGTACTCCGCCTCGACACCCCACTCCTGTAAGACAGCAAGACGAGGGCGTCACGATAGACACACATAGTCCTACCATGTCCGGGACCAGAGGTCCATGCACACAGGTTGGACGAACAAAGTCCTGCAATGTCCGTGAACACAGTTTGGACGAACAAAGTCCTGCAATGTCCGTGAACACAGGTTGCGCGAACAAAGTCCTGCAATGTCCGTGAACACAGGTTGGACGAACAAAGTCCTGCAATGTCCGTGAACACAGGTTGCGTGAACAAAGTCCTGCAATGTCCGTGAACACAGGTTGGACGAACAAAGTGCTACAATGTCCGTGAACACAGGTTGCACGAACAAAGTCCTGCAATGTCCGTGAACACAGGTTGCACGAACAAAGTCCTAGAATGCCAGTAAACACATGTCTTGTTACACTGGTGATAATTGGTTAAAGTTTACTTTGTATGCTCACGGGTTCCTGATATAGTACATACCGATACACATGCGTACATATGTATCCTTTACAGATGTTTACAGATGTATTCTTTACAGATCTGTACAGAGGTGTACACATGCATACATACATACAGATATGTACAGACATATAATAATTCGACTAGCATATTACTCAAGATATATATCATAACTAAAAATCAAGAAATATACGTAGAGTGTATAGTGAATAATGTCTTACCAGAGCGACGTTCTCAGCTACGAGGAAAAGTTCAGTGAGTGCACGCACCACCGACTGCAAGATGGCGCCACCGTCGCCAGTCTCCTCCGATATTTGGTTGTAGAGCAGCCACAGGGGGCGCAGCAGGCTGAGGTCCAGGCTCAAGGTGGTCACACCGCGGGCTCTGCACGAGGGGAGACCAACAGGATGAGGACGTGGAGGAGTCATTAAAGAAGCTTGCCTACATGCGCCATTTTAGATTTTTTACATTTTAGAATCAAGACTAAAAGTATCTCAAAATTATGATGCATATGTTTTATATCTCGTTGAGTCTGTAAAACAACAATTTTCTACATAGAACTGAGTTTGTTATCGCGCCCGGTCAACATCACACAAAAAACCGAACAGCGAACAGGCGCGCAGGGATATAAAGCCGGTAACCAACTTCTGCTCCGGATAGCTCACAGGCTTTTAGGACCTAAATTCAAGACAGAATATACTTATTTGACAAGGAAAAAAGGTTGGTAATGCAAACAATTACAAAACATATGACTTTAAAAGGCAAAAGCAGAAAATGCCTTGATTGAATTAGTCGGTTGGTTTGTATGAGATGGTCAGGTCACATCGCAGCGATTGGAAGGATGAATGGTCAAACGAAGGATTTTGGGATGACCCTACAGCTTCAGCAGCAGCTACAGGGCCTTCAATCACAGTCCACCTACTTGTCCTGTGCTTGGAGCAGCTTCCACAACAGTTGTAGGGCTTTGAGTCTCAGTCCACCTACCTGTCCTGTGCCTAGCTGGAGCAGCCTCAACAACAGTTGTAGGGCCTTCAGTCACAGTCCACCTACCTGTCCTGTGCTTGGAGCAGCTTCAAAAACAGTTGTAGGGCCTTCAGTCACAGTCCACCTACCTGTCCTGTGCCTAGCTGGAGCAGCCTCAACAACAGTTGTAGGGCCTTCAGTCACAGTCCACCTACCTGTCCTGTGCTTGAAGCAGCTGCAACAACAGCTGTAGGGCCTTCAGTCACAGTCCACCTACCTGTCCTGTGCTTGCAGCAGCTTCAACAACAGCTGTAGGGCCTTCAGCCTCTGCTGACCGGTTTGTTTACAGGCCACATACATCAGGCTTTCCCACAGTTCGTTCAGCGGCAGGTGACTGCGACAGAAAGATATCACAAGGTAAATAAGGCGCATAATAACATACCAGAGACATTACACGTGCGCGGCATGAACCCCGTGTACATTACACGTGCGCGGCATGAACTCCGTGTACATTACACGTGCGCGGCATGCACTCCGTGTACATTACATGCACGCGGCATAAACCCCGTGTACATTACATGCACGCGGCATCAACCCCGTGTACATTACATGCACGCGGCATGAACCCTGTGTACGTTACATGTGCGCGGCATAAACCCCGTGTACATTACATGTGCGCGGCATAAACCCCGAGTACATTACACGTGCGCGGCATGAACCCGGTGTACATTACATGTGCGCGGCATGAACCCCGTGTACATTACATGTGCGCGGCATGAACCCCGTGTACATTACATGTGCGCGGCACAAACCCCGTGTACATTACATGTGCGCGGCATCAACCCCGTGTACATTACATGTGCGCGGCATGAACCCCGTGTACATTACATGTGCGCGGCATGAACCCCATGTACATTACATGTGCGCGGCATGAACCCCGTGTACATTACATGTGCGCGGCATGAACACCGTGTACATTACACGTACGCGGCATCAACCCCGTGTACATTACATGTACGCGGCATGAACCCTGTATACGCTACATGTGCGCGGCATAAACCCCGTGTACATTACATGCGCGCGGCATAAACCCCGTGTACATTACATGCACGCGGCATGAACCCCGTGTACGTTACCTGTGCGCGGCATAAACCCCGTGTACATTACATGTACGCGGCATGAACCCCGTGTACATTACATGTACGTGGCATGAACCCCGTGTACATTACATGTACGCGGCATGAACCCCGTGTACATTACATGTACGCGGCATACACCTCGTGTCCGCTAATGTCGCGTGAAGTCTAACTGGATTATCGCACCGAAGAGTTGCACATGCCATGTATGTATATGAGAATTGGGGACTGCTTCACAAATTAGAGGGTCATTAAAACAAAATGAAACTGTATATGAGGATTGTGGACTAGTTAACCATTGCGGGGGCCATTAAACCCCCCCCCCCCCCAACCCCCCAAAAAATATATACATACGACAGCGCTAGCCTGCAGAACCCCTCCCCCTCCCTCCTCTGTCCGTTGCTAGGGTAGCCTCACCTGACAACGCTGGGGACGGAGAGGACCTGGTTGAGGATGAGGTAGCCGGTGTCGAAGCGCCCCAGACGTCCCCCGGTCACCGTGAAGCGGTACCCCCAGTCCTCATTGCTGCAGTCCGACGTGAACTTGAAGTAGAGCGTGTCGCCTAGGCAACGGGACAACGCCATTAATAGACGACAATCACCGTGATGGGAAATCGCTTTAGTGCAGTCGATTTAAGGTTTGCGCTCTATTATAAGTACAGATGAATTCGTGTTTTAGGCTGCTCTAGTGCGCTAACCACTACACCAAAGAGCCTCTCTAATCTCTGTACACAATCGCGACAAGCAAAGACCATGTTGTTAATCCATCTTTGATACATGGCATCTCAAACCACGTGACCCATACCTGGCATGTCAAAGTCGGACCACTTTTCCCGCTGTCCACTGAAGGCGCGACGATCGGACTGGTAGTCGCCAGACGACGACATGACCAGCTCGTCACAGGACTCTTCTGTTGTACACCTGTAACACAACATTACCAGCTCGTCATAGGACTCTTCTGTTGTACACCTGTAACACAACATTACCAGCTCGTCATAGGACTTTTCTGTTGTACACCTGTAACACAACATTACCAGCTCGTCATAGGACTCTACGGTTGCACACCTGTAACACAACATGATCAGCTCGTCACAGGACTCTTCTGTTGTACACCTGTAACACAACATTACCAGCTCGTCATAGGACTCTACGGTTGTACGCCTGTAACACAACATGATCAGCTCGTCACAGGACTCTTCTGTTGTACACCTGTAACACAACATTACCAGCTCGTCATAGGACTCTACGGTTGTACACCTGTAACACAACATGATCAGCTCGTCACAGGACTCTTCTGTTGTACACCTGTAACACAACATTACCAGCTCGTCATAGGACTCTACGGTTGTACACCTGTAACACAACATGATCAGCTCGTCACAGGACTCTTCTGTTGTACACCTGTAACACAACATGACCAGCTCGTCATAGCACTCTTCTGTTGTACACCTGTAACACAACATTACCAGCTCGTCATAGGACTCTACGGTTGTACACCTGTAACACAACATGATCAGCTCGTCACAGGACTCTTCTGTTGTACACCTGTAACACAACATTACCAGCTCGTCATAGGACTCTACGGTTGTACACCTGTAACACAACATGATCAGCTCATCATAAGACTCTTCTGTTGTACACCTGTAATACAACATTACCAGCTCGTCACAGGACTCTTCTGTTGTACACCTGTTACACAACATTACCAGCTCGTCATAGGACTCTACGGTTGTACACCTGTAACACAACATGATCAGCTCATCATAAGACTCTTCTATTGTACACCTGTAACACAACATTACCAGCTCGTCACAGGACTCTTCTGTTGTACACCTGTAAGACAACATTACCAGCTCGTCATAGGACTCTACGGTTGTACACCTGTAACACAACATTACCAGCTCGTCACAGGACTCTTCTGTTGTACACCTGTAACACAACATTACCAGCTCGTCATAGGACTCTACGGTTGTACACCTGTAACACAACATGATCAGCTCGTCACAGGACTCTTCTGTTGTACACCTGTTACACAACATTACCAGCTCGTCATAGGACTCTACGGTTGTACACCTGTAACACAACATGATCAGCTCATCATAAGACTCTTCTGTTGTACACCTGTAACACAACATGATCAGCTCATCATAAGACTCTTCTGTTGTACACCTGTAACACAACATTACCAGCTCGTCACAGGACTCTTCTGTTGTACACCTGTAACACAACATTACCAGCTCGTCATAGGACTCTTCTGTTGTACACCTGTAACACAACATTACCAGCTCGTCATAGGACTCTACGGTTGTACACCTGTAACACAACATGATCAGCTCGTCACAGGACTCTTCTGTTGTACACCTGTAACACAACATTACCAGCTCGTCATAGGACTCTACGGTTGTACACCTGTAACACAACATGATCAGCTCGTCACAGGACTCTTCTGTTGTACACCTGTAACACAACATTACCAGCTCGTCATAGGACTCTACGGTTGTACACCTGTAACACAACATGATCAGCTCGTCACAGGACTCTTCTGTTGTACACCTGTAACACAACATTACCAGCTCGTCATAGGACTCTACGGTTGTACACCTGTAACACAACATGATCAGCTCGTCACAGGACTCTTCTGTTGTACACCTGTAACACAACATGATCAGCTCATCATAAGACTCTTCTGTTGTACACCTGTAACACAACATTACCAGCTCGTCACAGGACTCTTCTGTTGTACACCTGTAACACAACATTACCAGCTCGTCATAGGACTCTACGGTTGTACACCTGTAACACAACATTACCAGCTCGTCATAGGACTCTTCTGTTGTACACCTGTAACACAACATGATCAGCTCATCATAGGATTCTTCTGTTGTACACCTGTAACACAACATGACCAGCTCGTCACAGGACTCTTCTGTTGCACACCTGTAACACAACATGACCAGCTCACCACAGGACTCTTGTGTTGTACACCTGTAACACATGACCCGTTCATCACAAGACTCTTCTATTGTACACCTGTAACACAACATGATCAGCTCATCACAGGACTCTTCTGTTGTACACCTGTAACACAACATAACCAGCTCATCACAGGACGTACACCTGTAATACAACATGACCAGCTCATCACACGACTCTTCTGTCGTACCCCTGTAACACAACATGACTCTTCTGTAACACTTTTTTAATTTACACATGCAACACTCTTCTGTCGTACACCTGTAAATCTCTTCTGTTTGTTGTAGACATACAACCGGTTTGCTGTACACATGTAACTCGTTTGTCGTAAACCCGCGGCACTGTTCTGTTGCACACCTCTAACAGTCTGTGGTGCACCTGTAAACCACTGACCTCCCTCCACCTAGTTCAGGCACACTACACCCACCTGCTGTCGAACTTGACGGAGAGGAAGGGAGCCCCGGCGATGCGGACCTTCTCCTCCACGCTACAGTTGCTCTTGTACTTGTGTTCAGACTCCTTCGTCAGAGTCGACAGGTTCACCTCCTCCATGAATTGACACGACGTCGTCGCTATGGGAACCAGTCCCACAGGGTCGCAGTGTTTAATCACATTCTGGACCACCTGAGGAGAGACGGGGGGGGGGGGAGAGGGGCGGCGATTAGGGTCTGGGTCAACAAAAATGCTGATTCAGTCAAAATTTACGCAATTGATGATTATGTTAAGTTACTGTAGAATTAGTGACATGTAAATTAACAAACACTTGACCTTTTCGGTGACATCGATGCCAAAATAACTGTTATGACATCAATGATAACATAATGTGACGTCAGTGATGATTATGACGTCACGTTGAGGCAGACTGCTGGTACCACTGACCGCACCACACGAGTTTTTTTTTACTCACCTTCTGAAACATGTCCCTGGACTCCGGTCTGTTAAGAAGGTCAAGGACAAAAGGCATGTGAGTGTCCTCCTTGCAACCGATTAGCTGGGCGGTGAAGGGGTGTCCCTGGGCCGGCCAGTCCGCCAGGAGGGCGGACAGCAGCTGGCGGCTGTGCAACACACACATTGCCAGCGTCACCTGGATGGAGAATGGTCAACACATCATTTATCAGACCACTATCCCATACGCATTGGGTGGTAAGGGAGGACAGGTATTTGTTCAAAGCGCTTAAACACAAATCCCCTCCCACCGTATAGAGGAAGTCCCGTGCCCCAGCCTTGCTATTAACCTCCTTGCCATCAGCCTCATTGCCATCAACCTCCCTGCCCTCGGCCTCCCTGCCTCCCTACCCTCGGCCTCCCTGCCCTCGACCTCTCTACCCTCGGCCTCCCTGCCATGGGTCTCCCTGCCCTCTGCCTCCCTACCCTCGGCCTTCCTGCCCTCGGCCTCCCTGCCCTCTGCCTCCCTACCCTCGGCCTCCCTGCCCTCGGCCTCCCTGCCCTCGACCTCTCTGCCCTCGGCCTCCCTGCCATCGGCCTCCCTGCCCTCTGCCTCTCTACCCTCGGCCTTCCTGCCCTATGCCTCCCTGACCTCAGCCTACCTGAAGCAGTGTGACGTCCCCACTCACCTTGTAGAGGAAGTCCCGTGCCCCAGCCTTGCCGTCAGCCTCCCTGTCCCCCTGAAGCAGTGTGACGTCCCCACTCACCTTATAGAGGAAGTCCCGTGCCCCAGCCTTGCCATCAGCCCCCTGTCCCCCTGAAGCAGTGTGACGTCCCCACTCACCTTATAGAGGAAGTCCCGTGCCCCAGCCTTGCCATCAGCCCCCTGTCCCCCTGAAGCAGTGTGACGTCCCCACTCACCTTATAGAGGAAGTCCCGTGCCCCAGCCTTGCCGTCAGCCTCCCTGTCCCCCTGAAGCAGTGTGACGTCCCCACTCACCTTATAGAGGAAGTCCCGTGCCCCAGCCTTGCCATCAGCCCCCTGTCCCCCTGAAGCAGTGTGACGTCCCCACTCACCTTATAGAGGAAGTCCCGTGCCCCAGCCTTGCCATCAGCCCCCTGTCCCCCTGAAGCAGTGTGACGTCCCCACTCACCTTATAGAGGAAGTCCCGTGCCCCAGCCTTGCCGTCAGCCTCCCTGTCCCCCTGAAGCAGTGTGACGTCCCCACTCACCTTATAGAGGAAGTCCCGTGCCCCAGCCTTGCCATCAGCCCCCTGTCCCCCTGAAGCAGTGTGACGTCCCCACTCACCTTATAGAGGAAGTCCCGTGCCCCAGCCTTGCCATCAGCCTCCCTGTCCCCCTGAAGCAGTGTGACGTCCCCACTCACCTTATAGAGGAAGTCCCGTGCCCCAGCCTTGCCATCAGCCCCCCTGTCCCCCTGAAGCAGTGTGACGTCCCCACTCACCTTATAGAGGAAGTCCCGTGCCCCAGCCTTGCCATCAGCCCCCTGTCCCCCTGAAGCAGTGTGACGTCCCCACTCACCTTATAGAGGAAGTCCCGTGCCCCAGCCTTGCCGTCAGCCTCCCTGTCCCCCTGAAGCAGTGTGACGTCCCCACGCACCTTATAGAGGAAGTCCCGTGCCCCAGCCTTGCCATCAGCCCCCTGTCCCCCTGAAGCTGTGTGACGTCCCCACTCACCTTATAGAGGAAGTCCCGTGCCCCAGCCTTGCCGTCAGCCCCCCTGAAGCAGTGTGACGTCCCCACTCACCTTATAGAGGAAGTCCCGTGCCCCAGCCTTGCCATCAGCCCCCTGTCCCCCTGAAGCAGTGTGACGTCCCCACTCACCTTATAGAGGAAGTCCCGTGCCCCAGCCTTGCCATCAGCCCCCCTGTCCCCCTGAAGCAGTGTGACGTCCCCACTCACCTTATAGAGGAAGTCCCGTGCCCCAGCCTTGCCATCAGCCCCCTGTCCCCCTGAAGCAGTGTGACGTCCCCACTCACCTTATAGAGGAAGTCCCGTGCCCCAGCCTTGCCATCAGCCCCCTGTCCCCCTGAAGCAGTGTGACGTCCCCACTCACCTTATAGAGGAAGTCCCGTGCCCCAGCCTTGCCGTCAGCCTCCCTGTCCCCCTGAAGCAGTGTGACGTCCCCACTCACCTTGTAGAGGAAGTCCCGTGCCCCAGCCTTCCCATCAGCCCCCTGTCCCCCTGAAGCAGTGTGACGTCCCCACTCACCTTATAAAGGAAGTCCCGTGCCCCAGCCTTGCCATCAGCCCCCTGTCCCCCTGAAGCAGTGTGACGTCCCCACTCACCTTATAGAGGAAGTCCCGTGCCCCAGCCTTCCCATCAGCCCCCTGTCCCCCTGAAGCAGTGTGACGTCCCCACTCACCTTATAGAGGAAGTCCCGTGCCCCAGCCTTGCCGTCAGCCTCCCTGTCCCCCTGAAGCAGTGTGACGTCCCCACTCACCTTATAGAGGAAGTCCCGTGCCCCAGTCTTCCCATCAGCCCCCTGTCCCCCTGAAGCAGTGTGACGTCCCCACTCACCTTATAGAGGAAGTCCCGTGCCCCAGCCTTGCCGTCAGCCTCCCTGCCCTCTCCGCCCTTGCTCAGGGCGTCCAGTTCTTTCTTCAAGAGGGCGGCGCTCTTGCTGCGGCGCAGTTTCTGCGTGTCGCTGCGCAGGTCGCCCTCCACGGAGATGAGACGCTGAGTGTCCTCCGAGGGCTCCTCCTCGGCCTTCTCCAACAGCGGCCTAGCCCAAGTCAAGGTCATATATTCAGGTCAGGTAAAACCCGTTCAAATGCGGGAGCATTAAGCTAGAACTTGCGCAATTCATAATTATGTGGAGTTACTGCAGAAATAGTGACATTTAAAGTAACAAACTCCTGACCTTGAATGTTTCAGTGCCGTTGATGACACAATTATAACAAATCACAAGTTTTGCGTTTAAACATGGCCAATACGTTGTGGAATATTAATTTCATTTAATGTAATGGTTCGCTCATTATATGCTTCAAGTCGTGATAAGGCACTGCCAACAATATGCATAGATTTATCCTTAATAAATCTGAATAAAGACTAATTGGCAGTAAAAAGATAGAAACCTAGCTAATTTTGAGGCAATCATATTGAGAAACTCCTTCCTAGCTTCGCTGTAACTTACATGTACGTTATCTTCCATATGATTACTGTATTATAAATTGTATATTGTGGGCATAAAGCGTTGTGCCCACAATGCTGAATAGACATTTTAGCCTTTTTTTATTAGCAGCGACCAGAATGAATTTCCTTTCCTCGAGCCGCTGGTTAACTGAAGTAACATAGAACACGGGTCCGGCTGGTCGTTGTAATGTCCAATTAACCAGTGTCACTTACTTGTTGTGTTTCCTGGGCAGGGCGAGGAGCTGGACACCGGTGTCCACGGCTCGGTCTGCAGCAAGCTCAGCCTCCGTGGCGGTTGGCGTCATCCTGGTGAAAACACGACGTCGCGAAAATCATGTGAAAAATGTGTCTCGGCCGTTTATCATCAAAGGGTAGGTTAATCCCTATTAATCGCAAATATCTATGTATTAGATCTATGTGAAGAAAAAGCAACAGAACATAACTGTTGGAGAATGTGTAACATAGCAAGAAAGTTCGCTATAAGATGAGTGGTATTAGTTGCCTGCTGTGTAACCTATAGCTCAGCGCAGTGCCCGATACACGACTTCTTTACTTCTCGATGGTTGCCAAGTGATCTCGCACTTCTTTACGATACGCTGTGTACCGCATGTAGTGCACAAAGTGTGTGATGTGTAGACCAACGGTGTGCATACACAATGTACACAAACGCTGTGCATACACAATGTACACAAACCCTGTTTATACACGATGTACGCAAACGATGTACACACACGATGTACACAGACGATGTGTATACACGACGTACACAGATGACGTGTATACACGATGTACACAAACGATGTGTTTACACGATGTACACAAACGATTTGCATACACGATGGCCATACAAGATGTACACAAATGATGTGTATACAAGATGTACACAAACGATGTGTATACACGATGTACACAAACGATGTCTATACACGATGTACACAAACGATGTGCATACACGATGTACACAAAGGATGTGTATACACGACGTACACAAACGATGTGTATACACGATGTACACAAACGATGTGCATACACGGTGGCCATACACGATGTACACAAACGGTGTGCATACACGATGTGCATACACGGTGTACACAGACGATGTGTATACACGACGTACACAAACGATGTGTATACACGAGTTACACAAACGATGTGTATACAAGATGTACACAAACAATGTGTATACACGATATGCATACACGGTGTACACAGACGATGTGTATACACGACGTACACAAAGGATGTGTATACACGATGTACACAAACGATGTGTATACAAGATGTACACAAACGATGTGTATACACGATATGCATGCACGATGTACACAAACGATGTGTATACACGATGTACACAAACGATGTGTATACACGACGTACACAAACGATGTGTATACACCATGTACACAAACAATGTGTATACACGACGTACACAAACGATGTGTATACACCATGTACACAAACGATGTGTATACACGATGTGCATACACGATGTCTAAACGAGCTGTGTACAAACGGTGTGTATAACACGATTTACACACATCCCTACCATTTCCGAGCTCGTTTCTTTACCGCCTCGCTGGGGTTAAAGCAGCTACCCTGAATCCTGCAATGTGTGGAAACCAAATGATAACACACAGATCTCCCAGTTAGTGCTACTATCAGTTACTACGCCACAAAGTCTACAACCTTGAGAGACAGGAATCAGGCGGCTAAGGGCGATTTAAGGGTCCCATAAAAAGGTTGGCGCAAGCATCCTAAGCGTTACCACTTGTAGGCGGTGATTATCCCACGCCACCTTAAGGCAGTAAATAAATGAATGAAATAAATGAAGGTGGAGACAGCTTGACGGACACACTGCGGTGAGTACCCGGATGTGACTTACTCTTCGTGCACGGCCATGAGAAGGGCGTCCGTGTTCTGACCGTGCATCTCGTACATGGCTCGCAGCACCGGCACCGGCACGCTCAAGTAGTCGTTCAGGGTCTGTCAGAGGTAGAGACACCAGCCAGACCAGAGGTTAGTGACGGGTTAGTGACGGGTCAGTCACAGGGTCAGTCACAGCACAGGCACGTGACAAAATACAGCACAGACACATGGTCAATTACAGAGACAAGTTGCTAATAACAGAGACACGTTGGCAATGACAAGTTAAGGACAGGCGGTCAGTCGTAGGGCAGTCACGTGGTTAGTTACAATACAGAGACACGTGGTCAGTGACAAGTCAAGGACAGGCGGTCAGTCGTAGGGCAGTCACGTGGTTAGTTATAATAGAGAGACACGTTGGCAATGACAAGTCAAGGACAGGCGGTCAGTCGTAGGGCAGTCACGTGGTTAGTTACAATACAGAGACACGTTGGCAATGTCAAGTCAAGGACAGGCGGTCAGTCGTAGGGCAGTCACGTGGTTAGTTACAATACAGAGACACGTGGTCAGTGACAAGTCAAGGACAGGCGGTCAGTCGTAGGGCAGTCACGTGGTTAGTTACAATACAGAGACACGTTGGCAATGTCAAGTCAAGGACAGGCGGTCAGTCGTAGGGCAGTCACGTGGTTAGTTACAATACAGAGACACGTGGTCAGTGACAAGTCAAGGACAGGCGGTCAGTCGTAGGGCAGTCACGTGGTTAGTTATAATAGAGAGACACGTGGTCAGTGACAAGTCAAGGACAGGCGGTCAGTCGTAGGGCAGTCACGTGGTTAGTTATAATAGAGAGACACGTGGTCAGTGACAAGTCAAGGACAGGCGGTCAGTCGTAGGGCAGTCACGTGGTTAGTTATAATAGAGAGACACGTGGTCAGTGACAAGTCAAGGACAGGCGGTCAGTCGTAGGGCAGTCACGTGGTTAGTTATAATAGAGAGACACGTGGTCAGTGACAAGTCAAGGACAGGCAGTCAGTCGTAGGGCAGTCACGTGGTTAGTTATAATAGAGAGACACGTGGGCAGTGACAAGTCAAGGACAGGCAGTCAGTCGTAGGGCAGTCACGTGGTTAGTTACAATACAGAGACACGTGGTCAGTGACAAGTCAAGGACAGGCGGTCAGTCGTAGGGCAGTCACGTGGTTAGTTATAATAGAGAGACACGTTGGCAATGACAAGTCAAGGACAGGCGGTCAGTCGTAGGGCAGTCACGTGGTTAGTTACAATACAGAGACACGTGGTCAGTGACAAGTCAAGGACAGGCGGTCAGTCGTAGGGCAGTCACGTGGTTAGTTACAATACAGAGACACGTGGTCAGTGACAAGTCAAGGACAGGCGGTCAGTCGTAGGGCAGTCACGTGGTTAGTTACAATACAGAGACACGTGGTCAGTGACAAGTCAAGGACAGGCGGTCAGTCGTAGGGCAGTCACGTGGTTAGTTATAATAGAGAGACACGTTGGCAATGACAAGTCAAGGACAGGCGGTCAGTCGTAGGGCAGTCACGTGGTTAGTTATAATAGAGAGACACGTTGGCAATGACAAGTCAAGGACAGGCGGTCAGTCGTAGGGCAGTCACGTGGTTAGTTATAATAGAGAGACACGTGGTCAGTGACAAGTCAAGGACAGGCGGTCAGTCGTAGGGCAGTCACGTGGTTAGTTACAATACAGAGACACGTGGTCAGTGACAAGTCAAGGACAGGCGGTCAGTCGTAGGGCAGTCACGTGGTTAGTTATAATAGAGAGACACGTGGTCAGTGACAAGTCAAGGACAGGCGGTCAGTCGTAGGGCAGTCACGTGGTTAGTTATAATAGAGAGACACGTGGTCAGTGACAAGTCAAGGACAGGCAGTCAGTCGTAGGGCAGTCACGTGGTTAGTTATAATAGAGAGACACGTGGGCAGTGACAAGTCAAGGACAGACAGTCAGTCGTAGGGCAGTCACGTGGTTAGTTACAATACAAAGACACGTGGTCAGTGACAAGTCAAGGACAGGCGGTCAGTCGTAGGGCAGTCACGTGGTTAGTTATAATAGAGAGACACGTTGGCAATGACAAGTCAAGGACAGGCGGTCAGTCGTAGGGCAGTCACGTGGTTAGTTACAATACAGAGACACGTGGTCAGTGACAAGTCAAGGACAGGCGGTCAGTCGTAGGGCAGTCACGTGGTTAGTTACAATACAGAGACACGTGGTCAGTGACAAGTCAAGGACAGGCGGTCAGTCGTAGGGCAGTCACGTGGTTAGTTACAATACAGAGACACGTGGTCAGTGACAAGTCAAGGACAGGCGGTCAGTCGTAGGGCAGTCACGTGGTTAGTTATAATAGAGAGACACGTTGGCAATGACAAGTCAAGGACAGGCGGTCAGTCGTAGGGCAGTCACGTGGTTAGTTATAATAGAGAGACACGTTGGCAATGACAAGTCAAGGACAGGCGGTCAGTCGTAGGGCAGTCACGTGGTTAGTTATAATAGAGAGACACGTTGGCAATGACAAGTCAAGGACAGGCGGTCAGTCGTAGGGCAGTCACGTGGTTAGTTATAATAGAGAGACACGTTGGCAATGACAAGTCAAGGACAGGCGGTCAGTCGTAGGGCAGTCACGTGGTTAGTTATAATACAGAGACACGTGGTCAGTGACAAGTCAAGGACAGGCGGTCAGTCGTAGGGCAGTCACGTGGTTAGTTATAATAGAGAGACACGTTGGCAATGACAAGTCAAGGACAGGCGGTCAGTCGTAGGGCAGTCACGTGGTTAGTTATAATACAGAGACACGTGGTCAGTGACAAGTCAAGGACAGGCGGTCAGTCGTAGGGCAGTCACGTGGTTAGTTATAATAGAGAGACACGTGGTCAGTGACAAGTCAAGGACAGGCGGTCAGTCGTAGGGCAGTCACGTGGTTAGTTATAATAGAGAGACACGTTGGCAATGACAAGTCAAGGACAGGCAGTCAGTCGTAGGGCAGCCACGTGGTTAGTTATAATAGAGAGACACGTTGGCAATGACAAGTCAAGGACAGGCGGTCAGTCGTAGGGCAGTCACGTGGTTAGTTACAATACAGAGACACGTGGTCAGTGACAAGTCAAGGACAGGCAGTCAGTCGTAGGGCAGTCACGTGGTTAGTTACAATACAGAGACACGTGGTCAGTGACAAGTCAAGGACAGGCAGTCAGTCGTAGGGCAGTCACGTGGTTAGTTACAATACAGAGACACGTGGGCAGTGACAAGTCAAGGACAGGCGGTCAGTCGTAGGGCAGTCACGTGGTTAGTTACAATACAGAGACACGTGGGCAGTGACAAGTCAAGGACAGGCGGTCAGTCGTAGGGCAGTCACAGATTCAATCACGACTACTCTCAATCGCCAACAAACTTTACAAGTTAGCTACAATCCATTACGTTGGTGAGCCACGGTATATCACCGCGGACTTTCAAGATTAAAAAAAACCCATTAATATCATTACTACCCACTTAAACTGTCTATTGTTATTGACGGACGTTGCTTATATAGTAACCTGAAAGCACTGTCTGGCCGTCACATCAAGGCCTTCCCAGGGGTTCTGAGCCCCCTCCTCAGCCTTCCCACCGGTGGCTCCTGCGGCCGCCCCCTCCTCCTCTTCCTCCTCCTCCTCCCCCTCGGTGGCCTCCCCCGAGGCGGACCCTCCAGGGCGGGTGCTCCCCTCGGCGGATGGAGCCCCGCTCTCCGCCCCCGCCCCCGCCCCCGCCCCCGCCTCTGTCGCTGGGGGGGTCGGGCCGGTCTTGAGCGTCTTGCCATCCTCCTGCTTGCCTCGGGTCCTGGTGTACAGTCTCAGCGACAGGACCTATAGGGAAAAGAAATCCACACGGGGCTAGAACACCAGGATCGGCATAGTTACAGCTATGCTCTACGGTCCGAACCTGCCAAAGCATGGCATGGCATGGTCACAACTATTCTCTACGGTCGGAACCTGCCACAGCATGGCATGGCATGGTCACAGCTATGCTCCAAGGTCAGAACCTGTCACAGCTATACTCTACGGTCGAAACCTGCCACAGCACCACGACATGGTCACAGCTATGCTCTACGGTCAGAACCTGCCACAGCATGGCATGGCATGGTCACAGCTATGCTCTACGGTCAGAACCTGCCACAGCACCACGACATGGTCACAGCTATGCTCTACGGTCAGAACCTGCCACAGCATGGCATGGCATGGTCACAGCTATGCTCTACGGTCAGAACCTGCCACAGCATGGCATGGCATGTCATGGTTACAGCTATGCTCCAAGGTCAGAACCTGTCACAGCTATACTCTACGGTCGAAACCTGCCACAGTCCGGCATGGCATGGTCACAGCTATGCTCTACGGTCCGAACCTGCCACAGCATATCATGGCATGGTCACAGCTATGCTCTACGGTCCGAACCTGCCACAACATATCATGGCATGGTCACAGCTATGCTCTACGGTCCGAACCTGCCACAGCATATCATGGCATGGTCACAGCTATGCTCTACGGTCCGAACCTGCCACAGCACCACGACATGGTCACAGCTATGCTCTACGGTCAGAACCTGCCACAGCACCACGACATGGTCACAGCTATGCTCTACGGTCAGAACCTGCCACAGCCCGGCATGTCATGGTCACAGCTATGCTCTACGGTCCGAACCTGCCACAGCATGGCATGGCATGGTCACAGCTATGCTCTACGGTCCGTACCTGCCACAACTGGGCAGCTTCTTTACCATTATACCATCGAACTGAACATCATACTGACACGGTTATAATCGTTACAGTAACAAACTTTTATTTTAAGGCAATGGAAGGCCTATCCAAATGTTGGTCACTGATTGTAGTAGAAGTACAGTGGAACAACTCAAGACGAATGTGGAGATCCATGGGGTGAATTTATAGAATTCGTAGATTGAATGAGTTACCCACAGACTGAAGTTAATAAGGAATTTAAAGAATCAATGGAAGGAAGTGATAGCAGGAACGACGAACGATCGCTAATATACTTTAGGTATCAAACTTCCCTGTTCAGCATTGTAAAGTGAACCCTGAACTACACAATTGTAGATTCACCACACTACCAAACGTCACCATTTGCCGAGCCGGTGCCCTGACTCACACACCTCTAGGTCCTTGAGGAGCCACTGCTTGCTGAAGCCGGTGCCCTGACTCACACACCTCTAGGTCCTTGAGGAGCCACTGCTTGCTGAAGCCGGTGCCCTGACTCACTCACCTCCAGGTCCTTGAGGAGCCACTGCTTGCTGAAGCCGGTGCCCTGACTCACTCACCGATAGGACCTTGAGGAGCCACTGCTTGCTGAAGCCGGTGCCCTGACTCACTCACCTCCAGGTCCTTGAGGAGCCACTGCTTGCTGAAGCCGGTGCCCTGACTCACTCACCTCCAGGTCCTTGAGAAGCCACTGCCTGCTGAAGCCGGTGCCCTGACTCACTCACCTCCAGGTCCTTGGGGAGCCACTGCTTGCTGAAGCCGGTGCGCTGACTCACTCACCTCCAGGTCCTTGAGGAGCCACTGCTTGCTGAAGCCGGTGCCCTGACTCACTTACCGCCAGGTCATTGAGAAGCAACTGCTTGCTGAAGCCGGTGCCCTGACTCACTCACCTCCAGGTCCTTGAGGAGCCACTGCTTGCTGAAGCCGGTGCCCTGACTCACTCACTTCCAGGTCCTTGAGGAGTCACTGCTTGCTGAAGCCGGTGCCCTGACTCACTCACCGCCAAGTCCTTGAGGAGCCACTGCTTGCTGAAGCCGGTGCCCTGACTCACTCACCTCTAGGTCCTTGAGGACCCACTGCCTGCTGAAGCCGGTGCCCTGACTCACACACCTCTAGGTCCTTGAGGAGCCACTGCTTGCTGAAGCCGGTGCCCTGACTCACACACCTCCAGGTCCTTGGGGAGCCACTGCTTGCTGAAGCCGGTACCCTGACTCACTCACCTCCAGGTCCTTGAGGAGCCACAGCTCGCTGAAGCCGGTGCCCTAACTCACTCACCTCCAGGTCCTTGAGGAGCCACTGCTTGCTGAAGCCGGTGCCCTGACTCACTCACCTCCAGGTCCTTGAGGAGCCACTGCTTGCTGAAGCCGGTGCCCTGACTCACTCACCTCTAGGTCCTTGAGGAGTCACTGCTTGCTGAAGCCGGTGCCCTGACTGACCTCTAGGTCCTTGAGGAGTCACTGCTTGCTGAAGCCGGTGCCCTGACTCACTCACCTCTAGGTCCTTGAGGAGTCACTGCTTGCTGAAGCCGGTGCCCTGACTCACTCACCTCCAGGTCCTTGAGGAGCCACTGCTCGCTGAAGCCGGTGCCCTGACTCACTCACCTCCAGGTCCTTGAGGAGCCACTGCTCGCTGAAGCCGGTGCCCTGACTCACTCACCTCCAGGTCCTTGAGGAGCCACTGCTCGCTGAAGCCGGTGCCCTGACTCACTTACCGCCAGGTCCTTGAGGAGCCACTGCTTGCTGAAGCCGGTGCCCTGACTCACTCACCTCCAGGTCCTTGAGGAGCCACTGCTTGCTGAAGCCGGTGCCCTGACTCACTCACCTCTAGGTCCTTGAGGAGTCACTGCTTGCTGAAGCCGGTGCCCTGACTGACCTCTAGGTCCTTGAGGAGTCACTGCTTGCTGAAGCCGGTGCCCTGACTCACTCACCTCTAGGTCCTTGAGGAGTCACTGCTTGCTGAAGCCGGTGCCCTGACTCACTCACCTCCAGGTCCTTGAGGAGCCACTGCTCGCTGAAGCCGGTGCCCTGACTCACTTACCGCCAGGTCCTTGAGGAGCCACTGCTCGCTGAAGCCGGTGCCTTGACTCACTCACCTCCAGGTCCTTGAGGAGCCACTGCTTGCTGAAGCCGGTGCCCTGACTCACTCACCTCCAGGTCCTTGAGGAGCCACTGCCTGCTGAAGCCGGTGCCCTGACTCACTCACTTCCAGGTCCTTGAGGAGTCACTGCTTGCTGAAGCCGGTGCCCTGACTCACTCACCGCCAAGTCCTTGAGGAGCCACTGCTTGCTGAAGCCGGTGCCCTGACTCACTCACCTCTAGGTCCTTGAGGACCCACTGCCTGCTGAAGCCGGTGCCCTGACTCACACACCTCTAGGTCCTTGAGGAGCCACTGCTTGCTGAAGCCGGTGCCCTGACTCACACACCTCCAGGTCCTTGGGGAGCCACTGCTTGCTGAAGCCGGTACCCTGACTCACTCACCTCCAGGTCCTTGAGGAGCCACAGCTCGCTGAAGCCGGTGCCCTAACTCACTCACCTCCAGGTCCTTGAGGAGCCACTGCTTGCTGAAGCCGGTGCCCTGACTCACTCACCTCCAGGTCCTTGAGGAGCCACTGCTTGCTGAAGCCGGTGCCCTGACTCACTCACCTCTAGGTCCTTGAGGAGTCACTGCTTGCTGAAGCCGGTGCCCTGACTGACCTCTAGGTCCTTGAGGAGTCACTGCTTGCTGAAGCCGGTGCCCTGACTCACTCACCTCTAGGTCCTTGAGGAGTCACTGCTTGCTGAAGCCGGTGCCCTGACTCACTCACCTCCAGGTCCTTGAGGAGCCACTGCTCGCTGAAGCCGGTGCCCTGACTCACTCACCTCCAGGTCCTTGAGGAGCCACTGCTCGCTGAAGCCGGTGCCCTGACTCACTCACCTCCAGGTCCTTGAGGAGCCACTGCTCGCTGAAGCCGGTGCCCTGACTCACTTACCGCCAGGTCCTTGAGGAGCCACTGCTTGCTGAAGCCGGTGCCCTGACTCACTCACCTCCAGGTCCTTGAGGAGCCACTGCTTGCTGAAGCCGGTGCCCTGACTCACTCACCTCTAGGTCCTTGAGGAGTCACTGCTTGCTGAAGCCGGTGCCCTGACTGACCTCTAGGTCCTTGAGGAGTCACTGCTTGCTGAAGCCGGTGCCCTGACTCACTCACCTCTAGGTCCTTGAGGAGTCACTGCTTGCTGAAGCCGGTGCCCTGACTCACTCACCTCCAGGTCCTTGAGGAGCCACTGCTCGCTGAAGCCGGTGCCCTGACTCACTTACCGCCAGGTCCTTGAGGAGCCACTGCTCGCTGAAGCCGGTGCCTTGACTCACTCACCTCCAGGTCCTTGAGGAGCCACTGCTTGCTGAAGCCGGTGCCCTGACTCACTCACCTCCAGGTCCTTGAGGAGCCACTGCTTGCTGAAGCCGGTGCCCTGACTCACTCACCTCCAGGTCCTTGAGGAGCCACTGCTTGCTGAAGCCGGTGCCCTGACTCACTCACCTCCAGGTCCTTGAGGAGCCACTGCTTGCTGAAGCCGGTGCCCTGACTCACTCACCTCCAGGTCCTTGAGGAGTCACTGCTTGCTGAAGCCGGTGCCCTGACTCACTCACCTCTAGGTCCTTGAGGAGTCACTGCTTGCTGAAGCCGGTGCCCTGACTGACCTCCAGGTCCTTGAGGAGCCACTGCTTGCTGAAGCCGGTGCCCTGACTCACTTACCGCCAGGTCATTGAGAAGCAACTGCTTGCTGAAGCCGGTGCCCTGACTCACTCACCTCCAGGTCCTTGAGGAGCCACTGCTTGCTGAAGCCAGTGCCCCGACTGACCTCCAGGTCCTTGAGGAGCCACTGCTTGCTGAAGCCGGTGCCCTGACTCACTTACCGCCAGGTCATTGAGAAGCAACTGCTTGCTGAAGCCGGTGCCCTGACTCACTCACCTCTAGGTCCTTGAGGAGCCACTGCTTGCTGAAGCCGGTGCCCTGACTCACTCACCTCTAGGTCCTTGAGGAGCCACTGCTTGCTGACGCCGGTGCCCTGACTGACCTCCAGGTCCTTGAGGAGCCACTGCTTGCTGAAGCCGGTGCCCTGACTCACTTACCGCCAGGTCATTGAGAAGCAACTGCTTGCTGAAGCCGGTGCCCTGACTCACTCACCTCTAGGTCCTTGAGGAGCCACTGCTTGCTGAAGCCGGTGCCCTGACTCACTCACCTCTAGGTCCTTGAGGAGCCACTGCTTGCTGAAGCCGGTGCCCTGACTCACTCACCTCCAGGTCCTTGAGGAGCCACTGCTTGCTGAAGCCGGTGCCCTGACTCACTCACCTCCAGGTCCTTGAGGAGCCACTGCTTGCTGAAGCCGGTGCCCTGACTCACTCACCTCCAGGTCCTTGAGGAGCCACTGCTTGCTGAAGCCGGTGCCCTGACTTACTCACCTCCAGGTCCTTGAGGAGCCACTGCTTGCTGAAGCCGGTGCCCTGACTCACTCACCTCCAGGTCCTTGAGGAGCCACTGCTTGCTGAAGCCGGTGCCCTGACTCGCCAGGTACACGATACACTGGACGAAGTCGGCGGCGAAGAGTTCCTCCCTGGGGCCGTCGGCCTGGCCCACGAGCGCCTTCAGCAGGGCTTTGAGGACCAGGGACAGCACCCAGACCCTCTCCACGGACACAGTGTCACTCGCCATGTCGCCAGGCACGCCGCCCGCTACAACCAACAAACAGTCGGGGTATATATCACATGCGGGGAAGATGAGGTCTCTGTACATGGTACATCAAATGTTCTATTATTAGATTTATGTCTTACCATGTTAATCACAACGGTAAAATGTAGTAATTTTTGCACAAGATGATAAGGGGTTAAGGTCAGCCCTTAAGGTTAGCCCTTGGGGTCAAGGTCAGCCCTTGGGTCACGGTCAGCCCTTGGGGTCACGGTCAGCCCATGGGGTCAAAGTCAGCCCTTGTGGTCAAGGTCAGCCCTGAGGGTAAACGGGGTAAAAGTCAGACCACACCCCGTAGGTCAAGGTTTAATGGCACTGCCGGACCGGGATGATATACCGTGCCACTGGGGGGCGCTGGGTCCGGTACCTGACTTGATGGCGGCGATGATGTCTCCGGCGATCCCGGTGAAGGAGGTCACGTGGTCCCGGGACAGCAGGTGGCTCTCCAGCGGCACGCACTCCACGAACTCGTCCTTCACCTGGAGACAGGACGGGGCAAGAACCGATGACGTGGCGCGGCTGTGTTTGTCCACCAAGAGGGTGTTGTTTATGTGCTCACCGTGCTCCTCTTGCGGCTGTGTTTGTCCACCAAGAGGGTGTTGTTTATGTGCTCACCGTGCGCCTCTTGCGGCTGTGTTTGTCCACCAAGAGGGTGTTGTTTATGTGCTCACCGTGCGCCTCTTGCGGCTGTGTTTGTCCACTAAGAGGGTGTTGTTTATGTGCTCACCGTGCGCCTCTTGCGGCTGTGTTTGTCCACCAAGAGGGTGTTGTTTATGTGCTCACCGTGCGCCTCTTGCGGCTGTGTTTGTCCACCAAGAGGGTGTTGTTTATGTGCTCACCGTGCGCCTCTTGCGGCTGTGTTTGTCCACCAAGAGGGTGTTGTTTATGTGCTCATCGTGCGCCTCTTGCGGCTGTGTTTGTCCACCAAGAGGGTGTTGTTTATGTGCTCATCGTGCGCCTCTTGCGGCTGTGTTTGTCCACCAAGAGGGTGTTGTTTATGTGCTCACCGTGCGCCTCTTGCGGCTGTGTTTGTCCACCAAGAGGGTGTTGTTTATGTGCTCACCGGGCGCCTCTTGCGGCTGTGTTTGTCCACCAAGAGGGTGTTGTTTATGTGCTCATCGTGCGCCTCTTGCGGCTGTGTTTGTCCACCAAGAGGGCGTTGTTTATGTGCTCACCGTGCGCCTCTTGCGGCTGTGTTTGTCCACCAAGAGGGTGTTGTTTATGTGTTCACCGGGCGCCTATTGCGGCTGTGTTTGTCCACCAAGAGGGTGTTGTTTATGTGCTCACCGGGCGCCTCTTGCGGCTGTGTTTGTCCACCAGGAGGATGTTGTTTATGTGCTCACCGTGCGCCTCTTGCGGCTGTGTTTGTCAACCAAGAGGGTGTTGTTTATGTGCTCACCGGGCGCCTCTTGCGGCTGTGTTTGTCCACCAAGAGGGTGTTGTTTATGTGCTCACCGTGCGCCTCTTGCGGCTGTGTTTGTCCACCAGGAGGGTGTCGTTTATGTGCTCACCGTGCGCCTCTTGCGGCTGTGTTTGGCCACCAAGAGGGTGTTGTTTATGTGCTCACCGTGCGCCTCTTGCGGCTGTGTTTGTCCACCAAGAGGGTGTTGTTTATGTGCTCACCGTGCGCCTCTTGCGGCTGTGTTTGTCCACCAAGAGGATGTTGTTTATGTGCTCACCGTGCGCCTCTTGCGGCTGTGTTTGTCCACCAAGAGGGTGTTGTTTATGTGTTCACCGTGCGCCTCTTGCGGCTGTGTTTGTCCACCAAGAGGGTGTTGTTTATGTGCTCACCGTGCGCCTCTTGCGGCTGTGTTTGTCCACCAAGAGGGTGTTGTTGATGTGCTCACCGTTCACCTCTCGTGGATGTGTTTGTCCACCAAGAGAATGTCGTTTATGTGCTCACCGTGCGCCTCTTGCGGCTGTGTTTGTCCACCAAGAGGGTGTTGTTTATGTGCTCACCGTTCACCTCTCGTGGATGTGTTTTGCCACCAAGAGGGTGTTGTTTATGTGCTCACCGGGCGCCTCTTGCGGCTGTGTTTGTCCACCAAGAGGGTGTTGTTTATGTGCTCACCGTGCGCCTCTTGCGGCTGTGTTTGTCCACCAAGAGGGTGTTGTTTATGTGCTCACCGTTCACCTCTCGTGGATGTGTTTTGCCACCAAGAGGGTGTTGTTTATGTGCTCACCGGGCGCCTCTTGCGGCTGTGTTTGTCCACCAAGAGGGTGTTGTTTATGTGCTCACCGTGCGCCTCTTGCGGCTGTGTTTGTCCACCAAGAGGGTGTTGTTTATGTACTCACCCTGCGCCTCTTGCGGCTGTGTTTGTCCACCAGGAGGGTGTTGTTTATGTGCTCACCGTGCGCCTCTTGCGGCTGCGTTTGTCCACCAGGAGGATGTTGTTTATGTGCTCACCGTGCGCCACTTGCGGCTGTGTTTGTCCACCAAGAGGGTGTTGTTTATGTGCTCACCGGGCGCCTCTTGCGGCTGCGTTTGTCCACCAAGAGGGTGTTGTTTATGTGCTCACCGTGCGCCACTTGCGGCTGTGTTTGTCCACCAAGAGGGTGTTGTTTATGTGCTCACCGGGCGCCTCTTGCGGCTGTGTTTGTCCACCAAGAGGGTGTTGTTTATGTGCTCATCGTGCGCCTCTTGCGGCTGTGTTTGTCCACCAAGAGGGTGTTGTTTATGTGCTCACCGTGCGCCTCTTGCGGCTGTGTTTGGCCACCAAGAGGGTGTTGTTTATGTGTTCACCGGGCGCCTCTTGCGGCTGTGTTTGTCCACCAAGAGGGTGTTGTTTATGTGCTCACCGGGCGCCTCTTGCGGCTGTGTTTGTCCACCAAGAGGGTGTTGTTTATGTGCTCATCGTGCGCCTCTTGCGGCTGTGTTTGTCCACCAAGAGGGTGTTGTTTATGTGCTCACCGTGCGCCTCTTGCGGCTGTGTTTGTCCACCAAGAGGGTGTTGTTTATGTGTTCACCGGGCGCCTCTTGCGGCTGTGTTTGTCCACCAAGAGGGTGTTGTTTATGTGCTCACCGGGCGCCTCTTGCGGCTGTGTTTGTCCACCAGGAGGATGTTGTTTATGTGCTCACCGTGCGCCTCTTGCGGCTGTGTTTGTCCACCAAGAGGGTGTTGTTTATGTGCTCACCGGGCGCCTCTTGCGGCTGTGTTTGTCCACCAAGAGGGTGTTGTTTATGTGCTCACCGTGCGCCTCTTGCGGCTGTGTTTGTCCACCAATAGGATGTTGTTTATGTGCTCACCGTGCGCCTCTTGCGGCTGTGTTTGTCCACCAAGAGGGTGTTGTTGATGTGTTCACCGTGCGCCTCTTGCGGCTGTGTTTGTCCACCAAGAGGGTGTTGTTTATGTGCTCACCGTGCGCCTCTTGCGGCTGTGTTTGTCCACCAAGAGGGTGTTGTTTATGTGCTCACCGTTCACCTCTCGTGGATGTGTTTGTCCACCAAGAGAATGTCGTTTATGTGCTCACCCTGCGCCTCTTGCGGCTGTGTTTGTCCACCAAGAGGCTGTTTTTTATGTGTTCACCGTGCGCCTCTTGCGGCTGTGTTTGTCCACCAAGAGGGTGTTGTTTATGTGCTCACCGTTCACCTCTCGTGGATGTGTTTGTCCACCAAGAGAATGTCGTTTATGTGCTCACCCTGCGCCTCTTGCGGCTGTGTTTGTCCACCAGGAGGGTGTTGTTTATGTGCTCACCGTGCGCCTCTTGCGGCTGTGTTTGTCCACCAAGAGGGTGTTGTTTATGTGCTCACCGTGCGCCTCTTGCGGCTGTGTTTGTCCACCAAGAGGGTGTTGTTTATGTGCTCACCGTGCGCCTCTTGCGGCTGTATTTGTCCACCAAGAAGGTGTTGTTGATGTGCTCACCGTGCGCCTCTTGCGGCTGTGTTTGTCCACCAAGAGGGTGTTGTTTATGTGCTCACCGTGCGCCTCTTGCGGCTGTATTTGTCCACCAAGAAGGTGTTGTTGATGTGCTCACCGTGCGCCTCTTGCGGCTGTGTTTGTCCACCAAGAGGGTGTTGTTTATGTGCTCACCGTGCGCCTCTTGCGGCTGCGTTTGTCCACCAAGAGGATGTTGTTTATGTGCTCACCGTGCGCCTCTTGCGGCTGTGTTTGTCCACCAAGAGAATGTCGTTTATGTCTTCACCGGGCGCCTCTTGTGGCTGTGTTTGTCCACCAAGAGGGTGTTGTTTATGTGCTCACCGTTCACCTCTCGTGGATGTGTTTGTCCACCAAGAGAATGTCGTTTATGTGCTCACCGTGCGCCTCTTGCGGCTGTGTTTGTCCACCAAGAGGGTGTTGTTTATGTGTTCACCGTGCGCCTCTTGCGGCTGTATTTGTCCACCAAGAAGGTGTTGTTGATGTGCTCACCGTGCGCCTCTTGCGGCTGTGTTTGTCCACCAAGAGGGTGTCGTTTATGTGCTCACCGTGCGCCTCTTGCGGCTGTGTTTGTCCACCAAGAGGGTGTCGTTTATGTGCTCACCGTGCGCCTCTTGCGGCTGTGTTTGTCCACCAAGAAGGTGTTGTTGATGTGCTCACCGTGCGCCTCTTGCGGCTGTGTTTGTCCACCAAGAGGGTGTCGTTTATGTGCTCATCGTGCGCCTCTTGCGGCTGTGTTTGTCCACCAAGAGGGTGTCGTTTATGTGCTCACCGTGCGCCTCTTGCGGCTGTGTTTGTCCACCAAGAAGGTGTTGTTGATGTGCTCACCGTGCGCCTCTTGCGGCTGTGTTTGTCCACCAAGAGGGTGTTGTTTATGTGTTCACCGTGCGCCTCTTGCGGCTGTGTTTGTCCACCAAGAGGGTGTTGTTTATGTGCTCACCGTGCGCCTCTTGCGGCTGCGTTTGTCCACCAAGAGGATGTTGTTTATGTGCTCACCGGGCGCCTCTTGCGGCTGTGTTTGTCCACCAAGAGAATGTCGTTTATGTGCTCACCGGGCGCCTCTTGCGGCTGTGTTTGTCCACCAAGAAGGTGTTGTTGATGTGCTCACCGTGCGCCTCTTGCGGCTGTGTTTGTCCACCAAGAGGGTGTTGTTTATGTGCTCACCGTGCGCCTTTTGTGGTTGTGTTTGTCCACCAAGAGGGTGTTGTTTATGTGCTCACCCTGCGCCTCTTGCGGCTGTGTTTGTCCACCAGGAGGGTGTTGTTTATGTGCTCACCGTGCGCCTCTTGCGGCTGTGTTTGTCCACCAAGAGGGTGTTGTTTATGTGCTCACCGTGCGCCTCTTGCGGCTGTTTGTCCACCAGTAGGGTGTTGTTAATGTGCTCACCGTGCGCCTCTTGCGGCTGTATTTGTCCACCAGGAGGGTGTTGTTTATGTGCTCACCGTGCGCCTCTTGCGGCTGTGTTTGTCCACCAGAAGGGTGTTGTTTATGTGCTCACCGTGCGCCTCTCGTGGTTGTTTGTCCACCAAGAGTGTTTTGTTTATGTGCTCAGTCTGCGCCTCTTGCGGCTGTGTTTGTCCACCAAGAGGGTGTTGTTTATGTGCTCACCGTTCACCTCTCGTGGATGTGTTTGTCCACCAAGAGAATGTCGTTTATGTGCTCACCGGGCGCCTCTTGCGGCTGTGTTTGTCCACCAAGAGGGTGTTGTTTATGTGCTCACCGTGCGCCTCTTGCGGCTGTGTTTGTCCACCAAGAGGGTGTTGTTTATGTGCTCACCGGGCGCCTCTTGCGGCTGTGTTTGTCCACCAAGAGGGTGTTGTTTATGTGCTCACCGTGCGCCTCTTGCGGCTGTGTTTGTCCACCAAGAGGGTGTTGTTTATGTGCTCACCGTGCGCCTCTTGCGGCTGTGTTTGTCCACCAAGAGGGTGTTGTTTATGTGCTCACCGTGCGCCTCTTGCGGCTGTGTTTGTCCACCAAGAGGGTGTTGTTTATGTGCTCACCGTTCACCTCTCGTGGATGTGTTTGTCCACCAAGAGGATGTTGTTTATGTGCTCACCGGGCGCCTCTTGCGGCTGTGTTTGTCCACCAAGAGGGTGTTGTTTATGTGCTCATCGTGCGCCTCTTGCGGCTGTGTTTGTCCACCAAGAAGGTGTTGTTGATGTGCTCACCGTGCGCCTCTTGCGGCTGTGTTTGTCCACCAAGAGGGTGTTGTTTATGTGCTCACCGTGCGCCTTTTGTGGTTGTGTTTGTCCACCAAGAGGGTGTTGTTTATGTACTCACCCTGCGCCTCTTGCGGCTGTGTTTGTCCACCAGGAGGGTGTTGTTTATGTGCTCACCGTGCGCCTCTTGCGGCTGTGTTTGTCCACCAAGAGGGTGTTGTTTATGTGCTCACCGTGCGCCTCTTGCGGCTGTTTGTCCACCAGTAGGGTGTTGTTTATGTGCTCACCGTGCGCCTCTTGCGGCTGTATTTGTCCACCAAGAGGGTGTTGTTTATGTGCTCACCGTGCGCCTCTTGCGGCTGTGTTTGTCCACCAGAAGGGTGTTGTTTATGTGCTCACCGTGCGCCTCTTGTGGTTGTGTTTGTCCACCAGGAGGGTGTTGTTTATGTGCTCACCGTGCGCCTCTTGCGGCTGTGTTTGTCCACCAAGAGGGTGTTGTCTATGTGCTCACCGTGCGCCTCTTGCGGCTGTGTTTGTCCACCAGGAGGGTGTTGTTTATGTGCTCACCGTGCGCCTCTTGCGGCTGTATTTGTCCACCAAGAGGGTGTTGTTTATGTGCTCAACGTGCGCCTCTTGCGGCTGCGTTTGTCCACCAAGAGGGTGTTGTTTATGTGCTCACCGTGCGCCTCTTGCGGCTGTATTTGTCCACCAGGAGGGTGTTGTTTATGTGCTCACCGTGCGCCTCTTGCGGCTGCGTTTGTCCACCAAGAGGGTGTTGTCTATGTGCTCACCGTGCGCCTCTTGCGGCTGTGTTTGTCTACCAGAAGGGTGTTGTTTATGTGTTCACCGGGCGCCTCTTGCGGCTGTGTTTGTCCACCAAGAGGGTGTTGTTTATGTGCTCACCGTGCGCCTCCTGCGGCTGTGTTTGTCCACCAGAAGGGTGTTGTTTATGTGCTCACCGTGCGCCTCTTGCGGCTGTATTTGTCCACCAGGAGGGTGTTGTTTATGTGCTCACCGTGCGCCTCTTGCGGCTGCGTTTGTCCACCAAGAGGGTGTTGTCTATGTGCTCACCGTGCGCCTCTTGCGGCTGTGTTTGTCTACCAGAAGGGTGTTGTTTATGTGTTCACCGTGCGCCTCTTGCGGCTGTATTTGTCCACCAAGAGGGTGTTGTTTATGTGCTCACCGTGCGCCTCTTGCGGCTGCGTTTGTCCACCAAGAGGGTGTTGTCTATGTGCTCACCGTGCGCCTCTTGCGGCTGTGTTTGTCTACCAGCAGGGTGTTGTCTATGTGCTCACCGGGCGCCTCTTGCGGCTGTATTTGTCCACCAAGAGGGTGTTGTTTATGTGCTCACCGTGCGCCTCTTGCGGCTGTGTTTGTCCACCAAGAGGGTGTTGTTTATGTACTCACCGTGCGCCTCTTGCGGCTGTGTTTGTCCACCAAGAGGGTGTTGTTTATGTGCTCACCGTGCGCCTCTTGCGGCTGTGTTTGTCCACCAAGAGGGTGTTGTTTATGTGCTCACCGTGCGCCACTTGCGGCTGTGTTTGTTCACCAAGAGGGTGTTGTTTATGTGCTCACCGTGCGCCTCTTGAGGTTGTGTTTGTCCACCAGGAGGGTGTTGTTTATGTGCTCACCGTGCGCCTCTTGAGGTTGTGTTTGTCCACCAGGAGGGTCTTGTTTATGTGCTCACCGTGCGCCTATTGAGGTTGTGTTTGTCCACCAGGAGGGTGTTGTTTATGTGCTCGCCGTGCGCCTCTTGCGGCTGTGTTTGTCCACCAGAAGGGTGTTGTTTATGTGCTCACCGTGCGCCTCTTGCGACTGTGTTTGTCCACCAGAAGGGTGTTGTTTATGTGCTCACCGTGCGCCTATTGAGGTTGTGTTTGTCCACCAGGAGGGTGTTGTTTATGTGCTCACCGTGCGCCTCTTGCGACTGTGTTTGTCCACCAGAAGGGTGTTGTTTATGTGCTCATCGTGCGCCTCTTGCGGTTGTGTTTGTCCACCAGGAGGGTGTTGTTTATGTGCTCACCGTGCGCCTCGTGCGGCTGTGTTTGTCCACCAGAAGGGTGTTGTTTATGTGCTCGCCGTGCGCCTCTTGAGGTTGTGTTTGTCCACCAGGAGGGTGTTGTTTATGTGCTCACCGTGCGCCTCTTGCGGCTGTATTTGTCCACCAAGAGGGTGTTGTTTATGTGCTCACCGTGCGCCTCTTGCGGCTGTGTTTGTCCACCAAGAGGGTGTTGTTTATGTGCTCACCGTGCGCCTCTTGCGGCTGTGTTTGTCCACCAGGAGGGTGTTGTTTATGTGCTCACCGTGCGCCTCTTGCGGCTGTGTTTGTCCACCAAGAAGGTGTTGTTTATGTGCTCACCGTGCGCCTCGTGCGGCTGTATTTGTCCACCAAGAGGGTGTTGTTTATGTGCTCACCGTGCGCCTCTTGCGGCTGTATTTGTCCACCAAGAGGGTGTTGTTTATGTGCTCACCGTGCGCCTCTTGCGCCTGTGTTTGTTCACCAAGAGGGTGTTGTTTATGTGCTCACCGTGCGCCTCTTGAGGTTGTGTTTGTCCACCAGAAGGGTGTTGTTTATGTGCTCACCGTGCGCCTCCTGCGGCTGTGTTTGTCCACCAGAAGGGTGTTGTTTATGTGCTCATCGTGCGCCTCTTGAGGTTGTGTTTGTCCACCAAGAGGGTGTTGTTTATGTGCTCACCGTGCGCCTCGTGCGGCTGTATTTGTCCACCAAGAGGGTGTTGTTTATGTGCTCACCGTGCGCCTCTTGCGGCTGTGTTTGTCCACCAAGAGGGTGTTGTTTATGTGCTCACCGTGCGCCTCTTGCGGCTGTGTTTGTCCACCAGGAGGGTGTTGTTTATGTGCTCACCGTGCGCCTCTTGCGGCTGTGTTTGTCCACCAAGAGGGTGTTGTTTATGTGCTCACCGTGCGCCTCTTGTGGCTGTGTTTGTCCACCAAGAAGGTGTTGTTGATGTGCTCACCGTGCGCCTCTTGCGGCTGTATTTGTCCACCAAGAGGGTGTTGTTTATGTGCTCACCCTGCGCCTCTTGCGGCTGTGTTTGTCCACCAAGAGGGTGTTGTTTATGTGTTCACCGTGCGCCTCTTGCGGCTGTGTTTGTCCACCAAGAGGGTGTTGTTTATGTGCTCACCGTGCGCCTCGTGCGGCTGTATTTGTCCACCAAGAGGGTGTTGTTTATGTGCTCACCGTGCGCCTCTTGCGGCTGTATTTGTCCACCAAGAGGGTGTTGTTTATGTGCTCACCGTGCGCCTCTTGCGCCTGTGTTTGTCCACCAAGAGGGTGTTGTTTATGTGCTCACCGTGCGCCTCTTGCGGCTGTATTTGTCCACCAAGAGGGTGTTGTTTATGTGCTCACCGTGCGCCTCTTGCGCCTGTGTTTGTTCACCAAGAGGGTGTTGTTTATGTGCTCACCGTGCGCCTCTTGAGGTTGTGTTTGTCCACCAGAAGGGTGTTGTTTATGTGCTCACCGTGCGCCTCCTGCGGCTGTGTTTGTCCACCTAGAGGGTGTTGTTTATGTGCTCACCGTGCGCCTCTTGCGGCTGTATTTGTCCACCAAGAGGGTGTTGTTTATGCGCTCACCGTGCGCCTCTTGCGGCTGTATTTGTCCACCAAGAGGGTGTTGTCTATGTGCTCACCGTGCGCCTCTTGCGGCTGTGTTTGTCCACCAAGAGGGTGTTGTTCTTGTCCCGGAAGTGCTTGAGGACCACGCCGCTCTTGACCTCGGTGCCCAGGTCTGTGTATCTGACGTGGGACCCCATGGAGAGCACCTGCAACACAACCCACAACGCCACAATCAAGCCTCAAGCTCCGATACGTCGTCAAAAAGAACACCTACGCGAGTCTACGCTGGTGTGACACCGCATCCATGCTTTTTAATGATTAGCTCTAACCACATCAGATTATACATCAAAACACTTAGCGAGTAATATTCTGATTATTTTTATATTTACGTCCGTGGCACAATATCTACATACGGACAAGGCACTAGCCTGAGAACCAGATTACCGACACTGAGAAAGGCAATCTTTAGTCTTAATTAACCTGCCATATGTTGAGGATGATATATCAGACACATGCCAAGTATTGCTAGTCATATACAAACTAGTCTTACCATACACTTTGCTTCAAATTTGGAACCAAATGCTTACTAGTCGCAAATATTCTTAGTGTTATACATTACCTAATGTTCCAGGTTACACACTGGGTTACCTGAGCTCTTACGAAGAATTCACACATATCCGTTTGGGTCTCCATTGGAAATAAACGCATTATATTAAAACAATAAAAATAATATTTATATGATGGGCGAGGCATACGTCACTTCAGACCTCCTACCTCAGGGAACCCGGCAACAACGAACAGGGCGACGATCGAAGAGAGGTCTGGCTCCTGCAAGTAAGTACCATTCGCATTGAAGCCGCTGTGGTAAATCTACATTTACTTTAAAGGTGAAATTAATATTTTCAATAAATGAATAACTAAAGTTCTAATTAGTTTATCATGACCAGACATAGCAGCAGCATCTGCTATGGTGGAGCAACAAGGGGCCGTATGGCAGTTATAGTTATAATCAGACATGAAAGCAGCATCTGTGGTGAATGGACCAATAGGGAAGCGAAGATTTGTCAAGCGTGACAGCAACGCTGGGCGAGACCAAAACTAATACATGTAAACACTAAGTGAAGTCAAAATGCCGAGACGTGGGCGTTACACCGGATGAAAGCAGCAAAAACGGCAACACACAAAGGTCATCCGAGGTCAAAGTAGATGGCGGGAAAAGAGCGTTGACATATTTGTTTTTTCCAAAATGAAGCAAATAACGAATTAAATGATTTAATGAATGATGTAGCACTTACACATAATTTTTAATATCTTTATTAAAAGAATCGACATATAGTTCACCAAACACACGGAAACAAACAACAATGAATAAATTATAAAACCGACAACTTAATTGCAGAATGCACCACACAACTAATATCTTATAGTACCGTAAATACTGTGTAAAATATCTTAATGTAGAACAACAAAAAAACACGACAACATCTTGACACCGCACACCCACAGCCAGACAATCCCACTCCTGCCTTTATTATCACACTTACCGTGGTACCCTTCAGCCAGTCCTTCAACAACAAACAAACAGTTCATTCATAATAATTTTCTTCTCCCATTTAAGTCTTTAACATATAAAACCATCCCAATGGATACTCAACAAATAGTGTTCATAAGTTTTAACTTTCTTTGAGCCGCAATGAGCACGAGCGCCCACCCCCGTTGATCATAATCATAATCAGAACCGTATGGCCGACAAGTGAGCTGACGGAGACAGTTGGCGCATTTCTTTGGGCCAAGACCGGGAGGCCGCCCGGTATACTCGAGCTTTTCCGGACCTGCCGTGTGATCTACGCCAAATGGCAATGAAACGTTCACACCGGTCATGTCCGGTTCATTTAGGGGTAATGGGACCAGCCTAGACAGTCACTTTTTAATCAGCCGCCATCGTATCCCGAATTTTCTGTGCTGTTTTAAACGGGGCACACCGGCATACCGAATGGATGCGAGCACACCCGACCCGGGTGAAAGAAGTGTCGGGCGGTAAACCGATGCGTAATGTGCGTATTCGGTCCACCTTGGGGATAGACCAGGGTTACCAAAGAAATGCGCCCAGTTCTGATTATGACCAACGGAGGTGAGCGTTCGTGGCCATGGGCATAGGGAGCCGCCTCTATAGTTCAGTGGGTTAGAGAGCTCGCCTTCAGTGCTCTGGCCACGCGAGAGCCTAACGGCACGTGGATCGGTGGTTCACGCCCCGAAGTATAAAGATCCCGTGTCCTTCGCAAAGAGTAGGGGTTACCCCGGGGACATGGCTCCACTCTCCCTTTCTTCTCCCATTGACGCGATATGACCAAAAGTGGTTAAAGCATCCTAAATATACAACCAACCAACCAACCAACCAATCATGTGTATAGCGCAATAACATGCTATAGCGTTGATGCCTCTCTGCCTAGCGCAGACAGGTCACGACCTGGCACTCACCTGGCGGAGTCTATCGATGCGATCAGCCAAGTGTGAGAGAAACACGTCCCTCCACATCTCGCCACGCAACAACTTCTGCAAGATGGCCGCCAAGGAGTTGGACAACCGGAATCCTCGCCTGTAGCAAATCATCACACACACGGTATTATGCAAGGGAAATGGAAGTGAACGCCAGATTGGACCAAGAAATCTCTCAGGACAAGGAAATTGCATTGGATGGAACGAGCCATAGGGCTGTACAGTTCTCGCGGGTTCTACTTCCGGTTTAGGTCTTTTGGAGACCAACAAAAAAACACGTGCTCTTAGAACGAGTGCGCATCACGCTGGTGCCTTGCTGCAACTGCGTGACTCGCACTCATTGTAGTCAACGTTTTAGTGTTGGGAACCGGCCGGCTGCGCGGTTTGTGTGTGAAGAATCGAGTGGGTGTGAAACTATTTTTTGTTTGCTTTGGTCCAGGCATGGCTAACTATAAAATCATAATATAATTAAAGATAAGACATTGATCTTTCCATAATGCATGTGGTCCGTTCGATGAGACTGTTGAAAGCGTTGTATTTTGAGCCAAATCATCGATGTTTACAGTTCTACGACAAACGGAGCACCATTGTCCTCACCTGCTCAGTCCATATAAGGAGCGTTGTTACGTAACCATAGATACCGCGCGCAGACACGCGCGTCATGATGAGTATTACGTCATACGACATGGAAAACCCCGCGCAGCACGTTAAATCGCCTGACACTGACAGTCACTCATAAGACAACCGCATTCTGGTTTATCAACTGCCTAACCGATAATACATTACATAAATCTACTCGGATGGTTATAATTCGGATATGCACATAACTTCAGTGGTTAGTTGTGCTTCCAATGACAGCTTTAGCCGATCTTGTGTGTGAGGTGATTGAAGGCAAACAACCGGAAGCTAGGCAGCACGTACAGGTCGCTGATGCTAGGTATTGACGTAGAACATAGGTATCTCTGTCTCGTGGGGTCTCGATAAGATCCCGAAGTGACTGTACAGCCCTATAGATGCTGGTGCCAGGATTCGAACCCATTACCTTGGATTCTTGTATCAGAAGTCCATGCAGCACCCCACTATTTGACATGTTATATTAATTCATTCAATACATTCAAGGTTAAGACCCCTTGCCTGTGAGAAACATAGTTCTAAAAAAGTTTTAAATGTTACAGCTTTACATTGACATTATAAATAGCACCAGCTACTTGATGATTCGGCTACAAGCGCTTATTTATGCAATTTATGCAAAGTTCGTCGTGTCAAATATTCTTGATATTATGAGATCCTTACCCTTCGAGACACGCGGCTCCAAATGCGAGCAGGAACGCCACCGTGCGGTGACCTTCAGCCTCTTCCACTTCCGTGTCAACTGATGTGACGGTCGCCAATTCTGCACCGACCGTGACGGCGTCCTTGAAGTCACCATCTGTATCCTTGACGACGTCCTTCGTCGCACCCTTCGTTTCCTTGACTACATCCTCCATCGCACCCTTCGTTTCCTTGACTACGTCCTCCATCGCATCCTTCGTGTCCTTGACTACGTCCTCCATCGCACCCTTCGTTTCCATGACAACGCCCTCCATCGCATTCTTCGTTTCCTTGACCACGTCCTCCATCGCATTCTTCGTTTCCTTGACTACGTCCTCCACCGCCCCCTTCGTTTCCTTGACTACGTCCTCCATCGCCTCCTTCGTTTCCTTCACTACATCCTCTTTGACGTCCGTTGTCAGAGGTTCTCCAGCTGGCGCCATGTCCTTGGCGACATGAGGCACGGCGCCCTCTGTCACCTTGGATTGCCCCGTCGTGGCCACGTGCTTTTCGTCCATATTGACGCTCGGGGGCCGTGGCGTGACGTCACCGCCCACTGTCTGCTTGGCGGGGTCTTGACGGGTCCGGGGTTCACGCAGGCTCGCCACAGCGCGATCTACGGTCTGACGACCAAAACGAGGCTCTTAATTATCATACACACACAACGTCATTAGAGATACATCGAATCAACTCGGCACCATTTAGAAATCCCGAACACAAATGACGTATAGAATGGCGCTTATTGCCAAAAAGCCACGTCATGTTTTTGCAACATAGACTTGATTTGAACAGCAATTCTAAGGCTCAGGATGCTAGGCTCGGGGATATAACCTACCTGTCAATCTGGAGATCAGTGGGTTACTAAGGGCGTGTTCGATTTACACGAAACCAGAACCGGTTAGTCGAACTGACTGTTCGACGCGAGAAGAACCGAAACCGGTTTGCTCGAAACCGTGAAACTTCCGAGAGAATTGGTTATATCGACACATACACGATAAGTAATCATAAATGTAATGAATAGAGACTTCTGGATACAAGTATGAGCCTAATTTACTCACGGACCAATCGCGGGTAGAAAATGAAACAGACGGCGTATTTATGCTGGCACATGGTCATGACCTCTGTCGTGGCCTAAGTACACGTTAAAACTGTAAACAAATGAACTGATGCACTCGTCTTTATGTAGGCACACCGTTGAAACCGGTATCACAAACGGTTTCGGTTTCCCTTCGGTTTCAGGTAAATCAAACACGCCCTAACTGATCGCCGGATGTACAACAACATGTACCTACCTTGCAATCTGCGCGTTGGGCGCTGGGGGTGGGGGAGGGAGGGCGTGTCAGGATGACCTGCCTTTCAATCTGCGCGCTGGGCGCTGGGGGTGGGGGAGGGAGGGCGTGTCAGGATGACCTGCCTTTCAATCTGCGCGCCGGGCGCTGGGGGTGGGGGAGGGAGGGCGTGTCAGAATGACCTGCCTTTCAATCTGCGCTGGGCGCTGGGGGTTGGGGGGGGGGGGGGGAGGGCGTGTCAGGATGACCTGCCTTTCAATCTGCGCGCTGGGCGCTGGGGGTGGGGGAGGGAGGGCGTGTCAGGATGACCTGCCTTTCAATCTGCGCGCTGGGCGCGGGGGGTGGGGGGGGGGGAGGGCGTGTCAGGATGACCTGCCTTTCAATCTGCGCTGGGCGCTGGGGGTGGGGGAGGGAGGGCGTGTCAGAATGACCTGCCTTTCAATCTGCGTGCTGGGCGCTGGGGGTGGGGGAGGGAGGGCGTGTCAGGATGACCTGCCTTTCAATCTGCGCGCTGGCCGCTGGGGGTGGGGGAGGGAGGGCGTGTCAGGATGACCTGCCTTTCAATCTGCGCGCTGGGCGCGGGGGGTGGGGGGGGGGGAGGGCGTGTCAGGATGACCTGCCTTTCAATCTGCGCGCTGGGCGCTGGGGGTGGGGGTGGGGGGGCGTGTCAGGATGACCTGCCTTTCAATCTGCGCGCTGGGCGCGGGGGGTGGTGGGGGGGGGAGGGCGTGTCAGGATGACCTGCCTTTCAATCGGCGCGCTGGGCGCTGGGGGTGGGGGTGGGGGGCGTGTCAGGATGACCTACCTTGCAGTCGGCCCGCTGCAGCAGCTGTCCCAGTAAACCCATGGCGTAATACTGCGTATTCAGCTCGTAATTGTCACTAAAACCAAACAACCCAAGACACAATTACATTAGACCCAATACCAAACAAACGCGCATTCGTAATCACTTCCTCCAGGTCGCAGTCTGTTTTATTGACAAATATCACGGAAATGCACCAATAGAACTACTAATCTATGGGACGCCAATCACCCATTCACATTGATTGGGGTGGACGAGGCACCTACTTGGCAATGGCGAAGAGCATCTGTAGAAAGTCCTCTGACATGAAGGCCAAACTAATATCCTCAGCCAATGGAGTCTGCAACAACGATCACGAGATCCCATTACGACACAGAAAAGCAGCCAATAATGACACAATCACATCGGTTTCCCTGAAATCATCGTCGGATACACGATTGTGCGATTTGGCACGCAAACGTCAAAAAACGCGCCTAAATGCAGTCTTGCATTAGCCGTAGCGTAATCAGGATTAGTTAGTACTCAGATTCTCCTTTATGAAACGCGTACTACAGATAACCACTGATAAATATTGGCTAAATACTGTATTAAATATTTATTGATCGGTATTAAATATTTAATTTTTATTCAATATTTAATTTTTATTTAATATTTAATTTTTATTCAATACTTAATATTCCTTCTTACATATTTAATTTCCTTCTTCTTATATACTTAATTCTTATTCAATTTTTAATTTCATTCTTATCAAATATTTAATCATAATGAAAAATTATGAAATTATGAAATTAATCCTTCATAAACTCCTGTAAAGAAATGGGCCCCTGACATCGGGCAATCAAACAAGTTTATCAGTTAATGACACAAAGATATTCGTTAATTCCAATATTTCTTGGTGTCCTAATAGACCTTACCTTGTTCTCCGAGGGTATCATGGCGCCGAGCAGTCCCATGATCCTCTCCTGCGAGTGGATGGCGAAGGCCGACTCCTGCTGCGCTTCAAGGCTCTCCACCGTCATGGCCGCCACTTCCTCCTCTGCTCCATCACTGACGTCACAGACTGTAGCGACACCAAACGGCAGCATCTGTCACCACTCATATGTCTCATAGAGTTACACACGGCACCAGGGGCGAGTTTCACTAAAGTTACGAACCCGTAAGTTTACGAGCAACGACAGCGATTGTTATAGTGTGTACTCATGCTACTTGTTTACATAGGCATTATTTTAAAACTAAATCGTTGCCATATATTGAGTGTCATTCCACCTTTGCATTACTAGTTTAAAATAGTCTTTTTGTTCGCTCTTAATGAAACGATCCCATCTTTTCACTATCTGTTGCATAATATTTCATAGCGACAACCAACGGATAAAAGTCAAATGTGTAAATTTGCGCCCAATCCCCTGGTACATAAGGCAAAGTGGGCTAATCTCGACCCAAAAAAACTTCTATTTTCTTTAATAATGTGAAATAAACTTAGTTTTTGTTCAAACAGTAAACCATGGTATTCAAATAATATAATTTTATAGAAAAACCGAAAACCTAGGCAGATTGTGGGGAGTGCTCATTTTCTGAAAGGCAGTGGGGGCCATGGTCGAACCTTGACCCCCGTGGTCTAACCTCGACCCCCTGGGATAGGTGGGTGATTTAATCTGCATATCGTGATTTTTAGTGTGCGAAAGCAACAATATTAATTCACATACCTGTGCCTCTTATGCCCAACGATAGATAAAGCAAGCCCTTGAAACTATATTTATTAGTCTTATTACACGAGTGGTCATAACGCAAAGTTAGAATACTTAATGGGCCATCATGCCAAGGGAATGCCATTTGGAACAGATGCGTTACGAAACCAAAATAACTCATTTATGTTACAACACATTTAAATATTAGTCAATTATTTATTTATTTTTTATTATTTTTATTATTTTATTTATTAGTTATTGCTGCATGTAATTGTGACCATCCTCTGCTAAAACATGATATATTTTCATAACATATTGTTAGAAAATGACGTTAAATTAAAGAGGGGATCGAGGTAAGACCACGGTCGTGAAAAAGGTGGGGTAACCTCGATCTCTCACAAGGTCAAGGTCGATCTGGGGAAGAACCGTCACGATGTCACACATGTTGTAAACATCGTCTGCTGTCACTTTTTTATTTAATAAATTATCATCCTCAGTGTTAATCAGGCATACTGCTTGCTTTTGAAACTCATGTATCTTAACTATTGAGATAAGCTGCAAAAGCACGTGTTAATGTAGGGTTGCATGACTTATTTAATTCAAATTGGATAACAAATTACATATCTATAATCCAGCTTGTCTGTGTCTAGTTACCAGGGGCATCTCTAAGATTGTTATCGAAAAATCAAATAGGCGAAAAATATGGATTGGTTACATCATCAATAAAAATAGCACATGGGGGTCGAGGTTACCCAAGGATCAAGATTAGCCCACTTTGCCTTATATACAATCTTCAATACAGTAATTCGAGAGTTTACATACATATCAGCCACAGCGAAGGTAGAAATGAGTCTCTGCATATGAATGCTTCCTTCTCAAAAATTAATCTTACAAAATGTCCCATAACCAACTGCTAAAAATTCATAACGATCACCAACTGATACTAATTCGTGAGGATAAGCAACTGGAAATAATTGATAACGATAACTAACTGATAATATTTCATAAGGATAACCAGCTGATATTAAGTCATAACGATAACCATCCGATAATAATAACGATAACCAACTGACAATAATTCCTTAGGATAACCAGCTGATAATAATTCGCACCGATAACCACGTGGCACTTACCGTTGGCGACGGAGGAGACCTGAGACAGACACTTGATGGAGAGGTCGATGGCTTGGTTGTGGAGCTGCGTGGCGTCCCTGGCGTAGTCCGGGTCGAGGCCGGCCTGTGGGGGCTGGTGGGGGTGCTGGGGACCCCCGGGCCACTGGGGGCCGTACAGGACGTTGGCCACGGACAGGGCAAGGGAACAGTACAACAGCCACACGTGTTGGTGGATGTACGACAGCAGCGACGACGAGGACTCTTTGTTCGTCTGCCCTGTGTGACGTCACAGGCGGCACGGAAACAAATGACGTCACGGACGATTACAAATTGTGCTGTAACAGGTCAGTCTATAGACATAACATGGTGTTTTTTTAAATTATTATTTTAAGTATTTTTGTTGATTTATATATTGATTTTTGTTAGCATTATTGTAAATTTTATGACGCGGACATTCTGTGCCATTAGGCCTACTAGATAAACCCATATGATAGATAAGCCTACGCGGCTTGAGATGAGGAATCAAGTTGAGGAGCTGTAGCACAGTGACCTCTATGACAGGTCACACCGTGCCCGCGGCACGGTTGCATTCGTACATGTTAACAATCAACAGCATAGTTTACAATTGCAGAATTATGAGTCATTGTCCATGAGAACAACGGCGCATCAAAACAAAATATTACTCACGCGGCTGAACTGAAACTGACAACAGCAAACTTACATTTGATCATGGGGTACTTGGTGACGTCATGGTTGTCCATATGTCTAAAACAAGGAGAGGAGATGACACAATACAATCGGGTATCGGACAAGTAGAGCACTGGGTAGCCCGTGGTTCACGCCATAATATGAACGATTCAGACTCAGATGTCTGGCACTGGTCGGAGGCGTCTTAGCACACAATGGGCGCATTTCTTTGGTAGCTCGGTATATCCCTACGGTGGACCGAATACGCACATTACGCATCGGTATACCGCCCGACACTTTTTTTACCCGGGTATGGGTGCGCACGCATCCATTCGGTATGCCGATGTGCCTCGTTCAAAACGGCACGGGACATTCGGGAGAATATGGCTGCTGATTAAAAGGTGATGAGAATAGGTTGGATTTCCTTGGAATAGGCATATCCCTATCGGTAGGCATATATCCCTATCGGAACACCCGGAAGTTCCCTGACACGTGTTGCGCGTCGCGGGCGGGATACCGAACCTGCCCCAAAGAAATGCGCCCAGCGACTCACCCTGCGGGGAAGTGTCCGGCATCTTGGCAGCCCAGACAGAGGTCGAAGTCCTCGCACACGTTGCAGTGAATCCGCGTACCCACGATGAACGTCTGACACTCGTCACACTTGTACCTACAACAAAGACGTCGTGTACCATACGAATATACAAACAGGAGATGGTTTGAAACTGGCTCTGATACTGATTCAGACGGACTGCAATCCACCAACTGCCCAGGGTTTATTCACAAGGATAAATCAATCCCAGAAGCAGATTATAATAGCATAAAGTGCTGAACTGGGACTCACATGAGGTGGATCATCTCATGCTCTTCACTGTGCTCCTCTGGGTTGACGCCACCTGTTGACAGAAACACAGGTCTGGAGATTGAGCCATCCGGTCGATCATAGCGCGTTGGCTAATGAATTATAGTTAAAAAAAGAATTGATGAAAACAATTTTTTTTTGGCTCTTCCGGATCTTATGGAAGGCCCCCCCCCCCCTCCTTCCCCGCCACATAACACAAATTTACACCGGTATTTTAATGAGAAATAGCAAAAACAAAGCCCGCCTCATGGCCATCTATTTTACCCCACATCAGACCTGTTGGTTTAGTGATCTCGACCACTATGGCAGGGACTACTGACCGGAGTAGCAGGGCGCACAGAGGTCCATGTCTTTACACTGCAGACAGCGGTAGCGCCGGCCCGGCAGGGTCACCCCACAGCCGTCACAGGTGATCTCCACCTCGAGCAGGTCACAGTAGCGGGCCACGTACATCTGCACGGCCTGGCAACGCAACACGGCACAACTCCCAATCACACACAGGGTATACTTCAGTACATATCTAAACATATTATACAGGGTATACTTCAGTACATATACATCTTATAAAGGGTATACTTCAGTACATATACATCTTATAAAGGGTATACTTTAGTTCATATATAAACATCTTTTACAGTGTATACTTTAGTACATATATTTTCATCTTTTACAGTGTATACTTTAGTACATATATTTTCATCTTTTACAGTGTATGCTTTTGTACATATATTTTCATCTTTTACAGTGTATACGTTAGTACATACACATGTACATGAATTGGTGTTTTATGCCATTTCTGCGCACACGAGAGCTACAATGGGCAAAGGAACCCCCCCGGGTACGAACCGGTACGAACGGATGAAGTACGAACGGATGAACCATGCACCAGAATTTCTGGTTTATTTCACACCTGTTGAGGCCACTCATGTATCAATATACGTATAATGTGACAAAAATACCATATATTTATATTACCACACCTCTGTTATTTAAATATAGCTTCTATAATAAGTAGTGAGTAAGTAATGCCATCGTGGCGACCTACCTGCTTATCCTCGTCGCTGCCTCGGGTGCACATGGTATCGTACCAGTCCATGAAACTCTTCTTGCACTCCTGGTACCAGGCCATGTCCCGCTTGTAGTTCTCAAGCTCCTTGTCCGTGTCCCCGTCCCGGTCGGCGGCCACGCGGCCCCGAGTCAGCACGCTCACTGAAAGGGCGACATGATGCCGTGACCAGGATCACTCGGGTAAGGAGAACATTGTTCGGAGAAGGCAGTACAGATACCTAACGCATGATGTCACTCACCACAGTGACCCGTAGGGGATGTGTACGATGCCACATGTTAACTTCCTTGCTGTCGGCGGCAACGCGGCCCCGTGTCAGCACGCTCAATGAAAGGGCGACATGGTGCCGTGACCAGGATCACTCGGATAATGAGAACAGTGCTCGGAGAAGGCAGTACAGATGACCAGCGCATGACGCCGTGCGTTCGTGCATCGGTAGGGGATCTGTACGATGCCACATGTTACCTTCTTTGCCCGGTTATCTGTTATGAAAAAGACCCAACACTCCCTTCACACCATTGACGTCCGAAGAAGCCGAGCTGAGCTCGCATCGCTTCGACGCGGACAATCTAATCACCAAATAGTGCAACAAAACAATATACAAACTTAGGTGCCTAAGCACATTGTAATAAACCTCATTGGCACTCACTTTTGGCCAAGGTGAAGTAGAGCTCAGGGAGCTTCAGTGTGACGAGGAGGGAGAGGTCGTACAGCTGGAAGCGGAAAACACAAATAGTGACAATGACACGTCGCGATCGGTACCTAATGCACAGATTAATTCTAGCTCGTACGCTTGGCTTTCCCGAAAAGCACTAAACCGAATTTGCCAGGCGTGTTAAATACTGCCGCGGAAACCCCTCATATATAAGTAGAACATTCCAACGTGGACAAGTCCGTGGATATGTATATGTGAACCAGGTGATCGCGTATCGGCATCAATAGGACTAAAGCCTGCCTCACCTGCCAGTTGACGTCCAAGAGGTGCAGCGTGCACGCCACAACAAAGTCAAAGAAGGGAACCACCAGCCTGCAACACGACACATAACACTGATAAGGGGAACACACATACACAGGTATTGACATTAGCGACACATCCAGAGAAACCTGAACCGGACGGATCTTGACATCACAGCGACTAACCACGAAGTGCTCGTACTAGACACGCACGTCTCTTGATACATGGCAACAAAGAGAATCGTCTTGCACCATGAGACGGTGTAAATCATGATAACATGAGACCAGACAGTGAGTTACCTGGACATCTTCAGTCGGCGAACAGTCCGAATGGAGTCGACCATGCGGCGAACCAACAGATAGTAGGCCTGCCTGACCTTGGACTCGAGCTCAAGGCCGCAGCCTTCCAGTCCCTCCGCGTAGTGCTTGGCAAAGGTGTGTTGGAAGGAGAACATCTCCTGCAGGAAGATGACTGTCGGCACCTGGTGAAAAGAGAGGCCCATAACAAAAGAAATATTAATATAGAGAAACATAAATAGAAAAAATATATCAGATTTAAGAGGCCAGACCATGTTAACCGTATTATGCAGCAAATGTTGCATTTGCTATGGTAGAGGAGATATCCTAGTAGATATGGTCCTCGGCCACGACTGAGCCAGGGTATGTTACTGTACCTGGTAGATGTGGTCCTCGGCCATGACTGAGCCAGGCTATGTTAATGTAGCTGGTAGATGTGGTCCTCGGCCATGACAGAGCCAGGCTATGTTAATGTACCTGGTAAATGTGGTCCTCGGCCATGACTGAGCCAGGCTATGTTACTGTACCTGGTAGATGTGGTCCTCGGCCATGACTGAGCCAGGCTATGTTACTGTACCTGGTAGATGTGGTCCTCGGGCATGTACTGAGCCAGGGTATGTTAGTGTACCTGGTAGATGTGGTCCTCGGCCATGACTGAGCCAGGCTATGTTACTGTACCTGGTAGATGTGGTCCTCGGCCATGACTGAGCCAGGCTATGTTAATGTAGCTGGTAGATGTGGTCCTCGGCCATGACTGAGCCAGGCTATGTTACTGTACCTGGTAGATGTGGTCCTCGGGCATGTACTGAGCCAAGGTATGTTAGTGTACCTGGTAGATGTGGTCCTCGGCCATGACTGAGCCAGGCTATGTTACTGTACCTGGTAGATGTGGTCCTCGGCCATGACTGAGCCAGGCTATGTTAATGTAGCTGGTAGATGTGGTCCTCGGCCATGACAGAGCCAGGCTATGTTAATGTACCTGGTAGATGTGGTCCTCGGCCATGACTGAGCCAGGCTATGTTACTGTACCTGGTAGATGTGGTCCTCGGGCATGTACTGAGCCAAGGTATGTTAGTGTACCTGGTAGATGTGGTCCTCGGCCATGTACTGAGCGAGGGTATGTTACTGTACCTGGTAGATGTGGTCCTCGGGCATGTACTGAGCCAAGGTATGTTAGTGTACCTGGCAGATGTGGTCCTCGGCCATGACTGAGCCAGACTATGTTACTGTACCTGGTAGATGTGGTCCTCGGCTATGTACTGGGCCAGGGTATTTTACTGTACCTGGTAGATGTGGTCCTCGGCCATGACAGAGCCAGGCTATGTTACTGTACCTGGTAGATGTGGTCCTCGGCCATGGCTGAGCCAGGCTATGTTACTGTACCTGGTAGATGTGGTCCTCGGCCATGACTGAGCCAGGGTATGTTACTGTACCTGGTAGATGTGGTCCTCGGCCATGACTGAGCCAGGCTATGTTACTGTACCTGGTAGATGTGGTCCTCGGCCATGTACTGAGCCAGGGTATGTTACTGTACCTGGTAGATGTGGTCCTCGGCCATGACTGAGCCAGGGTATGTTACTGTACCTGGTAGATGTGGTCCTCGGCCATGACTGAGTCGGCCATGACTGAGCCAGGCTATGTTAATGTACCTGGTAGATGTGGTCCTCGGCCATGACTGAGCCAGGCTATGTTACTGTACCTGGTAGATGTGGTCCTCGGCCATGACTGAGCCAGGCTATGTTAATGTACCTGGCAGATATGGTCCTCGGCCATGACTGAGCCAGGCTATGTTACTGTACCTGGTAGATGTGGTCCTCGGCCATGACTGGGCCAGGCTATGTTACTGTACCTGGTAGATGTGGTCCTCGGCCATGACTCAGCCAGGGTATGTTACTTTACCTGGTAGATGTGGTCCTCGGCCATGACTGAGCCAGGCTATGTTAATGTACCTGGTAGATGTGGTCCTCGGCCATGACTGAGCCAGGCTATGTTACTGTACCTGGTAGATGTGGTCCTCGGCCATGACTGAGCCAGGGTATGTTACTGTACCTGGTAGATGTGGTCCTCGGCCATGACTGAGCCAGGCTATGTTACTGTACCTGGTAGATGTGGTCCTCGGCCATGTACTGAGCCAGGGTATGTTACTGTACCTGGTAGATGTGGTCCTCGGCCATGACTGAGCCAGGGTATGTTACTGTACCTGGTAGATGTGGTCCTCGGCCATGACTGAGTCGGCCATGACTGAGCCAGGCTATGTTAATGTACCTGGTAGATGTGGTCCTCGGCCGTGACTGAGCCAGGCTATGTTACTGTACCTGGTAGATGTGGTCCTCGGCCATGACTGAGCCAGGCTATGTTAATGTACCTGGCAGATATGGTCCTCGGCCATGACTGAGCCAGGCTATGTTACTGTACCTGGTAGATGTGGTCCTCGGCCATGACTGGGCCAGGCTATGTTACTGTACCTGGTAGATGTGGTCCTCGGCCATGACTCAGCCAGGGTATGTTACTGTACCTGGTAGATGTGGTCCTCGGCCATGACTGAGCCAGGCTATGTTAATGTACCTGGTAGATGTGGTCCTCGGCCATGACTGAGCCAGGCTATGTTACTGTACCTGGTAGATGTGGTCCTCGGCCATGACTGAGCCAGGGTATGTTACTGTACCTGGTAGATGTGGTCCTCGGCCATGACTGAGCCAGGCTATGTTACTGTACCTGGTAGATGTGGTCCTCGGCCATGACTGAGCCAGGCTATGTTACTGTACCTGGTAGATGTGGTCCTCGGCCATGACAGAGCCAGGCTATGTTACTGTACCTGGTAGATGTGGTCCTCGGCCATGACTGAGCCAGGGTATGTTACTGTACCTGGTAGATGTGGTCCTCGGCCATGACTGAGCCAGGGTATGTTACTGTACCTGGTAGATGTGGTCCTCGGCCATGACGCGGATGAACTCTGCCGCGTGCGTGTACACCTCGCTCACGGCCTGAGCCTGCTGGGCCCTCTGCTTTAACAGCAGCTCCACCCTGCGGGAGACACGTAGCACGGGTCACACACACGCAGCGCCACCAAGCGATGAAACCCGCAACTACTCCGTCTTTTTGTCCGATACGGTTCCAAATGTTGTAAATTATGTTTTCCTTGGCTGCGGTTAACGCTAAGATCACAGAAACAAACGATTTGCACCCTATTACCCAAAGTGCACAACATGCGATCTTTCTTAATATCAAGCAAAATTACAAAAGTTGAAATTGTTTAAAAGGCAAGTGCACAAAAGCATCACATTTGACGTCCCATGGCTTTTGATTTTCGCCGTCTATAAGTATATATCTATTCCAAAGAAGAGGTCATTCTTCCATGTTGTGGCGAACCATTTTTTCAGCATATCTCACGTATTATTCACGCCTTTCATGTTCTACAATAATTCATTTCGTGGGCTCTAACATGGAATAAGCAGAGTCTACCTTTCTTTGGACCAGGCTGGGTCCCGAACGAAGTCCAGTACCAGTCTGAACGAGGTCGTGGCAGCGTCCGCCTGAAAGATGAAGGCACTCTGGGGCATATACTAACAGCCCACACAGTACGCTCTGGGATTGGGCATGGGCCAGTACACGGAAGATTTGGGGAGGGAGAGGGAAGAGGAGGGGCAGCTCGTACCCAAGTCACGTACATAAAAAGGTGACCTACCAAATCAACCTGCAGTAATCGTGCAGTCTGTAATCCATAAGAACTAAAGTTATGATTGTCGGGGATCATACAAATCGGCATCCTGCATTTGCTTGTTAATCTCAGCAAATGTCTTCATTATGTGTCACAGCTTTCGGTTGTACAGAGAAATTAATCATCTTGCAAGATGTAGATTATCATCAGCAATCACTTTTTCGTCATTTATTTTCGGACGTTTCCAACATCGTTTACACATATAACTGATTACCTCGAATCGTCATACAACTTCAGGACGTAACAATAGCATCTGGTGCAGGGTTCCACGTACTATCTGTACTTACTTTGGTAATTTTCTCAGTGGGGTACATTCGGTTGTGCAGTTTGCTCAGACGTCGGTCCAGCTTGGCTTTCGTCTACAACGAAACGGAAACATGATATATATATATATATAGCGGACTTCCGTCTACCGCGCGAAAAATCGCATCATATTGGGTTCACTATTTTTGAGAAAACAGCAGAGGGATAAAGCATGTTGTAAAATTTATGACGCTCGTGTTCTTAGCAAAGATTGTCTATAGCAATACTCTGGACAAGCTTTGTTCTTACCTCGGCTTTGAGTTGTATCTTTGACAGCCCCGCAAACTTGAGCAGAAACAACGCCTTTTCCTTGCAGCTTGATACTGGGGACAAAATATAAAGTATAATTAATAAACCGTTGGGGTGCATTCCACGAGTCAGACATTGTATTTCTCGTGACGTGGCGGCATTGTCTGGAGTTCATATAGCAGGTAGTGTCGGCAGTGTTCAATAGCATAGTTTTCACACGGGCGGTGACCGCACCGAATGCGGCACATCACAGCCCATGTTAATGAACTCACTGGGGTTAAACAGCGGGGTGTCGCCTGACTTCTCCGCGGCTACCTTCTGTTTCTGTCTCTGCTCTAACTGTAACAAATACCACATCAGATGATCAACTTGAAGCTTAATGACATGGTAGTAGTAGTCTTTATTGTACTATATGGGCCATGGGCCCTCGGTACATAAAACATAACACAAATACACACACTAAGACAACTTCTGTGACATACAAAGGCGCCAAGATCCTTTAATAATTCTGGATTTTGTGAACTCCTTAATAAATTAAACATTGTACGATTTAGTGATTGATAGATTCATAGTAAATACTTTACTTTAATGACATGGAGTTTATTACATGCATGGGAAGGAAATTGTTTGCCCTCACAATGAAATGAAACGTTAGCGTCTAAACTGCTTTTTCACGCATGCACGCTAGATCGCATGATACTGTCTGACTTACCAGGTAGCCGCGCACTCCCTCTGCGGTCGAGAACGCCTGTATAATGCTGTCAGAAGGCTTCTCTGACATTCCGCTCCGAACTGGGGAAAAGAGACAATCATATGGCACATCACGAGATATAATAGGCATATCCCATACTTTACTGCTCTGAGACACCATAGGGCCGATCACGAGATATAATGGACATATCTCATATTCTACGGCTGTTATTGAACATACGGCATATCACGAGATATAATGGACGTATCTCATATTCTACAGCTGTCATGCAACATACGGCATATCGTGGGATATAACTGGCACATCTCATACTTTACTGGTGTGAGACAAAATATGGTCCATGATGGGATACCATTATGCTATGTATAGCAGGGACTACTCACGGTATTTCTCCAGTTCCTCCCGCAGGTGCTGGGAGTGCCACAGAAGCGCCGCGAAGACGGCAGTCGTGGCCTCAGTCACCTCCGCACCTCCGATCTGCGCAGACTGAAACGCCTCCCGGCAGCGGCCCAGGAACGCCTGACCTTCACTCTGACCTTCATCGTCCTCCACCATGCTCCATAGAAAGCCGGCCACCTCCTCGTGCGCCACGGCCGTCTGAAGTCGAAGAAAACAACGAGTTAACAGTCAGCGATGTCTTGTATAAGGACAGGGTGTTTCACGTGTTTCCTGGACAGTGACCGCTGCAGCTTGTTGGCGCCACCAGACATAACACTTTACACATAAAACACACACGGTGTACCCACGTGTTTCCCTGACAGTGACCGCTGCAGCTTGTTGGCGCCACCAGGCATAACACTTTACACATAAAACACCCACGGTGTACCCACGTGTTTCCCGGAGAGGGACCGCTGCAGCTTGCTGGCGCCACCAGACATAACACTTTACACATAAAACACACACGGTGTACCCACGTGTTTCCCGGAGAGCGACCGCTGCAGCTTGCTGGCGCCACCAGATATAACACTTTACACATAAAACACACACGGTGTACCCACGTGTTTCCCGGAGAGGAACCGCTGCAGCTTGCTGGCGCCACCAGACATAACACTTTACACATAAAACACACACGGTGTACCCATGTGTTTCCCGGAGAGGGACCGCTGCAGCTTGCTGGCGCCACCAGACATAACACTTTACACATAAAACACACACGGTGTACCCACGTGTTTCCCGGAGAGGGACCGCTGCAGCTTGCTGGCGCCACCAGACATAACACTTTACACATAAAACACACACGGTGTACCCACGTGTTTCCCGGAGAGGGACCGCTGCAGCTTGCTGGCGCCACCAGACATATACCCGCCCCTGAAGAGTGTCGTCCACAGCTCACTGCCCAACATCTCCAGCTCAGACTCGTCCCGGCCGTCAACAGCAAACGTCTTGCAGAAGGCTGAAAACAACACACACGTCCCCACCAACGTCATCACCTCGTACATCTTAGCTTTTCTACCTTAACATTATATATATATATATATATATAAATCCTAAACTTAGTGTCCACAAAGGAAATCTGTCATACGACAATTAGCAATGTCTGTATATGTTGTTGAAAATCGGATCCGACAAAACACATCAGGCATGTCAACACCATACAGGTTGTTTGGTTGTATATTCAGGACGCTTTAACCAATTCTGGCCATATCGCGTCAATGGGAGAATGAAGGGAAGAGCGGAGCCACGTCTCCGGGGTAACCCCCTACTCTTTGCGAGGAAGGACATGGGATCTTTATTCTGCGACCACACAGACATGGCCACAGCGGGGCTCGAACCATCGATCCATGTTGAAAGCGCCGTTAAAAGGCCAATTAAGGGACAATATATTTGGAAAAAAAGACAGTATTCGTCCCACAGGAAACACTTGCGTCCCATGCCACGTGTCTGTGCACGTGTTCTGCAAGGGCACGAGACTGACCTTGACTGACGTCCAGCGTCGTGCCACACAGTTTGCCAGACAGCTTTGCTACAGAGAGGTGAAGGTCAAAGATCCAGCACAGAGGTACATCCGGACATCCCTTGGCAACCACCTGCAAGCAACATGGACAACAAACTGGTTGTCAGGCAAATCGGCCTGGTCCTACGTCACACAGGTCTTTCTAATTAATCGACATAAAGTGTAGTTTTCCCCAAAGATCCATTGCATCCAGGAAGCAACATGAAACGTTGTATAGTTCTCTAAAATTACGGTAAAAAAATAAAGATGCGTTAACAGAGCATGGTACTTTAAGTCACTCTTAAATTATGTTCATACCGAACAGGGACTTACCCACGTGCTTTCATACATTTTCATATGCTCGAACAAGTCCTTAACTATGAATACTCGACAACAATGTACGCCATCAAACCTCTCATATCAATCTCATGACATAATTTCCAAATAATAATAGAGTAATTTCCAAATAGCGCTCACATGCAATGTTTCCAGAAATAATCAGGCCTGACCTCAGTTTTACTACTTTAGGTTAACTTCGACGATCCAAAACATACAATTGTTTATATTTCAGTTCACCAAAAATGCAATCAATAAAGACATCCAAGGTTTAAAAGAGAACAAACAACAACACGTCACGTGAAAGCAAACAATTTAAATGTTAGTCAGATCACGTGATGGGGATCAGGTGACAAGAGCGCCATGCAGGGACTGACCTTGAACTTGTATCCCCATTCGTTGTTGCTGCTGTCAGAGTGAAAGAGGAACTGGAGGCGGTGGCCGCCCCTCATGGTCACGTGCAGCGGCCACTTTTCGGTGCCCACCTTCTGGTCGTAGCGGGTCTTCACGCCGCGCGAGTCCGTCAGCTCCAGGTAGTCGTACCTGTGGTGCCAAAGTGGTCACGTCAGTAGAATCTAGTACAGTAAAGTGTGGTACCAAAGTAGTCACGTCAGCAGAATCTATTACAGTAAACTGTGGTACCAAAGTGGTCACGTCAGTAGAATCTAGTACAGTAAAGTGTGGTACCAAAGTTGTCACGTCAACAGAATCTATTACAGTAAACTGTGGTACCAAAGTGGTCACGTCAGTAGAATCTAGTGCAGTAAACGGTGGTACCAAAGTGGTCGTGGCGGTGTAACGGAGTATCGTAAAGTACGGTCTTCAAGTGGTCGCGTCACAGTAACCTGGCACTGTAAAGTGTGGTACCAAAGAGGTCACTTCAGAGTAACCTAGCACTGTAAAGTGTGGTACCAAAGTGGTCGCGTCAGAGTAACCTAGCATTGTAACCTGGCACTGTAAAGTGTGGTACCAAAGTGGTCGCGTCAGAGTAACTTAGCACTGTGAAGTGTGGTACCAAAGTGGTGGCGGCGGTGTGACGAAGCATCGTAAAGTGTGGTTTTCAAGTGGTCGCGTCAGAGTAACCCAGCACTGTAAAGTGTGCTACCAAACTGGTCACGGCGGCGTAACGCGGTATCGTCAAGTGTGGTCTTCAAGTGGTCACGTCAGAGTAACCTAGTACAGTAAACTGTGGTATAAAAGTGGCCACGTCAGTGTAGCCTAGCGCTTACAGAAACGGATATCACGGTGGTCGCATCAGTCTATCGTTATACTACATCCTGTGGCATCAAAGTGGTCACAGCAGTATAACTTGGTACTGTAAAGTGTGGTATTAAAGTGGTTAGGTCAGTGTAAGGTAGCACACTGAAATGTGACACCAAAGTGGTCGCATCAGTTTAACTTAGATTTAACTGCATTTTCTGGTATCCAAGTGGTCATTCCATGCAGTGCCTGGACAGACCTTTTTTCCGTCTCACACCGTGGGTCGAAGTCCACAATGAAGGTTGCAGCCCCGGGACACGCGAACACCTGTGAACACGCAATTATGAAACATTCAACGCCCGAACACGGGTATTATCGCCTATATTATGTAACCCCGTATTATCGCCCATATCAGTAATCCCGTGTTATCGCCCATAGTGATATGGATCACTCTGGACACACAACAGGTTTTGGTGGCGTGTACTAACTAGGGTGACGGAGGAGGGGGCGGGGGCACTGACCTGTGTGACGGAGGAGGGGGCGGGGGGACTGACCTATGTGACGGAGGAGGGGGCGGGGGCACTGATCTGTGTGACGGAGGAGGGGGCGGGGGCACTGACCTGTGTGACAGAGGACGGGGCGGGGGCACTGGCCTGTGTGACGGAGAAGGGGGCGGGGGCACTGACCTGTGTTACGGAGGAGGGGGCGGGGGCACTGACCTGTGTGACGGAGGAGGGGGCGGGGGCACTGACCTGTGTGACGGAACAGGGGGCGGGGGCACTGACCTGTGTGGCGGAACAGGGGGCGGGGGCACTGACCTGTGTGACGGAGGAGGGGGCGGGGGCACTGACCTGTGTGATGGAGGAGGGGGCGGGGGCACTGGCCTGTGTGACGGAGGAGGGGGCGGGGGCACTGACCTGTGTGACGGAGGAGGGGGCGGGGGCACTGGCCTGTGTGACGGAGGAGGGGGCGGGGGCACTGACCTGTGTGACGGAACAGGGGGCGGGGGCACTGACCTGTGTGGCGGAACAGGGGGCGGGGGCACTGACCTGTGTGACGGAGGAGGGGGCGGGGGCACTGACCTGTGTGATGGAGGAGGGGGCGGGGGCACTGGCCTGTGTGACGGAGGAGGGGGCGGGGGCACTGACCTGTGTGACGGAGGAGGGGGCGGGGGTACTGACCTGTGTGACAGAGGAGGGGGCGGGGGCACTGACCTGGGTGACGGATGAGGGGGCGGGGGCACTGACCTGTGTGACGGAGGAGGGGGCGGGGGCACTGACCTGTGTGACGGAGGAGGGGGCGGGGGCACTGATCTGTGTGACGGAGGAGGGGGCGGGGGCACTGACTCGTGTGATGGAGGAGGGGGCGGGGGCACTGGCCTGTGTGACGGAGGAGGGGGCGGGGCCACTGACCTGTGTGACGGAGGAGGGAGCGGGGGCACTGACCTGTGTGACGGAGGAGGAAGGGGGCACTGACCTGTGTGACGGAGGAGGGAGCGGGGGCACTGACCTGTGTGACGGAGGAGGGGGCGGGGGCACTGACCTGTGTGACGGAGGAGGAAGGGGGCACTGGCCTGTGTGACGGAGGAGGGGGCGGGGGCACTGACCTGGGTGACGGAGGAAGGGGCGGGGGCACTGACCTGTGTGACGGAGGAGGAAGGGGGCACTGACCTGTGTGACGGAGGAGGGGGCGGGGGCACTGACCTGTGTGACGGAGGAGGGGGCGGGGGCACTGACCTGTGTGACGGAGGAGGAAGGGGGCACTGGCCTGTGTGACGGAGGAGGGGGCGGGGGCACTGACCTGGGTGACGGAGGAAGGGGCGGGAGCACTGACCTGTGTGACGGAGGAGGGGGCGGGGGCACTGATCTGTGTGACGGAGGAGGGGGCGGGGGCACTGACCTGTGTGACGGAGGAGGGGGCGGGGCCACTGACCTGTGTGACAGAGGAGGGGACGGGGGCACTGACCTGTGTGACGGAGGAGGGAGCGGGGGCACTGACCTTGGTGACGGAGGAGGGGGCGGGGGCACTGACCTGTGTGACGGAGGAGGGGGCGGGGGCACTGACCTTGGTGACGGAGGAAGAAGGGGGCGGGAACACTGAACTGTGTGAGGGTGAGGAAGGGGGCGGGGACACTGACCTGTGTGACGGGGGAGGAAGGGGGCGGGGCACTAACCTGGGTGACGGGGGAGGAAGGGGGCGGGGACACTGATCTGTGTGAGGGTGAGGAAGGGGGCGGGGACACTGACCTGGGTGACGGGGGAGGAGGGGGCGGGGACACTGACCTGTGTGAGGGTGAGGAAGGGGGCGGGGACACTGACCTGTGTGACGGGGGAGGAAGGGGGCGGGGACACTGACCTGTGTGAGGGTGAGGAAGGGGGCGGGGACACTGACCTGTGTGACGGGGGAGGAAGGGGGCGGGGCATTTACCTGTGTGACGGGGGAGGAAGGGGGCGGGGACACTGACCTGTGTGAGGGTGAGGAAGGGGGCGGGGACACTGACCTGTGTGACGGGGGAGGAAGGGGGCGGGGCATTTACCTGGGTGACGGGGGAGGAAGGGGGCGGGGGCACTGACCTGTGTGACGGGGGAGGAAGGGGGCGGGGCACTAACCTGGGTGACGGGGGAGGAAGGGGGCGCAAACACTGACCTGTGTGAGGGTGAGGGAGGGGGCGGGGCACTAACCTGGGTGACGGGGGAGGAAGGGGGCGGGGAAACTGACCTGGGTGACGGGGGAGGAAGGGGGCGGGGACACTGACCTGGGTGACGGGGGAGGAAGGGGGCGGGGACACTGACCTGGGTGACGGGGGAGGAAGGGGGCGGGGACAGTGAACTGTGTGAGGGTGAAGAAAGGGGGCGGGGCATTAACCTGGGTGACGGGGAGGAAGGGGGCGAGGGCACTGGCCTGGGTGACGGGGGAGAAAGGAGGTGGGAGCAATGGCCTGTGTGACGGGGGGAGGAAGGGGGCGAGGGCACTGGCCTGGGTGACGGGGGAGGGAGGAGGTGGGGGCACTGACCTGTGTGACGGGGGGAAGAAGGGGGCGCAGAACTGACCTGTGTGACGTGCTGGTTGTTCTCGTAGTTGTGCGCCGACTCGACCTCCCATGTCCTGAGCACCACCTCGGCACTCTCCATGGTCTTCCAGGCCTCGCTGTCCACCTGTCACAGACACCGACCGACGCGTCATGGCATGACCAGATCGTACAACCCCGGGCACCACTACCAGGCGAGTAAGTCAAGTCGGTTGGTTGTATATTCAGGACGCTTCAAACCACTTTAAATCATATCACGTCTATGAGAGAAGGCGGGGAGAGTGGGTAACCCCCAACTCTTTGTGAAGAAGGACATGCGATCCTTTGTCCTGCGACCACACAGACATGGCCACAGCGGGGCTCGAACCATCGATCCACGCGCCGTTAGGCTCTCAGGTGATTTAGTCAAGTAATGAAATAGTTATCGAGAAACAGAACTAATGGATTGTGGCAGCGAGGGCGGTAGAATACCGCTAATATAGGGTAGCGAGGGTGGTTAAATTGTAGAAAAACTTTGGCGGTAGCGAGGGTGGTTACCTTGTTGATTACCTATGGCGGGAGCGAGGGTGGTTACATTGTAGAATACCTAGATAGGGTAGCGAGGGCGGTTACCTTGTAGAATACCTATGGCGGTAGCGAAGGAGGTTATCTTGTACAATACCTATGGCGGCAGCGAGGGTGGTTACTTTGTAAAATACCTATGGCGGCAGCGAGGGTGGTTACTTTGTAAAATACCTATGGCAGTAGCGAGGGTGGTTACCTTGTAGAATACCTATGGCGGTATCGAAGGCGGTTACCTTGTAGGATACCTATGGCGGTATCGAAGGCGGTTACCTTGTAGGATACCTATGGCGGCAGCGACGGCGGTTACCTTGTAGAAGACCTGCGGCAGGAGGGGCGACAGCTTGCGGAATGCCTTGGAGACGGCCATGAAGTTGGCGAGCAGGGTAGTGCGGGCGAGTGACGTCAGGTGCTCGGCCAGCAGTGTCAGGATGACCACGGCCTGGCGCAGCACGGTGCACAGGAACGAGGTCTCCAGGCGAGTCAGCATCTGCATCTGGAGGCAAACGACGCTCAGTGCACGCGTACTCACGCCTACTGACATACTATCCACACCGCGCTAGAAATAGATTTGGGCTAGAGCCGGTAGATCTAGTTATCTGTCTCCAGCTAGCTGGGCAGATAAGTGACATAATCGTTCAAATTGTAATATTACAAGTACCAAATTTTTCATAGCGGCGCCCTTTGAATCACATATTCTGAAAATAACGTTAGCCAATGGAAATTTCAAAATTTCGACTAAGTAGCAGAGGTACGGGGGTCGGCAAACCGAGTTTCGGAACAAACCTGTATTTCCAACGTGATGAGTCTATCAAACGAAGAACACTAACATTGAACTGTGTATTGTGGGCCAATACTGGGAACCGGGAAGTACTTGGATCGTGGCACTTACCATTATCTCTGGGTCAAGTTGGCTGAATTCGTCCAAAGCCAAAGCCGACTTGCAGCAGAGCAGATCGATATCTGAAGAGAGAAAGCTATACTTTTTACAACACAAGGTTAATTCTTGGAAGGTGTGGTGGGCGGGGCTTATATACATGAAAGATATGGTGGGCGGAGCTTTCATTTACGGAGGATTTGGTGGGAGAGGCTTACATTTATGGATGGTTTGGTGGGAGGGGCTTACATTTATTGATGGTTTGGTGGGAGGGGCGTACATTTATGTATGGTTTGGTGGGCGGGGCTTATATTTACAGAGGATGCGATGGGCGGGGATTACATGTATGGATGATTTGGTGGGCGGGGCTTACATTTACGGAGGATGTGATGGGCGGGGCTTATACTGAAGGACAACGTCATGGGCGGGGCCTATATTTGGGATGCATACTGTGGGTGTGGCTTACATTTGACGAGCATGTGGTGGGCAGTGGCAGCTCGATCCTTCTCTTGGGATGTGATCTGGAGGTGGCACCAGGCCAGGAGGCTGGTCTGCAGCGAGCACAGCAGCAGGACCAGATGCGAGGCCTGTTCGCTCGACCTCTGCTGCACCAGGACGTTTTGATACTCGCGGAAGGCCACAGAGACCAGCGTCTCCATCACTTGCAGCACCGGGGCCGGGTCAAAGTTCTGCCACGACATACAGGGGACAAGGTAAAGATCAGAGCAGGGTCAAGAACAGAATCAACACAATACATTAGGATCCAACTCAAGTGTAACCTTCACTTAATGGTTTTAACTAAAACGTAATGACATCAATCAATCCGGGTGTGACTTAGACACCTACCTCAGTGGGTGAGTTAGACACCTACCTCAGAGGGTGAGTTAGACACCTACCTCAGGGGGTGAGTTAGACACCTACCTCAGGGGGTGACATAGACACCGACCTCAGGGGGTGACTTAAATACCTACCTTAGGGGGTGAGTTAGACACCTACCTCAGGGGGTGAGTTAGGCACGTACCTCAGGGGGTGACTTGGGAAGGTCCAGAAGTCCGCTGGGATCCACGCTACTGAAGAACTGACACAGCGATTGGAAAGTCAAGGACACTGAGGTTGATTCGGCTGTACCCTGTGAGAGGAAAGAACAGGATATAAATTAACTTTGACATCCGGTATTTAACAGACTGACACTGACGTATGCGATTAAAATAGACTCACTTTAACGTCTTTTAGTAAACAGAGTGTGTGTGAAATCCATTATTAAACATGGACTCACTTTGACGTCCGTTTATATCAAACATGGACTCACTTTGACGTCTGTTTTTATCAAACATGGACTTACATTGACGTCCGTCAGCATGTTGAACAGCTGTTTGCGTCTCGCGTCCTTGTCGGGGAAAAACACCGCAGCGCCTAAGAAATTGCAGTCACTAAACCTATTATCTGATGAAGACCCTTATAACATAATCATAGTTTACACAAATAAATTCCGTAAATACACGATATATCATCGTTGATCGTTCAGTGGTTGCTTGTACGTTGAGTGTGATAGTGATTTAATTCGTGTCCAAGGCCATCAGGCCCAAAATTCATAATTCACATTAAATACACGCAAAAACAATTAAACATTACATAACTTAATGTGTGTAACCCCCTGTGCTCCACAGTATATACAATCATTACATAACTTAATGTGTGTAACCCCCTGTGCTCCACAGTATATACAATCATGGCTAAAATCCGTTGAAGTACTTGTTCGGTGCAAGACATAAACGTTATAAAGTTATCAAGTTGTGCGTTGATGTCAGATACGAGGCGTCAAGTGAGGATAACAATATCGTACCATCGATGATGATCTGCTTGGTGACCTTGATCAGACGCTGCCGCGAGGTGTCGCTGCTGTCACCGGGGGTGTCCACCAGGGAACAGAGGTGTTTGAAGAACTCCTCTGATGCCACCTAACGGTGAGCACAAGAAACAAGATTTCAAGGCCTTTTATAGCCGCAATGTTTGGTGCTTGAGCAATGTAAGGTTATGTTTGTATGGTTCGGCACCCCAAGGTGAGGAACGTACTGTCCATGACCATAACATTCAAAGCTTACATATTGTCAGGCTCAGGCTTGTATGGTATTATCGGGGCTTCGGAGTTCCGCATCAGGGTGGACCGCCGCGTACAATGTTGGTCACTCTGAATTCGCTATGGAACGATATTGGTCACAGCGAACTATGTTGTTGAACAATTGTTGTGGGCCTATCCACCAAATAATTATTCCTAATTTGGAAATAGCAGCACAATCTCCAATTTATATACATAATTATTCCTCATTTGGAAGCACAATCTAAGGAGTATAACATATTAATAAATAAAGGATAATCATTGCGCATCGATCAATAACAGGTTATCCCTACTTATTTCAGCAGAATTGTCTGGGACTACTCTCGCTCGCCGTGCACCATACCTCACTTCCGGTTTAAAATTGTGCGTGTCCTTGACCAATCCGCCGAGTTCAAATCTGGATTAGCTTTGATAAGTCGACCTCACCATGACAATTAGGACTGCATTTGATCACTAGGGTTGCATTTCGTGATTAGATTAGTAATGGTTTTGTTTTTCTTATATCATTATGTTACATAGTCTAAGAGGTTACAAGTTGTGGCCCGTAGTTAGTCCTCACCTTATTCTGGTGCTTGTTGTTGACAAGATACGGGAACAGCGAGTGAAGCATTTGTAGACACAAGACCTGCAGCAGTCTGAGTGATAGGGAAGCAAAACCAATAATTAGAACGACCATTTTCACAAATTTATAGTATGTCCTCTTCCAACAGGATCAGAAACAAGGCTGTTCTATTTTATCACGCTTACGCGGCCATTAACACAGTTTATAATATTTTATAATGCTTGCGTCTTCAGTGAATCATGTTTAGTTGAGGTTAATAATAACAACTAAATACATTTAAAAATACATGCATTTGTTGTTGGCAACAGTAGATGAAAAATAGGCGGAAGATTTGAAACGATCCAAATAAGATTATGAATAAAACAAAATAACTGTATGACGATTTTTCCATTGAACAGTTGTGTGGCATTTATGTCATGGACGAGCTGGCGAGGGTTGGGTGATGTCCGTGGGTGGGAGTATGGATGCGTGTCCGTGCCCCTCTCACGTACCCTGCCGGGTCCGTTGATCTTGGTTTGATGTGCAGAAACAAAATATTACTTTTCTGGTATGCTTTATTTGAAAGCAATTAAACAACGGCCATACAGTACAACAGTTTCTACTCTACTGCCTCTCGCTTCCTGGCATCTTTCCCCTCCACCTGGATCACCCCGGGGACAGTCTCGCCCAGTCTCGGGCTCAGCCAAACCACCCAATCAGGAGACAGGGGGGCGGGGCTTAGTGACCAGTGGCTAGAGGCCCAGCAGCCGCTCCCGCGTCCCGCACATGTCACGCCCGGACACTGTATTAGTACGAGAACTCACTGGTCGTCGAATCCCTGGTAGAGTCGCCAGAGGAGGTCGAGCGACACGTCGTGCACGTCAATGGTGGGGGGCTTGTGGAATACCACCTCCTTCTTGGCGCCGAACGGGTTCTGCAAAGACAACACCCTCAGCACCTCCATCGAGAAAGTACCTTCAGCTGGACTGATATGCCTGATTCATATGTGTATACACATACATGAATAGTATATGCGTCTCATCAAAGAATATTGTTGAATAGTCATATTGTATCTGATATCATTAAAAGGTTTAAAAAATATAAGTAATGACAAGAAATATTTGAAATGAAATGAATTGGGTGTTTTAGGCCTCTTTTGTGCACACGTGGACCACATAAAGCAGAGCTAATATGTAGTCAACCATAACAGCACTATATTGAACAGAACTTTATTATTTCACTTCAAGGCCTCATGACCATAGTACACAAAAATGTCCAATTTAAGCCGGTCTTATAATTCAAACTGCAGTAATACTGTTATGATACATATCATGACTTTTGAAGGCATAGAAAACAAATGCTGCTAATCTGTTGCACATCGCTGTTCTTGGTGGACCTAAAGTTTCTGAACGCAACCTGACCATCTATTTTACAACAATGTAGAAATCGTAGTCGAATGTCGTCGTAAAGAGGACACGAGTTTACAAAGTGCGATTCATCATTATACTGCAATGGTCAGTTTGTCGATTTATGCTGCTTCGAATGTAGTCAACAATAACAAGTTGGGGGGGGGGTGTGGCTGTACTTTATGGATCAGATCACACAGGGGTCCCGGGGTGGAAGAGAGGGGGGGAGAGTGTGGCTGTACTTTATGGATCATTTCACAAAGGAGTCTCGGGGTGAAAGGGGGGGGGGATTCACGCCTCTACTTTATGGATCAGTTCACAAGGCGGTCCCGGGGTGGAAGGAGTTGTGGGTGGCTGTACTTTATGGATCAGTTCACAAGGAGGTCCCGGGGTGGAAGGGGTTGTGGGTGGCTGTACTTTATGGATCAGTTCACAAGGCGGTCCCGGGGTGGAAGGAGTTGTGGGTGGCTGTACTTTATGGATCAGTTCACAAGGCGGTGCCGGGGTGGAAGGAGTTGTGGGTGGCTGTACTTTATGGATCAGTTCACAAGGAGGTCCCGGGGTGGAAGGGGTTGTGGGTGGCTGTACTTTATGGATCAGTTCACAAGGCGGTCCCGGGGTGGAAGGAGTTGTGGGTGGCTGTACTTTATGGATCAGTTCACAAGGCGGTGCCGGGGTGGAAGGAGTTGTGGGTGGCTGTACTTTATGGATCAGTTCACAAGGCGGTGCCGGGGTGGAAGGAGTTGTGGGTGGCTGTACTTTATGGATCAGTTCACAAGGCGGTGCCGGGGTGGAAGGGGTTGTGGGTGGCTGTACTTTATGGATCAGTTCATCAAGCAATCTCAGAGTTAAAGGGGGGGGGGCGGGTTCACGCCTGAATTTTATTGATAAGTTCACAAAGAGGTTCCGCGGTGGAAGGGGTGGGGGGTGGCTATACTTGATGGATCAGTTCACAAGGCGGTCCCGGGGTGGAGGAGGTGGGTGGGGGGGGGGGGGGGGTGGAGGAGTGGCTGTACCTGGTCTCTGGTGATGGACCCCAGGAAGGAGAGCACCCTGGGAAGGAAGATCTCGCTGCTCACGGACTCGGTCTCTGTCGGCAGTGGCGCCCCACTCGCCTGGAAAACACCACAGCTTACGGATACAATCAATAACGTGTATACATAGATATGCAGGGAACCCGGATGTCAACAACCTTTGGTCTCCATCCGGGTTTTTTTCATTGGTCATGCCCGCCTTTTTTTTCTTTATCTTGTAAACTGCAATTTGCTTGTCAGAGTCACGTTTAGAATAATAAATGGAACTTTGTGTAATGAAGAGCCCGCTTTCGCATTGCCGACACCTGCCATATTAGATTAGACAAGATTATCTTCTTACCAAACTATAATTGCATTGTCAAATTAACAAGGTAAAGGCATATTCTTGGAATGGATAAACGACATAGCGATTGTCAAAAAAGCGACGCCGGCCGTAGGCCTTATTCTCTTAATAAACCATAATAATAATAATAATAATAATAATAATAATAATGAAACCGTGAAAGTAACAATATGCATTTCTTCGCCGTATATTAATCTACGGTATCAGACTAATATAAGGCTAACTCGGCTACTGACCACCTCGACCTCGTCCAAAAAGACTGCCTTTCTGTTGAAGCCGTAGAACTTGATGCCGACCACGCCCAGTCTGTCTGCGCTCGCTTGGCGGGCTTCCATGAACTTCACCAGCACGTACTGCCACAGAGGTCAACGAGATACAGTAACTATGTCGTCACCAGCACGTACTACCACAAAGGTCAACGAGATACAGTAACTATGTCGTCACCAGCACGTACTACCACAAAGGTCAACGGGACATACAGTATCCATGTCGTCACCAGCACGTACTACCACAGAGGTCAACGAGATACAGTATCCATGTCGTCACCAGCACGTACTACCACAGAGGTCAACGAGATACAGTATCCATGTCGTCACCAGCACGTACTACCACAAAGGTCAACGGGACATACAGTATCCATGTCGTCACCAGCACGTACTACCACAGAGGTCAACGAGATACAGTATCCATGTCGTCACCAGCACGTACTGCCACAGAGGTCAACGGGACATACAGTATCCATGTCGTCACCAGAACGTACTGCCACAGAGGTCAACGGGACATAAGTATCCATGTCGTCATCAGCACGTCCTACCACAGAGGTCAACGGGACATACAGTAGCCATGTGGTCACCAGCACGTACTGCCACAGAGGTCAACGAGATACAGTATCCATGTCGTCACCAGCACGTACTACCACAGAGGTCAACGGGACATACAGTATCCATGTCGTCACCAGCACGTACTGCCACAGAGGTCAACGGGACATACAGTATCCATGTCGACACCAGCACGTACTACCACAAAGGTCAACGGGACATACAGTAGCCATGTGGTCACCAGCACGTACTGCCACAGAGGTCAACGGGACATACAGTATCCATGTCGTCACCAGCACGTACTACCACAGAGGTCAACGAGATACAGTATCCATGTCGTCACCAGCACGTACTGCCACAGAGGTCAACGGGACATACAGTATCCATGTCGACACCAGCACGTACTACCACAAAGGTCAACGGGACATACAGTAGCCATGTGGTCACCAGCACGTACTGCCACAGATGTCAACGGGACATAGAGTATCCATGTCGTCACCAGCACGTACTACCACAGAGGTCAACGAGATACAGTATACATGTCGTCACCAGCACGTACTACCACAAAGGTCAACGGGACATACAGTAGCCATGTGGTCACCAGCACGTACTGCCACAGAGGTCAACGGGACATACAGGATCCATGTCGTCACCAGCACGTACTACCACAAAGGTCAACGGGACATACAGTAGCCATGTGGTCACCAGCACGTACTGCCACAGAGGTCAACGGGACATACAGGATCCATGTCGTCACTAGCACGTACGGCCACAGAGGTCAACGGAACATACAGTATCCATGTCCACACCAGCACGTACTGCCACAGAGGTCAACGGGACATACAGTATCCATGTCGTCACCAGCACGTACTGCCATAGAGGTCAACGGGACATACAGTATCCATGTGGTCACCAATTTAACTCCCCATCCCCGCCGACTCGCCAATATTACAGTTGACGACACGCCAAGTTAACAGTTGGTGACACTCCAAATCAACAGTTGGTGAGACGCCAATTTAACAGTTGATGACACTCCAGCTTAACAGTTGGAGACACTCCTACTCAACAGTTGGAGACACTCCAACTCAACAGTTGGTGACACGCCAATTTAACAGTTGGGGACACTGCAACTCAGCAGTTAGTGACACGCCAACTCAACCTTCTAACCAGTGACCTTCTACAGACGGGAGAGAAAAATCGTATTTACTATTTTATGGTACGTCAACCATGTTTACTTGGGACTCACTGCGATGTTACCGCTTGGTGTTGGTAAGAGAGTGTTACGCGGCTTACCTTGCCAACTGGACAGGCATCCAAGACGACCTCCACCTCGTCCCTTAAGAATATATAGAAATAAAACAAAATATTCACACCACATAAAAAACATTATTGGTATTTTGACTTTTGACTATTATACGAAAAATCTGAAAAATAGTACGAATAAGTAGGCATATAATGAATGGGTGGATTAGCTGACTCGCACTCAGACAAAACTAGATCCAATAAGCTAAAAGGAAGAACAGAATATGTCGTGACGATAGCATCATCATGTTGGTCTAATGACAGTAATGTATAAGGTCCATAGATTGTCATACCAGTCGTCTTCCAGGGAGAAGAAAGCCACCGGGTTGTCCTCTTTCTTAGTGATACCAGCCGCCCTGGAGATAAACAAGACGCCACGATAAAGTCAGTAATACCAGTCGAGTTTAATTTAGTTTTCCTCTTACTCGCTGTCGGCTTTCGACCACTATTCTGCTATAGATTAGAACACGGTTCATTCAACCGGCGCTCTGTCATCGCTAACACATCGAACAAGTAACATGGTTCCTCAACTCATGTCAGTATGAAAAATGCCGAACCAGAAATAAAAGCAACGCATCGCGCTCTATATTTGTCCACCACATCAGCATCTTTACGGATAATGCTCCTCAAAGACCATATTCATTTAGTCTGGACAACGGCCTTGGATTCAGATTATTCACCATCACGCGAACAATCCCATATCTTACAATGTCACAAAAGCAATACTAACTTTGCCGAACAAGAAATACAAGCAAGGCGAACAATGCGCCTAACACCTTAGAAGGTTTATAGACACAAATAAACCCTAATAAAGCAACAACACGCTATTGATTGCAATTAGTGCTCGGTTCAAATCCATTCATCTATGATAACAATGAATTAACGCCAAACGTGTCACCTGTTACTCACAGACTGTAACCGCTTGTTTTCGGAAGACAGGTTAAACAAAGCATCCTTGACACAACACTCACGCGATGCTCATCTGCCACCTTACGATGGACTCAAGCTGACACTTCCAACACAAACTGTCCCTATAAATAGGACGGCTTTGCCTCCCCAGTCAGTACTTTCTTGCTGAAACTGCCCAGTGAACATCGAAATCTTCCACTTTAACGCACATTGTTTGTTGTATCAACGATATATTCATCACACATAAGACCATGGATCTTCGCCGATCTTCATCTAATCAAGATGGCCATACACGAGAGGGAATCACATCTCTCCCCGATGTGAAACTGGAAAAGCAGCCCAAGCCTAAAATAGTGCGACCTTGGGAATGCAGTCCTCGCAAACGTCAAACCCCAGATGCAGCTATCCAAAAGGTTTCGTCCAACCAAACTGCGTCACAAGCGACCTCGCAGCCTTCCAAGTTCAATGTCAACTACGCGCTACCCGTCGGCTCTCTAGTTATCGAGGCAGCACGACACGGCTCCAAATCACCACTTAATGACAGTGGTTATCTTAGTGATATCCCACTGAAATGCAATACATCTTTGCAAGCTCCAGGCTCTCAGAGCCATCGACGGAGTCTGGATATTCCCTCTGCGGCCAAATCACGCTACCTCAGTCGTAAAGCTGTCGACATGATGGAAGACTGGTACAGCAACAACTTTAATCATCCATACCCAAGCGATGATGTCGTCCGACAGATAGCACAGCAAGGAGACATCGACATTAACCAAGTCAAAAAGTGGATGGCCAACAAACGTGTTCGTTCTTACAACACTCTCTCCTTCAACGGCTCCATCCACCCGAAACGTCTCCGACGTCTGCAGAAGCAAACAAGCGCGAGACACCATCCTTACACCAGGACCTTTATCAGTCAACCTGAGAACAGTTTACAACTCCCTCTCGATGTCATCACCTCTCACAAGTCCACAGATGCACGGCCAACCCACACAGACCACAACGTCATGGCTCATCCACAGTACTTCTACGCAAGTGCCGTAGCTGCCTGGCCTGCCCTTCGACCTTTTGTTTTGTAGCCCATTTCTACGCAACTTGAGACTATTTATTCCTATGTATATATCGCTTGTATACAGCATGTGCTTGAACAGACATCACTATATAAATAAATTCATATGATATGGAACATTATGCTCTCAAACTTCTTATTTCACTACATATTCAATCCAAGCTCAATCTAAATTCACTAAGGCGACTCATTTGATCCAAATCATATTCTATCATAAATATTATCCAAAAACGGCCCATTTCCTTAAACGTTATTCAAACCATTTACCCTAAATGTTATTTATTAAATATACAGTCATTCAAGTAGAGTTAGATGTAGTTTCTCTTACTCGGTGTTGGCTATTGGCCACTTTTAGCCACTTCCATATTCTGCTATAGATTAGAAAATTCTTCATTGATTCGGAGCTCTATCTTCGGTAACATATCGAACAAGTACCACAGTTCTTTAACTCATGTCAGTGTGAAAAGCGTCATTAGTGCACATACAGTCCACAGTCCATCGCCTAAAAGCATCGCGCTCTATATCTGTCCATCACGTCAGCATCTTTACGGATAATGCTCCTCAAAGACCATATTCATTTAGTCTGGACAACGGCCTTGGATTCAGATTATTCACCATCACGCGAACAATCCCATATCTTACAATGTCACAAAAGCAATACTAACTTTGCCGAACAAGAAATACAAGCAAGGCGAACAATGCGCCTAACACCTTAGAAGGTTTATAGACACAAATAAACCCTAATAAAGCAACAACACGCTATTGATTGCAATTAGTGCTCGGTTCAAATCCATTCATCTATGATAACAATGAAGTAACGCCAAACGTGTCACCTGTTACTCACAGACTGTAACCGTTTGTTTTCGGAAGACAGGTTAAACAAAGCATCCTTGACACAACACTCACGCGATGCTCATCTGCCACCTTACGGTGGACTCAAGCTGACACTTCCAACACAAACTGTCCCTATAAATAGGACGGCTTTGCCTCTCCAGTCAGTACTTTCTTGCTGAAACTGCCCAGTGAACATCGAAATCTTCCACTTTAACGCACATTGTTTGTTGTATCAACGATATATTCATCACACATAAGACCATGGATCTTCGCCGATCTTCATCTAATCAAGATGGCCATACACGAGAGGGAATCACATCTCTCCCCGATGTGAAACTGGAAAAGCAGCCCAAGCCTAAAATAGTGCGACCTTGGGAATGCAGTCCTCGCAAACGTCAAACCCCAGATGCAGCTATCCAAAAGGTTTCGTCCAACCAAACTGCGTCACAAGCGACCTCGCAGCCTTCCAAGTTCAATGTCAACTACGCGCCACTTAATGACAGTGGTTATCTTAGTGATATCCCACTGAAATGCAATACATCTTTGCAAGCTCCAGGCTCTCAGAGCCATCGACGGAGTCTGGATATTCCCTCTGCGGCCAAATCACGCTACCTCAGTCGTAAAGCTGTCGACATGATGGAAGACTGGTACAGCAACAACTTTAATCATCCATACCCAAGCGATGATGTCGTCCGACAGATAGCACAGCAAGGAGACATCGACATTAACCAAGTCAAAAAGTGGATGGCCAACAAACGTGTTCGTTCTTACAACACTCTCTCCTTCAACGGCTCCATCCACCCGAAACGTCTCCGACGTCTGCAGAAGCAAACAAGCGCGAGACACCATCCTTACACCAGGACCTTTATCAGTCAACCTGAGAACAGTTTACAACTCCCTCTCGATGTCATCACCTCTCACAAGTCCACAGATGCACGGCCAACCCACACAGACCACAACGTCATGGCTCATCCACAGTACTTCTACGCAAGTGCCGTAGCTGCCTGGCCTGCCCTTCGACCTTTTGTTTTGTAGCCCATTTCTACGCAACTTGAGACTATTTATTCCTATGTATATATCGCTTGTATACAGCATGTGCTTGAACAGACATCACTATATAAATAAATTCATATGATATGGAACATTATGCTCTCAAACTTCTTATTTCACTACATATTCAATCCAAGCTCAATCTAAATTCACTAAGGCGACTCATTTGATCCAAATCATATTCTATCATAAATATTATCCAAAAACGGCCCATTTCCTTAAACGTTATTCAAACCATTTACCCTAAATGTTATTTATTAAATATACAGTCATTCAAGTAGAGTTAGATGTAGTTTCTCTTACTCGGTGTTGGCTATTGGCCACTTTTAGCCACTTCCATATTCTGCTATAGATTAGAAAATTCTTCATTGATTCGGAGCTCTATCTTCGGTAACATATCGAACAAGTACCACAGTTCTTTAACTCATGTCAGTGTGAAAAGCGTCATTAGTGCACATACAGTCCACAGTCCATCGCCTAAAAGCATCGCGCTCTATATCTGTCCATCACGTCAGCATCTTTACGGATAATGCTCCTCAAAGACCATATTCATTTAGTCTGGACAACGGCCTTGGATTCAGATTATTCACCATCACGCGAACAATCCCATATCTTACAATGTCACAAAAGCAATACTAACTTTGCCGAACAAGAAATACAAGCAAGGCGAACAATGCGCCTAACACCTTAGAAGGTTTATAGACACAAATAAACGCTAATAAAGCAACAACACGCTATTGATTGCAATTAGTGCTCGGTTCAAATCCATTCATCTATGATAACAATGAAGTAACGCCAAACGTGTCACCTGTTACTCACAGACTGTAACCGTTTGTTTTCGGAAGACAGGTTAAACAAAGCATCCTTGACACAACACTCACGCGATGCTCATCTGCCACCTTACGGTGGACTCAAGCTGACACTTCCAACACAAACTGTCCCCATAAATAGGACGGCTTTTCCTCTCCAGTCAGTACTTTCTTGCTGAAACTGCCCAGTGAACATCGAAATCTTCCACTATCACGCACATTGTTTGCTGTATCAACGGTATATTCATCAGACATAAGACCATGGATCTTCGCCGATCTTCATCCCATCAAGATGGCCATACACAAGAGGGAATCACATCTCTCCCCGATGTGAAACTGGAAAAGCAGCCCAAGCCTAAAATAGTGCGACCTTGGGAATGCAGTCCTCGCAAACGTCAAACCTCAGATGCAGCTATCCAAAAGGTTTCGTCCAACCAAACTGCGTCACAAGCGACCTCGCAGCCTTCCAAGTTCAATGTCAACTACGCGCTACCCGTCCGCTCTCCAGTTATCGAGGCAGCACGACACTGCTCCAAATCACCACTCAATGACAGTGGTTATCTTAGTGATATCCCACTGAAATGCAATACATCTTTGCAAGCTCCAGGCTATCAGTGCCATCGACGCAGTCTGGATATTCCCTCTGCGGCCAAATCACGCTACCTCAGTCGTAAAGCTGTCGACATGATGGAAGACTGGTACAGCAACAACTTTAATCATCCATACCCAAGCGATGATGTCGTCCGACAGATAGCACAGCAAGGAGAGATAGACATTAACCAAGCCAAAAAGTGGATGGCTAACAAACGTGTTCGTTCTTACAAGACTCTCTCCTTCAACGGCTCCATCCACCCGAAACGACTCCGACTTCTGCAGAAGCAAACAATCGCGAGACACCATCCTTACACCAGGACCTTTATCAGTCTTTCACTACATATTCAATCCAAGCTCAATCTAAATTCACTAAGACGACTCATTTGATCCAAATCATATTCTATCATAAATATTATCCAAAAACGGCCCATTTCCTTAAACGTTATTCAAACCATTTACCCTAAATGTTATTTATTAAATATACAGTCATTCAAGTAGAGTTAGATGTAGTTTCTCTTACTCGGTGTTGGCTATTGGCCACTTTTAGCCACTTCCATATTCTGCTATAGATTAGAAAATTCTTCATTGATTCGGAGCTCTATCTTCGCTAACATATCGAACAAGTACCATAGTTCTTTAACTCATGTCATTATGAAAAGCGTCATTAGTGCACATACAGTCCACAGTCCATCGCCTAAAAGCATCGCGCTCTATATCTGTCCATCACGTCAGCATCTTTACGGATAATGCTCCTCAAAGACCATATTCATTTAGTCTGGACAACGGCCTTGGATTCAGATTATTCACCATCACGCGAACAATCCCATATCTTACAATGTCACAAAAGCAATACTAACTTTGCCGAACAAGAAATACAAGCAAGGCGAACAATGCGCCTAACACCTTAGAAGGTTTATAGACACAAATAAACCCTAATAAAGCAACAACACGCTATTGATTGCAATTAGTGCTCGGTTCAAATCCATTCATCTATGATAACAATGAAGTAACGCCAAACGTGTCACCTGTTACTCACAGACTGTAACCGTTTGTTTTCGGAAGACAGGTTAAACAAAGAATCCTTGACACAACACTCACGCGATGCTCATCTGCCACCTTACGGTGGACTCAAGCTGACACTTTCAACACAAACTGTCCCCATAAATAGGACGGCTTTTCCTCTCCAGTCAGTACTTTCTTGCTGAAACTGCCCAGTGAACATCGAAATCTTCCACTATCACGCACATTGTTTGCTGTATCAACGATATATTCATCAGACATAAGACCATGGATTTTCGCCGACATTCATCCCACCAAGATGGCCATACACGAGAGGGAATCACATCTCTCCCCGATGTGAAACTGGAAAAGCAGCCCAAGCCTAAAATAGTGCGACCTTGGGAATGCAGTCCTCGCAAACGTCAAACCCCAGATGCAGCTATCCAAAAGGTTTCGTCCAACCAAACTGCGTCACAAGCGACCTCGCAGCCTTCCAAGTTCAATGTCAACTACGCGCTACCCGTCGGCTCTCTAGTTATCGAGGCAGCACGACACTGCTCCAAATCACCACTCAATGACAGTGGTTATCTTAGTGATATCCCACTGAAATGCAATACATCTTTGCAAGCTCCAGGCTCTCAGAGCCATCGACGGAGTCTGGATATTCCCTCTGCGGCCAAATCACGCTACCTCAGTCGTAAAGCTGTCGACATGATGCAAGACTGGTACAGCAACAACTTTAATCATCCATATCCAAGCGATGATGTCGTCCGACAGATAGCACAGCAAGGAGACATCGACATTAATCAAGTCAAAAAGTGGATGGCAAACAAACGTGTTCGTTCTTACAACACTCTCTCCTTCAACGGCTCCATCCACCCGAAACGTCTCCGACGTCTGCAGAAGCAAACAAGCGCGAGACACCATCCTTACACCAGGACCTTTATCAGTCAACCTGAGAACAGTTTACAACTCCCTCTCGATGTCATCACCTCTCACAAGTCCACAGATGCACGGCCAACCCACACAGACCACAACGTCATGGCTCATCCACAGTACTTCTACGCAGGTGCCGTAGCTGCCTGGCCTGCCCTTCGATCTTTTGTTTTGTAGTCCATTTCTACGCAACTTGAGACTATTTATTCCTATGTATATATCGCTTGTATACAGCATGTGCTTGAACAGACATCACTATATAAATAAATTCATATGATATGGAACATTATGCGCTAAAACTTCTTATTTCACTACATATTCAATCCAAGCTCAATCTAAATTCACTAAGGCGACTCATTTGATCCAAATCATATTCTATCATAAATATTATCCCAAAACGGCCCATTTCCTTAAACGTTATTCAAACCATTTACCCTAAATGTTATTTATTAAATATACAGTCATTCAAGTAGAGTTAGATGTAGTTTCTCTTACTCGGTGTTGGCTATTGGCCACTTTTAGCCACTTCCATATTCTGCTATAGATTAGAAAATTCTTCATTGATTCGGAGCTCTATCTTCGCTAACATATCGAACAAGTACCATAGTTCTTTAACTCATGTCAGTGTGAAAAGCGTCATTAGTGCACATACAGTCCACAGTCCATCGCCTAAAAGCATCGCGCTCTATATCTGTCCATCACGTCAGCATCTTTACGGATAATGCTCCTCAAAGACCATATTCATTTAGTCTGGACAACGGCCTTGGATTCAGATTATTCACCATCACGCGAACAATCCCATATCTTACAATGTCACAAAAGCAATACTAACTTTGCCGAACAAGAAATACAAGCAAGGCGAACAATGCGCCTAACACCTTAGAAGGTTTATAGACACAAATAAACCCTAATAAAGCAACAACACGCTATTGATTGCAATTAGTGCTCGGTTCAAATCCATTCATCTATGATAACAATGAAGTAACGCCAAACGTGTCACCTGTTACTCACAGACTGTAACCGTTTGTTTTCGGAAGACAGGTTAAACAAAGCATCCTTGACACAACACTCACGCGATGCTCATCTGCCACCTTACGGTGGACTCAAGCTGACACTTCCAACACAAACTGTCCCCATAAATAGGACGGCTTTTCCTCTCCAGTCAGTACTTTCTTGCTGAAACTGCCCAGTGAACATCGAAATCTTCCACTATCACGCACATTGTTTGCTGTATCAACGATATATTCATCACACATAAGACCATGGATCTTCGCCGATCTTCATCCCATCAAGATGGCCATACACAAGAGGGAATCACATCTCTCCCCGATGTGAAACTGGAAAAGCAGCCCAAGCCTAAAATAGTGCGACCTTGGGAATGCAGTCCTCGCAAACGTCAAACCTCAGATGCAGCTATCCAAAAGGTTTCGTCCAACCAAACTGCGTCACAAGCGACCTCGCAGCCTTCCAAGTTCAATGTCAACTACGCGCTACCCGTCCGCTCTCCAGTTATCGAGGCAGCACGACACTGCTCCAAATCACCACTCAATGACAGTGGTTATCTTAGTGATATCCCACTGAAATGCAATACATCTTTGCAAGCTCCAGGCTCTCAGTGCCATCGACGCAGTCTGGATATTCCCTCTGCGGCCAAATCACGCTACCTCAGTCGTAAAGCTGTCGACATGATGGAAGACTGGTACAGCAACAACTTTAATCATCCATACCCAAGCGATGATGTCGTCCGACAGATAGCACAGCAAGGAGAGATAGACATTAACCAAGCCAAAAAGTGGATGGCTAACAAACGTGTTCGTTCTTACAAGACTCTCTCCTTCAACGGCTCCATCCACCCGAAACGACTCCGACTTCTGCAGAAGCAAACAATCGCGAGACACCATCCTTACACCAGGACCTTTATCAGTCTTTCACTACATATTCAATCCAAGCTCAATGTAAATTCACTAAGACGACTCATTTGATCCAAATCATATTCTATCATAAATATTATCCAAAAACGGCCCATTTCCTTAAACGTTATTCAAACCATTTACCCTAAATGTTATTTATTAAATATACAGTCATTCAAGTAGAGTTAGATGTAGTTTCTCTTACTCGGTGTTGGCTATTGGCCACTTTTAGCCACTTCCATATTCTGCTATAGATTAGAAAATTCTTCATTGATTCGGAGCTCTATCTTCGGTAACATATCGAACAAGTACCACAGTTCTTTAACTCATGTCAGTGTGAAAAGCGTCATTAGTGCACATACAGTCCACAGTCCATCGCCTAAAAGCATCGCGCTCTATATCTGTCCATCACGTCAGCATCTTTACGGATAATGCTCCTCAAAGACCATATTCATTTAGTCTGGACAACGGCCTTGGATTCAGATTATTCACCATCACGCGAACAATCCCATATCTTACAATGTCACAAAAGCAATACTAACTTTGCCGAACAAGAAATACAAGCAAGGCGAACAATGCGCCTAACACCTTAGAAGGTTTATAGACACAAATAAACGCTAATAAAGCAACAACACGCTATTGATTGCAATTAGTGCTCGGTTCAAATCCATTCATCTATGATAACAATGAAGTAACGCCAAACGTGTCACCTGTTACTCACAGACTGTAACCGTTTGTTTTCGGAAGACAGGTTAAACAAAGCATCCTTGACACAACACTCACGCGATGCTCATCTGCCACCTTACGGTGGACTCAAGCTGACACTTCCAACACAAACTGTCCCCATAAATAGGACGGCTTTTCCTCTCCAGTCAGTACTTTCTTGCTGAAACTGCCCAGTGAACATCGAAATCTTCCACTATCACGCACATTGTTTGCTGTATCAACGGTATATTCATCAGACATAAGACCATGGATCTTCGCCGATCTTCATCCCATCAAGATGGCCATACACAAGAGGGAATCACATCTCTCCCCGATGTGAAACTGGAAAAGCAGCCCAAGCCTAAAATAGTGCGACCTTGGGAATGCAGTCCTCGCAAACGTCAAACCTCAGATGCAGCTATCCAAAAGGTTTCGTCCAACCAAACTGCGTCACAAGCGACCTCGCAGCCTTCCAAGTTCAATGTCAACTACGCGCTACCCGTCCGCTCTCCAGTTATCGAGGCAGCACGACACTGCTCCAAATCACCACTCAATGACAGTGGTTATCTTAGTGATATCCCACTGAAATGCAATACATCTTTGCAAGCTCCAGGCTATCAGTGCCATCGACGCAGTCTGGATATTCCCTCTGCGGCCAAATCACGCTACCTCAGTCGTAAAGCTGTCGACATGATGGAAGACTGGTACAGCAACAACTTTAATCATCCATACCCAAGCGATGATGTCGTCCGACAGATAGCACAGCAAGGAGAGATAGACATTAACCAAGCCAAAAAGTGGATGGCTAACAAACGTGTTCGTTCTTACAAGACTCTCTCCTTCAACGGCTCCATCCACCCGAAACGACTCCGACTTCTGCAGAAGCAAACAATCGCGAGACACCATCCTTACACCAGGACCTTTATCAGTCTTTCACTACATATTCAATCCAAGCTCAATCTAAATTCACTAAGACGACTCATTTGATCCAAATCATATTCTATCATAAATATTATCCAAAAACGGCCCATTTCCTTAAACGTTATTCAAACCATTTACCCTAAATGTTATTTATTAAATATACAGTCATTCAAGTAGAGTTAGATGTAGTTTCTCTTACTCGGTGTTGGCTATTGGCCACTTTTAGCCACTTCCATATTCTGCTATAGATTAGAAAATTCTTCATTGATTCGGAGCTCTATCTTCGCTAACATATCGAACAAGTACCATAGTTCTTTAACTCATGTCATTATGAAAAGCGTCATTAGTGCACATACAGTCCACAGTCCATCGCCTAAAAGCATCGCGCTCTATATCTGTCCATCACGTCAGCATCTTTACGGATAATGCTCCTCAAAGACCATATTCATTTAGTCTGGACAACGGCCTTGGATTCAGATTATTCACCATCACGCGAACAATCCCATATCTTACAATGTCACAAAAGCAATACTAACTTTGCCGAACAAGAAATACAAGCAAGGCGAACAATGCGCCTAACACCTTAGAAGGTTTATAGACACAAATAAACCCTAATAAAGCAACAACACGCTATTGATTGCAATTAGTGCTCGGTTCAAATCCATTCATCTATGATAACAATGAAGTAACGCCAAACGTGTCACCTGTTACTCACAGACTGTAACCGTTTGTTTTCGGAAGACAGGTTAAACAAAGAATCCTTGACACAACACTCACGCGATGCTCATCTGCCACCTTACGGTGGACTCAAGCTGACACTTTCAACACAAACTGTCCCCATAAATAGGACGGCTTTTCCTCTCCAGTCAGTACTTTCTTGCTGAAACTGCCCAGTGAACATCGAAATCTTCCACTATCACGCACATTGTTTGCTGTATCAACGATATATTCATCAGACATAAGACCATGGATTTTCGCCGACATTCATCCCACCAAGATGGCCATACACGAGAGGGAATCACATCTCTCCCCGATGTGAAACTGGAAAAGCAGCCCAAGCCTAAAATAGTGCGACCTTGGGAATGCAGTCCTCGCAAACGTCAAACCCCAGATGCAGCTATCCAAAAGGTTTCGTCCAACCAAACTGCGTCACAAGCGACCTCGCAGCCTTCCAAGTTCAATGTCAACTACGCGCTACCCGTCGGCTCTCTAGTTATCGAGGCAGCACGACACTGCTCCAAATCACCACTCAATGACAGTGGTTATCTTAGTGATATCCCACTGAAATGCAATACATCTTTGCAAGCTCCAGGCTCTCAGAGCCATCGACGGAGTCTGGATATTCCCTCTGCGGCCAAATCACGCTACCTCAGTCGTAAAGCTGTCGACATGATGCAAGACTGGTACAGCAACAACTTTAATCATCCATATCCAAGCGATGATGTCGTCCGACAGATAGCACAGCAAGGAGACATCGACATTAATCAAGTCAAAAAGTGGATGGCAAACAAACGTGTTCGTTCTTACAACACTCTCTCCTTCAACGGCTCCATCCACCCGAAACGTCTCCGACGTCTGCAGAAGCAAACAAGCGCGAGACACCATCCTTACACCAGGACCTTTATCAGTCAACCTGAGAACAGTTTACAACTCCCTCTCGATGTCATCACCTCTCACAAGTCCACAGATGCACGGCCAACCCACACAGACCACAACGTCATGGCTCATCCACAGTACTTCTACGCAGGTGCCGTAGCTGCCTGGCCTGCCCTTCGATCTTTTGTTTTGTAGTCCATTTCTACGCAACTTGAGACTATTTATTCCTATGTATATATCGCTTGTATACAGCATGTGCTTGAACAGACATCACTATATAAATAAATTCATATGATATGGAACATTATGCGCTAAAACTTCTTATTTCACTACATATTCAATCCAAGCTCAATCTAAATTCACTAAGGCGACTCATTTGATCCAAATCATATTCTATCATAAATATTATCCCAAAACGGCCCATTTCCTTAAACGTTATTCAAACCATTTACCCTAAATGTTATTTATTAAATATACAGTCATTCAAGTAGAGTTAGATGTAGTTTCTCTTACTCGGTGTTGGCTATTGGCCACTTTTAGCCACTTCCATATTCTGCTATAGATTAGAAAATTCTTCATTGATTCGGAGCTCTATCTTCGCTAACATATCGAACAAGTACCATAGTTCTTTAACTCATGTCAGTGTGAAAAGCGTCATTAGTGCACATACAGTCCACAGTCCATCGCCTAAAAGCATCGCGCTCTATATCTGTCCATCACGTCAGCATCTTTACGGATAATGCTCCTCAAAGACCATATTCATTTAGTCTGGACAACGGCCTTGGATTCAGATTATTCACCATCACGCGAACAATCCCATATCTTACAATGTCACAAAAGCAATACTAACTTTGCCGAACAAGAAATACAAGCAAGGCGAACAATGCGCCTAACACCTTAGAAGGTTTATAGACACAAATAAACCCTAATAAAGCAACAACACGCTATTGATTGCAATTAGTGCTCGGTTCAAATCCATTCATCTATGATAACAATGAAGTAACGCCAAACGTGTCACCTGTTACTCACAGACTGTAACCGTTTGTTTTCGGAAGACAGGTTAAACAAAGCATCCTTGACACAACACTCACGCGATGCTCATCTGCCACCTTACGGTGGACTCAAGCTGACACTTCCAACACAAACTGTCCCCATAAATAGGACGGCTTTTCCTCTCCAGTCAGTACTTTCTTGCTGAAACTGCCCAGTGAACATCGAAATCTTCCACTATCACGCACATTGTTTGCTGTATCAACGATATATTCATCACACATAAGACCATGGATCTTCGCCGATCTTCATCCCATCAAGATGGCCATACACAAGAGGGAATCACATCTCTCCCCGATGTGAAACTGGAAAAGCAGCCCAAGCCTAAAATAGTGCGACCTTGGGAATGCAGTCCTCGCAAACGTCAAACCTCAGATGCAGCTATCCAAAAGGTTTCGTCCAACCAAACTGCGTCACAAGCGACCTCGCAGCCTTCCAAGTTCAATGTCAACTACGCGCTACCCGTCCGCTCTCCAGTTATCGAGGCAGCACGACACTGCTCCAAATCACCACTCAATGACAGTGGTTATCTTAGTGATATCCCACTGAAATGCAATACATCTTTGCAAGCTCCAGGCTCTCAGTGCCATCGACGCAGTCTGGATATTCCCTCTGCGGCCAAATCACGCTACCTCAGTCGTAAAGCTGTCGACATGATGGAAGACTGGTACAGCAACAACTTTAATCATCCATACCCAAGCGATGATGTCGTCCGACAGATAGCACAGCAAGGAGAGATAGACATTAACCAAGCCAAAAAGTGGATGGCTAACAAACGTGTTCGTTCTTACAAGACTCTCTCCTTCAACGGCTCCATCCACCCGAAACGACTCCGACTTCTGCAGAAGCAAACAATCGCGAGACACCATCCTTACACCAGGACCTTTATCAGTCTTTCACTACATATTCAATCCAAGCTCAATGTAAATTCACTAAGACGACTCATTTGATCCAAATCATATTCTATCATAAATATTATCCAAAAACGGCCCATTTCCTTAAACGTTATTCAAACCATTTACCCTAAATGTTATTTATTAAATATACAGTCATTCAAGTAGAGTTAGATGTAGTTTCTCTTACTCGGTGTTGGCTATTGGCCACTTTTAGCCACTTCCATATTCTGCTATAGATTAGAAAATTCTTCATTGATTCGGAGCTCTATCTTCGCTAACATATCGAACAAGTACCATAGTTCTTTAACTCATGTCATTATGAAAAGCGTCATTAGTGCACATACAGTCCACAGTCCATCGCCTAAAAGCATCGCGCTCTATATCTGTCCATCACGTCAGCATCTTTACGGATAATGCTCCTCAAAGACCATATTCATTTAGTCTGGACAACGGCCTTGGATTCAGATTATTCACCATCACGCGAACAATCCCATATCTTACAATGTCACAAAAGCAATACTAACTTTGCCGAACAAGAAATACAAGTAAACCCTAATAAAGCAACAACACGCTATTGATTGCAATTAGTGCTCGGTTCAAATCCATTCATCTATGATAACAATGAAGTAACGCCAAACGTGTCACCTGTTACTCACAGACTGTAACCGTTTGTTTTCGGAAGACAGGTTAAACAAAGAATCCTTGACACAACACTCACGCGATGCTCATCTGCCACCTTACGGTGGACTCAAGCTGACACTTCCAACACAAACTGTCCCCATAAATAGGACGGCTTTTCCTCTCCAGTCAGTACTTTCTTGCTGAAACTGCCCAGTGAACATCGAAATCTTCCACTATCACGCACATTGTTTGCTGTATCAACGATATATTCATCAGACATAAGACCATGGATTTTCGCCGACATTCATCCCACCAAGATGGCCATACACGAGAGGGAATCACATCTCTCCCCGATGTGAAACTGGAAAAGCAGCCCAAGCCTAAAATAGTGCGACCTTGGGAATGCAGTCCTCGCAAACGTCAAACCCCAGATGCAGCTATCCAAAAGGTTTCGTCCAACCAAACTGCGTCACAAGCGACCTCGCAGCCTTCCAAGTTCAATGTCAACTACGCGCTACCCGTCGGCTCTCTAGTTATCGAGGCAGCACGACACTGCTCCAAATCACCACTCAATGACAGTGGTTATCTTAGTGATATCCCACTGAAATGCAATACATCTTTGCAAGCTCCAGGCTCTCAGAGCCATCGACGGAGTCTGGATATTCCCTCTGCGGCCAAATCACGCTACCTCAGTCGTAAAGCTGTCGACATGATGCAAGACTGGTACAGCAACAACTTTAATCATCCATACCCAAGCGATGATGTCGTCCGACAGATAGCACAGCAAGGAGACATCGACATTAATCAAGTCAAAAAGTGGATGGCAAACAAACGTGTTCGTTCTTACAACACTCTCTCCTTCAACGGCTCCATCCACCCGAAACGTCTCCGACGTCTGCAGAAGCAAACAAGCGCGAGACACCATCCTTACACCAGGACCTTTATCAGTCAACCTGAGAACAGTTTACAACTCCCTCTCGATGTCATCACCTCTCACAAGTCCACAGATGCACGGCCAACCCACACAGACCACAACGTCATGGCTCATCCACAGTACTTCTACGCAGGTGCCGTAGCTGCCTGGCCTGCCCTTTGATCTTTTGTTTTGTAGTCCATTTCTACGCAACTTGAGACTATTTATTCCTATGTATATATCGCTTGTATACAGCATGTGCTTGAACAGACATCACTATATAAATAAATTCATATGATATGGAACATTATGCGCTAAAACTTCTTATTTCACTACATATTCAATCCAAGCTCAATCTAAATTCACTAAGGCGACTCATTTGATCCAAATCATATTCTATCATAAATATTATCCCAAAACGGCCCATTTCCTTAAACGTTATTCAAACCATTTACCCTAAATGTTATTTAATAAATATACAGTCATTCAAGTAGAGTTAGATGTAGTTTCTCTTACTCGGTGTTGGCTATTGGCCACTTTTAGCCACTTCCATATTCTGCTATAGATTAGAAAATTCTTCATTGATTCGGAGCTCTATCTTCGCTAACATATCGAACAAGTACCATAGTTCTTTAACTCATGTCAGTGTGAAAAGCGTCATTAGTGCACATACAGTCCACAGTCCATCGCCTAAAAGCATCGCGCTCTATATCTGTCCATCACGTCAGCATCTTTACGGATAATGCTCCTCAAAGACCATATTCATTTAGTCTGGACAACGGCCTTGGATTCAGATTATTCACCATCACGCGAACAATCCCATATCTTACAATGTCACAAAAGCAATACTAACTTTGCCGAACAAGAAATACAAGCAAGGCGAACAATGCGCCTAACACCTTAGAAGGTTTATAGACACAAATAAACCCTAATAAAGCAACAACACGCTATTGATTGCAATTAGTGCTCGGTTCAAATCCATTCATCTATGATAACAATGAAGTAACGCCAAACGTGTCACCTGTTACTCACAGACTGTAACCGTTTGTTTTCGGAAGACAGGTTAAACAAAGCATCCTTGACACAACACTCACGCGATGCTCATCTGCCACCTTACGGTGGACTCAAGCTGACACTTCCAACACAAACTGTCCCCATAAATAGGACGGCTTTTCCTCTCCAGTCAGTACTTTCTTGCTGAAACTGCCCAGTGAACATCGAAATCTTCCACTATCACGCACATTGTTTGCTGTATCAACGATATATTCATCACACATAAGACCATGGATCTTCGCCGATCTTCATCCCATCAAGATGGCCATACACAAGAGGGAATCACATCTCTCCCCGATGTGAAACTGGAAAAGCAGCCCAAGCCTAAAATAGTGCGACCTTGGGAATGCAGTCCTCGCAAACGTCAAACCTCAGATGCAGCTATCCAAAAGGTTTCGTCCAACCAAACTGCGTCACAAGCGACCTCGCAGCCTTCCAAGTTCAATGTCAACTACGCGCTACCCGTCCGCTCTCCAGTTATCGAGGCAGCACGACACTGCTCCAAATCACCACTCAATGACAGTGGTTATCTTAGTGATATCCCACTGAAATGCAATACATCTTTGCAAGCTCCAGGCTCTCAGTGCCATCGACGCAGTCTGGATATTCCCTCTGCGGCCAAATCACGCTACCTCAGTCGTAAAGCTGTCGACATGATGGAAGACTGGTACAGCAACAACTTTAATCATCCATACCCAAGCGATGATGTCGTCCGACAGATAGCACAGCAAGGAGAGATAGACATTAACCAAGTCAAAAAGTGGATGGCTAACAAACGTGTTCGTTCTTACAACACTCTCTCCTTCAACGGCTCCATCCACCCGAAACGTCTCCGACGTCTGCAGAAGCAAACAAGCGCGAGACACCATCCTTACACCAGGACCTTTATCAGTCAACCTGAGAACAGTTTACAACTCCCTCTCGATGTCATCACCTCTCACAAGTCCACAGATGCACGGCCAATCCACACAGACCACAACGTCATGGCTCATCCACAGTACTTCTACGCAAGTGCCGTAGCTGCCTGGCCTGCCCTTCGACCTTTTGTTTTGTAGTCCATTTCTACGCAACTTGAGACTATTTATTCCTATGTATATATCGCTTGTATATAGCATGTGCTTGTACAGACATCACTATATAAATAAATTCATATGATATGGAACATTATGCTCTCAATCTTCTTATTTCACTACATTTTCAATCCAAGCTTAATCTAAATTCACTAAGGCGACTCATTTGATCCAAATCATATCCTATTATATATATTATCCACAAAGGGCCTAATTCCTCAAACGTTATTAAAACCATTTACCCTAAATGTTATTTATTAAATATACAGTGATTCAAGTAGAGTTAGATGTAGTTTCTCTTACTCGGTGTTGGCTTTTGGCCACTTTTAGCCACTTCCATATTCTGCTATAGATTAGAAAATTCTTCATTGATTCGGAGCTCTATCTTCGCTAACATATCGAACAAGTACCATAGTTCTTTAACTCATGTCAGTATGAAAAGCGTCATTAGTGCACATACAGTCCACAGTCCATCGCCTAAAAGCATCGCGCTCTATATCTGTCCATCACGTCAGCATCTTTACGGATAATGCTCCTCAAAGACCATATTCATTTATTCTGGACAACGGCCTTGGATTCAGATTATTCACCATCACGCGAACAATCCCATATCTTACAATGTCACAAAAGCAATACTAACTTTGCCGAACAAGAAATACAAGCAAGGCGAACAATGCGCCTAACACCTTAGAAGGTTTATAGACACAAATAAACCCTAATAAAGCAACAACACGCTATTGATTGCAATTAGTGCTCGGTTCAAATCCATTCATCTATGATAACAATGAAGTAACGCCAAACGTGTCACCTGTTACTCACAGACTGTAACCGTTTGTTTTCGGAAGACAGGTTAAACAAAGCATCCTTGACACAACACTCACGCGATGCTCATCTGCCACCTTACGGTGGACTCAAGCTGACACTTCCAACACAAACTGTCCCCATAAATAGGACGGCTTTTCCTCTCCAGTCAGTACTTTCTTGCTGAAACTGCCCAGTGAACATCGAAATCTTCCACTATCACGCACATTGTTTGCTGTATCAACGATATATTCATCACACATAAGACCATGGATCTTCGCCGATCTTCATCCCATCAAGATGGCCATACACAAGAGGGAATCACATCTCTCCCCGATGTGAAACTGGAAAAGCAGCCCAAGCCTAAAATAGTGCGACCTTGGGAATGCAGTCCTCGCAAACGTCAAACCTCAGATGCAGCTATCCAAAAGGTTTCGTCCAACCAAACTGCGTCACAAGCGACCTCGCAGCCTTCCAAGTTCAATGTCAACTACGCGCTACCCGTCGGCTCTCTAGTTATCGAGGCAGCACGACACTGCTCCAAATCACCACTCAATGACAGTGGTTATCTTAGTGATATCCCACTGAAATGCAATACATCTTTGCAAGCTCCAGGCTCTCAGAGCCATCGACGGAGTCTGGATATTCCCTCTGCGGCCAAATCACGCTACCTCAGTCGTAAAGCTGTCGACATGATGCAAGACTGGTACAGCAACAACTTTAATCATCCATACCCAAGCGATGATGTCGTCCGACAGATAGCACAGCAAGGAGACATCGACATTAATCAAGTCAAAAAGTGGATGGCAAACAAACGTGTTCGTTCTTACAACACTCTCTCCTTCAACGGCTCCATCCACCCGAAACGTCTCCGACGTCTGCAGAAGCAAACAAGCGCGAGACACCATCCTTACACCAGGACCTTTATCAGTCAACCTGAGAACAGTTTACAACTCCCTCTCGATGTCATCACCTCTCACAAGTCCACAGATGCACGGCCAACCCACACAGACCACAACGTCATGGCTCATCCACAGTACTTCTACGCAGGTGCCGTAGCTGCCTGGCCTGCCCTTCGATCTTTTGTTTTGTAGTCCATTTCTACGCAACTTGAGACTATTTATTCCTATGTATATATCGCTTGTATACAGCATGTGCTTGAACAGACATCACTATATAAATAAATTCATATGATATGGAACATTATGCGCTAAAACTTCTTATTTCACTACATATTCAATCCAAGCTCAATCTAAATTCACTAAGGCGACTCATTTGATCCAAATCATATTCTATCATAAATATTATCCCAAAACGGCCCATTTCCTTAAACGTTATTCAAACCATTTACCCTAAATGTTATTTATTAAATATACAGTCATTCAAGTAGAGTTAGATGTAGTTTCTCTTACTCGGTGTTGGCTATTGGCCACTTTTAGCCACTTCCATATTCTGCTATAGATTAGAAAATTCTTCATTGATTCGGAGCTCTATCTTCGCTAACATATCGAACAAGTACCATAGTTCTTTAACTCATGTCAGTGTGAAAAGCGTCATTAGTGCACATACAGTCCACAGTCCATCGCCTAAAAGCATCGCGCTCTATATCTGTCCATCACGTCAGCATCTTTACGGATAATGCTCCTCAAAGACCATATTCATTTAGTCTGGACAACGGCCTTGGATTCAGATTATTCACCATCACGCGAACAATCCCATATCTTACAATGTCACAAAAGCAATACTAACTTTGCCGAACAAGAAATACAAGCAAGGCGAACAATGCGCCTAACACCTTAGAAGGTTTATAGACACAAATAAACCCTAATAAAGCAACAACACGCTATTGATTGCAATTAGTGCTCGGTTCAAATCCATTCATCTATGATAACAATGAAGTAACGCCAAACGTGTCACCTGTTACTCACAGACTGTAACCGTTTGTTTTCGGAAGACAGGTTAAACAAAGCATCCTTGACACAACACTCACGCGATGCTCATCTGCCACCTTACGGTGGACTCAAGCTGACACTTCCAACACAAACTGTCCCCATAAATAGGACGGCTTTTCCTCTCCAGTCAGTACTTTCTTGCTGAAACTGCCCAGTGAACATCGAAATCTTCCACTATCACGCACATTGTTTGCTGTATCAACGATATATTCATCACACATAAGACCATGGATCTTCGCCGATCTTCATCCCATCAAGATGGCCATACACAAGAGGGAATCACATCTCTCCCCGATGTGAAACTGGAAAAGCAGCCCAAGCCTAAAATAGTGCGACCTTGGGAATGCAGTCCTCGCAAACGTCAAACCTCAGATGCAGCTATCCAAAAGGTTTCGTCCAACCAAACTGCGTCACAAGCGACCTCGCAGCCTTCCAAGTTCAATGTCAACTACGCGCTACCCGTCCGCTCTCCAGTTATCGAGGCAGCACGACACTGCTCCAAATCACCACTCAATGACAGTGGTTATCTTAGTGATATCCCACTGAAATGCAATACATCTTTGCAAGCTCCAGGCTCTCAGTGCCATCGACGCAGTCTGGATATTCCCTCTGCGGCCAAATCACGCTACCTCAGTCGTAAAGCTGTCGACATGATGGAAGACTGGTACAGCAACAACTTTAATCGTCCATACCCAAGCGATGATGTCGTCCGACAGATAGCACAGCAAGGAGAGATAGACATTAACCAAGTCAAAAAGTGGATGGCTAACAAACGTGTTCGTTCTTACAACACTCTCTCCTTCAACGGCTCCATCCACCCGAAACGTCTCCGACGTCTGCAGAAGCAAACAAGCGCGAGACACCATCCTTACACCAGGACCTTTATCAGTCAACCTGAGAACAGTTTACAACTCCCTCTCGATGTCATCACCTCTCACAAGTCCACAGATGCACGGCCAATCCACACAGACCACAACGTCATGGCTCATCCACAGTACTTCTACGCAAGTGCCGTAGCTGCCTGGCCTGCCCTTCGACCTTTTGTTTTGTAGTCCATTTCTACGCAACTTGAGACTATTTATTCCTATGTATATATCGCTTGTATATAGCATGTGCTTGTACAGACATCACTATATAAATAAATTCATATGATATGGAACATTATGCTCTCAATCTTCTTATTTCACTACATTTTCAATCCAAGCTTAATCTAAATTCACTAAGGCGACTCATTTGATCCAAATCATATCCTATTATATATATTATCCACAAAGGGCCTAATTCCTCAAACGTTATTAAAACCATTTACCCTAAATGTTATTTATTAAATATACAGTGATTCAAGTAGAGTTAGATGTAGTTTCTCTTACTCGGTGTTGGCTTTTGGCCACTTTTAGCCACTTCCATATTCTGCTATAGATTAGAAAATTCTTCATTGATTCGGAGCTCTATCTTCGCTAACATATCGAACAAGTACCATAGTTCTTTAACTCATGTCAGTATGAAAAGCGTCATTAGTGCACATACAGTCCACAGTCCATCGCCTAAAAGCATCGCGCTCTATATCTGTCCATCACGTCAGCATCTTTACGGATAATGCTCCTCAAAGACCATATTCATTTATTCTGGACAACGGCCTTGGATTCAGATTATTCACCATCACGCGAACAATCCCATATCTTACAATGTCACAAAAGCAATACTAACTTTGCCGAACAAGAAATACAAGCAAGGCGAACAATGCGCCTAACACCTTAGAAGGTTTATAGACACAAATAAACCCTAATAAAGCAACAACACGCTATTGATTGCAATTAGTGCTCGGTTCAAATCTATTCATCTATGATAACAATGAAGTAACGCCAAACGTGTCACCTGTTACTCACAGACTGTAACCGTTTGTTTTCGGAAGACAGGTTAAACAAAGCATCCTTGACACAACACTCACGCGATGCTCATCTGCCACCTTACGGTGGACTCAAGCTGACACTTCCAACACAAACTGTCCCCATAAATAGGACGGCTTTTCCTCTCCAGTCAGTACTTTCTTGCTGAAACTGCCCAGTGAACATCGAAATCTTCCACTATCACGCACATTGTTTGCTGTATCAACGATATATTCATCACACATAAGACCATGGATCTTCGCCGATCTTCATCCCATCAAGATGGCCATACACAAGAGGGAATCACATCTCTCCCCGATGTGAAACTGGAAAAGCAGCCCAAGCCTAAAATAGTGCGACCTTGGGAATGCAGTCCTCGCAAACGTCAAACCTCAGATGCAGCTATCCAAAAGGTTTCGTCCAACCAAACTGCGTCACAAGCGACCTCGCAGCCTTCCAAGTTCAATGTCAACTACGCGCTACCCGTCCGCTCTCCAGTTATCGAGGCAGCACGACACTGCTCCAAATCACCACTCAATGACAGTGGTTATCTTAGTGATATCCCACTGAAATGCAATACATCTTTGCAAGCTCCAGGCTCTCAGTGCCATCGACGCAGTCTGGATATTCCCTCTGCGGCCAAATCACGCTACCTCAGTCGTAAAGCTGTCGACATGATGGAAGACTGGTACAGCAACAACTTTAATCATCCATACCCAAGCGATGATGTCGTCCGACAGATAGCACAGCAAGGAGAGATAGACATTAACCAAGTCAAAAAGTGGATGGCCAACAAACGTGTTCGTTCTTACAACACTCTCTCCTTCAACGGCTCCATCCACCCGAAACGTCTCCGACGTCTGCAGAAGCAAACAAGCGCGAGACACCATCCTTACACCAGGACCTTTATCAGTCAACCTGAAAACAGTTTACAACTCCCTCTCGATGTCATCACCTCTCACAAGTCCACAGATGCACGGCCAACCCACACAGACCACAACGTCATGGCTCATCCACAGTACTTCTACGCAAGTGCCGTAGCTGCCTGGCCTGCCCTTCGACCTTTTGTTTTGTAGTCCATTTCTACGCAACTTGAGACTATTTATTCCTATGTATATATCGCTTGTATACAGCATGTGCTTGAACAGACATCACTATATAAATAAATTCATATGATATGGAACATTATGCTCTCAAACTTCTTATTTCACTACATATTCAATCCAAGCTCAATCTAAATTCACTAAGGCGACTCATTTGATCCAAATCATATTCTATCATAAATATTATCCAAAAACGGCCCATTTCCTTAAACGTTATTCAAACCATTTACCCTAAATGTTATTTATTAAATATACAGTCATTCAAGTAGAGTTAGATGTAGTTTCTCTTACTCGGTGTTGGCTATTGGCCACTTTTAGCCACTTCCATATTCTGCTATAGATTAGAAAATTCTTCATTGATTCGGAGCTCTATCTTCGCTAACATATCGAACAAGTACCATAGTTCTTTAACTCATGTCAGTATGAAAAGCGTCATTAGTGCACATACAGTCCACAGTCCATCGCCTAAAAGCATCGCGCTCTATATCTGTCCATCACGTCAGCATCTTTACGGATAATGCTCCTCAAAGACCATATTCATTTAGTCTGGACAACGGCCTTGGATTCAGATTATTCACCATCACGCGAACAATCCCATATCTTACAATGTCACAAAAGCAATACTAACTTTGCCGAACAAGAAATACAAGCAAGGCGAACAATGCGCCTAACACCTTAGAAGGTTTATAGACACAAATAAACCCTAATAAAGCAACAACACGCTATTGATTGCAATTAGTGCTCGGTTCAAATCCATTCATCTATGATAACAATGAAGTAACGCCAAACGTGTCACCTGTTACTCACAGACTGTAACCGTTTGTTTTCGGAAGACAGGTTAAACAAAGCATCCTTGACACAACACTCACGCGATGCTCATCTGCCACCTTACGGTGGACTCAAGTTGACACTTCCAACACAAACTGTCCCTATAAATAGGACGGCTTTTTCTCTCCAGTCAGTACTTTCTTGCTGAAACTGCCCAGTGAACATCGAAATCTTCCACTATCACGCACATTGTTTGCTGTATCAACGATATATTCATCAGACATAAGACCATGGATTTTCGCCGACATTCATCCCACCAAGATGGCCATACACGAGAGGGAATCACATCTCTCCCCGATGTGAAACTGGAAAAGCCGCCCAAGCCTAAAATAGTGCGACCTTGGGAATGCAGTCCTCGCAAACGTCAAACCCCAGATGCAGCTATCCAAAAGGTTTCGTCCAACCAAACTGCGTCACAAGCGACCTCGCAGCCTTCCAAGTTCAATGTCAACTACGCGCTACCCGTCGGCTCTCCAGTTATCGAGGCAGCACGACACTGCTCCAAATCACCACTCAATGACAGTGGTTATCTTAGTGATATCCCACTGAAATGCAATACATCTTTGCAAGCTCCAGGCTCTCAGTGCCATCGACGCAGTCTGGATATTCCCCCTGCGGCCAAATCACGCTACCTCAGTCGTAAAGCTGTCGACATGATGGAAGACTGGTACAGCAACAACTTTAATCATCCATACCCAAGCGATGATGTCGTCCGACAGATAGCACAGCAAGGAGACATCGACATTAACCAAGTCAAAAAGTGGATGGCTAACAAACGTGTTCGTTCTTACAACACTCTCTCCTTCAACGGCTCCATCCACCCGAAACGTCTCCGACGTCTGCAGAAGCAAACAAGCGCGAGACACCATCCTTACACCAGGACCTTTATCAGTCAACCTGAAAACAGTTTACAACTCCCTCTCGATGTCATCACCTCTCACAAGTCCACAGATGCACGGCCAACCCACACAGACCACAACGTCATGGCTTATCCACAGTACTTCTACGCAAGTGCCGTAGCTGCCTGGCCTGCCCTTTCGACCTTTTGTTTTGTAGTCCATTTCTACGCAACTTGAGACTATTTATTCCTATGTATATATCGCTTGTATACAGCATGTGCTTGAACAGACATCACTATATAAATAAATTCATATGATATGGAACATTATGCTCTCAAACTTCTTATTTCACTACATATTCAATCCAAGCTCAATCTAAATTCACTAAGGCGACTCATTTGATCCAAATCATATTCTAGCATAAATATTATCCAAAAAAGGCCCATTTCCTTAAACGTTATTAAAACCATTTACCCTAAATGTTATTTATTAAATATACAGTCAATCAAGTAGAGTTAGATGTAGTTTCTCTTACTCGGTGTTGGCTTTTGGCCACTTTTAGCCACTTCCATATTCTGCTATAGATTAGAAAATTCTTCATTGATTCGGAGCTCTATCTTCGCTAACATATCGAACAAGTACCATAGTTCTTTAACTCATGTCAGTATGAAAAGCGTCATTAGTGCACATACAGTCCACAGTCCATCGCCTAAAAGCATCGCGCTCTATCTCTGTCCATCACATCAGCATCTTTACGGATAATGCTCCTCAAAGACCATATTAATTTAGTCTGGACAACGGCCTTGGATTCAGATTATTCACCATCACGCGAACAATCCCATATCTTACAATGTCACAAAAGCAATACTAACTTTGCCGAACAAGAAATACAAGCAAGGCGAACAATACGCCTAACACCTTAGAAGGTTTATAGACACAAATAAACCCTAATAAAGCAACAACACGCTATTGATTGCAATTAGTGCTCGGTTCAAATCTATTCATCTATGATAACAATGAAGTAACGCCAAACGTGTCACCTGTTACTCACAGACTGTAACCGTTTGTTTTCGGAAGACAGGTTAAACAAAGCATCCTTGACACAACACTCACGCGATGCTCATCTGCCACCTTACGGTGGACTCAAGCTGACACTTCCAACACAAACTGTCCCCATAAATAGGACGGCTTTTCCACTCCAGTCAGTACTTTCTTGCTGAAACTGCCCAGTGAACATCGAAATCTTCCACTATCACGCACATTGTTTGCTGTATCAACGATATAATCATCAGACATAAGACCATGGATTTTCGCCGACATTCATCCCACCAAGATGGCCTTACACGAGAGGGAATCACATCTCTCCCCGATGTGAAACTGGAAAAGCCGCCCAAGCCTAAAATAGTGCGACCTTGGGAATGCAGTCCTCGCAAACCTCAAACCTCAGATGCAGCTATCCAAAAGGTTTCGTCCAACCAAACTGCGTCACAAGCGACCTCGCAGCCTTCCAAGTTCAATGTCAACTACGCGCTACCCGTCGGCTCTCCAGTTATCGAGGCAGCACGACACTGCTCCAAATCACCACTCAATGACAGTGGTTATCTTAGTGATATCCCACTGAAATGCAATACACCTTTGCAAGCTCCAGGCTCTCAGAGCCATCGACGCAGTCTGGATATTCCCTCTGCGGCCAAATCACGCTACCTCAGTCGTAAAGCTGTCGACATGATGGAAGACTGGTACAGCAACAACTTTAATCATCCATACCCAAGCGATGATGTCGTCCGACAGATAGCACAGCAAGGAGAGATAGACATTAACCAAGTCAAAAAGTGGATGGCTAACAAACGTGTTCGTTCTTACAAGACTCTCTCCTTCAACGGCTCCATCCACCCGAAACGTCTCCGACTTCTGCAGAAGCAAACAATCGCGAGACACCATCCTTACACCAGGACCTTTATCAGTCTTTCACTACATATTCAATCCAAGCTCAATCTAAATTCACTAAGACGACTCATTTGATCCAAATCATATTCTATCATAAATATTATCCAAAAACGGCCCATTTCCTTAAACGTTATTCAAACCATTTACCCTAAATGTTATTTATTAAATATACAGTCATTCAAGTAGAGTTAGATGTAGTTTCTCTTACTCGGTGTTGGCTATTGGCCACTTTTAGCCACTTCCATATTCTGCTATAGATTAGAAAATTCTTCATTGATTCGGAGCTCTATCTTCGCTAACATATCGAACAAGTACCATAGTTCTTTAACTCATGTCATTATGAAAAGCGTCATTAGTGCACATACAGTCCACAGTCCATCGCCTAAAAGCATCGCGCTCTATATCTGTCCATCACGTCAGCATCTTTACGGATAATGCTCCTCAAAGACCATATTCATTTAGTCTGGACAACGGCCTTGGATTCAGATTATTCACCATCACGCGAACAATCCCATATCTTACAATGTCACAAAAGCAATACTAACTTTGCCGAACAAGAAATACAAGTAAACCCTAATAAAGCAACAACACGCTATTGATTGCAATTAGTGCTCGGTTCAAATCCATTCATCTATGATAACAATGAAGTAACGCCAAACGTGTCACCTGTTACTCACAGACTGTAACCGGTTGTTTTCGGAAGACAGGTTAAACAAAGAATCCTTGACACAACACTCACGCGATGCTCATCTGCCACCTTACGGTGGACTCAAGCTGACACTTCCAACACAAACTGTCCCCATAAATAGGACGGCTTTTCCTCTCCAGTCAGTACTTTCTTGCTGAAACTGCCCAGTGAACATCGAAATCTTCCACTATCACGCACATTGTTTGCTGTATCAACGATATATTCATCAGACATAAGACCATGGATTTTCGCCGACATTCATCCCACCAAGATGGCCATACACGAGAGGGAATCACATCTCTCCCCGATGTGAAACTGGAAAAGCAGCCCAAGCCTAAAATAGTGCGACCTTGGGAATGCAGTCCTCGCAAACGTCAAACCCCAGATGCAGCTATCCAAAAGGTTTCGTCCAACCAAACTGCGTCACAAGCGACCTCGCAGCCTTCCAAGTTCAATGTCAACTACGCGCTACCCGTCGGCTCTCTAGTTATCGAGGCAGCACGACACTGCTCCAAATCACCACTCAATGACAGTGGTTATCTTAGTGATATCCCACTGAAATGCAATACATCTTTGCAAGCTCCAGGCTCTCAGAGCCATCGACGGAGTCTGGATATTCCCTCTGCGGCCAAATCACGCTACCTCAGTCGTAAAGCTGTCGACATGATGCAAGACTGGTACAGCAACAACTTTAATCATCCATACCCAAGCGATGATGTCGTCCGACAGATAGCACAGCAAGGAGACATCGACATTAATCAAGTCAAAAAGTGGATGGCAAACAAACGTGTTCGTTCTTACAACACTCTCTCCTTCAACGGCTCCATCCACCCGAAACGTCTCCGACGTCTGCAGAAGCAAACAAGCGCGAGACACCATCCTTACACCAGGACCTTTATCAGTCAACCTGAGAACAGTTTACAACTCCCTCTCGATGTCATCACCTCTCACAAGTCCACAGATGCACGGCCAACCCACACAGACCACAACGTCATGGCTCATCCACAGTACTTCTACGCAGGTGCCGTAGCTGCCTGGCCTGCCCTTCGATCTTTTGTTTTGTAGTCCATTTCTACGCAACTTGAGACTATTTATTCCTATGTATATATCGCTTGTATACAGCATGTGCTTGAACAGACATCACTATATAAATAAATTCATATGATATGGAACATTATGCGCTAAAACTTCTTATTTCACTACATATTCAATCCAAGCTCAATCTAAATTCACTAAGGCGACTCATTTGATCCAAATCATATTCTATCATAAATATTATCCCAAAACGGCCCATTTCCTTAAACGTTATTCAAACCATTTACCCTAAATGTTATTTAATAAATATACAGTCATTCAAGTAGAGTTAGATGTAGTTTCTCTTACTCGGTGTTGGCTATTGGCCACTTTTAGCCACTTCCATATTCTGCTATAGATTAGAAAATTCTTCATTGATTCGGAGCTCTATCTTCGCTAACATATCGAACAAGTACCATAGTTCTTTAACTCATGTCAGTGTGAAAAGCGTCATTAGTGCACATACAGTCCACAGTCCATCGCCTAAAAGCATCGCGCTCTATATCTGTCCATCACGTCAGCATCTTTACGGATAATGCTCCTCAAAGACCATATTCATTTAGTCTGGACAACGGCCTTGGATTCAGATTATTCACCATCACGCGAACAATCCCATATCTTACAATGTCACAAAAGCAATACTAACTTTGCCGAACAAGAAATACAAGCAAGGCGAACAATGCGCCTAACACCTTAGAAGGTTTATAGACACAAATAAACCCTAATAAAGCAACAACACGCTATTGATTGCAATTAGTGCTCGGTTCAAATCCATTCATCTATGATAACAATGAAGTAACGCCAAACGTGTCACCTGTTACTCACAGACTGTAACCGTTTGTTTTCGGAAGACAGGTTAAACAAAGCATCCTTGACACAACACTCACGCGATGCTCATCTGCCACCTTACGGTGGACTCAAGCTGACACTTCCAACACAAACTGTCCCCATAAATAGGACGGCTTTTCCTCTCCAGTCAGTACTTTCTTGCTGAAACTGCCCAGTGAACATCGAAATCTTCCACTATCACGCACATTGTTTGCTGTATCAACGATATATTCATCACACATAAGACCATGGATCTTCGCCGATCTTCATCCCATCAAGATGGCCATACACAAGAGGGAATCACATCTCTCCCCGATGTGAAACTGGAAAAGCAGCCCAAGCCTAAAATAGTGCGACCTTGGGAATGCAGTCCTCGCAAACGTCAAACCTCAGATGCAGCTATCCAAAAGGTTTCGTCCAACCAAACTGCGTCACAAGCGACCTCGCAGCCTTCCAAGTTCAATGTCAACTACGCGCTACCCGTCCGCTCTCCAGTTATCGAGGCAGCACGACACTGCTCCAAATCACCACTCAATGACAGTGGTTATCTTAGTGATATCCCACTGAAATGCAATACATCTTTGCAAGCTCCAGGCTCTCAGTGCCATCGACGCAGTCTGGATATTCCCTCTGCGGCCAAATCACGCTACCTCAGTCGTAAAGCTGTCGACATGATGGAAGACTGGTACAGCAACAACTTTAATCATCCATACCCAAGCGATGATGTCGTCCGACAGATAGCACAGCAAGGAGAGATAGACATTAACCAAGTCAAAAAGTGGATGGCTAACAAACGTGTTCGTTCTTACAACACTCTCTCCTTCAACGGCTCCATCCACCCGAAACGTCTCCGACGTCTGCAGAAGCAAACAAGCGCGAGACACCATCCTTACACCAGGACCTTTATCAGTCAACCTGAGAACAGTTTACAACTCCCTCTCGATGTCATCACCTCTCACAAGTCCACAGATGCACGGCCAATCCACACAGACCACAACGTCATGGCTCATCCACAGTACTTCTACGCAAGTGCCGTAGCTGCCTGGCCTGCCCTTCGACCTTTTGTTTTGTAGTCCATTTCTACGCAACTTGAGACTATTTATTCCTATGTATATATCGCTTGTATATAGCATGTGCTTGTACAGACATCACTATATAAATAAATTCATATGATATGGAACATTATGCTCTCAATCTTCTTATTTCACTACATTTTCAATCCAAGCTTAATCTAAATTCACTAAGGCGACTCATTTGATCCAAATCATATCCTATTATATATATTATCCACAAAGGGCCTAATTCCTCAAACGTTATTAAAACCATTTACCCTAAATGTTATTTATTAAATATACAGTGATTCAAGTAGAGTTAGATGTAGTTTCTCTTACTCGGTGTTGGCTTTTGGCCACTTTTAGCCACTTCCATATTCTGCTATAGATTAGAAAATTCTTCATTGATTCGGAGCTCTATCTTCGCTAACATATCGAACAAGTACCATAGTTCTTTAACTCATGTCAGTATGAAAAGCGTCATTAGTGCACATACAGTCCACAGTCCATCGCCTAAAAGCATCGCGCTCTATATCTGTCCATCACGTCAGCATCTTTACGGATAATGCTCCTCAAAGACCATATTCATTTATTCTGGACAACGGCCTTGGATTCAGATTATTCACCATCACGCGAACAATCCCATATCTTACAATGTCACAAAAGCAATACTAACTTTGCCGAACAAGAAATACAAGCAAGGCGAACAATGCGCCTAACACCTTAGAAGGTTTATAGACACAAATAAACCCTAATAAAGCAACAACACGCTATTGAATGCAATTAGTGCTCGGTTCAAATCCATTCATCTATGATAACAATGAAGTAACGCCAAACGTGTCACCTGTTACTCACAGACTGTAACCGTTTGTTTTCGGAAGACAGGTTAAACAAAGCATCCTTGACACAACACTCACGCGATGCTCATCTGCCACCTTACGGTGGACTCAAGCTGACACTTCCAACACAAACTGTCCCCATAAATAGGACGGCTTTTCCTCTCCAGTCAGTACTTTCTTGCTGAAACTGCCCAGTGAACATCGAAATCTTCCACTATCACGCACATTGTTTGCTGTATCAACGATATATTCATCACACATAAGACCATGGATCTTCGCCGATCTTCATCCCATCAAGATGGCCATACACAAGAGGGAATCACATCTCTCCCCGATGTGAAACTGGAAAAGCAGCCCAAGCCTAAAATAGTGCGACCTTGGGAATGCAGTCCTCGCAAACGTCAAACCTCAGATGCAGCTATCCAAAAGGTTTCGTCCAACCAAACTGCGTCACAAGCGACCTCGCAGCCTTCCAAGTTCAATGTCAACTACGCGCTACCCGTCGGCTCTCTAGTTATCGAGGCAGCACGACACTGCTCCAAATCACCACTCAATGACAGTGGTTATCTTAGTGATATCCCACTGAAATGCAATACATCTTTGCAAGCTCCAGGCTCTCAGAGCCATCGACGGAGTCTGGATATTCCCTCTGCGGCCAAATCACGCTACCTCAGTCGTAAAGCTGTCGACATGATGCAAGACTGGTACAGCAACAACTTTAATCATCCATACCCAAGCGATGATGTCGTCCGACAGATAGCACAGCAAGGAGACATCGACATTAATCAAGTCAAAAAGTGGATGGCAAACAAACGTGTTCGTTCTTACAACACTCTCTCCTTCAACGGCTCCATCCACCCGAAACGTCTCCGACGTCTGCAGAAGCAAACAAGCGCGAGACACCATCCTTACACCAGGACCTTTATCAGTCAACCTGAGAACAGTTTACAACTCCCTCTCGATGTCATCACCTCTCACAAGTCCACAGATGCACGGCCAACCCACACAGACCACAACGTCATGGCTCATCCACAGTACTTCTACGCAGGTGCCGTAGCTGCCTGGCCTGCCCTTCGATCTTTTGTTTTGTAGTCCATTTCTACGCAACTTGAGACTATTTATTCCTATGTATATATCGCTTGTATACAGCATGTGCTTGAACAGACATCACTATATAAATAAATTCATATGATATGGAACATTATGCGCTAAAACTTCTTATTTCACTACATATTCAATCCAAGCTCAATCTAAATTCACTAAGGCGACTCATTTGATCCAAATCATATTCTATCATAAATATTATCCCAAAACGGCCCATTTCCTTAAACGTTATTCAAACCATTTACCCTAAATGTTATTTATTAAATATACAGTCATTCAAGTAGAGTTAGATGTAGTTTCTCTTACTCGGTGTTGGCTATTGGCCACTTTTAGCCACTTCCATATTCTGCTATAGATTAGAAAATTCTTCATTGATTCGGAGCTCTATCTTCGCTAACATATCGAACAAGTACCATAGTTCTTTAACTCATGTCAGTGTGAAAAGCGTCATTAGTGCACATACAGTCCACAGTCCATCGCCTAAAAGCATCGCGCTCTATATCTGTCCATCACGTCAGCATCTTTACGGATAATGCTCCTCAAAGACCATATTCATTTAGTCTGGACAACGGCCTTGGATTCAGATTATTCACCATCACGCGAACAATCCCATATCTTACAATGTCACAAAAGCAATACTAACTTTGCCGAACAAGAAATACAAGCAAGGCGAACAATGCGCCTAACACCTTAACACCTTAGAAGGTTTATAGACACAAATAAACCCTAATAAAGCAACAACACGCTATTGATTGCAATTAGTGCTCGGTTCAAATCCATTCATCTATGATAACAATGAAGTAACGCCAAACGTGTCACCTGTTACTCACAGACTGTAACCGTTTGTTTTCGGAAGACAGGTTAAACAAAGCATCCTTGACACAACACTCACGCGATGCTCATCTGCCACCTTACGGTGGACTCAAGCTGACACTTCCAACACAAACTGTCCCCATAAATAGGACGGCTTTTCCTCTCCAGTCAGTACTTTCTTGCTGAAACTGCCCAGTGAACATCGAAATCTTCCACTATCACGCACATTGTTTGCTGTATCAACGATATATTCATCACACATAAGACCATGGATCTTCGCCGATCTTCATCCCATCAAGATGGCCATACACAAGAGGGAATCACATCTCTCCCCGATGTGAAACTGGAAAAGCAGCCCAAGCCTAAAATAGTGCGACCTTGGGAATGCAGTCCTCGCAAACGTCAAACCTCAGATGCAGCTATCCAAAAGGTTTCGTCCAACCAAACTGCGTCACAAGCGACCTCGCAGCCTTCCAAGTTCAATGTCAACTACGCGCTACCCGTCGGCTCTCCAGTTATCGAGGCAGCACGACACTGCTCCAAATCACCACTCAATGACAGTGGTTATCTTAGTGATATCCCACTGAAATGCAATACATCTTTGCAAGCTCCAGGCTCTCAGTGCCATCGACGCAGTCTGGATATTCCCCCTGCGGCCAAATCACGCTACCTCAGTCGTAAAGCTGTCGACATGATGGAAGACTGGTACAGCAACAACTTTAATCATCCATACCCAAGCGATGATGTCGTCCGACAGATAGCACAGCAAGGAGACATCGACATTAACCAAGTCAAAAAGTGGATGGCTAACAAACGTGTTCGTTCTTACAACACTCTCTCCTTCAACGGCTCCATCCACCCGAAACGTCTCCGACGTCTGCAGAAGCAAACAAGCGCGAGACACCATCCTTACACCAGGACCTTTATCAGTCAACCTGAGAACAGTTTACAACTCCCTCTCGATGTCATCACCTCTCACAAGTCCACAGATGCACGGCCAATCCACACAGACCACAACGTCATGGCTCATCCACAGTACTTCTACGCAAGTGCCGTAGCTGCCTGGCCTGCCCTTCGACCTTTTGTTTTGTAGTCCATTTCTACGCAACTTGAGACTATTTATTCCTATGTATATATCGCTTGTATATAGCATGTGCTTGTACAGACATCACTATATAAATAAATTCATATGATATGGAACATTATGCTCTCAATCTTCTTATTTCACTACATTTTCAATCCAAGCTTAATCTAAATTCACTAAGGCGACTCATTTGATCCAAATCATATCCTATTATATATATTATCCACAAAGGGCCTAATTCCTCAAACGTTATTAAAACCATTTACCCTAAATGTTATTTATTAAATATACAGTGATTCAAGTAGAGTTAGATGTAGTTTCTCTTACTCGGTGTTGGCTTTTGGCCACTTTTAGCCACTTCCATATTCTGCTATAGATTAGAAAATTCTTCATTGATTCGGAGCTCTATCTTCGCTAACATATCGAACAAGTACCATAGTTCTTTAACTCATGTCAGTATGAAAAGCGTCATTAGTGCACATACAGTCCACAGTCCATCGCCTAAAAGCATCGCGCTCTATATCTGTCCATCACGTCAGCATCTTTACGGATAATGCTCCTCAAAGACCATATTCATTTATTCTGGACAACGGCCTTGGATTCAGATTATTCACCATCACGCGAACAATCCCATATCTTACAATGTCACAAAAGCAATACTAACTTTGCCGAACAAGAAATACAAGCAAGGCGAACAATGCGCCTAACACCTTAGAAGGTTTATAGACACAAATAAACCCTAATAAAGCAACAACACGCTATTGATTGCAATTAGTGCTCGGTTCAAATCCATTCATCTATGATAACAATGAAGTAACGCCAAACGTGTCACCTGTTACTCACAGACTGTAACCGTTTGTTTTCGGAAGACAGGTTAAACAAAGCATCCTTGACACAACACTCACGCGATGCTCATCTGCCACCTTACGGTGGACTCAAGCTGACACTTCCAACACAAACTGTCCCCATAAATAGGACGGCTTTTCCTCTCCAGTCAGTACTTTCTTGCTGAAACTGCCCAGTGAACATCGAAATCTTCCACTATCACGCACATTGTTTGCTGTATCAACGATATATTCATCACACATAAGACCATGGATCTTCGCCGATCTTCATCCCATCAAGATGGCCATACACAAGAGGGAATCACATCTCTCCCCGATGTGAAACTGGAAAAGCAGCCCAAGCCTAAAATAGTGCGACCTTGGGAATGCAGTCCTCGCAAACGTCAAACCTCAGATGCAGCTATCCAAAAGGTTTCGTCCAACCAAACTGCGTCACAAGCGACCTCGCAGCCTTCCAAGTTCAATGTCAACTACGCGCTACCCGTCGGCTCTCCAGTTATCGAGGCAGCACGACACTGCTCCAAATCACCACTCAATGACAGTGGTTATCTTAGTGATATCCCACTGAAATGCAATACATCTTTGCAAGCTCCAGGCTCTCAGTGCCATCGACGCAGTCTGGATATTCCCTCTGCGGCCAAATCACGCTACCTCAGTCGTAAAGCTGTCGACATGATGGAAGACTGGTACAGCAACAACTTTAATCATCCATACCCAAGCGATGATGTCGTCCGACAGATAGCACAGCAAGGAGAGATAGACATTAACCAAGTCAAAAAGTGGATGGCTAACAAACGTGTTCGTTCTTACAACACTCTCTCCTTCAACGGCTCCATCCACCCGAAACGTCTCCGACGTCTGCAGAAGCAAACAAGCGCGAGACACCATCCTTACACCAGGACCTTTATCAGTCAACCTGAGAACAGTTTACAACTCCCTCTCGATGTCATCACCTCTCACAAGTCCACAGATGCACGGCCAATCCACACAGACCACAACGTCATGGCTCATCCACAGTACTTCTACGCAAGTGCCGTAGCTGCCTGGCCTGCCCTTCGACCTTTTGTTTTGTAGTCCATTTCTACGCAACTTGAGACTATTTATTCCTATGTATATATCGCTTGTATATAGCATGTGCTTGTACAGACATCACTATATAAATAAATTCATATGATATGGAACATTATGCTCTCAATCTTCTTATTTCACTACATTTTCAATCCAAGCTTAATCTAAATTCACTAAGGCGACTCATTTGATCCAAATCATATCCTATTATATATATTATCCACAAAGGGCCTAATTCCTCAAACGTTATTAAAACCATTTACCCTAAATGTTATTTATTAAATATACAGTGATTCAAGTAGAGTTAGATGTAGTTTCTCTTACTCGGTGTTGGCTTTTGGCCACTTTTAGCCACTTCCATATTCTGCTATAGATTAGAAAATTCTTCATTGATTCGGAGCTCTATCTTCGCTAACATATCGAACAAGTACCATAGTTCTTTAACTCATGTCAGTATGAAAAGCGTCATTAGTGCACATACAGTCCACAGTCCATCGCCTAAAAGCATCGCGCTCTATATCTGTCCATCACGTCAGCATCTTTACGGATAATGCTCCTCAAAGACCATATTCATTTATTCTGGACAACGGCCTTGGATTCAGATTATTCACCATCACGCGAACAATCCCATATCTTACAATGTCACAAAAGCAATACTAACTTTGCCGAACAAGAAATACAAGCAAGGCGAACAATGCGCCTAACACCTTAGAAGGTTTATAGACACAAATAAACCCTAATAAAGCAACAACACGCTATTGAATGCAATTAGTGCTCGGTTCAAATCCATTCATCTATGATAACAATGAAGTAACGCCAAACGTGTCACCTGTTACTCACAGACTGTAACCGTTTGTTTTCGGAAGACAGGTTAAACAAAGCATCCTTGACACAACACTCACGCGATGCTCATCTGCCACCTTACGGTGGACTCAAGCTGACACTTCCAACACAAACTGTCCCCATAAATAGGACGGCTTTTCCTCTCCAGTCAGTACTTTCTTGCTGAAACTGCCCAGTGAACATCGAAATCTTCCACTATCACGCACATTGTTTGCTGTATCAACGATATATTCATCACACATAAGACCATGGATCTTCGCCGATCTTCATCCCATCAAGATGGCCATACACAAGAGGGAATCACATCTCTCCCCGATGTGAAACTGGAAAAGCAGCCCAAGCCTAAAATAGTGCGACCTTGGGAATGCAGTCCTCGCAAACGTCAAACCTCAGATGCAGCTATCCAAAAGGTTTCGTCCAACCAAACTGCGTCACAAGCGACCTCGCAGCCTTCCAAGTTCAATGTCAACTACGCGCTACCCGTCGGCTCTCTAGTTATCGAGGCAGCACGACACTGCTCCAAATCACCACTCAATGACAGTGGTTATCTTAGTGATATCCCACTGAAATGCAATACATCTTTGCAAGCTCCAGGCTCTCAGAGCCATCGACGGAGTCTGGATATTCCCTCTGCGGCCAAATCACGCTACCTCAGTCGTAAAGCTGTCGACATGATGCAAGACTGGTACAGCAACAACTTTAATCATCCATACCCAAGCGATGATGTCGTCCGACAGATAGCACAGCAAGGAGACATCGACATTAATCAAGTCAAAAAGTGGATGGCAAACAAACGTGTTCGTTCTTACAACACTCTCTCCTTCAACGGCTCCATCCACCCGAAACGTCTCCGACGTCTGCAGAAGCAAACAAGCGCGAGACACCATCCTTACACCAGGACCTTTATCAGTCAACCTGAGAACAGTTTACAACTCCCTCTCGATGTCATCACCTCTCACAAGTCCACAGATGCACGGCCAACCCACACAGACCACAACGTCATGGCTCATCCACAGTACTTCTACGCAGGTGCCGTAGCTGCCTGGCCTGCCCTTCGATCTTTTGTTTTGTAGTCCATTTCTACGCAACTTGAGACTATTTATTCCTATGTATATATCGCTTGTATACAGCATGTGCTTGAACAGACATCACTATATAAATAAATTCATATGATATGGAACATTATGCGCTAAAACTTCTTATTTCACTACATATTCAATCCAAGCTCAATCTAAATTCACTAAGGCGACTCATTTGATCCAAATCATATTCTATCATAAATATTATCCCAAAACGGCCCATTTCCTTAAACGTTATTCAAACCATTTACCCTAAATGTTATTTATTAAATATACAGTCATTCAAGTAGAGTTAGATGTAGTTTCTCTTACTCGGTGTTGGCTATTGGCCACTTTTAGCCACTTCCATATTCTGCTATAGATTAGAAAATTCTTCATTGATTCGGAGCTCTATCTTCGCTAACATATCGAACAAGTACCATAGTTCTTTAACTCATGTCAGTGTGAAAAGCGTCATTAGTGCACATACAGTCCACAGTCCATCGCCTAAAAGCATCGCGCTCTATATCTGTCCATCACGTCAGCATCTTTACGGATAATGCTCCTCAAAGACCATATTCATTTAGTCTGGACAACGGCCTTGGATTCAGATTATTCACCATCACGCGAACAATCCCATATCTTACAATGTCACAAAAGCAATACTAACTTTGCCGAACAAGAAATACAAGCAAGGCGAACAATGCGCCTAACACCTTAACACCTTAGAAGGTTTATAGACACAAATAAACCCTAATAAAGCAACAACACGCTATTGATTGCAATTAGTGCTCGGTTCAAATCCATTCATCTATGATAACAATGAAGTAACGCCAAACGTGTCACCTGTTACTCACAGACTGTAACCGTTTGTTTTCGGAAGACAGGTTAAACAAAGCATCCTTGACACAACACTCACGCGATGCTCATCTGCCACCTTACGGTGGACTCAAGCTGACACTTCCAACACAAACTGTCCCCATAAATAGGACGGCTTTTCCTCTCCAGTCAGTACTTTCTTGCTGAAACTGCCCAGTGAACATCGAAATCTTCCACTATCACGCACATTGTTTGCTGTATCAACGATATATTCATCACACATAAGACCATGGATCTTCGCCGATCTTCATCCCATCAAGATGGCCATACACAAGAGGGAATCACATCTCTCCCCGATGTGAAACTGGAAAAGCAGCCCAAGCCTAAAATAGTGCGACCTTGGGAATGCAGTCCTCGCAAACGTCAAACCTCAGATGCAGCTATCCAAAAGGTTTCGTCCAACCAAACTGCGTCACAAGCGACCTCGCAGCCTTCCAAGTTCAATGTCAACTACGCGCTACCCGTCGGCTCTCCAGTTATCGAGGCAGCACGACACTGCTCCAAATCACCACTCAATGACAGTGGTTATCTTAGTGATATCCCACTGAAATGCAATACATCTTTGCAAGCTCCAGGCTCTCAGTGCCATCGACGCAGTCTGGATATTCCCCCTGCGGCCAAATCACGCTACCTCAGTCGTAAAGCTGTCGACATGATGGAAGACTGGTACAGCAACAACTTTAATCATCCATACCCAAGCGATGATGTCGTCCGACAGATAGCACAGCAAGGAGACATCGACATTAACCAAGTCAAAAAGTGGATGGCTAACAAACGTGTTCGTTCTTACAACACTCTCTCCTTCAACGGCTCCATCCACCCGAAACGTCTCCGACGTCTGCAGAAGCAAACAAGCGCGAGACACCATCCTTACACCAGGACCTTTATCAGTCAACCTGAGAACAGTTTACAACTCCCTCTCGATGTCATCACCTCTCACAAGTCCACAGATGCACGGCCAATCCACACAGACCACAACGTCATGGCTCATCCACAGTACTTCTACGCAAGTGCCGTAGCTGCCTGGCCTGCCCTTCGACCTTTTGTTTTGTAGTCCATTTCTACGCAACTTGAGACTATTTATTCCTATGTATATATCGCTTGTATATAGCATGTGCTTGTACAGACATCACTATATAAATAAATTCATATGATATGGAACATTATGCTCTCAATCTTCTTATTTCACTACATTTTCAATCCAAGCTTAATCTAAATTCACTAAGGCGACTCATTTGATCCAAATCATATCCTATTATATATATTATCCACAAAGGGCCTAATTCCTCAAACGTTATTAAAACCATTTACCCTAAATGTTATTTATTAAATATACAGTGATTCAAGTAGAGTTAGATGTAGTTTCTCTTACTCGGTGTTGGCTTTTGGCCACTTTTAGCCACTTCCATATTCTGCTATAGATTAGAAAATTCTTCATTGATTCGGAGCTCTATCTTCGCTAACATATCGAACAAGTACCATAGTTCTTTAACTCATGTCAGTATGAAAAGCGTCATTAGTGCACATACAGTCCACAGTCCATCGCCTAAAAGCATCGCGCTCTATATCTGTCCATCACGTCAGCATCTTTACGGATAATGCTCCTCAAAGACCATATTCATTTATTCTGGACAACGGCCTTGGATTCAGATTATTCACCATCACGCGAACAATCCCATATCTTACAATGTCACAAAAGCAATACTAACTTTGCCGAACAAGAAATACAAGCAAGGCGAACAATGCGCCTAACACCTTAGAAGGTTTATAGACACAAATAAACCCTAATAAAGCAACAACACGCTATTGATTGCAATTAGTGCTCGGTTCAAATCCATTCATCTATGATAACAATGAAGTAACGCCAAACGTGTCACCTGTTACTCACAGACTGTAACCGTTTGTTTTCGGAAGACAGGTTAAACAAAGCATCCTTGACACAACACTCACGCGATGCTCATCTGCCACCTTACGGTGGACTCAAGCTGACACTTCCAACACAAACTGTCCCCATAAATAGGACGGCTTTTCCTCTCCAGTCAGTACTTTCTTGCTGAAACTGCCCAGTGAACATCGAAATCTTCCACTATCACGCACATTGTTTGCTGTATCAACGATATATTCATCACACATAAGACCATGGATCTTCGCCGATCTTCATCCCATCAAGATGGCCATACACAAGAGGGAATCACATCTCTCCCCGATGTGAAACTGGAAAAGCAGCCCAAGCCTAAAATAGTGCGACCTTGGGAATGCAGTCCTCGCAAACGTCAAACCTCAGATGCAGCTATCCAAAAGGTTTCGTCCAACCAAACTGCGTCACAAGCGACCTCGCAGCCTTCCAAGTTCAATGTCAACTACGCGCTACCCGTCGGCTCTCCAGTTATCGAGGCAGCACGACACTGCTCCAAATCACCACTCAATGACAGTGGTTATCTTAGTGATATCCCACTGAAATGCAATACATCTTTGCAAGCTCCAGGCTCTCAGTGCCATCGACGCAGTCTGGATATTCCCCCTGCGGCCAAATCACGCTACCTCAGTCGTAAAGCTGTCGACATGATGGAAGACTGGTACAGCAACAACTTTAATCATCCATACCCAAGCGATGATGTCGTCCGACAGATAGCACAGCAAGGAGACATCGACATTAACCAAGTCAAAAAGTGGATGGCTAACAAACGTGTTCGTTCTTACAACACTCTCTCCTTCAACGGCTCCATCCACCCGAAACGTCTCCGACGTCTGCAGAAGCAAACAAGCGCGAGACACCATCCTTACACCAGGACCTTTATCAGTCAACCTGAAAACAGTTTACAACTCCCTCTCGATGTCATCACCTCTCACAAGTCCACAGATGCACGGCCAACCCACACAGACCACAACGTCATGGCTTATCCACAGTACTTCTACGCAAGTGCCGTAGCTGCCTGGCCTGCCCTTTCGACCTTTTGTTTTGTAGTCCATTTCTACGCAACTTGAGACTATTTATTCCTATGTATATATCGCTTGTATACAGCATGTGCTTGAACAGACATCACTATATAAATAAATTCATATGATATGGAACATTATGCTCTCAAACTTCTTATTTCACTACATATTCAATCCAAGCTCAATCTAAATTCACTAAGGCGACTCATTTGATCCAAATCATATTCTAGCATAAATATTATCCAAAAAAGGCCCATTTCCTTAAACGTTATTAAAACCATTTACCCTAAATGTTATTTATTAAATATACAGTCAATCAAGTAGAGTTAGATGTAGTTTCTCTTACTCGGTGTTGGCTTTTGGCCACTTTTAGCCACTTCCATATTCTGCTATAGATTAGAAAATTCTTCATTGATTCGGAGCTCTATCTTCGCTAACATATCGAACAAGTACCATAGTTCTTTAACTCATGTCAGTATGAAAAGCGTCATTAGTGCACATACAGTCCACAGTCCATCGCCTAAAAGCATCGCGCTCTATCTCTGTCCATCACATCAGCATCTTTACGGATAATGCTCCTCAAAGACCATATTAATTTAGTCTGGACAACGGCCTTGGATTCAGATTATTCACCATCACGCGAACAATCCCATATCTTACAATGTCACAAAAGCAATACTAACTTTGCCGAACAAGAAATACAAGCAAGGCGAACAATACGCCTAACACCTTAGAAGGTTTATAGACACAAATAAACCCTAATAAAGCAACAACACGCTATTGATTGCAATTAGTGCTCGGTTCAAATCTATTCATCTATGATAACAATGAAGTAACGCCAAACGTGTCACCTGTTACTCACAGACTGTAACCGTTTGTTTTCGGAAGACAGGTTAAACAAAGCATCCTTGACACAACACTCACGCGATGCTCATCTGCCACCTTACGGTGGACTCAAGCTGACACTTCCAACACAAACTGTCCCCATAAATAGGACGGCTTTTCCACTCCAGTCAGTACTTTCTTGCTGAAACTGCCCAGTGAACATCGAAATCTTCCACTATCACGCACATTGTTTGCTGTATCAACGATATAATCATCAGACATAAGACCATGGATTTTCGCCGACATTCATCCCACCAAGATGGCCTTACACGAGAGGGAATCACATCTCTCCCCGATGTGAAACTGGAAAAGCCGCCCAAGCCTAAAATAGTGCGACCTTGGGAATGCAGTCCTCGCAAACCTCAAACCTCAGATGCAGCTATCCAAAAGGTTTCGTCCAACCAAACTGCGTCACAAGCGACCTCGCAGCCTTCCAAGTTCAATGTCAACTACGCGCTACCCGTCGGCTCTCCAGTTATCGAGGCAGCACGACACTGCTCCAAATCACCACTCAATGACAGTGGTTATCTTAGTGATATCCCACTGAAATGCAATACACCTTTGCAAGCTCCAGGCTCTCAGAGCCATCGACGCAGTCTGGATATTCCCTCTGCGGCCAAATCACGCTACCTCAGTCGTAAAGCTGTCGACATGATGGAAGACTGGTACAGCAACAACTTTAATCATCCATACCCAAGCGATGATGTCGTCCGACAGATAGCACAGCAAGGAGAGATAGACATTAACCAAGTCAAAAAGTGGATGGCTAACAAACGTGTTCGTTCTTACAAGACTCTCTCCTTCAACGGCTCCATCCACCCGAAACGTCTCCGACTTCTGCAGAAGCAAACAATCGCGAGACACCATCCTTACACCAGGACCTTTATCAGTCTTTCACTACATATTCAATCCAAGCTCAATCTAAATTCACTAAGACGACTCATTTGATCCAAATCATATTCTATCATAAATATTATCCAAAAACGGCCCATTTCCTTAAACGTTATTCAAACCATTTACCCTAAATGTTATTTATTAAATATACAGTCATTCAAGTAGAGTTAGATGTAGTTTCTCTTACTCGGTGTTGGCTATTGGCCACTTTTAGCCACTTCCATATTCTGCTATAGATTAGAAAATTCTTCATTGATTCGGAGCTCTATCTTCGCTAACATATCGAACAAGTACCATAGTTCTTTAACTCATGTCATTATGAAAAGCGTCATTAGTGCACATACAGTCCACAGTCCATCGCCTAAAAGCATCGCGCTCTATATCTGTCCATCACGTCAGCATCTTTACGGATAATGCTCCTCAAAGACCATATTCATTTAGTCTGGACAACGGCCTTGGATTCAGATTATTCACCATCACGCGAACAATCCCATATCTTACAATGTCACAAAAGCAATACTAACTTTGCCGAACAAGAAATACAAGTAAACCCTAATAAAGCAACAACACGCTATTGATTGCAATTAGTGCTCGGTTCAAATCCATTCATCTATGATAACAATGAAGTAACGCCAAACGTGTCACCTGTTACTCACAGACTGTAACCGGTTGTTTTCGGAAGACAGGTTAAACAAAGAATCCTTGACACAACACTCACGCGATGCTCATCTGCCACCTTACGGTGGACTCAAGCTGACACTTCCAACACAAACTGTCCCCATAAATAGGACGGCTTTTCCTCTCCAGTCAGTACTTTCTTGCTGAAACTGCCCAGTGAACATCGAAATCTTCCACTATCACGCACATTGTTTGCTGTATCAACGATATATTCATCAGACATAAGACCATGGATTTTCGCCGACATTCATCCCACCAAGATGGCCATACACGAGAGGGAATCACATCTCTCCCCGATGTGAAACTGGAAAAGCAGCCCAAGCCTAAAATAGTGCGACCTTGGGAATGCAGTCCTCGCAAACGTCAAACCCCAGATGCAGCTATCCAAAAGGTTTCGTCCAACCAAACTGCGTCACAAGCGACCTCGCAGCCTTCCAAGTTCAATGTCAACTACGCGCTACCCGTCGGCTCTCTAGTTATCGAGGCAGCACGACACTGCTCCAAATCACCACTCAATGACAGTGGTTATCTTAGTGATATCCCACTGAAATGCAATACATCTTTGCAAGCTCCAGGCTCTCAGAGCCATCGACGGAGTCTGGATATTCCCTCTGCGGCCAAATCACGCTACCTCAGTCGTAAAGCTGTCGACATGATGCAAGACTGGTACAGCAACAACTTTAATCATCCATACCCAAGCGATGATGTCGTCCGACAGATAGCACAGCAAGGAGACATCGACATTAATCAAGTCAAAAAGTGGATGGCAAACAAACGTGTTCGTTCTTACAACACTCTCTCCTTCAACGGCTCCATCCACCCGAAACGTCTCCGACGTCTGCAGAAGCAAACAAGCGCGAGACACCATCCTTACACCAGGACCTTTATCAGTCAACCTGAGAACAGTTTACAACTCCCTCTCGATGTCATCACCTCTCACAAGTCCACAGATGCACGGCCAACCCACACAGACCACAACGTCATGGCTCATCCACAGTACTTCTACGCAGGTGCCGTAGCTGCCTGGCCTGCCCTTCGATCTTTTGTTTTGTAGTCCATTTCTACGCAACTTGAGACTATTTATTCCTATGTATATATCGCTTGTATACAGCATGTGCTTGAACAGACATCACTATATAAATAAATTCATATGATATGGAACATTATGCGCTAAAACTTCTTATTTCACTACATATTCAATCCAAGCTCAATCTAAATTCACTAAGGCGACTCATTTGATCCAAATCATATTCTATCATAAATATTATCCCAAAACGGCCCATTTCCTTAAACGTTATTCAAACCATTTACCCTAAATGTTATTTAATAAATATACAGTCATTCAAGTAGAGTTAGATGTAGTTTCTCTTACTCGGTGTTGGCTATTGGCCACTTTTAGCCACTTCCATATTCTGCTATAGATTAGAAAATTCTTCATTGATTCGGAGCTCTATCTTCGCTAACATATCGAACAAGTACCATAGTTCTTTAACTCATGTCAGTGTGAAAAGCGTCATTAGTGCACATACAGTCCACAGTCCATCGCCTAAAAGCATCGCGCTCTATATCTGTCCATCACGTCAGCATCTTTACGGATAATGCTCCTCAAAGACCATATTCATTTAGTCTGGACAACGGCCTTGGATTCAGATTATTCACCATCACGCGAACAATCCCATATCTTACAATGTCACAAAAGCAATACTAACTTTGCCGAACAAGAAATACAAGCAAGGCGAACAATGCGCCTAACACCTTAGAAGGTTTATAGACACAAATAAACCCTAATAAAGCAACAACACGCTATTGATTGCAATTAGTGCTCGGTTCAAATCCATTCATCTATGATAACAATGAAGTAACGCCAAACGTGTCACCTGTTACTCACAGACTGTAACCGTTTGTTTTCGGAAGACAGGTTAAACAAAGCATCCTTGACACAACACTCACGCGATGCTCATCTGCCACCTTACGGTGGACTCAAGCTGACACTTCCAACACAAACTGTCCCCATAAATAGGACGGCTTTTCCTCTCCAGTCAGTACTTTCTTGCTGAAACTGCCCAGTGAACATCGAAATCTTCCACTATCACGCACATTGTTTGCTGTATCAACGATATATTCATCACACATAAGACCATGGATCTTCGCCGATCTTCATCCCATCAAGATGGCCATACACAAGAGGGAATCACATCTCTCCCCGATGTGAAACTGGAAAAGCAGCCCAAGCCTAAAATAGTGCGACCTTGGGAATGCAGTCCTCGCAAACGTCAAACCTCAGATGCAGCTATCCAAAAGGTTTCGTCCAACCAAACTGCGTCACAAGCGACCTCGCAGCCTTCCAAGTTCAATGTCAACTACGCGCTACCCGTCCGCTCTCCAGTTATCGAGGCAGCACGACACTGCTCCAAATCACCACTCAATGACAGTGGTTATCTTAGTGATATCCCACTGAAATGCAATACATCTTTGCAAGCTCCAGGCTCTCAGTGCCATCGACGCAGTCTGGATATTCCCTCTGCGGCCAAATCACGCTACCTCAGTCGTAAAGCTGTCGACATGATGGAAGACTGGTACAGCAACAACTTTAATCATCCATACCCAAGCGATGATGTCGTCCGACAGATAGCACAGCAAGGAGAGATAGACATTAACCAAGTCAAAAAGTGGATGGCTAACAAACGTGTTCGTTCTTACAACACTCTCTCCTTCAACGGCTCCATCCACCCGAAACGTCTCCGACGTCTGCAGAAGCAAACAAGCGCGAGACACCATCCTTACACCAGGACCTTTATCAGTCAACCTGAGAACAGTTTACAACTCCCTCTCGATGTCATCACCTCTCACAAGTCCACAGATGCACGGCCAATCCACACAGACCACAACGTCATGGCTCATCCACAGTACTTCTACGCAAGTGCCGTAGCTGCCTGGCCTGCCCTTCGACCTTTTGTTTTGTAGTCCATTTCTACGCAACTTGAGACTATTTATTCCTATGTATATATCGCTTGTATATAGCATGTGCTTGTACAGACATCACTATATAAATAAATTCATATGATATGGAACATTATGCTCTCAATCTTCTTATTTCACTACATTTTCAATCCAAGCTTAATCTAAATTCACTAAGGCGACTCATTTGATCCAAATCATATCCTATTATATATATTATCCACAAAGGGCCTAATTCCTCAAACGTTATTAAAACCATTTACCCTAAATGTTATTTATTAAATATACAGTGATTCAAGTAGAGTTAGATGTAGTTTCTCTTACTCGGTGTTGGCTTTTGGCCACTTTTAGCCACTTCCATATTCTGCTATAGATTAGAAAATTCTTCATTGATTCGGAGCTCTATCTTCGCTAACATATCGAACAAGTACCATAGTTCTTTAACTCATGTCAGTATGAAAAGCGTCATTAGTGCACATACAGTCCACAGTCCATCGCCTAAAAGCATCGCGCTCTATATCTGTCCATCACGTCAGCATCTTTACGGATAATGCTCCTCAAAGACCATATTCATTTATTCTGGACAACGGCCTTGGATTCAGATTATTCACCATCACGCGAACAATCCCATATCTTACAATGTCACAAAAGCAATACTAACTTTGCCGAACAAGAAATACAAGCAAGGCGAACAATGCGCCTAACACCTTAGAAGGTTTATAGACACAAATAAACCCTAATAAAGCAACAACACGCTATTGATTGCAATTAGTGCTCGGTTCAAATCCATTCATCTATGATAACAATGAAGTAACGCCAAACGTGTCACCTGTTACTCACAGACTGTAACCGTTTGTTTTCGGAAGACAGGTTAAACAAAGCATCCTTGACACAACACTCACGCGATGCTCATCTGCCACCTTACGGTGGACTCAAGCTGACACTTCCAACACAAACTGTCCCCATAAATAGGACGGCTTTTCCTCTCCAGTCAGTACTTTCTTGCTGAAACTGCCCAGTGAACATCGAAATCTTCCACTATCACGCACATTGTTTGCTGTATCAACGATATATTCATCACACATAAGACCATGGATCTTCGCCGATCTTCATCCCATCAAGATGGCCATACACAAGAGGGAATCACATCTCTCCCCGATGTGAAACTGGAAAAGCAGCCCAAGCCTAAAATAGTGCGACCTTGGGAATGCAGTCCTCGCAAACGTCAAACCTCAGATGCAGCTATCCAAAAGGTTTCGTCCAACCAAACTGCGTCACAAGCGACCTCGCAGCCTTCCAAGTTCAATGTCAACTACGCGCTACCCGTCGGCTCTCTAGTTATCGAGGCAGCACGACACTGCTCCAAATCACCACTCAATGACAGTGGTTATCTTAGTGATATCCCACTGAAATGCAATACATCTTTGCAAGCTCCAGGCTCTCAGAGCCATCGACGGAGTCTGGATATTCCCTCTGCGGCCAAATCACGCTACCTCAGTCGTAAAGCTGTCGACATGATGCAAGACTGGTACAGCAACAACTTTAATCATCCATACCCAAGCGATGATGTCGTCCGACAGATAGCACAGCAAGGAGACATCGACATTAATCAAGTCAAAAAGTGGATGGCAAACAAACGTGTTCGTTCTTACAACACTCTCTCCTTCAACGGCTCCATCCACCCGAAACGTCTCCGACGTCTGCAGAAGCAAACAAGCGCGAGACACCATCCTTACACCAGGACCTTTATCAGTCAACCTGAGAACAGTTTACAACTCCCTCTCGATGTCATCACCTCTCACAAGTCCACAGATGCACGGCCAACCCACACAGACCACAACGTCATGGCTCATCCACAGTACTTCTACGCAGGTGCCGTAGCTGCCTGGCCTGCCCTTCGATCTTTTGTTTTGTAGTCCATTTCTACGCAACTTGAGACTATTTATTCCTATGTATATATCGCTTGTATACAGCATGTGCTTGAACAGACATCACTATATAAATAAATTCATATGATATGGAACATTATGCGCTAAAACTTCTTATTTCACTACATATTCAATCCAAGCTCAATCTAAATTCACTAAGGCGACTCATTTGATCCAAATCATATTCTATCATAAATATTATCCCAAAACGGCCCATTTCCTTAAACGTTATTCAAACCATTTACCCTAAATGTTATTTATTAAATATACAGTCATTCAAGTAGAGTTAGATGTAGTTTCTCTTACTCGGTGTTGGCTATTGGCCACTTTTAGCCACTTCCATATTCTGCTATAGATTAGAAAATTCTTCATTGATTCGGAGCTCTATCTTCGCTAACATATCGAACAAGTACCATAGTTCTTTAACTCATGTCAGTGTGAAAAGCGTCATTAGTGCACATACAGTCCACAGTCCATCGCCTAAAAGCATCGCGCTCTATATCTGTCCATCACGTCAGCATCTTTACGGATAATGCTCCTCAAAGACCATATTCATTTAGTCTGGACAACGGCCTTGGATTCAGATTATTCACCATCACGCGAACAATCCCATATCTTACAATGTCACAAAAGCAATACTAACTTTGCCGAACAAGAAATACAAGCAAGGCGAACAATGCGCCTAACACCTTAACACCTTAGAAGGTTTATAGACACAAATAAACCCTAATAAAGCAACAACACGCTATTGATTGCAATTAGTGCTCGGTTCAAATCCATTCATCTATGATAACAATGAAGTAACGCCAAACGTGTCACCTGTTACTCACAGACTGTAACCGTTTGTTTTCGGAAGACAGGTTAAACAAAGCATCCTTGACACAACACTCACGCGATGCTCATCTGCCACCTTACGGTGGACTCAAGCTGACACTTCCAACACAAACTGTCCCCATAAATAGGACGGCTTTTCCTCTCCAGTCAGTACTTTCTTGCTGAAACTGCCCAGTGAACATCGAAATCTTCCACTATCACGCACATTGTTTGCTGTATCAACGATATATTCATCACACATAAGACCATGGATCTTCGCCGATCTTCATCCCATCAAGATGGCCATACACAAGAGGGAATCACATCTCTCCCCGATGTGAAACTGGAAAAGCAGCCCAAGCCTAAAATAGTGCGACCTTGGGAATGCAGTCCTCGCAAACGTCAAACCTCAGATGCAGCTATCCAAAAGGTTTCGTCCAACCAAACTGCGTCACAAGCGACCTCGCAGCCTTCCAAGTTCAATGTCAACTACGCGCTACCCGTCGGCTCTCTAGTTATCGAGGCAGCACGACACTGCTCCAAATCACCACTCAATGACAGTGGTTATCTTAGTGATATCCCACTGAAATGCAATACATCTTTGCAAGCTCCAGGCTCTCAGAGCCATCGACGGAGTCTGGATATTCCCTCTGCGGCCAAATCACGCTACCTCAGTCGTAAAGCTGTCGACATGATGCAAGACTGGTACAGCAACAACTTTAATCATCCATACCCAAGCGATGATGTCGTCCGACAGATAGCACAGCAAGGAGACATCGACATTAATCAAGTCAAAAAGTGGATGGCAAACAAACGTGTTCGTTCTTACAACACTCTCTCCTTCAACGGCTCCATCCACCCGAAACGTCTCCGACGTCTGCAGAAGCAAACAAGCGCGAGACACCATCCTTACACCAGGACCTTTATCAGTCAACCTGAGAACAGTTTACAACTCCCTCTCGATGTCATCACCTCTCACAAGTCCACAGATGCACGGCCAACCCACACAGACCACAACGTCATGGCTCATCCACAGTACTTCTACGCAGGTGCCGTAGCTGCCTGGCCTGCCCTTCGATCTTTTGTTTTGTAGTCCATTTCTACGCAACTTGAGACTATTTATTCCTATGTATATATCGCTTGTATACAGCATGTGCTTGAACAGACATCACTATATAAATAAATTCATATGATATGGAACATTATGCGCTAAAACTTCTTATTTCACTACATATTCAATCCAAGCTCAATCTAAATTCACTAAGGCGACTCATTTGATCCAAATCATATTCTATCATAAATATTATCCCAAAACGGCCCATTTCCTTAAACGTTATTCAAACCATTTACCCTAAATGTTATTTATTAAATATACAGTCATTCAAGTAGAGTTAGATGTAGTTTCTCTTACTCGGTGTTGGCTATTGGCCACTTTTAGCCACTTCCATATTCTGCTATAGATTAGAAAATTCTTCATTGATTCGGAGCTCTATCTTCGCTAACATATCGAACAAGTACCATAGTTCTTTAACTCATGTCAGTGTGAAAAGCGTCATTAGTGCACATACAGTCCACAGTCCATCGCCTAAAAGCATCGCGCTCTATATCTGTCCATCACGTCAGCATCTTTACGGATAATGCTCCTCAAAGACCATATTCATTTAGTCTGGACAACGGCCTTGGATTCAGATTATTCACCATCACGCGAACAATCCCATATCTTACAATGTCACAAAAGCAATACTAACTTTGCCGAACAAGAAATACAAGCAAGGCGAACAATGCGCCTAACACCTTAACACCTTAGAAGGTTTATAGACACAAATAAACCCTAATAAAGCAACAACACGCTATTGATTGCAATTAGTGCTCGGTTCAAATCCATTCATCTATGATAACAATGAAGTAACGCCAAACGTGTCACCTGTTACTCACAGACTGTAACCGTTTGTTTTCGGAAGACAGGTTAAACAAAGCATCCTTGACACAACACTCACGCGATGCTCATCTGCCACCTTACGGTGGACTCAAGCTGACACTTCCAACACAAACTGTCCCCATAAATAGGACGGCTTTTCCTCTCCAGTCAGTACTTTCTTGCTGAAACTGCCCAGTGAACATCGAAATCTTCCACTATCACGCACATTGTTTGCTGTATCAACGATATATTCATCACACATAAGACCATGGATCTTCGCCGATCTTCATCCCATCAAGATGGCCATACACAAGAGGGAATCACATCTCTCCCCGATGTGAAACTGGAAAAGCAGCCCAAGCCTAAAATAGTGCGACCTTGGGAATGCAGTCCTCGCAAACGTCAAACCTCAGATGCAGCTATCCAAAAGGTTTCGTCCAACCAAACTGCGTCACAAGCGACCTCGCAGCCTTCCAAGTTCAATGTCAACTACGCGCTACCCGTCCGCTCTCCAGTTATCGAGGCAGCACGACACTGCTCCAAATCACCACTCAATGACAGTGGTTATCTTAGTGATATCCCACTGAAATGCAATACATCTTTGCAAGCTCCAGGCTCTCAGTGCCATCGACGCAGTCTGGATATTCCCTCTGCGGCCAAATCACGCTACCTCAGTCGTAAAGCTGTCGACATGATGGAAGACTGGTACAGCAACAACTTTAATCATCCATACCCAAGCGATGATGTCGTCCGACAGATAGCACAGCAAGGAGAGATAGACATTAACCAAGTCAAAAAGTGGATGGCTAACAAACGTGTTCGTTCTTACAACACTCTCTCCTTCAACGGCTCCATCCACCCGAAACGTCTCCGACGTCTGCAGAAGCAAACAAGCGCGAGACACCATCCTTACACCAGGACCTTTATCAGTCAACCTGAGAACAGTTTACAACTCCCTCTCGATGTCATCACCTCTCACAAGTCCACAGATGCACGGCCAATCCACACAGACCACAACGTCATGGCTCATCCACAGTACTTCTACGCAAGTGCCGTAGCTGCCTGGCCTGCCCTTCGACCTTTTGTTTTGTAGTCCATTTCTACGCAACTTGAGACTATTTATTCCTATGTATATATCGCTTGTATATAGCATGTGCTTGTACAGACATCACTATATAAATAAATTCATATGATATGGAACATTATGCTCTCAATCTTCTTATTTCACTACATTTTCAATCCAAGCTTAATCTAAATTCACTAAGGCGACTCATTTGATCCAAATCATATCCTATTATATATATTATCCACAAAGGGCCTAATTCCTCAAACGTTATTAAAACCATTTACCCTAAATGTTATTTATTAAATATACAGTGATTCAAGTAGAGTTAGATGTAGTTTCTCTTACTCGGTGTTGGCTTTTGGCCACTTTTAGCCACTTCCATATTCTGCTATAGATTAGAAAATTCTTCATTGATTCGGAGCTCTATCTTCGCTAACATATCGAACAAGTACCATAGTTCTTTAACTCATGTCAGTATGAAAAGCGTCATTAGTGCACATACAGTCCACAGTCCATCGCCTAAAAGCATCGCGCTCTATATCTGTCCATCACGTCAGCATCTTTACGGATAATGCTCCTCAAAGACCATATTCATTTATTCTGGACAACGGCCTTGGATTCAGATTATTCACCATCACGCGAACAATCCCATATCTTACAATGTCACAAAAGCAATACTAACTTTGCCGAACAAGAAATACAAGCAAGGCGAACAATGCGCCTAACACCTTAGAAGGTTTATAGACACAAATAAACCCTAATAAAGCAACAACACGCTATTGATTGCAATTAGTGCTCGGTTCAAATCCATTCATCTATGATAACAATGAAGTAACGCCAAACGTGTCACCTGTTACTCACAGACTGTAACCGTTTGTTTTCGGAAGACAGGTTAAACAAAGCATCCTTGACACAACACTCACGCGATGCTCATCTGCCACCTTACGGTGGACTCAAGCTGACACTTCCAACACAAACTGTCCCCATAAATAGGACGGCTTTTCCTCTCCAGTCAGTACTTTCTTGCTGAAACTGCCCAGTGAACATCGAAATCTTCCACTATCACGCACATTGTTTGCTGTATCAACGATATATTCATCACACATAAGACCATGGATCTTCGCCGATCTTCATCCCATCAAGATGGCCATACACAAGAGGGAATCACATCTCTCCCCGATGTGAAACTGGAAAAGCAGCCCAAGCCTAAAATAGTGCGACCTTGGGAATGCAGTCCTCGCAAACGTCAAACCTCAGATGCAGCTATCCAAAAGGTTTCGTCCAACCAAACTGCGTCACAAGCGACCTCGCAGCCTTCCAAGTTCAATGTCAACTACGCGCTACCCGTCCGCTCTCCAGTTATCGAGGCAGCACGACACTGCTCCAAATCACCACTCAATGACAGTGGTTATCTTAGTGATATCCCACTGAAATGCAATACATCTTTGCAAGCTCCAGGCTCTCAGTGCCATCGACGCAGTCTGGATATTCCCTCTGCGGCCAAATCACGCTACCTCAGTCGTAAAGCTGTCGACATGATGGAAGACTGGTACAGCAACAACTTTAATCATCCATACCCAAGCGATGATGTCGTCCGACAGATAGCACAGCAAGGAGAGATAGACATTAACCAAGTCAAAAAGTGGATGGCCAACAAACGTGTTCGTTCTTACAACACTCTCTCCTTCAACGGCTCCATCCACCCGAAACGTCTCCGACGTCTGCAGAAGCAAACAAGCGCGAGACACCATCCTTACACCAGGACCTTTATCAGTCAACCTGAAAACAGTTTACAACTCCCTCTCGATGTCATCACCTCTCACAAGTCCACAGATGCACGGCCAACCCACACAGACCACAACGTCATGGCTCATCCACAGTACTTCTACGCAAGTGCCGTAGCTGCCTGGCCTGCCCTTCGACCTTTTGTTTTGTAGTCCATTTCTACGCAACTTGAGACTATTTATTCCTATGTATATATCGCTTGTATACAGCATGTGCTTGAACAGACATCACTATATAAATAAATTCATATGATATGGAACATTATGCTCTCAAACTTCTTATTTCACTACATATTCAATCCAAGCTCAATCTAAATTCACTAAGGCGACTCATTTGATCCAAATCATATTCTATCATAAATATTATCCAAAAACGGCCCATTTCCTTAAACGTTATTCAAACCATTTACCCTAAATGTTATTTATTAAATATACAGTCATTCAAGTAGAGTTAGATGTAGTTTCTCTTACTCGGTGTTGGCTATTGGCCACTTTTAGCCACTTCCATATTCTGCTATAGATTAGAAAATTCTTCATTGATTCGGAGCTCTATCTTCGCTAACATATCGAACAAGTACCATAGTTCTTTAACTCATGTCAGTATGAAAAGCGTCATTAGTGCACATACAGTCCACAGTCCATCGCCTAAAAGCATCGCGCTCTATATCTGTCCATCACGTCAGCATCTTTACGGATAATGCTCCTCAAAGACCATATTCATTTAGTCTGGACAACGGCCTTGGATTCAGATTATTCACCATCACGCGAACAATCCCATATCTTACAATGTCACAAAAGCAATACTAACTTTGCCGAACAAGAAATACAAGCAAGGCGAACAATGCGCCTAACACCTTAGAAGGTTTATAGACACAAATAAACCCTAATAAAGCAACAACACGCTATTGATTGCAATTAGTGCTCGGTTCAAATCCATTCATCTATGATAACAATGAAGTAACGCCAAACGTGTCACCTGTTACTCACAGACTGTAACCGTTTGTTTTCGGAAGACAGGTTAAACAAAGCATCCTTGACACAACACTCACGCGATGCTCATCTGCCACCTTACGGTGGACTCAAGTTGACACTTCCAACACAAACTGTCCCTATAAATAGGACGGCTTTTTCTCTCCAGTCAGTACTTTCTTGCTGAAACTGCCCAGTGAACATCGAAATCTTCCACTATCACGCACATTGTTTGCTGTATCAACGATATATTCATCAGACATAAGACCATGGATTTTCGCCGACATTCATCCCACCAAGATGGCCATACACGAGAGGGAATCACATCTCTCCCCGATGTGAAACTGGAAAAGCCGCCCAAGCCTAAAATAGTGCGACCTTGGGAATGCAGTCCTCGCAAACGTCAAACCCCAGATGCAGCTATCCAAAAGGTTTCGTCCAACCAAACTGCGTCACAAGCGACCTCGCAGCCTTCCAAGTTCAATGTCAACTACGCGCTACCCGTCGGCTCTCCAGTTATCGAGGCAGCACGACACTGCTCCAAATCACCACTCAATGACAGTGGTTATCTTAGTGATATCCCACTGAAATGCAATACATCTTTGCAAGCTCCAGGCTCTCAGTGCCATCGACGCAGTCTGGATATTCCCTCTGCGGCCAAATCACGCTACCTCAGTCGTAAAGCTGTCGACATGATGGAAGACTGGTACAGCAACAACTTTAATCATCCATACCCAAGCGATGATGTCGTCCGACAGATAGCACAGCAAGGAGACATCGACATTAACCAAGTCAAAAAGTGGATGGCTAACAAACGTGTTCGTTCTTACAACACTCTCTCCTTCAACGGCTCCATCCACCCGAAACGTCTCCGACGTCTGCAGAAGCAAACAAGCGCGAGACACCATCCTTACACCAGGACCTTTATCAGTCAACCTGAAAACAGTTTACAACTCCCTCTCGATGTCATCACCTCTCACAAGTCCACAGATGCACGGCCAACCCACACAGACCACAACGTCATGGCTTATCCACAGTACTTCTACGCAAGTGCCGTAGCTGCCTGGCCTGCCCTTTCGACCTTTTGTTTTGTAGTCCATTTCTACGCAACTTGAGACTATTTATTCCTATGTATATATCGCTTGTATACAGCATGTGCTTGAACAGACATCACTATATAAATAAATTCATATGATATGGAACATTATGCTCTCAAACTTCTTATTTCACTACATATTCAATCCAAGCTCAATCTAAATTCACTAAGGCGACTCATTTGATCCAAATCATATTCTAGCATAAATATTATCCAAAAAAGGCCCATTTCCTTAAACGTTATTAAAACCATTTACCCTAAATGTTATTTATTAAATATACAGTCAATCAAGTAGAGTTAGATGTAGTTTCTCTTACTCGGTGTTGGCTTTTGGCCACTTTTAGCCACTTCCATATTCTGCTATAGATTAGAAAATTCTTCATTGATTCGGAGCTCTATCTTCGCTAACATATCGAACAAGTACCATAGTTCTTTAACTCATGTCAGTATGAAAAGCGTCATTAGTGCACATACAGTCCACAGTCCATCGCCTAAAAGCATCGCGCTCTATCTCTGTCCATCACATCAGCATCTTTACGGATAATGCTCCTCAAAGACCATATTAATTTAGTCTGGACAACGGCCTTGGATTCAGATTATTCACCATCACGCGAACAATCCCATATCTTACAATGTCACAAAAGCAATACTAACTTTGCCGAACAAGAAATACAAGCAAGGCGAACAATACGCCTAACACCTTAGAAGGTTTATAGACACAAATAAACCCTAATAAAGCAACAACACGCTATTGATTGCAATTAGTGCTCGGTTCAAATCTATTCATCTATGATAACAATGAAGTAACGCCAAACGTGTCACCTGTTACTCACAGACTGTAACCGTTTGTTTTCGGAAGACAGGTTAAACAAAGCATCCTTGACACAACACTCACGCGATGCTCATCTGCCACCTTACGGTGGACTCAAGCTGACACTTCCAACACAAACTGTCCCCATAAATAGGACGGCTTTTCCACTCCAGTCAGTACTTTCTTGCTGAAACTGCCCAGTGAACATCGAAATCTTCCACTATCACGCACATTGTTTGCTGTATCAACGATATAATCATCAGACATAAGACCATGGATTTTCGCCGACATTCATCCCACCAAGATGGCCTTACACGAGAGGGAATCACATCTCTCCCCGATGTGAAACTGGAAAAGCCGCCCAAGCCTAAAATAGTGCGACCTTGGGAATGCAGTCCTCGCAAACCTCAAACCTCAGATGCAGCTATCCAAAAGGTTTCGTCCAACCAAACTGCGTCACAAGCGACCTCGCAGCCTTCCAAGTTCAATGTCAACTACGCGCTACCCGTCGGCTCTCCAGTTATCGAGGCAGCACGACACTGCTCCAAATCACCACTCAATGACAGTGGTTATCTTAGTGATATCCCACTGAAATGCAATACACCTTTGCAAGCTCCAGGCTCTCAGAGCCATCGACGCAGTCTGGATATTCCCTCTGCGGCCAAATCACGCTACCTCAGTCGTAAAGCTGTCGACATGATGGAAGACTGGTACAGCAACAACTTTAATCATCCATACCCAAGCGATGATGTCGTCCGACAGATAGCACAGCAAGGAGAGATAGACATTAACCAAGTCAAAAAGTGGATGGCTAACAAACGTGTTCGTTCTTACAAGACTCTCTCCTTCAACGGCTCCATCCACCCGAAACGTCTCCGACTTCTGCAGAAGCAAACAATCGCGAGACACCATCCTTACACCAGGACCTTTATCAGTCTTTCACTACATATTCAATCCAAGCTCAATCTAAATTCACTAAGACGACTCATTTGATCCAAATCATATTCTATCATAAATATCATCCAAAAACGGCCAATTTCCTTAAACGTTATTAAAACCATTTACCCTAAATGTTATTTATTAAATATACAGTCATTCAAGTAGAGTTAGATGTAGTTTCTCTTACTCGGTGTTGGCTATTGGCCACTTTTAGCCACTTCCATATTCTGCTATAGATTAGAAAATTCTTCATTGATTCGGAGCTCTATCTTCGCTAACATATCGAACAAGTACCATAGTTCTTTAACTCATGTCATTATGAAAAGCGTCATTAGTGCACATACAGTCCACAGTCCATCGCCTAAAAGCATCGCGCTCTATATCTGTCCATCACGTCAGCATCTTTACGGATAATGCTCCTCAAAGACCATATTCATTTAGTCTGGACAACGGCCTTGGATTCAGATTATTCACCATCACGCGAACAATCCCATATCTTACAATGTCACAAAAGCAATACTAACTTTGCCGAACAAGAAATACAAGCAAGGCGAACAATGCGCCTAACACCTTAGAAGGTTTATAGACACAAAGAAACCCTAATAAAGCAACAACACGCTATTGATTGCAATTAGTGCTCGGTTCAAATCCATTCATCTATGATAACAATGAAGTAACGCCAAACGTGTCACCTGTTACTCACAGACTGTAACCGTTTGTTTTCGGAAGACAGGTTAAACAAAGAATCCTTGACACAATACTCACGCGATGCTCATCTGCCACCTTACGGTGGACTCAAGCTGACACTTCCAACACAAACTGTCCCCATAAATAGGACGGCTTTTCCTCTCCAGTCAGTACTTTCTTGCTGAAACTGCCCAGTGAACATCGAAATCTTCCACTATCACGCACATTGTTTGCTGTATCAACGATATATTCATCAGACATAAGACCATGGATTTTCGCCGACATTCATCCCACCAAGATGGCCATACACGGGAGGGAATCACATCTCTCCCCGATGTGAAACTGGAAAAGCAGCCCAAGCCTAAAATAGTGCGACCTTGGGAATGCAGTCCTCGCAAACGTCAAACCCCAGATGCAGCTATCCAAAAGGTTTCGTCCAACCAAACTGCGTCACAAGCGACCTCGCAGCCTTCCAAGTTCAATGTCAACTACGCGCTACCCGTCGGCTCTCTAGTTATCGAGGCAGCACGACACTGCTCCAAATCACCACTCAATGACAGTGGTTATCTTAGTGATATCCCACTGAAATGCAATACATCTTTGCAAGCTCCAGGCTCTCAGAGCCATCGACGGAGTCTGGATATTCCCTCTGCGGCCAAATCACGCTACCTCAGTCGTAAAGCTGTCGACATGATGCAAGACTGGTACAGCAACAACTTTAATCATCCATACCCAAGCGATGATGTCGTCCGACAGATAGCACAGCAAGGAGACATCGACATTAATCAAGTCAAAAAGTGGATGGCAAACAAACGTGTTCGTTCTTACAACACTCTCTCCTTCAACGGCTCCATCCACCCGAAACGTCTCCGACGTCTGCAGAAGCAAACAAGCGCGAGACACCATCCTTACACCAGGACCTTTATCAGTCAACCTGAGAACAGTTTACAACTCCCTCTCGATGTCATCACCTCTCACAAGTCCACAGATGCACGGCCAACCCACACAGACCACAACGTCATGGCTCATCCACAGTACTTCTACGCAGGTGCCGTAGCTGCCTGGCCTGCCCTTCGATCTTTTGTTTTGTAGTCCATTTCTACGCAACTTGAGACTATTTATTCCTATGTATATATCGCTTGTATACAGCATGTGCTTGAACAGACATCACTATATAAATAAATTCATATGATATGGAACATTATGCGCTAAAACCTCTTATTTCACTACATATTCAATCCAAGCTCAATCTAAATTCACTAAGGCGACTCATTTGATCCAAATCATATTCTATGATAAATATTATCCAAAAACGGCCCATTTCCTTAAACGTTATTAAAACCATTTACCCTAAATGTTATTTATTAAATATACAGTCATTCAAGTAGAGTTAGATGTAGTTTCTCTTACTCGGTGTTGGCTATTGGCCACTTTTAGCCACTTCCATATTCTGCTATAGATTAGAAAATTCTTCATTGATTCGGAGCTCTATCTTCGCTAACATATCGAACAAGTACCATAGTTCTTTAACTCATGTCATTATGAAAAGCGTCATTAGTGCACATACAGTCTACAGTCCATCGCCTAAAAGCATCGCGCTCTATATCTGTCCATCACGTCAGCATCTTTACGGATAATGCTCCTCAAAGACCATATTCATTTAGTCTGGACAACGGCCTTGGATTCAGATTATTCACCATCACGCGAACAATCCCATATCTTACAATGTCACAAAAGCAATACTAACTTTGCCGAACAAGAAATACAAGCAAGGCGAACAATGCGCCTAACACCTTAGAAGGTTTATAGACACAAATAAACCCTAATAAAGCAACAACACGCTATTGATTGCAATTAGTACTCGGTTCAAATCCATTCATCTATGATAACAATGAAGTAACGCCAAACGTGTCAACTGTTACTCACAGACTGTAACCGTTTGTTTTCGGAAGACAGGTTAAACAAAGCATCCTTGACACAACACTCACGCGATGCTCATCTGCCACCTTACGGTGGACTCAAGCTGACACTTCCAACACAAACCGTCCACATAAATAGGACGGCTTTTCCTCTCCAGTCAGTACTTTCTTGCTGAAACTGCCCAGTGAACATCGAAATCTTCCACTATCACGCACATTGTTTGTTGTATCAACGATATATTCATCAGACATAAGACCATGGATTTTCGCCGACATTCATCCCACCAAGATGGCCATACACGAGAGGGAATCACATCTCTCCCCGAAGTGAAACTGGAAAAGCCGCCCAAGCCTAAAATAGTGCGACCTTGGGAATGCAGTCCTCGCAAACGTCAAACCCCAGATGCAGCTATCCAAAAGGTTTCGTCCAACCAAACTGCGTCACAAGCGACCTCGCAGCCTTCCAAGTTCAATGTCAACTACGCGCTACCCGTCGGCTCTCCAGTTATCGAGACAGCACGACACTGCTCCAAATCACCACTCAATGACAGTGGTTATCTTAGTGATATCCCACTGAAATGCAATACATCTTTGCAAGCTCCAGGCTCTCAGTGCCATCGACGCAGTCTGGATATTCCCTCTGCGGCCAAATCACGCTACCTCAGTCGTAAAGCTGTCGACAGGATGGAAGACTGGTACAGCAACAACTTTAATCATCCATAAGCAAGCGATGATGTCGTCCGACAGATAGCACAGCAAGGAGAGATAGACATTAACCAAGTCAAAAAGTGGATGGCTAACAAACGTGTTCGTTCTTACAACACTCTCTCCTTCAACGGCTCCATCCACCCGAAACGTCTCCGACGTCTGCAGAAGCAAACAAGCGCGAGACACCATCCTTACACCCGGACCTTTATCAGTCAACCTGAGAACAGTTTACAACTCCCTCTCGATGTCATCACCTCTCACAAGTCCACAGATGCACGGCCAATCCACACAGACCACAACGTCATGGCTCATCTACAGTACTTCTACGCAAGTGCCGTAGCTGCCTGGCCTGCCCTTCGACCTTTTGTTTTGTAGTCCATTTCTACGCAACTTGAGACTATTTATTGCTATGTATATATCGCTTGTATATAGCATGTGCTTGTACAGACATCACTATATAAATAAATTCATATGATATGGAACATTATGCTCTCAAACTTCTTATTTCACTACATATTCAATCCAAGCTCAATCTAAATTCACTAAGGCGACTCATTTGATCCAAATCATATTCTATCATAAATATTATCCAAAAACGGCCCATTTCCTTAAACGTTATTCAAACCATTTACCCTAAATGTTATTTATTAAATATACAGTCATTCAAGTAGAGTTAGATGTAGTTTCTCTTACTCGGTGTTGGCTATTGGCCACTTTTAGCCACTTCCATATTCTGCTATAGATTAGAAAATTCTTTATTGATTCGGAGCTCTATCTTCGCTAACATATCGAACAAGTACCATAGTTCTTTAACTCATGTCATTATGAAAAGCGTCATTAGTGCACATACAGTCCACAGTCCATCGCCTAAAAGCATCGCGCTCTATATCTGTCCATCACGTCAGCATCTTTACGGATATTGCTCCTCAAAGACCATATTCATTTAGTCTGGACAACGGCCTTGGATTCAGATTATTCACCATCACGCGAACAATCCCATATCTTACAATGTCACAAAAGCAATACTAACTTTGCCGAACAAGAAATACAAGCAAGGCGAACAATGCGCCTAACACCTTAGAAGGTTTATAGACACAAATAAACCCTAATAAAGCAACAACACGCTATTGATTGCAATTAGTGCTCGGTTCAAATCCATTCATCTATGATAACAATGAAGTAACGCCAAACGTGTCACCTGTTACTCACAGACTGTAACCGTTTGTTTTCGGAAGACAGGTTAAACAAAGCATCCTTGACACAACACTCACGCGATGCTCATCTGCCACCTTACGGTGGACTCAAGCTGACACTTCCAACACAAACTGTCCCTATAAATAGGACGGCTTTTCCTCTCCAGTCAGTACTTTCTTGCTGAAACTGCCCAGTGAACATCGAAATCTTCCACTATCACGCACATTGTTTGCTGTATCAACGATATATTCATCACACATAAGACCATGGATTTTTGCCGACATTCATCCCACCAAGATGGCCTTACACGAGAGGGAATCACATCTCTCCCCGATGTGCAACTGGAAAAGCAGCCCAAGCCTAAAATAGTGCGACCTTGGGAATGCAGTCCTCGCAAACGTCAAACCCCAGATGCAGCTATCCAAAAGGTTTCGTCCAACCAAACTGCGTCACAAGCGACCTCGCAGCCTTCCAAGTTCAATGTCAACTACGCGCTACCCGTCGGCTCTCCAGTTATCGAGGCAGCACGACACTGCTCCAAATCACCACTCAATGACAGTGGTTATCTTAGTGATATCCCACTGAAATGCAATACATCTTTGCAAGCTCCAGGCTCTCAGTGCCATCGACGCAGTCTGGATATTCCCTCTGCGGCCAAATCACGCTACCTCAGTCGTAAAGCTGTCGACATGATGGAAGACTGGTACAGCAACAACTTTAATCATCCATACCCAAGCGATGATGTCGTCCGACAGATAGCACAGCAAGGAGACATCGACATTAACCAAGTCAAAAAGTGGATGGCCAACAAACGTGTTCGTTCTTACAACACTCTCTCCTTCAACGGCTCCATCCACCCGAAACGTCTCCGACGTCTGCAGAAGCAAGCAAGCGTGAGACACCATCCTTACACCAGGACCTTTATCAGTCAACCTGAGAACAGTTTACAGCTCCCTCTCGATGTCGTCACCTCTCACAAGTCCACAGATGCACGGCCAACCCACACAGACCACAACGTCATGGCTCATCCACAGTACTTCTACGCAAGTGCGGTAGCTGCCTGGCCTGCCCTTCGACCTTTTGCTTTGTAGTCCATTTCTACCCAACTTGAGACTATTTATTCCTATGTATATATCGCTTGTGTATAGCATGTGCTTGTACAGACATCACTATATAAATAAAGTCATATGATATGGAACATTATGCTCTCAAACTTCTTATCTCACTACATATTCAATCCAAGTTTAATCTAAATTCACTAAGGCGACTCATTTGATCCAAATAATATCCTATCATAAATATTATCCAAAAACGGCCCAATTCCTTAAACGTTATTCAAACCATTTACCCTAAATGTTATTTATTAAATATACAGTGATTCAAGTAGAGTTAGATGTAGTTTCTCTTACTCGGTGTTGGCTATTGGCCACTTTTAGCCACTTCCATATTCTGCTATAGATTAGAAAATTCTTCATTGATTCGGAGCTCTATCTTCGCTAACATATCGAACAAGTACCATAGTTCTTTAACTCATGTCATTATGAAAAGCGTCATTAGTGCACATACAGTCCACAGTCCATCGCCTAAAAGCATCGCGCTCTATATCTGTCCATCACGTCAGCATCTTTACGGATAATGCTCCTCAAAGACCATATTCATTTAGTCTGGACAACGGCCTTGGATTCAGATTATTCACCATCACGCGAACAATCCCATATCTTACAATGTCACAAAAGCAATACTAACTTTGCCGAACAAGAAATACAAGCAAGGCGAACAATGCGCCTAACACCTTAGAAGGTTTATAGACACAAATAAACCCTAATAAAGCAACAACACGCTATTGATTGCAATTAGTGCTCGGTTCAAATCCATTCATCTATGATAACAATGAAGTAACGCCAAACGTGTCACCTGTTACTCACAGACTGTAACCGTTTGTTTTCGGAAGACAGGTTAAACAAAGCATCCTTGACACAACACTCACGCGATGCTCATCTGCCACCTTACGGTGGACTCAAGTTGACACTTCCAACACATACTGTCTCTATAAATAGGACGGCTTTTCCTCTCCAGTCAGTACTTTCTTGCTGAAACTGCCCAGTGAACATCGAAAGCTTCCACTATCACGCACATTGTTTGCTGTATCAACGATATATTCATCAGACATAAGACCATGGATTTTTGCCGACATTCATCCCACCAAGATGGCCTTACACGAGAGGGAATCACATCTCTCCCCGATGTGAAACTGGAAAAGCAGTCCAAGCCTAAAATAGTGCGACCTTGGGAATGCAGTCCTCGCAAACGTCAAACCCCAGATGCAGCTATCCAAAAGGTTTCGTCCAACCAAACTGCGTCACAAGCGACCTCGCAGCCTTCCAAGTTCAATGTCAACTACGCGCTACCCGTCGGCTCTCTAGTTATCGAGGCAGCACGACACTGCTCCAAATCACCACTCAATGACAGTGGTTATCTTAGTGATATCCCACTGAAATGCAATACATCTTTGCAAGCTCCAGGCTCTCAGTGCCATCGACGCAGTCTGGATATTCCCTCTGCGGCCAAATCACGCTACCTCAGTCGTAAAGCTGTCGACATGATGCAAGACTGGTACAGCAACAACTTTAATCATCCATACCCAAGCGATGATGTCGTCCGACAGATAGCACAGCAAGGAGACATCGACATTAACCAAGTCAAAAAGTGGATGGCTAACAAACGTGTTCGTTCTTACAACACTCTCTCCTTCAACGGCTCCATCCACCCGAAACGTCTCCGACGTCTGCAGAAGCAAACAAGCGCGAGACACCATCCTTACACCAGGACCTTTATCAGTCAACCTGAAAACAGTTTACAACTCCCTCTCGATGTCATCACCTCTCACAAGTCCACAGATGCACGGCCAACCCACACAGACCACAACGTCATGGCTCATCCACAGTACTTCTACGCAAGTGCCGTAGCTGCCTGGCCTGCCCTTCGACCTTTTGTTTTGTAGTCCATTTCTACCCAACTTGAGACTATTTATTCCTATGTATATATCGCTTGTATACAGCATGTGCTTGAACAGACATCACTATATAAATAAATTCATATGATATGGAACATTATGCTCTCAAACTTCTTATTTCACTACATATTCAATCCAAGCTCAATCTAAATTCACTAAGGCGACTCATTTGATCCAAATCATATTCTATCATAAATATTATCCAAAAACGGCCCATTTCCTTAAACGTTATTCAAACCATTTACCCTAAATGTTATTTATTAAATATACAGTCATTCAAGTAGAGTTAGATGTAGTTTCTCTTACTCGGTGTTGGCTATTGGCCACTTTTAGCCACTTCCATATTCTGCTATAGATTAGAAAATTCTTCATTGATTCGGAGCTCTATCTTCGCTAACATATCGAACAAGTACCATAGTTCTTTAACTCATGTCATTATGAAAAGCGTCATTAGTGCACATACAGTCCACAGTCCATCGCCTAAAAGCATCGCGCTCTATATCTGTCCATCACGTCAGCATCTTTACGGATAATGCTCCTCAAAGACCATATTCATTTAGTCTGGACAACGGCCTTGGATTCAGATTATTCACCATCACGCGAACAATCCCATATCTTACAATGTCACAAAAGCAATACTAACTTTGCCGAACAAGAAATACAAGCAAGGCGAACAATGCGCCTAACACCTTAGAAGGTTTATAGACACAAATAAACCCTAATAAAGCCACAACACGCTATTGATTGCAATTAGTGCTCGGTTCAAATCCATTCATCTATGATAACAATGAAGTAACGCCAAACGTGTCACCTGTTACTCACAGACTGTAACCGTTTGTTTTCGGAAGACAGGTTAAACAAAGCATCCTTGACACAACACTCACGCGATGCTCATCTGCCACCTTACGGTGGACTCAAGCTGACACTTCCAACACAAACTGTCCCTATAAATAGGACGGCTTTTCCTCTCCAGTCAGTACTTTCTTGCTGAAACTGCCCAGTGAACATCGAAATCTTCCACTATCACGCACATTGTTTGCTGTATCAACGATATATTCATCAGACATAAGACCATGGATTTTTGCCGACATTCATCCCACCAAGATGGCCTTACACGAGAGGGAATCACATCTCTCCCCGATGTGAAACTGGAAAAGCAGCCCAAGCCTAAAATAGTGCGACCTTGGGAATGCAGTCCTCGCAAACGTCAAACCCCAGATGCAGCTATCCAAAAGGTTTCGTCCAACCAAACTGCGTCACAAGCGACCTCGCAGCCTTCCAAGTTCAATGTCAACTACGCGCTACCCGTCGGCTCTCCAGTTATCGAGGCAGCACGACACTGCTCCAAATCACCACTCAATGACAGTGGTTATCTTAGTGATATCCCACTGAAATGCAATACATCTTTGCAAGCTCCAGGCTCTCAGTGCCATCGACGCAGTCTGGATATTCCCTCTGCGGCCAAATCACGCTACCTCAGTCGTAAAGCTGTCGACATGATGGAAGACTGGTACAGCAACAACTTTAATCATCCATACCCAAGCGATGATGTCGTCCGACAGATAGCACAGCAAGGAGACATCGACATTAACCAAGTCAAAAAGTGGATGGCTAACAAACGTGTTCGTTCTTACAACACTCTCTCCTTCAACGGCTCCATCCACCCGAAACGTCTCCGACGTCTGCAGAAGCAAACAAGCGCGAGACACCATCCTTACACCAGGACCTTTATCAGTCAACCTGAAAACAGTTTACAACTCCCTCTCGATGTCATCACCTCTCACAAGTCCACAGATGCACGGCCAACCCACACAGACCACAACGTCATGGCTCATCCACAGTACTTCTACGCAAGTGCCGTAGCTGCCTGGCCTGCCCTTCGACCTTTTGTTTTGTAGTCCATTTCTACGCAACTTGAGACTATTTATTCCTATGTATATATCGCTTGTATACAGCATGTGCTTGAACAGACATCACTATATAAATAAATTCATATGATATGGAACATTATGCTCTCAAACTTCTTATTTCACTACATATTCAATCCAAGCTCAATCTAAATTCACTAAGGCGACTCATTTGATCCAAATCATATTCTATCATAAATATTATCCAAAAACGGCCCATTTCCTTAAACGTTATTCAAACCATTTACCCTAAATGTTATTTATTAAATATACAGTCATTCAAGTAGAGTTAGATGTAGTTTCTCTTACTCGGTGTTGGCTATTGGCCACTTTTAGCCACTTCCATATTCTGCTATAGGTTAGAAAATTCTTCATTGATTCGGAGCTCTATCTTCGCTAACATATCGAACAAGTACCATAGTTCTTTAACTCATGTCAGTATGAAAAGCGTCATTAGTGCACATACAGTCCACAGTCCATCGCCTAAAAGCATCGCGCTCTATATCTGTCCATCACGTCAGCATCTTTACGGATAATGCTCCTCAAAGACCATATTCATTTAGTCTGGACAACGGCCTTGGATTCAGATTATTCACCATCACGCGAACAATCCCATATCTTACAATGTCACAAAAGCAATACTAACTTTGCCGAACAAGAAATACAAGCAAGGCGAACAATGCGCCTAACACCTTAGAAGGTTTATAGACACAAATAAACCCTAATAAAGCAACAACACGCTATTGATTGCAATTAGTGCTCGGTTCAAATCCATTCATCTATGATAACAATGAAGTAACGCCAAACGTGTCACCTGTTACTCACAGACTGTAACCGTCTGTTTTCGGAAGACAGGATAAACAAAGCATCCTTGACACAACACTCACGCGATGCTCATCTGCCACCTTACGGTGGACTCAAGTTGACACTTCCAACACATACTGTCTCTATAAATAGGACGGCTTTTCCTCTCCAGTCAGTACTTTCTTGCTGAAACTGCCCAGTGAACATCGAAAGCTTCCACTATCACGCACATTGTTTGCTGTATCAACGATATATTCATCAGACATAAGACCATGGATTTTTGCCGACATTCATCCCACCAAGATGGCCTTACACGAGAGGGAATCATATCTCTCCCCGATGTGAAACTGGAAAAGCAGCCCAAGCCTAAAATAGTGCGACCTTGGGAATGCAGTCCTCGCAAACGTCAAACCCCAGATGCAGCTATCCAAAAGGTTTCGTCCAACCAAACTGCGTCACAAGCGACCTCGCAGCCTTCCAAGTTCAATGTCAACTACGCGCTACCCGTCGGCTCTCTAGTTATCGAGGCAGCACGACACTGCTCCAAATCACCACTCAATGACAGTGGTTATCTTAGTGATATCCCACTGAAATGCAATACATCTTTGCAAGCTCCAGGCTCTCAGTGCCATCGACGCAGTCTGGATATTCCCTCTGCGGCCAAATCACGCTACCTCAGTCGTAAAGCTGTCGACATGATGCAAGACTGGTACAGCAACAACTTTAATCATCCATACCCAAGCGATGATGTCGTCCGACAGATAGCACAGCAAGGAGACATCGACATTAACCAAGTCAAAAAGTGGATGGCTAACAAACGTGTTCGTTCTTACAACACTCTCTCCTTCAACGGCTCCATCCACCCGAAACGTCTCCGACGTCTGCAGAAGCAAACAAGCGCGAGACACCATCCTTACACCAGGACCTTTATCAGTCAACCTGAAAACAGTTTACAACTCCCTCTCGATGTCATCACCTCTCACAAGTCCACAGATGCACGGCCAACCCACACAGACCACAACGTCATGGCTCATCCACAGTACTTCTACGCAAGTGCCGTAGCTGCCTGGCCTGCCCTTCGACCTTTTGTTTTGTAGTCCATTTCTACGCAACTTGAGACTATTTATTCCTATGTATATATCGCTTGTATACAGCATGTGCTTGAACAGACATCACTATATAAATAAATTCATATGATATGGAACATTATGCTCTCAAACTTCTTATTTCACTACATATTCAATCCAAGCTCAATCTAAATTCACTAAGGCGACTCATTTGATCCAAATCATATTCTATCATAAATATTATCCAAAAAAGGCCCATTTCCTTAAACGTTATTAAAACCATTTACCCTAAATGTTATTTATTAAATATACAGTCATTCAAGTAGAGTTAGATGTAGTTTCTCTTACTCGGTGTTGGCTATTGGCCACTTTTAGCCACTTCCATATTCTGCTATAGATCAGAAAATTCTTCATTGATTCGGAGCTCTATCTTCGCTAACATATCGAACAAGTACCATAGTTCTTTAACTCATGTCAGTATGAAAAGCGTCATTAGTGCACATACAGTCCACAGTCCATCGCCTAAAAGCATCGCGCTCTATCTCTGTCCATCACATCAGCATCTTTACGGATAATGCTCCTCAAAGACCATATTCATTTAGTCTGGACAACGGCCTTGGATTCAGATTATTCACCATCACGCGAACAATCCCATATCTTACAATGTCACAAAAGCAATACTAACTTTGCCGAACAAGAAATACAAGCAAGGCGAACAATACGCCTAACACCTTAGAAGGTTTATAGACACAAATAAACCCTAATAAAGCAACAACACGCTATTGATTGCAATTAGTGCTCGGTTCAAATCTATTCATCTATGATAACAATGAAGTAACGCCAAACGTGTCACCTGTTACTCACAGACTGTAACCGTTTGTTTTCGGAAGACAGGTTAAACAAAGCATCCTTGACACAACACTCACGCGATGCTCATCTGCCACCTTACGGTGGACTCAAGCTGACACTTCCAACACAAACTGTCCCCATAAATAGGACGGCTTTTCCACTCCAGTCAGTACTTTCTTGCTGAAACTGCCCAGTGAACATCGAAATCTTCCACTATCACGCACATTGTTTGCTGTATCAACGATATAATCATCAGACATAAGACCATGGATTTTCGCCGACATTCATCCCACCAAGATGGCCTTACACGAGAGGGAATCACATCTCTCCCCGATGTGAAACTGGAAAAGCCGCCCAAGCCTAAAATAGTGCGACCTTGGGAATGCAGTCCTCGCAAACCTCAAACCTCAGATGCAGCTATCCAAAAGGTTTCGTCCAACCAAACTGCGTCACAAGCGACCTCGCAGCCTTCCAAGTTCAATGTCAACTACGCGCTACCCGTCGGCTCTCCAGTTATCGAGGCAGCACGACACTGCTCCAAATCACCACTCAATGACAGTGGTTATCTTAGTGATATCCCACTGAAATGCAATACACCTTTGCAAGCTCCAGGCTCTCAGAGCCATCGACGCAGTCTGGATATTCCCTCTGCGGCCAAATCACGCTACCTCAGTCGTAAAGCTGTCGACATGATGGAAGACTGGTACAGCAACAACTTTAATCATCCATACCCAAGCGATGATGTCGTCCGACAGATAGCACAGCAAGGAGAGATAGACATTAACCAAGTCAAAAAGTGGATGGCTAACAAACGTGTTCGTTCTTACAAGACTCTCTCCTTCAACGGCTCCATCCACCCGAAACGTCTCCGACTTCTGCAGAAGCAAACAATCGCGAGACACCATCCTTACACCAGGACCTTTATCAGTCTTTCACTACATATTCAATCCAAGCTCAATCTAAATTCACTAAGACGACTCATTTGATCCAAATCATATTCTATCATAAATATCATCCAAAAACGGCCAATTTCCTTAAACGTTATTAAAACCATTTACCCTAAATGTTATTTATTAAATATACAGTCATTCAAGTAGAGTTAGATGTAGTTTCTCTTACTCGGTGTTGGCTATTGGCCACTTTTAGCCACTTCCATATTCTGCTATAGATTAGAAAATTCTTCATTGATTCGGAGCTCTATCTTCGCTAACATATCGAACAAGTACCATAGTTCTTTAACTCATGTCATTATGAAAAGCGTCATTAGTGCACATACAGTCCACAGTCCATCGCCTAAAAGCCTCGCGCTCTATATCTGTCCATCACGTCAGCATCTTTACGGATAATGCTCCTCAAAGACCATATTCATTTAGTCTGGACAACGGCCTTGGATTCAGATTATTCACCATCACGCGAACAATCCCATATCTTACAATGTCACAAAAGCAATACTAACTTTGCCGAACAAGAAATACAAGCAAGGCGAACAATGCGCCTAACACCTTAGAAGGTTTATAGACACAAAGAAACCCTAATAAAGCAACAACACGCTATTGATTGCAATTAGTGCTCGGTTCAAATCCATTCATCTATGATAACAATGAAGTAACGCCAAACGTGTCACCTGTTACTCACAGACTGTAACCGTTTGTTTTCGGAAGACAGGTTAAACAAAGAATCCTTGACACAATACTCACGCGATGCTCATCTGCCACCTTACGGTGGACTCAAGCTGACACTTCCAACACAAACTGTCCCCATAAATAGGACGGCTTTTCCTCTCCAGTCAGTACTTTCTTGCTGAAACTGCCCAGTGAACATCGAAATCTTCCACTATCACGCACATTGTTTGCTGTATCAACGATATATTCATCAGACATAAGACCATGGATTTTCGCCGACATTCATCCCACCAAGATGGCCATACACGGGAGGGAATCACATCTCTCCCCGATGTGAAACTGGAAAAGCAGCCCAAGCCTAAAATAGTGCGACCTTGGGAATGCAGTCCTCGCAAACGTCAAACCCCAGATGCAGCTATCCAAAAGGTTTCGTCCAACCAAACTGCGTCACAAGCGACCTCGCAGCCTTCCAAGTTCAATGTCAACTACGCGCTACCCGTCGGCTCTCTAGTTATCGAGGCAGCACGACACTGCTCCAAATCACCACTCAATGACAGTGGTTATCTTAGTGATATCCCACTGAAATGCAATACATCTTTGCAAGCTCCAGGCTCTCAGAGCCATCGACGGAGTCTGGATATTCCCTCTGCGGCCAAATCACGCTACCTCAGTCGTAAAGCTGTCGACATGATGCAAGACTGGTACAGCAACAACTTTAATCATCCATACCCAAGCGATGATGTCGTCCGACAGATAGCACAGCAAGGAGACATCGACATTAATCAAGTCAAAAAGTGGATGGCAAACAAACGTGTTCGTTCTTACAACACTCTCTCCTTCAACGGCTCCATCCACCCGAAACGTCTCCGACGTCTGCAGAAGCAAACAAGCGCGAGACACCATCCTTACACCAGGACCTTTATCAGTCAACCTGAGAACAGTTTACAACTCCCTCTCGATGTCATCACCTCTCACAAGTCCACAGATGCACGGCCAACCCACACAGACCACAACGTCATGGCTCATCCACAGTACTTCTACGCAGGTGCCGTAGCTGCCTGGCCTGCCCTTCGATCTTTTGTTTTGTAGTCCATTTCTACGCAACTTGAGACTATTTATTCCTATGTATATATCGCTTGTATACAGCATGTGCTTGAACAGACATCACTATATAAATAAATTCATATGATATGGAACATTATGCGCTAAAACCTCTTATTTCACTACATATTCAATCCAAGCTCAATCTAAATTCACTAAGGCGACTCATTTGATCCAAATCATATTCTATGATAAATATTATCCAAAAACGGCCCATTTCCTTAAACGTTATTAAAACCATTTACCCTAAATGTTATTTATTAAATATACAGTCATTCAAGTAGAGTTAGATGTAGTTTCTCTTACTCGGTGTTGGCTATTGGCCACTTTTAGCCACTTCCATATTCTGCTATAGATTAGAAAATTCTTCATTGATTCGGAGCTCTATCTTCGCTAACATATCGAACAAGTACCATAGTTCTTTAACTCATGTCATTATGAAAAGCGTCATTAGTGCACATACAGTCTACAGTCCATCGCCTAAAAGCATCGCGCTCTATATCTGTCCATCACGTCAGCATCTTTACGGATAATGCTCCTCAAAGACCATATTCATTTAGTCTGGACAACGGCCTTGGATTCAGATTATTCACCATCACGCGAACAATCCCATATCTTACAATGTCACAAAAGCAATACTAACTTTGCCGAACAAGAAATACAAGCAAGGCGAACAATGCGCCTAACACCTTAGAAGGTTTATAGACACAAATAAACCCTAATAAAGCAACAACACGCTATTGATTGCAATTAGTACTCGGTTCAAATCCATTCATCTATGATAACAATGAAGTAACGCCAAACGTGTCAACTGTTACTCACAGACTGTAACCGTTTGTTTTCGGAAGACAGGTTAAACAAAGCATCCTTGACACAACACTCACGCGATGCTCATCTGCCACCTTACGGTGGACTCAAGCTGACACTTCCAACACAAACCGTCCACATAAATAGGACGGCTTTTCCTCTCCAGTCAGTACTTTCTTGCTGAAACTGCCCAGTGAACATCGAAATCTTCCACTATCACGCACATTGTTTGTTGTATCAACGATATATTCATCAGACATAAGACCATGGATTTTCGCCGACATTCATCCCACCAAGATGGCCATACACGAGAGGGAATCACATCTCTCCCCGAAGTGAAACTGGAAAAGCCGCCCAAGCCTAAAATAGTGCGACCTTGGGAATGCAGTCCTCGCAAACGTCAAACCCCAGATGCAGCTATCCAAAAGGTTTCGTCCAACCAAACTGCGTCACAAGCGACCTCGCAGCCTTCCAAGTTCAATGTCAACTACGCGCTACCCGTCGGCTCTCCAGTTATCGAGACAGCACGACACTGCTCCAAATCACCACTCAATGACAGTGGTTATCTTAGTGATATCCCACTGAAATGCAATACATCTTTGCAAGCTCCAGGCTCTCAGTGCCATCGACGCAGTCTGGATATTCCCTCTGCGGCCAAATCACGCTACCTCAGTCGTAAAGCTGTCGACAGGATGGAAGACTGGTACAGCAACAACTTTAATCATCCATAAGCAAGCGATGATGTCGTCCGACAGATAGCACAGCAAGGAGAGATAGACATTAACCAAGTCAAAAAGTGGATGGCTAACAAACGTGTTCGTTCTTACAACACTCTCTCCTTCAACGGCTCCATCCACCCGAAACGTCTCCGACGTCTGCAGAAGCAAACAAGCGCGAGACACCATCCTTACACCCGGACCTTTATCAGTCAACCTGAGAACAGTTTACAACTCCCTCTCGATGTCATCACCTCTCACAAGTCCACAGATGCACGGCCAATCCACACAGACCACAACGTCATGGCTCATCTACAGTACTTCTACGCAAGTGCCGTAGCTGCCTGGCCTGCCCTTCGACCTTTTGTTTTGTAGTCCATTTCTACGCAACTTGAGACTATTTATTGCTATGTATATATCGCTTGTATATAGCATGTGCTTGTACAGACATCACTATATAAATAAATTCATATGATATGGAACATTATGCTCTCAAACTTCTTATTTCACTACATATTCAATCCAAGCTCAATCTAAATTCACTAAGGCGACTCATTTGATCCAAATCATATTCTATCATAAATATTATCCAAAAACGGCCCATTTCCTTAAACGTTATTCAAACCATTTACCCTAAATGTTATTTATTAAATATACAGTCATTCAAGTAGAGTTAGATGTAGTTTCTCTTACTCGGTGTTGGCTATTGGCCACTTTTAGCCACTTCCATATTCTGCTATAGATTAGAAAATTCTTTATTGATTCGGAGCTCTATCTTCGCTAACATATCGAACAAGTACCATAGTTCTTTAACTCATGTCATTATGAAAAGCGTCATTAGTGCACATACAGTCCACAGTCCATCGCCTAAAAGCATCGCGCTCTATATCTGTCCATCACGTCAGCATCTTTACGGATATTGCTCCTCAAAGACCATATTCATTTAGTCTGGACAACGGCCTTGGATTCAGATTATTCACCATCACGCGAACAATCCCATATCTTACAATGTCACAAAAGCAATACTAACTTTGCCGAACAAGAAATACAAGCAAGGCGAACAATGCGCCTAACACCTTAGAAGGTTTATAGACACAAATAAACCCTAATAAAGCAACAACACGCTATTGATTGCAATTAGTGCTCGGTTCAAATCCATTCATCTATGATAACAATGAAGTAACGCCAAACGTGTCACCTGTTACTCACAGACTGTAACCGTTTGTTTTCGGAAGACAGGTTAAACAAAGCATCCTTGACACAACACTCACGCGATGCTCATCTGCCACCTTACGGTGGACTCAAGCTGACACTTCCAACACAAACTGTCCCTATAAATAGGACGGCTTTTCCTCTCCAGTCAGTACTTTCTTGCTGAAACTGCCCAGTGAACATCGAAATCTTCCACTATCACGCACATTGTTTGCTGTATCAACGATATATTCATCACACATAAGACCATGGATTTTTGCCGACATTCATCCCACCAAGATGGCCTTACACGAGAGGGAATCACATCTCTCCCCGATGTGCAACTGGAAAAGCAGCCCAAGCCTAAAATAGTGCGACCTTGGGAATGCAGTCCTCGCAAACGTCAAACCCCAGATGCAGCTATCCAAAAGGTTTCGTCCAACCAAACTGCGTCACAAGCGACCTCGCAGCCTTCCAAGTTCAATGTCAACTACGCGCTACCCGTCGGCTCTCCAGTTATCGAGGCAGCACGACACTGCTCCAAATCACCACTCAATGACAGTGGTTATCTTAGTGATATCCCACTGAAATGCAATACATCTTTGCAAGCTCCAGGCTCTCAGTGCCATCGACGCAGTCTGGATATTCCCTCTGCGGCCAAATCACGCTACCTCAGTCGTAAAGCTGTCGACATGATGGAAGACTGGTACAGCAACAACTTTAATCATCCTTACCCAAGCGATGATGTCGTCCGACAGATAGCACAGCAAGGAGAGATAGACATTAACCAAGTCAAAAAGTGGATGGCTAACAAACGTGTTCGTTCTTACAACACGCTCTCCTTCAACGGCTCCATCCACCCGAAACGTCTCCGACTTCTGCAGAAGCAAACAAGCGCGAGACACCATCCTTACACCAGGACCTTTATCAGTCAACCTGAGAACAGTTTACAACTCCCTCTCGATGTCATCACCTCTCACAAGTCCACAGATGCACGGCCAACCCACACAGACCACAACGTCATGGCTCATCCACAGTACTTCTACGCAAGTGCCGTAGCTGCCTGGCCTGCCCTTCGACCTCTCGCTTTGTAGTCCATTTCTACGCAACTTGAGACTATTTATTCCTATGTATATATCGATTGTATATAGCATGTGCTTGTACAGACATCACTATATCAATAAATTCATATGATACGGAATATTATGCTCTCAAACTTCTTATTTCACTACATATTCACTCCAAACTTAATCTTATTTCACTACATATTCACTCCAAACTTAATCTTATTTCATTACATATTCACTCCAAACTTAATCTTATTTCACTACATATTCACTCCAAACTTAATCTTATTTCACTACATATTTACGCCAATCTTAATCTAATTTCACTAAGGTGACTCATTCAATCCAAACCATATTCTATCATATATCATCCAGAAATGGCCCATTTCCTTAAACGTTATTAAAAACATTTACCCTAAATGTTATTTATTAAATATACAGTGATTCAAGTCGAGTTAAATTCAGTTTCTCTTACTCGCTGTTGGCTTTTGGCCATTTTTAGCCACTTCCATATGAGGCTATAGATTAGAAACTTGTTCAATAATCTGGAGCTCTGTCATCGCTAACATAGCGAACTAGTAACATGGTTCCTCAACTCATGTCAGTATGAAAAGCGTCATTAGTGCGCATATAGTCCACAGTCCATCACCTAAAAGCATCGCGCTCTACATCTGCCCGTCACATCAGCATCTTTACGGATGATGCTCATCAACGACTATATTAATTTAGCGTGGACAACGGCCTTGGATTCATATTATTAACCCTCATGCAAAATATCTCATACCTTCCAATGTCACAAAAGCAATACTAACTTTGCCGAACAAGAAATACAAGCCACGCCTGCAATGCGCCTAACACCTTAGAAGGTGCATAGATACCAAAACAACAATGAAAGGTTGTTGATTGCCATTAGTAACCGGTTCAAACGCAGGCATCTATAATAGCCATCAAGTAACGCCAAACGTGTCATCTTACCACACCCAGTAACTATTTGTTGTCGGAAGCCAGGTAACACAAAGCATCCGTAACACAACACTCATGATTTACTCATCTGCCACCTTATGATGGGCTCAAGCTGACACTTCCAACACAAACTGTCCCCATATATAGGACGGCTTTGCCTCTCCAGTCAGTACTTTCTTGCTGAAACTGCCCAGTGAACATCGAAATCTTCCACTATCACGCACATTGTTTGCTGTATCAACGATATATTCATCAGACATAAGACCATGGATCTTCGCCGATCTTCATCCCATCAAGATGGCCATACACAAGAGGGAATCACATGTCTCACCGATGTGAAACTGGAAAAGCAGCCCAAGCCTAAGATAGTGCGACCTTGGGAATGCAGTCCTCGCAAACATCAACCCCCAAATGCAGCTAACCACAGGGGGTGGTACAACCAAATTACTTCACAAGCGATCTCGCTGCCTTCGAATTTAAACGCCGACTACGCGCTACCCGTCCGCTCTCCAGTTATCGAGGCAGCACGACACTGCTCCAAATCACCACTCAATGACAGTGGTTATCTTAGTGATATCCCACTGAAATGCAACACACCTTCGCAAGCTCCAGGCTCTCAGAGCCATCGACGCAGTCTGGATATTCCCTCTGCGGCCAAATCACGCTACCTCAGTCGTAAAGCTGTCGACATGATGGAAGACTGGTACAGCAACAACTTTAATCATCCATACCCAAGCGATGATGTCGTCCGACAGATAGCACAGCAAGGAGACATCGACATTAACCAAGTCAAAAAGTGGATGGCCAACAAACGTGTTCGTTCTTACAAGACTCTCTCCTTCAACGGCTCCATCCACCCGAAACGTCTCCGACGTCTGCAGAAGCAAACAAGCGCGAGACACCATCCTTACACCAGGACCTTTATCAGTCAACCTGAGAACAGTTTACAACTCCCTCTCGATGTCATCACCTCTCACAAGTCCACAGATGCACGGCCAACCCACACAGACCACAACGTCATGGCTCATCCACAGTACTTCTACGCAAGTGCCGTAGCTGCCTGGCCTGCCCTTCGACCTTTTGTTTTGTAGTCCATTTCTACGCAACTTGAGACTATTTATTCCTATGTATATATCGCTTGTATATAGCATGTGCTTGTACAGACATCACTATATAAATAAATTCATATGATATGGAACATTATGCTCTCAATCTTCTTATTTCACTACATTTTCAATCCAAGCTTAATCTAAATTCACTAAGGCGACTCATTTGATCCAAATCATATCCTATTATATATATTATCCACAAAGGGCCTAATTCCTCAAACGTTATTAAAACCATTTACCCTAAATGTTATTTATTAAATATACAGTGATTCAAGTAGAGTTAGATGTAGTTTCTCTTACTCGGTGTTGGCTTTTGGCCACTTTTAGCCACTTACATATTCTGCTATAGATTAGAAAATTGTTCGTTGATTCGGAGCTCTGTCTTCGCTAACATATCGAACAAGTAACATAGTTCTTTAACTCATGTCAGTATGAAAAGCGTCATTAGTGCGCATATAGTCCACAGTCCATCACCTAAAAGCATCGCGCTCTACATCTGCCCGTCACATCAGCATCTTTACGGATGATGCTCATCAACGACTATATTAATTTAGCGTGGACAACCGTCTTGGGTTTATATTATTCGCCATCATGCAAAAAATCTCATACCTTCCAATGTCACAAAAGCAATACTAACTTTGCCGAACAAGAAATACAAGACACGCCGGCAATGCGCCTAACACCTTGGAAGGTGCATAGATACCAAACAAACTCATTAAAACAATGAAAGGCTATTGATTGCAATGAGTAATCGGTTCAAACATTTGCATCCATGCTAGCGATCAAGTAACGCCAAACGTGGCATGTTACCCACACCCTGTAACCATTTGTTGTCGAAAGCCAGGTAAAACAAAGGATCCTTGACACAACACTCACGATTTACTCATCTGCCACCTTACGATGGGCTCAAGCTGACACTTCAAACACAAACTATCTCCATAAATAGGACGGCTTCGCCTCTCCAGTCAGTACTTCCTTGCTGACATTGCCCAGTGAACATCGAAATCTGCCACTATCACGCACATTATTTGCTGCAGCAACGATATATTCATCACACATAAGACCATGGATCTTCGCCGATCTTCATCCCATCAAGATGGCCATACACAAGAGGGAATCACATCTCTCACCGATGTGAAACTGGAAAAGCAGCCCAAGCCTAAGATAGTGCGACCTTGGGAATGCAGTCCTCGCAAACATCAAACCCCAGATGTAGCTAACCACAGAGGGTGGTACAACCAAGCTTTTTCACAAGCGATCTCGCTGCCTTCGAATTTAAACGTCGACTACGCGCTACCCGTCCGCTCTTCTGTGATCGGGGTGGCACGACACTCTTCCAAATCACCACTCAATGACAGTGGCTATCTTAGTGATATCCCACTGAAATGCAAGGCATCTTTGCAAGCTCCACGCTCTCAGAGCCATCGTCACAGTCTAGATATTCATACTGCGGCCAAATCACGCTACCTCAGTCGTAAAGCTGTCGACATGTTGGAAGACTGGTACAGCAACAACTTTAATCATCCATACCCAAGCGATGATGTCGTCCGACAGATAGCACAGCAAGGAAACATCGAGATTAACCAAGTCAAAAAGTGGATGGCCAACAAACGTGTTCGTTCTTACAACACTCTCTCCTTCAACGGCTCCATCCACCCGAAACGTCTCCGACGTCTGCAGAAGCAAGCAAGCGTGAGACACCATCCTTACACCAGGACCTTTATCAGTCAAACTGAGAACAGTTTACAGCTCCCTCTCGATGTCGTCACCTCTCACAAGTCCACAGATGCACGGCCAACCCACACAGACCACACCGTCATGGCTCATCCACAGTACTTCTACGCAAGTGCGGTAGCTGCCTGGCCTGCCCTTCGACCTTTTGTTTTGTAGTCCATTTCTACCCAACTTGAGACTATTTATTCCTATGTATATATCGCTTGTGTATAGCATGTGCTTGTACAGACATCACTATATAAATAAAGTCATATGATATGGAACATTATGCTCTCAATCTTCTTATTTCACTACATATTCAATCCAAGCTGAATCTAAATTCACTAAGGCGACTCATTTGACCCAAATCATATCCTATCATATATATTATCCAAAAACGGCCCAATTCCTTAAACGTTATTCAAACCATTTACCCTAAATGTTATTTATTAAATATACAGTGATTCAAGTAGAGTTAGATGTAGTTTCTCTTACTCGGTGTTGGCTTTTGGCCACTTTTAGCCACTTCCATATTCTGCTATAGATTAGAAAATTCTTCATTGATTCGGAGCTCTATCTTCGCTAACATATCGAACAAGTACCATAGTTCTTTAACTCATGTCAGTATGAAAAGCGTCATTAGTGCACATACAGTCCACAGTCCATCGCCTAAAAGCATCGCGCTCTATATCTGTCCATCACATCAGCATCTTTACGGATAATGCTCCTCAAAGACCATATTCATTTAGTCTGGACAACGGCCTTGGATTCAGATTATTCACCATCACGCGAACAATCCCATATCTTACAATGTCACAAAAGCAATACTAACTTTGCCGAACAAGAAATACAAGCAACGCGAACAATGCGCCTAACACCTTAGAAGGTTTATAGACACAAAGAAACCCTATTAAAGCAACAACACGCTATTGATTGCAATTAGCGCTCGGTTCAAATCCATTCATCTATGATAACAATGAAGTAACGCCAAACGTGTCACCTGTTACTCACAGACTGTAACCGTTTGTTTTCGGAAGACGGGTCAAACAAAGCATCCTTGACACAACACTCACGCGATGCTCATCTGCCACCTTACGGTGGACTCAAGCTGACACTTCCAACACAAACTGTCCCCATAAATAGGACGGCTTTTCCTCTCCAGTCAGTACTTTCTTGCTGAAACTGCCCAGTGAACATCGAAATCTTCCACTATCACGCACATTGTTTGCTGTATCAACGATATATTCATCAGACATAAGACCATGGATTTTCGCCGACATTCATCCCACCAAGATGGCCTTACACGAGAGGGAATCACATCTCTCCCCGATGTGAAACTGGAAAAGCCGCCCAAGCCTAAAATAGTGCGACCTTGGGAATGCAGTCCTCGCAAACGTCAAACCCCAGATGCAGCTATCCAAAAGGTTTCGTCCAACCAAACTGCGTCACAAGCGACCTCGCAGCCTTCCAAGTTCAATGTCAACTACGCGCTACCCGTCGGCTCTCCAGTTATCGAGGCAGCACGACACTGCTCCAAATCACCACTCAATGACAGTGGTTATCTTAGTGATATCCCACTGAAATGCAATACATCTTTGCAAGCTCCAGGCTCTCAGAGCCATCGACGCAGTCTGGATATTCTCTCTGCGGCCAAATCACGCTACCTCAGTCGTAAAGCTGTCGACATGATGGAAGACTGGTACAGCAACAACTTTAATCATCCTTACCCAAGCGATGATGTCGTCCGACAGATAGCACAGCAAGGAGAGATAGACATTAACCAAGTCAAAAAGTGGATGGCTAACAAACGTGTTCGTTCTTACAACACGCTCTCCTTCAACGGCTCCATCCACCCGAAACGTCTCCGACGTCTGCAGAAGCAAGCAAGCGTGAGACACCATCCTTACACCAGTCAACCTGAGAACAGCTTACAACTCCCTCTCGATGTCGTCACCTCTCACAAGTCCACAGATGCACGGCCAACCCACACAGACCACACCGTCATGGCTCATCCACAGTACTTCTACGCAAGTGCGGTAGCTGCCTGGCCTGCCCTTCGACCTTTTGTTTTGTAGTCCATTTCTACCCAACTTGAGACTATTTATTCCTATGTATATATCGCTTGTGTATAGCATGTGCTTGTACAGACATCACTATATAAATAAAGTCATATGATATGGAACATTATGCTCTCAATCTTCTTATTTCACTACATATTCAATCCAAGCTGAATCTAAATTCACTAAGGCGACTCATTTGACCCAAATCATATCCTATCATATATATTATCCAAAAACGGCCCAATTCCTTAAACGTTATTCAAACCATTTACCCTAAATGTTATTTATTAAATATACAGTGATTCAAGTAGAGTTAGATGTAGTTTCTCTTACTCGGTGTTGGCTTTTGGCCACTTTTAGCCACTTCCATATTCTGCTATAGATTAGAAAATTCTTTATTGATTCGGAGCTCTATCTTCGCTAACATATCGAACAAGTACCATAGTTCTTTAACTCATGTCAGTATGAAAAGCGTCATTAGTGCACATACAGTCCACAATCCATCGCCTAAAAGCATCGCGCTCTATATCTGTCCATCACATCAGCATCTTTACGGATAATGCTCCTCAAAGACCATATTCATTTAGTCTGGACAACGGCCTTGGATTCAGATTATTCACCATCACGCGAACAATCCCATATCTTACAATGTCACAAAAGCAATACTAACTTTGCCGAACAAGAAATACAAGCAACGCGAACAATGCGCCTAACACCTTAGAAGGTTTATAGACACAAAGAAACCCTATTAAAGCAACAACACGCTATTGATTGCAATTAGCGCTCGGTTCAAATCCATTCATCTATGATAACAATGAAGTAACGCCAAACGTGTCACCTGTTACTCACAGACTGTAACCGTTTGTTTTCGGAAGACGGGTCAAACAAAGCATCCTTGACACAACACTCACGCGATGCTCATCTGCCACCTTACGGTGGACTCAAGCTGACACTTCCAACACAAACTGTCCCCATAAATAGGACGGCTTTTCCTCTCCAGTCAGTACTTTCTTGCTGAAACTGCCCAGTGAACATCGAAATCTTCCACTATCACGCACATTGTTTGCTGTATCAACGATATATTCATCAGACATAAGACCATGGATTTTCGCCGACATTCATCCCACCAAGATGGCCTTACACGAGAGGGAATCACATCTCTCCCCGATGTGAAACTGGAAAAGCCGCCCAAGCCTAAAATAGTGCGACCTTGGGAATGCAGTCCTCGCAAACGTCAAACCCCAGATGCAGCTATCCAAAAGGTTTCGTCCAACCAAACTGCGTCACAAGCGACCTCGCAGCCTTCCAAGTTCAATGTCAACTACGCGCTACCCGTCGGCTCTCCAGTTATCGAGGCAGCACGACACTGCTCCAAATCACCACTCAATGACAGTGGTTATCTTAGTGATATCCCACTGAAATGCAATACATCTTTGCAAGCTCCAGGCTCTCAGAGCCATCGACGCAGTCTGGATATTCTCTCTGCGGCCAAATCACGCTACCTCAGTCGTAAAGCTGTCGACATGATGGAAGACTGGTACAGCAACAACTTTAATCATCCTTACCCAAGCGATGATGTCGTCCGACAGATAGCACAGCAAGGAGAGATAGACATTAACCAAGTCAAAAAGTGGATGGCTAACAAACGTGTTCGTTCTTACAACACGCTCTCCTTCAACGGCTCCATCCACCCGAAACGTCTCCGACTTCTGCAGAAGCAAACAAGCGCGAGACACCATCCTTACACCAGGACCTTTATCAGTCAACCTGAGAACAGTTTACAACTCCCTCTCGATGTCATCACCTCTCACAAGTCCACAGATGCACGGCCAACCCACACAGACCACAACGTCATGGCTCATCCACAGTACTTCTACGCAAGTGCCGTAGCTGCCTGGCCTGCCCTTCGACCTCTCGCTTTGTAGTCCATTTCTACGCAACTTGAGACTATTTATTCCTATGTATATATCGATTGTATATAGCATGTGCTTGTACAGACATCACTATATCAATAAATTCATATGATACGGAATATTATGCTCTCAAACTTCTTATTTCACTACATATTCACTCCAAACTTAATCTTATTTCACTACATATTCACTCCAAACTTAATCTTATTTCATTACATATTCACTCCAAACTTAATCTTATTTCACTACATATTCACTCCAAACTTAATCTTATTTCACTACATATTTACGCCAATCTTAATCTAATTTCACTAAGGTGACTCATTCAATCCAAACCATCTTCTATCATATATCATCCAGAAATGGCCCATTTCCTTAAACGTTATTAAAAACATTTACCCTAAATGTTATTTATTAAATATACAGTGATTCAAGTCGAGTTAAATTCAGTTTCTCTTACTCGCTGTTGGCTTTTGGCCATTTTTAGCCACTTCCATATGAGGCTATAGATTAGAAACTTGTTCAATAATCTGGAGCTCTGTCATCGCTAACATAGCGAACTAGTAACATGGTTCCTCAACTCATGTCAGTATGAAAAGCGTCCTTAGTGCGCATATAGTCCACAGTCCATCACCTAAAAGCATCGCGCTCTACATCTGCCCATCACATCAGCATCTTTACGGATGATGCTCATCAACGACTATATTAATTTAGTCTGGACAACGGCCTTGGATTCATATTATTAACCCTCATGCAAAATATCTCATACCTTACAATGTCACAAAAGCAATACTAACTTTGCCGAACAAGAAATACAAGCCACGCCTGCAATGCGCCTAACACCTTAGAAGGTGCATAGATACCAAAACAACAATGAAAGGTTGTTGATTGCCATTAGTAACCGGTTCAAACGCAGGCATCTATAATAGCCATCAAGTAACGCCAAACGTGTCATCTTACCACACCCAGTAACTATTTGTTGTCGGAAGCCAGGTAACACAAAGCATCCGTAAAACAACACTCATGATTTACTCATCTGCCACCTTATGATGGGCTCAAGCTGACACTTCCAACACAAACTGTCCCCATATATAGGACGGCTTTGCCTCTCCAGTCAGTACTTTCTTGCTGAAACTGCCCAGTGAACATCGAAATCTTCCACTATCACGCACATTGTTTGCTGTATCAACGATATATTCATCAGACATAAGACCATGGATCTTCGCCGATCTTCATCCCATCAAGATGGCCATACACAAGAGGGAATCACATGTCTCACCGATGTGAAACTGGAAAAGCAGCCCAAGCCTAAGATAGTGCGACCTTGGGAATGCAGTCCTCGCAAACATCAACCCCCAAATGCAGCTAACCACAGGGGGTGGTACAACCAAATTACTTCACAAGCGATCTCGCTGCCTTCGAATTTAAACGCCGACTACGCGCTACCCGTCCGCTCTCCAGTTATCGAGGCAGCACGACACTGCTCCAAATCACCACTCAATGACAGTGGTTATCTTAGTGATATCCCACTGAAATGCAACACACCTTCGCAAGCTCCAGGCTCTCAGAGCCATCGACGCAGTCTGGATATTCCCTCTGCGGCCAAATCACGCTACCTCAGTCGTAAAGCTGTCGACATGATGAAAGACTGGTACAGCAACAACTTTAATCATCCATACCCAAGCGATGATGTCGTCCGACAGATAGCACAGCAAGGAGACATCGACATTAACCAAGTCAAAAAGTGGATGGCCAACAAACGTGTTCGTTCTTACAACACTCTCTCCTTCAACGGCTCCATCCACCCGAAACGTCTCCGACGTCTGCAGAAGCAAACAAGCGCGAGACACCATCCTTACACCAGGACCTTTATCAGTCAACCTGAGAACAGTTTACAACTCCCTCTCGATGTCATCACCTCTCACAAGTCCACAGATGCACGGCCAACCCACACAGACCACAACGTCATGGCTCATCCACAGTACTTCTACGCAAGTGCGGTAGCTGCCTGGCCTGCCCTTCGACCTTTTGTTTTGTAGTCCATTTCTACCTAACTTGAGACTATTTATTCCTATGTATATATCGCTTGTATATAGCATGTGCTTGTACAGACATCACTATATAAATAAATTCATATGATATGGAACATTATGCTCTCAATCTTCTTATTTCACTACATTTTCAATCCAAGCTTAATCTAAATTCACTAAGGCGACTCATTTGATCCAAATCATATCCTATTATATATATTATCCACAAAGGGCCTAATTCCTCAAACGTTATTAAAACCATTTACCCTAAATGTTATTTATTAAATATACAGTGATTCAAGTAGAGTTAGATGTAGTTTCTCTTACTCGGTGTTGGCTTTTGGCCACTTTTAGCCACTTACATATTCTGCTATAGATTAGAAAATTGTTCGTTGATTCGGAGCTCTGTCTTCGCTAACATATCGAACAAGTAACATAGTTCTTTAACTCATGTCAGTATGAAAAGCGTCATTAGTGCGCATATAGTCCACAGTCCATCACCTAAAAGCATCGCGCTCTACATCTGCCCGTCACATCAGCATCTTTACGGATGATGCTCATCAACGACTATATTAATTTAGCGTGGACAACCGTCTTGGGTTTATATTATTCACCATCATGCAAAAAATCTCATACCTTCCAATGTCACAAAAGCAATACTAACTTTGCCGAACAAGAAATACAAGACACGCCGGCAATGCGCCTAACACCTTAGAAGGTGCATAGATACCAAACAAACTCATTAAAACAATGAAAGGCTATTGATTGCAATGAGTAACCGGTTCAAACGCATGCATCTATGCTAGCGATCAAGTAACGCCAAACGTGGCATGTTACCCACACCCTGTAACCATTTGTTGTCGAAAGCCAGGTAAAACAAAGGATCCTTGACACAACACTCACGATTTACTCATCTGCCACCTTACGATGGGCTCAAGCTGACACTTCAAACACAAACTCTCTCCATAAATAGGACGGCTTCGCCTCTCCAGTCAGTACTTCCTTGCTGACATTGCCCAGTGAACATCGAAATCTGCCACTATCACGCACATTATTTGCTGCAGCAACGATATATTCATCACACATAAGACCATGGATCTTCGCCGATCTTCATCCCATCAAGATGGCCATACACAAGAGGGAATCACATCTCTCACCGATGTGAAACTGGAAAAGCAGCCCAAGCCTAAAATAGTACGACCTTGGGAATGCAGTCCTCGCAAACATCAAACCCCAGATGTAGCTAACCACAGAGGGTGGTACAACCAAGCTTCTTCACAAGCGATCTCGCTGCCTTCGAATTTAAACGTCGACTACGCGCTACCCGTCCGCTCTTCTGTGATCGGGGTGGCACGACACTCTTCCAAATCACCACTCAATGACAGTGGCTATCTTAGTGATATCCCACTGAAATGCAAGGCATCTTTGCAAGCTCCACGCTCTCAGAGCCATCGTCACAGTCTAGATATTCCTATTGCGGCCAAATCACGCTACCTCAGTCGTAAAGCTGTCGACATGATGGAAGACTGGTACAGCAACAACTTTAATCATCCATACCCAAGCGATGATGTCGTCCGACAGATAGCACAGCAAGGAAACATCGATATTAACCAAGTCAAAAAGTGGATGGCCAACAAACGTGTTCGTTCTTACAACACTCTCTCCTTCAACGGCTCCATCCACCCGAAACGTCTCCGACGTCTGCAGAAGCAAGCAAGCGTGAGACACCATCCTTACACCAGGACCTTTATCAGTCAACCTGAGAACAGTTTACAACTCCCTCTCGATGTCGTCACCTCTCACAAGTCCACAGATGCACGGCCAACCCACACAGACCACACCGTCATGGCTCATCCACAGTACTTCTACGCAAGTGCGGTAGCTGCCTGGCCTGCCTTTCGACCTTTTGTTTTGTAGTCCATTTCTACCCTACTTGAGACTATTTATTCCTATGTATATATCGCTTGTGTATAGCATGTGCTTGTACAGACATCACTATATAAATAAATTCATATGATATGGAACATTATGCTCTCAATCTTCTTATTTCACTACATTTTCAATCCAAGCTTAATCTAAATTCACTAAGGCGACTCATTTGATCCAAATCATATCCTATCATATATATTATCCAAAAACGGCCCAATTCCTTAAACGTTATTCAAACCATTTACCCTAAATGTTATTTATTAAATATACAGTCATTCAAGTAGAGTTAGATGTAGTTTCTCTTACTCGGTGTTGGCTTTTGGCCACTTTTAGCCACTTCTATATTCTGCTATAGATTAGAAAATTGTTCATTGATTCGGAGCTCTGTCTTCGCTAACATATCGAACAAGTAACATGGTTCCTCAACTCATGTCAGTATGACAAGCGTCATTAGTGCGCATATAGTCCACAGTCCATCACCTAAAGGCATCGCGCTCTACATCTGCCCATCACATCAGCATCTTTACGGATGATGCTCATCAACGACTATATTCATTTAGTCTGGACAACGGCCTTGGATTCATATTATTCACCATCATGCAAAAAATCTCATACCTTACAATGTCACAAAAGCAATACTAACTTTGCCGAACAAGAAATACAAGCCACGCCTGCAATGCGCCTAACACCTTAGAAGGTGCATAGATACCAAAACAACAATGAAAAGCTGTTGATTGCAATTAGTAACCGGTTCAAACGCAGGCATCTATGATAGCCATCAAGTAACGCCAAACGTGTCATCTTACCACACCCAGTAACCAAGTGCTGGTACAGCAACAACTTTAATCATTCATCCATCCATCATCCATACCCAAGCGACGATGTCGTCCGAGAGATACCACAGCAAGGAGACACCGACATTAACCAAGTCAAAAAGTGGATGGCCAACAAACGTGTTCGTTCTTACAACACTCTCTTTTTCAACGGCTCCATCCACCCGAAAGGTCTCCGACGTCTGCAGAAGCAAGCAAGCGCGAGACACCATCCTTACACCAGGACCTTTATCACACTTTTAGCCACTTCTATATTCTGCTATAGATTAGAAAATTGTTCATTGATTCGGAGCTCTGTCTTCGCTAACATATCGAACAAGTAACATGGTTCCTCAACTCATGTCAGTATGACAAGCGTCATTAGTGCGCATATAGTCCACAGTCCATCACCTAAAAGCATCGCGCTCTACATCTGCCCATCACATCAGCATCTTTACGGATGATGCTCATCAACGACTATATTCATTTAGTCTGGACAACGGCCTTGGATTCATATTATTCACCATCATGCAAAAAATCTCATACCTTACAATGTCACAAAAGCAATACTAACTTTGCCGAACAAGAAATACAAGCCACGCCTGCAATGCGCCTAACACCTTAGAAGGTGCATAGATACCAAAACAACAATGAAAGGCTGTTGATTGCAATTAGTAACCGGTTCAAACGCAGGCATCTATGATAGCCATCAAGTAACGCCAAACGTGTCATCTTACCACACCCAGTAACTATTTGTTGTCGGAAGCCAGGTAACACAAAGCATCCGTAACACAACACTCATGATTTACTCATCTGCCACCTTATGATGGGCTCAAGCTGACACTTCCAACACAAACTGTCCCCATATATAGGACGGCTTTGCCTCTCCAGTCAGTACTTTCTTGCTGAAACTGCCCAGTGAACATCGAAATCTTCCACTATCACGCACATTGTTTGCTGTATCAACGATATATTCATCAGACATAGGACCATGGATCTTCGCCGATCTTCATCCCATCAAGATGGCCATACACAAGAGGGAATCAAATGTCTCACCGATGTGAAACTGGAAAAGCAGCCCAAGCCTAAAATAGTGCGACCTTGGGAATGCAGTCCTCGCAAACATCAAACCCCAGATGCAGCTAACCACAGGGGGTGGTACAACCAAATTACTTCACAAGCGATCTCGCTGCCTTCGAATTTAAACGCCGACTACGCGCTACCCGTCCGCTCTCCAGTTATCGAGGCAGCACGACACTGCTCCAAATCACAACTCAATGACAGTGGTTATCTTAGTGATATCCCACTGAAATGCAATACATCTTTGCAAGCTCCAGGCTCTCAGAGCCATCGACGCAGTCTGGATATTCCCTCTGTGGCCAAATCACGCCACCTCAGTCGTAAAGCTGTCGACATGATGGAAGACTGGTACAGCAACAACTTTAATCATCCATACCCAAGCGATGATGTCGTCCGACAGATAGCACAGCAAGGAGACATCGACATTAACCAAGTCAAAAAGTGGATGGCCAACAAACGTGTTCGTTCTTACAACACTCTCTCCTTCAACGGCTCCATCCACCCGAAACGTCTCCGACGTCTGCAGAAGCAAACAAGCGCGAGACACCATCCTTACACCAGGACCTTTATCAGTCAACCTGAGAACAGTTTACAACTCCCTCTCGATGTCATCACCTCTCACAAGTCCACAGATGCACGGCCAACCCACACAGACCACAACGTCATGGCTCATCCACAGTACTTCTACGCAAGTGCGGTAGCTGCCTGGCCTGCCCTTCGACCTTTTGTTTTGTAGTCCATTTCTACCTAACTTGAGACTATTTATTCCTATGTATATATCGCTTGTATATAGCATGTGCTTGTACAGACATCACTATATAAATAAATTCATATGATATGGAACATTATGCTCTCAATCTTCTTATTTCACTACATTTTCAATCCAAGCTTAATCTAAATTCACTAAGGCGACTCATTTGATCCAAATCATATCCTATTATATATATTATCCACAAAGGGCCTAATTCCTCAAACGTTATTAAAACCATTTACCCTAAATGTTATTTATTAAATATACAGTCATTCAAGTAGTGTTAGATGTAGCTTCTCTTACACGGTGTTGGCTTTTGGCCACTTTTAGCCACTTCCATATTCTGCTATAGATTAGAAAATTGTTCGTTGATTCGGAGCTCTGTCTTCGCTAACATATCGAACAAGTAACATAGTTCTTTAACTCATGTCAGTATGAAAAGCGTCATTAGTGCGCATATAGTCCACAGTCCATCACCTAAAAGCATCGCGCTCTACATCTGCCCGTCACATCAGCATCTTTACGGATGATGCTCATCAACGACTATATTAATTGAGCGTGGACAACCGTCTTGGGTTTATATTATTCGCCATCATGCAAAAAATCTCATACCTTCCAATGTCACAAAAGCAATACTAACTTTGCCGAACAAGAAATACAAGACACGCCGGCAATGCGCCTAACACCTTAGAAGGTGCATAGATACCAAACAAACTCATTAAAACAATGAAAGGCTATTGATTGCAATGAGTAACCGGTTCAAACGCATGCATCTATGCTAGCGATCAAGTAACGCCAAACGTGGCATGTTACCCACACCCTGTAACCATTTGTTGTCGAAAGCCAGGTAAAACAAAGGATCCTTGACACAACACTCACGATTTACTCATCTGCCACCTTACGATGGGCTCAAGCTGACACTTCAAACACAAACTCTCTCCATAAATAGGACGGCTTCGCCTCTCCAGTCAGTACTTCCTTGCTGACATTGCCCAGTGAACATCGAAATCTGCCACTATCACGCACATTATTTGCTGCAGCAACGATATATTCATCACACATAAGACCATGGATCTTCGCCGATCTTCATCCCATCAAGATGGCCATACACAAGAGGGAATCACATCTCTCACCGATGTGAAACTGGAAAAGCAGCCCAAGCCTAAAATAGTACGACCTTGGGAATGCAGTCCTCGCAAACATCAAACCCCAGATGTAGCTAACCACAGAGGGTGGTACAACCAAGCTTCTTCACAAGCGATCTCGCTGCCTTCGAATTTAAACGTCGACTACGCGCTACCCGTCCGCTCTTCTGTGATCGGGGTGGCACGACACTCTTCCAAATCACCACTCAATGACAGTGGCTATCTTAGTGATATCCCACTGAAATGCAAGGCATCTTTGCAAGCTCCACGCTCTCAGAGCCATCGTCACAGTCTAGATATTCCTATTGCGGCCAAATCACGCTACCTCAGTCGTAAAGCTGTCGACATGATGGAAGACTGGTACAGCAACAACTTTAATCATCCATACCCAAGCGATGATGTCGTCCGACAGATAGCACAGCAAGGAAACATCGATATTAACCAAGTCAAAAAGTGGATGGCCAACAAACGTGTTCGTTCTTACAACACTCTCTCCTTCAACGGCTCCATCCACCCGAAACGTCTCCGACGTCTGCAGAAGCAAGCAAGCGTGAGACACCATCCTTACACCAGGACCTTTATCAGTCAACCTGAGAACAGTTTACAACTCCCTCTCGATGTCGTCACCTCTCACAAGTCCACAGATGCACGGCCAACCCACACAGACCACACCGTCATGGCTCATCCACAGTACTTCTACGCAAGTGCGGTAGCTGCCTGGCCTGCCCTTCGACCTTTTGTTTTGTAGTCCATTTCTACCCTACTTGAGACTATTTATTCCTATGTATATATCGCTTGTGTATAGCATGTGCTTGTACAGACATCACTATATAAATAAATTCATATGATATGGAACATTATGCTCTCAATCTTCTTATTTCACTACATTTTCAATCCAAGCTTAATCTAAATTCACTAAGGCGACTCATTTGATCCAAATCATATCCTATCATATATATTATCCAAAAACGGCCCAATTCCTTAAACGTTATTCAAACCATTTACCCTAAATGTTATTTATTAAATATACAGTCATTCAAGTAGAGTTAGATGTAGTTTCTCTTACTCGGTGTTGGCTTTTGGCCACTTTTAGCCACTTCTATATTCTGCTATAGATTAGAAAATTGTTCATTGATTCGGAGCTCTGTCTTCGCTAACATATCGAACAAGTAACATGGTTCCTCAACTCATGTCAGTATGACAAGCGTCATTAGTGCGCATATAGTCCACAGTCCATCACCTAAAAGCATCGCGCTCTACATCTGCCCGTCACATCAGCATCTTTACGGATGATGCTCATCAACGACTATATTCATTTAGTCTGGACAACGGCCTTGGATTCATATTATTCACCATCATGCAAAAAATCTCATACCTTACAATGTCACAAAAGCAATACTAACTTTGCCGAACAAGAAATACAAGCCACGCCTGCAATGCGCCTAACACCTTAGAAGGTGCATAGATACCAAAACAACAATGAAAAGCTGTTGATTGCAATTAGTAACCGGTTCAAACGCAGGCATCTATGATAGCCATCAAGTAACGCCAAACGTGTCATCTTACCACACCCAGTAACCAAGTGCTGGTACAGCAACAACTTTAATCATTCATCCATCCATCATCCATACCCAAGCGACGATGTCGTCCGAGAGATACCACAGCAAGGAGACACCGACATTAACCAAGTCAAAAAGTGGATGGCCAACAAACGTGTTCGTTCTTACAACACTCTCTTTTTCAACGGCTCCATCCACCCGAAAGGTCTCCGACGTCTGCAGAAGCAAGCAAGCGCGAGACACCATCCTTACACCAGGACCTTTATCACACTTTTAGCCACTTCTATATTCTGCTATAGATTAGAAAATTGTTCATTGATTCGGAGCTCTGTCTTCGCTAACATATCGAACAAGTAACATGGTTCCTCAACTCATGTCAGTATGACAAGCGTCATTAGTGCGCATATAGTCCACAGTCCATCACCTAAAGGCATCGCGCTCTACATCTGCCCATCACATCAGCATCTTTACGGATGATGCTCATCAACGACTATATTCATTTAGTCTGGACAACGGCCTTGGATTCATATTATTCACCATCATGCAAAAAATCTCATACCTTACAATGTCACAAAAGCAATACTAACTTTGCCGAACAAGAAATACAAGCCACGCCTGCAATGCGCCTAACACCTTAGAAGGTGCATAGATACCAAAACAACAATGAAAGGCTGTTGATTGCAATTAGTAACCGGTTCAAACGCAGGCATCTATGATAGCCATCAAGTAACGCCAAACGTGTCATCTTACCACACCCAGTAACTATTTGTTGTCGGAAGCCAGGTAACACAAAGCATCCGTAACACAACACTCATGATTTACTCATCTGCCACCTTATGATGGGCTCAAGCTGACACTTCCAACACAAACTGTCCCCATATATAGGACGGCTTTGCCTCTCCAGTCAGTACTTTCTTGCTGAAACTGCCCAGTGAACATCGAAATCTTCCACTATCACGCACATTGTTTGCTGTATCAACGATATATTCATCAGACATAGGACCATGGATCTTCGCCGATCTTCATCCCATCAAGATGGCCATACACAAGAGGGAATCAAATGTCTCACCGATGTGAAACTGGAAAAGCAGCCCAAGCCTAAAATAGTGCGACCTTGGGAATGCAGTCCTCGCAAACATCAAACCCCAGATGCAGCTAACCACAGGGGGTGGTACAACCAAATTACTTCACAAGCGATCTCGCTGCCTTCGAATTTAAACGCCGACTACGCGCTACCCGTCCGCTCTCCAGTTATCGAGGCAGCACGACACTGCTCCAAATCACAACTCAATGACAGTGATTATCTTAGTGATATCCCACTGAAATGCAATACATCTTTGCAAGCTCCAGGCTCTCAGAGCCATCGACGCAGTCTGGATATTCCCTCTGTGGCCAAATCACGCCACCTCAGTCGTAAAGCTGTCGACATGATGGAAGACTGGTACAGCAACAACTTTAATCATCCATACCCAAGCGATGATGTCGTCCGACAGATAGCACAGCAAGGAGACATCGACATTAACCAAGTCAAAAAGTGGATGGCCAACAAACGTGTTCGTTCTTACAACACTCTCTCCTTCAACGGCTCCATCCACCCGAAACGTCTCCGACGTCTGCAGAAGCAAACAAGCGCGAGACACCATCCTTACACCAGGACCTTTATCAGTCAACCTGAGAACAGTTTACAACTCCCTCTCGATGTCATCACCTCTCACAAGTCCACAGATGCACGGCCAACCCACACAGACCACAACGTCATGGCTCATCCACAGTACTTCTACGCAAGTGCGGTAGCTGCCTGGCCTGCCCTTCGACCTTTTGTTTTGTAGTCCATTTCTACCTAACTTGAGACTATTTATTCCTATGTATATATCGCTTGTATATAGCATGTGCTTGTACAGACATCACTATATAAATAAATTCATATGATATGGAACATTATGCTCTCAATCTTCTTATTTCACTACATTTTCAATCCAAGCTTAATCTAAATTCACTAAGGCGACTCATTTGATCCAAATCATATCCTATTATATATATTATCCACAAAGGGCCTAATTCCTCAAACGTTATTAAAACCATTTACCCTAAATGTTATTTATTAAATATACAGTCATTCAAGTAGTGTTAGATGTAGCTTCTCTTACACGGTGTTGGCTTTTGGCCACTTTTAGCCACTTCCATATTCTGCTATAGATTAGAAAATTGTTCGTTGATTCGGAGCTCTGTCTTCGCTAACATATCGAACAAGTAACATAGTTCTTTAACTCATGTCAGTATGAAAAGCGTCATTAGTGCGCATATAGTCCACAGTCCATCACCTAAAAGCATCGCGCTCTACATCTGCCCGTCACATCAGCATCTTTACGGATGATGCTCATCAACGACTATATTAATTTAGCGTGGACAACCGTCTTGGGTTTATATTATTCGCCATCATGCAAAAAATCTCATACCTTCCAATGTCACAAAAGCAATACTAACTTTGCCGAACAAGAAATACAAGACACGCCGGCAATGCGCCTAACACCTTAGAAGGTGCATAGATACCAAACAAACTCATTAAAACAATGAAAGGCTATTGATTGCAATGAGTAACCGGTTCAAACGCATGCATCTATGCTAGCGATCAAGTAACGCCAAACGTGGCATGTTACCCACACCCTGTAACCATTTGTTGTCGAAAGCCAGGTAAAACAAAGGATCCTTGACACAACACTCACGATTTACTCATCTGCCACCTTACGATGGGCTCAAGCTGACACTTCAAACACAAACTCTCTCCATAAATAGGACGGCTTCGCCTCTCCAGTCAGTACTTCCTTGCTGACATTGCCCAGTGAACATCGAAATCTGCCACTATCACGCACATTATTTGCTGCAGCAACGATATATTCATCACACATAAGACCATGGATCTTCGCCGATCTTCATCCCATCAAGATGGCCATACACAAGAGGGAATCACATCTCTCACCGATGTGAAACTGGAAAAGCAGCCCAAGCCTAAAATAGTACGACCTTGGGAATGCAGTCCTCGCAAACATCAAACCCCAGATGTAGCTAACCACAGAGGGTGGTACAACCAAGCTTCTTCACAAGCGATCTCGCTGCCTTCGAATTTAAACGTCGACTACGCGCTACCCGTCCGCTCTTCTGTGATCGGGGTGGCACGACACTCTTCCAAATCACCACTCAATGACAGTGGCTATCTTAGTGATATCCCACTGAAATGCAAGGCATCTTTGCAAGCTCCACGCTCTCAGAGCCATCGTCACAGTCTAGATATTCCTATTGCGGCCAAATCACGCTACCTCAGTCGTAAAGCTGTCGACATGATGGAAGACTGGTACAGCAACAACTTTAATCATCCATACCCAAGCGATGATGTCGTCCGACAGATAGCACAGCAAGGAGACATCGACATTAACCAAGTCAAAAAGTGGATGGCCAACAAACGTGTTCGTTCTTACAACACTCTCTCCTTCAACGGCTCCATCCACCCGAAACGTCTCCGACGTCTGCAGAAGCAAACAAGCGCGAGACACCATCCTTACACCAGGACCTTTATCAGTCAACCTGAGAACAGTTTACAACTCCCTCTCGATGTCATCACCTCTCACAAGTCCACAGATGCACGGCCAACCCACACAGACCACAACGTCATGGCTCATCCACAGTACTTCTACGCAAGTGCGGTAGCTGCCTGGCCTGCCCTTCGACCTTTTGTTTTGTAGTCCATTTCTACCTAACTTGAGACTATTTATTCCTATGTATATATCGCTTGTATATAGCATGTGCTTGTACAGACATCACTATATAAATAAATTCATATGATATGGAACATTATGCTCTCAATCTTCTTATTTCACTACATTTTCAATCCAAGCTTAATCTAAATTCACTAAGGCGACTCATTTGATCCAAATCATATCCTATTATATATATTATCCACAAAGGGCCTAATTCCTCAAACGTTATTAAAACCATTTACCCTAAATGTTATTTATTAAATATACAGTCATTCAAGTAGTGTTAGATGTAGCTTCTCTTACACGGTGTTGGCTTTTGGCCACTTTTAGCCACTTCCATATTCTGCTATAGATTAGAAAATTGTTCGTTGATTCGGAGCTCTGTCTTCGCTAACATATCGAACAAGTAACATAGTTCTTTAACTCATGTCAGTATGAAAAGCGTCATTAGTGCGCATATAGTCCACAGTCCATCACCTAAAAGCATCGCGCTCTACATCTGCCCGTCACATCAGCATCTTTACGGATGATGCTCATCAACGACTATATTAATTGAGCGTGGACAACCGTCTTGGGTTTATATTATTCGCCATCATGCAAAAAATCTCATACCTTCCAATGTCACAAAAGCAATACTAACTTTGCCGAACAAGAAATACAAGACACGCCGGCAATGCGCCTAACACCTTAGAAGGTGCATAGATACCAAACAAACTCATTAAAACAATGAAAGGCTATTGATTGCAATGAGTAACCGGTTCAAACGCATGCATCTATGCTAGCGATCAAGTAACGCCAAACGTGGCATGTTACCCACACCCTGTAACCATTTGTTGTCGAAAGCCAGGTAAAACAAAGGATCCTTGACACAACACTCACGATTTACTCATCTGCCACCTTACGATGGGCTCAAGCTGACACTTCAAACACAAACTCTCTCCATAAATAGGACGGCTTCGCCTCTCCAGTCAGTACTTCCTTGCTGACATTGCCCAGTGAACATCGAAATCTGCCACTATCACGCACATTATTTGCTGCAGCAACGATATATTCATCACACATAAGACCATGGATCTTCGCCGATCTTCATCCCATCAAGATGGCCATACACAAGAGGGAATCACATCTCTCACCGATGTGAAACTGGAAAAGCAGCCCAAGCCTAAAATAGTACGACCTTGGGAATGCAGTCCTCGCAAACATCAAACCCCAGATGTAGCTAACCACAGAGGGTGGTACAACCAAGCTTCTTCACAAGCGATCTCGCTGCCTTCGAATTTAAACGTCGACTACGCGCTACCCGTCCGCTCTTCTGTGATCGGGGTGGCACGACACTCTTCCAAATCACCACTCAATGACAGTGGCTATCTTAGTGATATCCCACTGAAATGCAAGGCATCTTTGCAAGCTCCACGCTCTCAGAGCCATCGTCACAGTCTAGATATTCCTATTGCGGCCAAATCACGCTACCTCAGTCGTAAAGCTGTCGACATGATGGAAGACTGGTACAGCAACAACTTTAATCATCCATACCCAAGCGATGATGTCGTCCGACAGATAGCACAGCAAGGAAACATCGATATTAACCAAGTCAAAAAGTGGATGGCCAACAAACGTGTTCGTTCTTACAACACTCTCTCCTTCAACGGCTCCATCCACCCGAAACGTCTCCGACGTCTGCAGAAGCAAGCAAGCGTGAGACACCATCCTTACACCAGGACCTTTATCAGTCAACCTGAGAACAGTTTACAACTCCCTCTCGATGTCGTCACCTCTCACAAGTCCACAGATGCACGGCCAACCCACACAGACCACACCGTCATGGCTCATCCACAGTACTTCTACGCAAGTGCGGTAGCTGCCTGGCCTGCCCTTCGACCTTTTGTTTTGTAGTCCATTTCTACCCTACTTGAGACTATTTATTCCTATGTATATATCGCTTGTGTATAGCATGTGCTTGTACAGACATCACTATATAAATAAATTCATATGATATGGAACATTATGCTCTCAATCTTCTTATTTCACTACATTTTCAATCCAAGCTTAATCTAAATTCACTAAGGCGACTCATTTGATCCAAATCATATCCTATCATATATATTATCCAAAAACGGCCCAATTCCTTAAACGTTATTCAAACCATTTACCCTAAATGTTATTTATTAAATATACAGTCATTCAAGTAGAGTTAGATGTAGTTTCTCTTACTCGGTGTTGGCTTTTGGCCACTTTTAGCCACTTCTATATTCTGCTATAGATTAGAAAATTGTTCATTGATTCGGAGCTCTGTCTTCGCTAACATATCGAACAAGTAACATGGTTCCTCAACTCATGTCAGTATGACAAGCGTCATTAGTGCGCATATAGTCCACAGTCCATCACCTAAAAGCATCGCGCTCTACATCTGCCCGTCACATCAGCATCTTTACGGATGATGCTCATCAACGACTATATTCATTTAGTCTGGACAACGGCCTTGGATTCATATTATTCACCATCATGCAAAAAATCTCATACCTTACAATGTCACAAAAGCAATACTAACTTTGCCGAACAAGAAATACAAGCCACGCCTGCAATGCGCCTAACACCTTAGAAGGTGCATAGATACCAAAACAACAATGAAAAGCTGTTGATTGCAATTAGTAACCGGTTCAAACGCAGGCATCTATGATAGCCATCAAGTAACGCCAAACGTGTCATCTTACCACACCCAGTAACCAAGTGCTGGTACAGCAACAACTTTAATCATTCATCCATCCATCATCCATACCCAAGCGACGATGTCGTCCGAGAGATACCACAGCAAGGAGACACCGACATTAACCAAGTCAAAAAGTGGATGGCCAACAAACGTGTTCGTTCTTACAACACTCTCTTTTTCAACGGCTCCATCCACCCGAAAGGTCTCCGACGTCTGCAGAAGCAAGCAAGCGCGAGACACCATCCTTACACCAGGACCTTTATCACACTTTTAGCCACTTCTATATTCTGCTATAGATTAGAAAATTGTTCATTGATTCGGAGCTCTGTCTTCGCTAACATATCGAACAAGTAACATGGTTCCTCAACTCATGTCAGTATGACAAGCGTCATTAGTGCGCATATAGTCCACAGTCCATCACCTAAAGGCATCGCGCTCTACATCTGCCCATCACATCAGCATCTTTACGGATGATGCTCATCAACGACTATATTCATTTAGTCTGGACAACGGCCTTGGATTCATATTATTCACCATCATGCAAAAAATCTCATACCTTACAATGTCACAAAAGCAATACTAACTTTGCCGAACAAGAAATACAAGCCACGCCTGCAATGCGCCTAACACCTTAGAAGGTGCATAGATACCAAAACAACAATGAAAGGCTGTTGATTGCAATTAGTAACCGGTTCAAACGCAGGCATCTATGATAGCCATCAAGTAACGCCAAACGTGTCATCTTACCACACCCAGTAACTATTTGTTGTCGGAAGCCAGGTAACACAAAGCATCCGTAACACAACACTCATGATTTACTCATCTGCCACCTTATGATGGGCTCAAGCTGACACTTCCAACACAAACTGTCCCCATATATAGGACGGCTTTGCCTCTCCAGTCAGTACTTTCTTGCTGAAACTGCCCAGTGAACATCGAAATCTTCCACTATCACGCACATTGTTTGCTGTATCAACGATATATTCATCAGACATAGGACCATGGATCTTCGCCGATCTTCATCCCATCAAGATGGCCATACACAAGAGGGAATCAAATGTCTCACCGATGTGAAACTGGAAAAGCAGCCCAAGCCTAAAATAGTGCGACCTTGGGAATGCAGTCCTCGCAAACATCAAACCCCAGATGCAGCTAACCACAGGGGGTGGTACAACCAAATTACTTCACAAGCGATCTCGCTGCCTTCGAATTTAAACGCCGACTACGCGCTACCCGTCCGCTCTCCAGTTATCGAGGCAGCACGACACTGCTCCAAATCACAACTCAATGACAGTGATTATCTTAGTGATATCCCACTGAAATGCAATACATCTTTGCAAGCTCCAGGCTCTCAGAGCCATCGACGCAGTCTGGATATTCCCTCTGTGGCCAAATCACGCCACCTCAGTCGTAAAGCTGTCGACATGATGGAAGACTGGTACAGCAACAACTTTAATCATCCATACCCAAGCGATGATGTCGTCCGACAGATAGCACAGCAAGGAGACATCGACATTAACCAAGTCAAAAAGTGGATGGCCAACAAACGTGTTCGTTCTTACAACACTCTCTCCTTCAACGGCTCCATCCACCCGAAACGTCTCCGACGTCTGCAGAAGCAAACAAGCGCGAGACACCATCCTTACACCAGGACCTTTATCAGTCAACCTGAGAACAGTTTACAACTCCCTCTCGATGTCATCACCTCTCACAAGTCCACAGATGCACGGCCAACCCACACAGACCACAACGTCATGGCTCATCCACAGTACTTCTACGCAAGTGCGGTAGCTGCCTGGCCTGCCCTTCGACCTTTTGTTTTGTAGTCCATTTCTACCTAACTTGAGACTATTTATTCCTATGTATATATCGCTTGTATATAGCATGTGCTTGTACAGACATCACTATATAAATAAATTCATATGATATGGAACATTATGCTCTCAATCTTCTTATTTCACTACATTTTCAATCCAAGCTTAATCTAAATTCACTAAGGCGACTCATTTGATCCAAATCATATCCTATTATATATATTATCCACAAAGGGCCTAATTCCTCAAACGTTATTAAAACCATTTACCCTAAATGTTATTTATTAAATATACAGTCATTCAAGTAGTGTTAGATGTAGCTTCTCTTACACGGTGTTGGCTTTTGGCCACTTTTAGCCACTTCCATATTCTGCTATAGATTAGAAAATTGTTCGTTGATTCGGAGCTCTGTCTTCGCTAACATATCGAACAAGTAACATAGTTCTTTAACTCATGTCAGTATGAAAAGCGTCATTAGTGCGCATATAGTCCACAGTCCATCACCTAAAAGCATCGCGCTCTACATCTGCCCGTCACATCAGCATCTTTACGGATGATGCTCATCAACGACTATATTAATTTAGCGTGGACAACCGTCTTGGGTTTATATTATTCGCCATCATGCAAAAAATCTCATACCTTCCAATGTCACAAAAGCAATACTAACTTTGCCGAACAAGAAATACAAGACACGCCGGCAATGCGCCTAACACCTTAGAAGGTGCATAGATACCAAACAAACTCATTAAAACAATGAAAGGCTATTGATTGCAATGAGTAACCGGTTCAAACGCATGCATCTATGCTAGCGATCAAGTAACGCCAAACGTGGCATGTTACCCACACCCTGTAACCATTTGTTGTCGAAAGCCAGGTAAAACAAAGGATCCTTGACACAACACTCACGATTTACTCATCTGCCACCTTACGATGGGCTCAAGCTGACACTTCAAACACAAACTCTCTCCATAAATAGGACGGCTTCGCCTCTCCAGTCAGTACTTCCTTGCTGACATTGCCCAGTGAACATCGAAATCTGCCACTATCACGCACATTATTTGCTGCAGCAACGATATATTCATCACACATAAGACCATGGATCTTCGCCGATCTTCATCCCATCAAGATGGCCATACACAAGAGGGAATCACATCTCTCACCGATGTGAAACTGGAAAAGCAGCCCAAGCCTAAAATAGTACGACCTTGGGAATGCAGTCCTCGCAAACATCAAACCCCAGATGTAGCTAACCACAGAGGGTGGTACAACCAAGCTTCTTCACAAGCGATCTCGCTGCCTTCGAATTTAAACGTCGACTACGCGCTACCCGTCCGCTCTTCTGTGATCGGGGTGGCACGACACTCTTCCAAATCACCACTCAATGACAGTGGCTATCTTAGTGATATCCCACTGAAATGCAAGGCATCTTTGCAAGCTCCACGCTCTCAGAGCCATCGTCACAGTCTAGATATTCCTATTGCGGCCAAATCACGCTACCTCAGTCGTAAAGCTGTCGACATGATGGAAGACTGGTACAGCAACAACTTTAATCATCCATACCCAAGCGATGATGTCGTCCGACAGATAGCACAGCAAGGAAACATCGATATTAACCAAGTCAAAAAGTGGATGGCCAACAAACGTGTTCGTTCTTACAACACTCTCTCCTTCAACGGCTCCATCCACCCGAAACGTCTCCGACGTCTGCAGAAGCAAGCAAGCGTGAGACACCATCCTTACACCAGGACCTTTATCAGTCAACCTGAGAACAGTTTACAACTCCCTCTCGATGTCGTCACCTCTCACAAGTCCACAGATGCACGGCCAACCCACACAGACCACACCGTCATGGCTCATCCACAGTACTTCTACGCAAGTGCGGTAGCTGCCTGGCCTGCCCTTCGACCTTTTGTTTTGTAGTCCATTTCTACCCTACTTGAGACTATTTATTCCTATGTATATATCGCTTGTGTATAGCATGTGCTTGTACAGACATCACTATATAAATAAATTCATATGATATGGAACATTATGCTCTCAATCTTCTTATTTCACTACATTTTCAATCCAAGCTTAATCTAAATTCACTAAGGCGACTCATTTGATCCAAATCATATCCTATCATATATATTATCCAAAAACGGCCCAATTCCTTAAACGTTATTCAAACCATTTACCCTAAATGTTATTTATTAAATATACAGTCATTCAAGTAGAGTTAGATGTAGTTTCTCTTACTCGGTGTTGGCTTTTGGCCACTTTTAGCCACTTCTATATTCTGCTATAGATTAGAAAATTGTTCATTGATTCGGAGCTCTGTCTTCGCTAACATATCGAACAAGTAACATGGTTCCTCAACTCATGTCAGTATGACAAGCGTCATTAGTGCGCATATAGTCCACAGTCCATCACCTAAAAGCATCGCGCTCTACATCTGCCCATCACATCAGCATCTTTACGGATGATGCTCATCAACGACTATATTCATTTAGTCTGGACAACGGCCTTGGATTCATATTATTCACCATCATGCAAAAAATCTCATACCTTACAATGTCACAAAAGCAATACTAACTTTGCCGAACAAGAAATACAAGCCACGCCTGCAATGCGCCTAACACCTTAGAAGGTGCATAGATACCAAAACAACAATGAAAAGCTGTTGATTGCAATTAGTAACCGGTTCAAACGCAGGCATCTATGATAGCCATCAAGTAACGCCAAACGTGTCATCTTACCACACCCAGTAACCAAGTGCTGGTACAGCAACAACTTTAATCATTCATCCATCCATCATCCATACCCAAGCGACGATGTCGTCCGAGAGATACCACAGCAAGGAGACACCGACATTAACCAAGTCAAAAAGTGGATGGCCAACAAACGTGTTCGTTCTTACAACACTCTCTTTTTCAACGGCTCCATCCACCCGAAAGGTCTCCGACGTCTGCAGAAGCAAGCAAGCGCGAGACACCATCCTTACACCAGGACCTTTATCACACTTTTAGCCGCTTCTATATTCTGCTATAGATTAGAAAATTGTTCATTGATTCGGAGCTCTGTCTTCGCTAACATATCGAACAAGTAACATGGTTCCTCAACTCATGTCAGTATGACAAGCGTCATTAGTGCGCATATAGTCCACAGTCCATCACCTAAAGGCATCGCGCTCTACATCTGCCCATCACATCAGCATCTTTACGGATGATGCTCATCAACGACTATATTCATTTAGTCTGGACAACGGCCTTGGATTCATATTATTCACCATCATGCAAAAAATCTCATACCTTACAATGTCACAAAAGCAATACTAACTTTGCCGAACAAGAAATACAAGCCACGCCTGCAATGCGCCTAACACCTTAGAAGGTGCATAGATACCAAAACAACAATGAAAGGCTGTTGATTGCAATTAGTAACCGGTTCAAACGCAGGCATCTATGATAGCCATCAAGTAACGCCAAACGTGTCATCTTACCACACCCAGTAACTATTTGTTGTCGGAAGCCAGGTAACACAAAGCATCCGTAACACAACACTCATGATTTACTCATCTGCCAACTTATGATGGGCTCAAGCTGACACTTCCAACACAAACTGTCCCCATATATAGGACGGCTTTGCCTCTCCAGTCAGTACTTTCTTGCTGAAACTGCCCAGTGAACATCGAAATCTTCCACTATCACGCACATTGTTTGCTGTATCAACGATATATTCATCAGACATAGGACCATGGATCTTCGCCGATCTTCATCCCATCAAGATGGCCATACACAAGAGGGAATCAAATGTCTCACCGATGTGAAACTGGAAAAGCAGCCCAAGCCTAAAATAGTGCGACCTTGGGAATGCAGTCCTCGCAAACATCAAACCCCAGATGCAGCTAACCACAGGGGGTGGTACAACCAAATTACTTCACAAGCGATCTCGCTGCCTTCGAATTTAAACGCCGACTACGCGCTACCCGTCCGCTCTCCAGTTATCGAGGCAGCACGACACTGCTCCAAATCACAACTCAATGACAGTGGTTATCTTAGTGATATCCCACTGAAATGCAATACATCTTTGCAAGCTCCAGGCTCTCAGAGCCATCGACGCAGTCTGGATATTCCCTCTGTGGCCAAATCACGCCACCTCAGTCGTAAAGCTGTCGACATGATGGAAGACTGGTACAGCAACAACTTTAATCATCCATACCCAAGCGATGATGTCGTCCGACAGATAGCACAGCAAGGAGACATCGACATTAACCAAGTCAAAAAGTGGATGGCCAACAAACGTGTTCGTTCTTACAACACTCTCTCCTTCAACGGCTCCATCCACCCGAAACGTCTCCGACGTCTGCAGAAGCAAACAAGCGCGAGACACCATCCTTACACCAGGACCTTTATCAGTCAACCTGAGAACAGTTTACAACTCCCTCTCGATGTCATCACCTCTCACAAGTCCACAGATGCACGGCCAACCCACACAGACCACAACGTCATGGCTCATCCACAGTACTTCTACGCAAGTGCGGTAGCTGCCTGGCCTGCCCTTCGACCTTTTGTTTTGTAGTCCATTTCTACCTAACTTGAGACTATTTATTCCTATGTATATATCGCTTGTATATAGCATGTGCTTGTACAGACATCACTATATAAATAAATTCATATGATATGGAACATTATGCTCTCAATCTTCTTATTTCACTACATTTTCAATCCAAGCTTAATCTAAATTCACTAAGGCGACTCATTTGATCCAAATCATATCCTATTATATATATTATCCACAAAGGGCCTAATTCCTCAAACGTTATTAAAACCATTTACCCTAAATGTTATTTATTAAATATACAGTCATTCAAGTAGTGTTAGATGTAGCTTCTCTTACACGGTGTTGGCTTTTGGCCACTTTTAGCCACTTACATATTCTGCTATAGATTAGAAAATTGTTCGTTGATTCGGAGCTCTGTCTTCGCTAACATATCGAACAAGTAACATAGTTCTTTAACTCATGTCAGTATGAAAAGCGTCATTAGTGCGCATATAGTCCACAGTCCATCACCTAAAAGCATCGCGCTCTACATCTGCCCGTCACATCAGCATCTTTACGGATGATGCTCATCAACGACTATATTCATTTAGTCTGGACAACCGTCTTGGGTTTATATTATTCGCCATCATGCAAAAAATCTCATACCTTCCAATGTCACAAAAGCAATACTAACTTTGCCGAACAAGAAATACAAGACACGCCGGCAATGCGCCTAACACCTTAGAAGGTGCATAGATACCAAACAAACTCATTAAAACAATGAAAGGCTATTGATTGCAATGAGTAACCGGTTCAAACGCATGCATCTATGCTAGCGATCAAGTAACGCCAAACGTGGCATGTTACCCACACCCTGTAACCATTTGTTGTCGAAAGCCAGGTAAAACAAAGGATCCTTGACACAACACTCACGATTTACTCATCTGCCACCTTACGATGGGCTCAAGCTGACACTTCAAACACAAACTCTCTCCATAAATAGGACGGCTTCGCCTCTCCAGTCAGTACTTCCTTGCTGACATTGCCCAGTGAACATCGAAATCTGCCACTATCACGCACATTATTTGCTGCAGCAACGATATATTCATCACACATAAGACCATGGATCTTCGCCGATCTTCATCCCATCAAGATGGCCATACACAAGAGGGAATCACATCTCTCACCGATGTGAAACTGGAAAAGCAGCCCAAGCCTAAGATAGTGCGACCTTGGGAATGCAGTCCTCGCAAACATCAAACCCCAGATGTAGCTAACCACAGAGGGTGGTACAACCAAGCTTCTTCACAAGCGATCTCGCTGCCTTCGAATTTAAACGTCGACTACGCGCTACCCGTCCGCTCTTCTGTGATCGGGGTGGCACGACACTCTTCCAAATCACCACTCAATGACAGTGGCTATCTTAGTGATATCCCACTGAAATGCAAGGCATCTTTGCAAGCTCCACGCTCTCAGAGCCATCGTCACAGTCTAGATATTCATACTGCGGCCAAATCACGCTACCTCAGTCGTAAAGCTGTCGACATGTTGGAAGACTGGTACAGCAACAACTTTAATCATCCATACCCAAGCGATGATGTCGTCCGACAGATAGCACAGCAAGGAAACATCGAGATTAACCAAGTCAAAAAGTGGATGGCCAACAAACGTGTTCGTTCTTACAACACTCTCTCCTTCAACGGCTCCATCCACCCGAAACGTCTCCGACGTCTGCAGAAGCAAGCAAGCGTGAGACACCATCCTTACACCAGGACCTTTATCAGTCAACCTGAGAACAGTTTACAGCTCCCTCTCGATGTCGTCACCTCTCACAAGTCCACAGATGCACGGCCAACCCACACAGACCACACCGTCATGGCTCATCCACAGTACTTCTACGCAAGTGCGGTAGCTGCCTGGCCTGCCCTTCGACCTTTTGTTTTGTAGTCCATTTCTACCCAACTTGAGACTATTTATTCCTATGTATATATCGCTTGTGTATAGCATGTGCTTGTACAGACATCACTATATAAATAAAGTCATATGATATGGAACATTATGCTCTCAATCTTCTTATTTCACTACATATTCAATCCAAGCTGAATCTAAATTCACTAAGGCGACTCATTTGACCCAAATCATATCCTATCATATATATTATCCAAAAACGGCCCAATTCCTTAAACGTTATTCAAACCATTTACCCTAAATGTTATTTATTAAATATACAGTCATTCAAGTAGAGTTAGATGTAGTTTCTCTTACTCGGTGTTGGCTTTTGGCCACTTTTAGCCACTTCCATATTCTGCTATAGATTAGAAAATTCTTCATTGATTCGGAGCTCTATCTTCGCTAACATATCGAACAAGTACCATAGTTCTTTAACTCATGTCAGTATGAAAAGCGTCATTAGTGCACATACAGTCCACAGTCCATCGCCTAAAAGCATCGCGCTCTATATCTGTCCATCACATCAGCATCTTTACGGATAATGCTCCTCAAAGACCATATTCATTTAGTCTGGACAACGGCCTTGGATTCAGATTATTCACCATCACGCGAACAATCCCATATCTTACAATGTCACAAAAGCAATACTAACTTTGCCGAACAAGAAATACAAGCAACGCGAACAATGCGCCTAACACCTTAGAAGGTTTATAGACACAAAGAAACCCTATTAAAGCAACAACACGCTATTGATTGCAATTAGCGCTCGGTTCAAATCCATTCATCTATGATAACAATGAAGTAACGCCAAACGTGTCACCTGTTACTCACAGACTGTAACCGTTTGTTTTCGGAAGACGGGTCAAACAAAGCATCCTTGACACAACACTCACGCGATGCTCATCTGCCACCTTACGGTGGACTCAAGCTGACACTTCCAACACAAACTGTCCCCATAAATAGGACGGCTTTTCCTCTCCAGTCAGTACTTTCTTGCTGAAACTGCCCAGTGAACATCGAAATCTTCCACTATCACGCACATTGTTTGCTGTATCAACGATATATTCATCAGACATAAGACCATGGATTTTCGCCGACATTCATCCCACCAAGATGGCCTTACACGAGAGGGAATCACATCTCTCCCCGATGTGAAACTGGAAAAGCCGCCCAAGCCTAAAATAGTGCGACCTTGGGAATGCAGTCCTCGCAAACGTCAAACCCCAGATGCAGCTATCCAAAAGGTTTCGTCCAACCAAACTGCGTCACAAGCGACCTCGCAGCCTTCCAAGTTCAATGTCAACTACGCGCTACCCGTCGGCTCTCCAGTTATCGAGGCAGCACGACACTGCTCCAAATCACCACTCAATGACAGTGGTTATCTTAGTGATATCCCACTGAAATGCAATACATCTTTGCAAGCTCCAGGCTCTCAGAGCCATCGACGCAGTCTGGATATTCTCTCTGCGGCCAAATCACGCTACCTCAGTCGTAAAGCTGTCGACATGATGGAAGACTGGTACAGCAACAACTTTAATCATCCTTACCCAAGCGATGATGTCGTCCGACAGATAGCACAGCAAGGAGAGATAGACATTAACCAAGTCAAAAAGTGGATGGCTAACAAACGTGTTCGTTCTTACAACACGCTCTCCTTCAACGGCTCCATCCACCCGAAACGTCTCCGACGTCTGCAGAAGCAAGCAAGCGTGAGACACCATCCTTACACCAGTCAACCTGAGAACAGCTTACAACTCCCTCTCGATGTCGTCACCTCTCACAAGTCCACAGATGCACGGCCAACCCACACAGACCACACCGTCATGGCTCATCCACAGTACTTCTACGCAAGTGCGGTAGCTGCCTGGCCTGCCCTTCGACCTTTTGTTTTGTAGTCCATTTCTACCCAACTTGAGACTATTTATTCCTATGTATATATCGCTTGTGTATAGCATGTGCTTGTACAGACATCACTATATAAATAAAGTCATATGATATGGAACATTATGCTCTCAATCTTCTTATTTCACTACATATTCAATCCAAGCTGAATCTAAATTCACTAAGGCGACTCATTTGACCCAAATCATATCCTATCATATATATTATCCAAAAACGGCCCAATTCCTTAAACGTTATTCAAACCATTTACCCTAAATGTTATTTATTAAATATACAGTGATTCAAGTAGAGTTAGATGTAGTTTCTCTTACTCGGTGTTGGCTTTTGGCCACTTTTAGCCACTTCCATATTCTGCTATAGATTAGAAAATTCTTTATTGATTCGGAGCTCTATCTTCGCTAACATATCGAACAAGTACCATAGTTCTTTAACTCATGTCAGTATGAAAAGCGTCATTAGTGCACATACAGTCCACAATCCATCGCCTAAAAGCATCGCGCTCTATATCTGTCCATCACATCAGCATCTTTACGGATAATGCTCCTCAAAGACCATATTCATTTAGTCTGGACAACGGCCTTGGATTCAGATTATTCACCATCACGCGAACAATCCCATATCTTACAATGTCACAAAAGCAATACTAACTTTGCCGAACAAGAAATACAAGCAACGCGAACAATGCGCCTAACACCTTAGAAGGTTTATAGACACAAAGAAACCCTATTAAAGCAACAACACGCTATTGATTGCAATTAGCGCTCGGTTCAAATCCATTCATCTATGATAACAATGAAGTAACGCCAAACGTGTCACCTGTTACTCACAGACTGTAACCGTTTGTTTTCGGAAGACGGGTCAAACAAAGCATCCTTGACACAACACTCACGCGATGCTCATCTGCCACCTTACGGTGGACTCAAGCTGACACTTCCAACACAAACTGTCCCCATAAATAGGACGGCTTTTCCTCTCCAGTCAGTACTTTCTTGCTGAAACTGCCCAGTGAACATCGAAATCTTCCACTATCACGCACATTGTTTGCTGTATCAACGATATATTCATCAGACATAAGACCATGGATTTTCGCCGACATTCATCCCACCAAGATGGCCTTACACGAGAGGGAATCACATCTCTCCCCGATGTGAAACTGGAAAAGCCGCCCAAGCCTAAAATAGTGCGACCTTGGGAATGCAGTCCTCGCAAACGTCAAACCCCAGATGCAGCTATCCAAAAGGTTTCGTCCAACCAAACTGCGTCACAAGCGACCTCGCAGCCTTCCAAGTTCAATGTCAACTACGCGCTACCCGTCGGCTCTCCAGTTATCGAGGCAGCACGACACTGCTCCAAATCACCACTCAATGACAGTGGTTATCTTAGTGATATCCCACTGAAATGCAATACATCTTTGCAAGCTCCAGGCTCTCAGAGCCATCGACGCAGTCTGGATATTCTCTCTGCGGCCAAATCACGCTACCTCAGTCGTAAAGCTGTCGACATGATGGAAGACTGGTACAGCAACAACTTTAATCATCCTTACCCAAGCGATGATGTCGTCCGACAGATAGCACAGCAAGGAGAGATAGACATTAACCAAGTCAAAAAGTGGATGGCTAACAAACGTGTTCGTTCTTACAACACGCTCTCCTTCAACGGCTCCATCCACCCGAAACGTCTCCGACTTCTGCAGAAGCAAACAAGCGCGAGACACCATCCTTACACCAGGACCTTTATCAGTCAACCTGAGAACAGTTTACAACTCCCTCTCGATGTCATCACCTCTCACAAGTCCACAGATGCACGGCCAACCCACACAGACCACAACGTCATGGCTCATCCACAGTACTTCTACGCAAGTGCCGTAGCTGCCTGGCCTGCCCTTCGACCTCTCGCTTTGTAGTCCATTTCTACGCAACTTGAGACTATTTATTCCTATGTATATATCGATTGTATATAGCATGTGCTTGTACAGACATCACTATATCAATAAATTCAAATGATACGGAATATTATGCTCTCAAACTTCTTATTTCACTACATATTCACTCCAAACTTAATCTTATTTCACTACATATTCACTCCAAACTTAATCTTATTTCATTACATATTCACTCCAAACTTAATCTTATTTCACTACATATTCACTCCAAACTTAATCTTATTTCACTACATATTTACGCCAATCTTAATCTAATTTCACTAAGGTGACTCATTCAATCCAAACCATCTTCTATCATATATCATCCAGAAATGGCCCATTTCCTTAAACGTTATTAAAAACATTTACCCTAAATGTTATTTATTAAATATACAGTGATTCAAGTCGAGTTAAATTCAGTTTCTCTTACTCGCTGTTGGCTTTTGGCCATTTTTAGCCACTTCCATATGAGGCTATAGATTAGAAACTTGTTCAATAATCTGGAGCTCTGTCATCGCTAACATATCGAACAAGTAACATGGTTCCTCAACTCATGTCAGTATGACAAGCGTCATTAGTGCGCATATAGTCCACAGTCCATCACCTAAAGGCATCGCGCTCTACATCTGCCCATCACATCAGCATCTTTACGGATGATGCTCATCAACGACTATATTAATTTAGCGTGGACAACGGCCTTGGATTCATATTATTAACCCTCATGCAAAATATCTCATACCTTCCAATGTCACAAAAGCAATACTAACTTTGCCGAACAAGAAATACAAGCCACGCCTGCAATGCGCCTAACACCTTAGAAGGTGCATAGATACCAAAACAACAATGAAAGGTTGTTGATTGCCATTAGTAACCGGTTCAAACGCAGGCATCTATAATAGCCATCAAGTAACGCCAAACGTGTCATCTTACCACACCCAGTAACTATTTGTTGTCGGAAGCCAGGTAACACAAAGCATCCGTAACACAACACTCATGATTTACTCATCTGCCACCTTATGATGGGCTCAAGCTGACACTTCCAACACAAACTGTCCCCATATATAGGACGGCTTTGCCTCTCCAGTCAGTACTTTCTTGCTGAAACTGCCCAGTGAACATCGAAATCTTCCACTATCACGCACATTGTTTGCTGTATCAACGATATATTCATCAGACATAAGACCATGGATCTTCGCCGATCTTCATCCCATCAAGATGGCCATACACAAGAGGGAATCACATGTCTCACCGATGTGAAACTGGAAAAGCAGCCCAAGCCTAAGATAGTGCGACCTTGGGAATGCAGTCCTCGCAAACATCAACCCCCAAATGCAGCTAACCACAGGGGGTGGTACAACCAAATTACTTCACAAGCGATCTCGCTGCCTTCGAATTTAAACGCCGACTACGCGCTACCCGTCCGCTCTCCAGTTATCGAGGCAGCACGACACTGCTCCAAATCACCACTCAATGACAGTGGTTATCTTAGTGATATCCCACTGAAATGCAACACACCTTCGCAAGCTCCAGGCTCTCAGAGCCATCGACGCAGTCTGGATATTCCCTCTGCGGCCAAATCACGCTACCTCAGTCGTAAAGCTGTCGACATGATGGAAGACTGGTACAGCAACAACTTTAATCATCCATACCCAAGCGATGATGTCGTCCGACAGATAGCACAGCAAGGAGACATCGACATTAACCAAGTCAAAAAGTGGATGGCCAACAAACGTGTTCGTTCTTACAACACTCTCTCCTTCAACGGCTCCATCCACCCGAAACGTCTCCGACGTCTGCAGAAGCAAACAAGCGCGAGACACCATCCTTACACCAGGACCTTTATCAGTCAACCTGAGAACAGTTTACAACTCCCTCTCGATGTCATCACCTCTCACAAGTCCACAGATGCACGGCCAACCCACACAGACCACAACGTCATGGCTCATCCACAGTACTTCTACGCAAGTGCGGTAGCTGCCTGGCCTGCCCTTCGACCTTTTGTTTTGTAGTCCATTTCTACCTAACTTGAGACTATTTATTCCTATGTATATATCGCTTGTATATAGCATGTGCTTGTACAGACATCACTATATAAATAAATTCATATGATATGGAACATTATGCTCTCAATCTTCTTATTTCACTACATTTTCAATCCAAGCTTAATCTAAATTCACTAAGGCGACTCATTTGATCCAAATCATATCCTATTATATATATTATCCACAAAGGGCCTAATTCCTCAAACGTTATTAAAACCATTTACCCTAAATGTTATTTATTAAATATACAGTGATTCAAGTAGAGTTAGATGTAGTTTCTCTTACTCGGTGTTGGCTTTTGGCCACTTTTAGCCACTTACATATTCTGCTATAGATTAGAAAATTGTTCGTTGATTCGGAGCTCTGTCTTCGCTAACATATCGAACAAGTAACATAGTTCTTTAACTCATGTCAGTATGAAAAGCGTCATTAGTGCGCATATAGTCCACAGTCCATCACCTAAAAGCATCGCGCTCTACATCTGCCCGTCACATCAGCATCTTTACGGATGATGCTCATCAACGACTATATTAATTTAGCGTGGACAACCGTCTTGGGTTTATATTATTCACCATCATGCAAAAAATCTCATACCTTCCAATGTCACAAAAGCAATACTAACTTTGCCGAACAAGAAATACAAGACACGCCGGCAATGCGCCTAACACCTTAGAAGGTGCATAGATACCAAACAAACTCATTAAAACAATGAAAGGCTATTGATTGCAATGAGTAACCGGTTCAAACGCATGCATCTATGCTAGCGATCAAGTAACGCCAAACGTGGCATGTTACCCACACCCTGTAACCATTTGTTGTCGAAAGCCAGGTAAAACAAAGGATCCTTGACACAACACTCACGATTTACTCATCTGCCACCTTACGATGGGCTCAAGCTGACACTTCAAACACAAACTCTCTCCATAAATAGGACGGCTTCGCCTCTCCAGTCAGTACTTCCTTGCTGACATTGCCCAGTGAACATCGAAATCTGCCACTATCACGCACATTATTTGCTGCAGCAACGATATATTCATCACACATAAGACCATGGATCTTCGCCGATCTTCATCCCATCAAGATGGCCATACACAAGAGGGAATCACATCTCTCACCGATGTGAAACTGGAAAAGCAGCCCAAGCCTAAAATAGTACGACCTTGGGAATGCAGTCCACGCAAACATCAAACCCCAGATGTAGCTAACCACAGAGGGTGGTACAACCAAGCTTCTTCACAAGCGATCTCGCTGCCTTCGAATTTAAACGTCGACTACGCGCTACCCGTCCGCTCTTCTGTGATCGGGGTGGCACGACACTCTTCCAAATCACCACTCAATGACAGTGGCTATCTTAGTGATATCCCACTGAAATGCAAGGCATCTTTGCAAGCTCCACGCTCTCAGAGCCATCGTCACAGTCTAGATATTCCTATTGCGGCCAAATCACGCTACCTCAGTCGTAAAGCTGTCGACATGATGGAAGACTGGTACAGCAACAACTTTAATCATCCATACCCAAGCGATGATGTCGTCCGACAGATAGCACAGCAAGGAAACATCGAGATTAACCAAGTCAAAAAGTGGATGGCCAACAAACGTGTTCGTTCTTACAACACTCTCTCCTTCAACGGCTCCATCCACCCGAAACGTCTCCGACGTCTGCAGAAGCAAGCAAGCGTGAGACACCATCCTTACACCAGGACCTTTATCAGTCAACCTGAGAACAGTTTACAACTCCCTCTCGATGTCGTCACCTCTCACAAGTCCACAGATGCACGGCCAACCCACACAGACCACACCGTCATGGCTCATCCACAGTACTTCTACGCAAGTGCGGTAGCTGCCTGGCCTGCCCTTCGACCTTTTGTTTTGTAGTCCATTTCTACCCTACTTGAGACTATTTATTCCTATGTATATATCGCTTGTGTATAGCATGTGCTTGTACAGACATCACTATATAAATAAATTCATATGATATGGAACATTATGCTCTCAATCTTCTTATTTCACTACATTTTCAATCCAAGCTTAATCTAAATTCACTAAGGCGACTCATTTGATCCAAATCATATCCTATCATATATATTATCCAAAAACGGCCCAATTCCTTAAACGTTATTCAAACCATTTACCCTAAATGTTATTTATTAAATATACAGTGATTCAAGTAGAGTTAGATGTAGTTTCTCTTACTCGGTGTTGGCTTTTGGCCACTTTTAGCCACTTCTATATTCTGCTATAGATTAGAAAATTGTTCATTGATTCGGAGCTCTGTCTTCGCTAACATATCGAACAAGTAACGTGGTTCCTCAACTCATGTCAGTATGACAAGCGTCATTAGTGCGCATATAGTCCACAGTCCATCACCTAAAAGCATCGCGCTCTACTTCTGCCCATCGCATCAGCATCTTTACGGACGATGCTCATCAACGACTATATTCATTTAGTCTGGACAACGTCCTTGGATTCATATTATTCACCATCATGCAAAAAATCTCATACCTTACAATGTCACAAAAGCAATACTAACTTTGTCGAACAAGAAATACAAGCCACGCCTGCAATGCGCCTAACACCTTAGAAGGTGCATAGATACCAAAACAACAATGAAAGGCTGTTGATTGCAATTAGTAACCGGTTCAAACGCAGGCATCTATGATAGCCATCAAGTAACGCCAAACGTGTCATCTTACCACACCCAGTAACCAAGTGCTGGTACAGCAACAACTTTAATCATTCATCCATCCATCATCCATACCCAAGCGACGATGTCGTCCGAGAGATACCACAGCAAGGAGACACCGACATTAACCAAGTCAAAAAGTGGATGGCCAACAAACGTGTTCGTTCTTACAACACTCTCTTTTTCAACGGCTCCATCCACCCGAAAGGTCTCCGACGTCTGCAGAAGCAAGCAAGCGCGAGACACCATCCTTACACCAGGACCTTTATCACACTTTTAGCCACTTCTATATTCTGCTATAGATTAGAAAATTGTTCATTGATTCGGAGCTCTGTCTTCGCTAACATATCGAACAAGTAACATGGTTCCTCAACTCATGTCAGTATGACAAGCGTCATTAGTGCGCATATAGTCCACAGTCCATCACCTAAAGGCATCGCGCTCTACATCTGCCCGTCACATCAGCATCTTTACGGATGATGCTCATCAACGACTATATTCATTTAGTCTGGACAACGGCCTTGGATTCATATTATTCACCATCATGCAAAAAATCTCATACCTTACAATGTCACAAAAGCAATACTAACTTTGCCGAACAAGAAATACAAGCCACGCCTGCAATGCGCCTAACACCTTAGAAGGTGCATAGATACCAAAACAACAATGAAAGGCTGTTGATTGCAATTAGTAACCGGTTCAAACGCAGGCATCTATGATAGCCATCAAGTAACGCCAAACGTGTCATCTTACCACACCCAGTAACTATTTGTTGTCGAAAGCCAGGTAACACAAAGCATCCGTAACACAACACTCATGATTTACTCATCTGCCACCTTATGATGGGCTCAAGCTGACACTTCCAACACAAACTGTCCCCATATATAGGACGGCTTTGCCTCTCCAGTCAGTACTTTCTTGCTGAAACTGCCCAGTGAACATCGAAATCTTCCACTATCACGCACATTGTTTGCTGTATCAACGATATATTCATCAGACATAGGACCATGGATCTTCGCCGATCTTCATCCCATCAAGATGGCCATACACAAGAGGGAATCAAATGTCTCACCGATGTGAAACTGGAAAAGCAGCCCAAGCCTAAAATAGTGCGACCTTGGGAATGCAGTCCTCGCAAACATCAAACCCCAGATGCAGCTAACCACAGGGGGTGGTACAACCAAATTACTTCACAAGCGATCTCGCTGCCTTCGAATTTAAACGCCGACTACGCGCTACCCGTCCGCTCTCCAGTTATCGAGGCAGCACGACACTGCTCCAAATCACAACTCAATGACAGTGGTTATCTTAGTGATATCCCACTGAAATGCAATACATCTTTGCAAGCTCCAGGCTCTCAGAGCCATCGACGCAGTCTGGATATTCCCTCTGTGGCCAAATCACGCCACCTCAGTCGTAAAGCTGTCGACATGATGGAAGACTGGTACAGCAACAACTTTAATCATCCATACCCAAGCGATGATGTCGTCCGACAGATAGCCCAGCAAGGAGACATCGACATTAACCAAGTCAAAAAGTGGATGGCCAACAAACGTGTTCGTTCTTACAACACTCTCTCCTTCAACGGCTCCATCCACCCGAAACGTCTCCGACGTCTGCAGAAGCAAACAAGCGCGAGACACCATCCTTACACCAGGACCTTTATCAGTCAACCTGAGAACAGTTTACAGCTCCCTCTCGATGTCATCACCTCTCACAAGTCCACAGATGCACGGCCAACCCACACAGACCACAACGTCATGGCTCATCCACAGTACGTCTACGCAAGTGCGGTAGCTGCCTGGCCTGCCCGTCGACCTTTTGTTTTGTAGTCCATTTCTACCTAACTTGAGACTATTTATTCCTATGTATATATCGCTTGTATATAGCATGTGCTTGTACAGACATCACTATATAAATAAATTCATATGATATGGAACATTATGCTCTCAATCTTCTTATTTCACTACATTTTCAATCCAAGCTTAATCTAAATTCACTAAGGCGACTCATTTGATCCAAATCATATCCTATTATATATATTATCCACAAAGGGTCTAATTCCTCAAACGTTATTAAAACCATTTACCCTAAATGTTATTTATTAAATATACAGTGATTCAAGTAGAGTTAGATGTAGTTTCTCTTACTCGGTGTTGGCTTTTGGCCACTTTTAGCCACTTCCATATTCTGCTATAGATTAGAAAATTGTTCGTTGATTCGGAGCTCTGTCTTCGCTAACATATCGAACAAGTAACATAGTTCTTTAACTCATGTCAGTATGAAAAGCGTCATTAGTGCGCATATAGTCCACAGTCCATCACCTAAAAGCATCGCGCTCTACATCTGCCCGTCACATCAGCATCTTTACGGATGAAATGAAATGTTGGTGTTTTAGGCCACTTTTGTGCACATACAGGCTAAATTGGGCCAAGGAACCTCCCGGGACGATGAAGGATGAAGGAATGAAACATGCCCCAGTCTATACGGATGATACTCATCAACGACTATATTAATTTAGCGTGGACAACCGTCTTGGGTTTATATTATTCGCCATCATGCAAAAAATCTCATACCTTCCAATGTCACAAAAGCAATACTAACTTTGCCGAACAAGAAATACAAGACACGCCGGCAATGCGCCTAACACCTTAGAAGGCGCATAGATACCAAACAAACTCATTAAAACAATGAAAGGGTATTGATTGCAATTAGTAATCGGTTCAAACGCATGCTTCTATGCTAGCGACCAAGTAACGCCAAACGTGGCATGTTACCCACACCCTGTAACCATTTGTTGTCGAAAGCCAGGTAAAACAAAGGATCCTTGACACAACACTCACGATTTACTCATCTGCCACCTTACGATTGGCTCAAGCTGACACTTCAAACACAAACTCTCTCCATAAATAGGACGGCTTCGCCTCTCCAGTCAGTACTTCCTTGCTGACATTGCCCAGTGAACACCGAAATCTTCCACTATCACGCACATTATTTGCTGCAGCAACGATATATTCATCACACATAAGACCATGGATCTTCGCCGATCTTCATCCCATCAAGATGGCCATACACAAGAGGGAATCACATCTCTCACCGATGTGAAACTGGAAAAGCAGCCCAAGCCTAAAATAGTGCGACCTTGGGAATGCAGTCCTCGCAAACATCAAACCCCAGATGTAGCTAACCACAGGGGGTGGTACAACCAAGCTACTTTACAAGCGATCTCGCTGCCCTCGAATTTAAACGTCGACTACGCGCTACCCGTCCGCTCTTCTGTGATCGGGGTGGCACGACACTCTTCCAAATCACCACTCAATGACAGTGGCTATCTTAGTGATATCCCACTGAAATGCAAGGCATCTTTGCAAGCTCCACGCTCTCAGAGCCATCGTCACAGTCTAGATATTCCTATTGCGGCCAAATCACGCTACCTCAGTCGTAAAGCTGTCGACATGATGGAAGACTGGTACAGCAACAACTTTAATCATCCATACCCAAGCGATGATGTCGTCCGACAGATAGCACAGCAAGGAAACATCGATATTAACCAAGTCAAAAAGTGGATGGCCAACAAACGTGTTCGTTCTTACAACACTCTCTCCTTCAACGGCTCCATCCACCCGAAACGTCTCCGACGTCTGCAGAAGCAAGCAAGCGTGAGACACCATCCTTACACCAGGACCTTTATCAGTCAACCTGAGAACAGTTTACAACTCCCTCTCGATGTCGTCACCTCTCACAAGTCCACAGATGCACGGCCAACCCACACAGACCACACCGTCATGGCTCATCCACAGTACTTCTACGCAAGTGCGGTAGCTGCCTGGCCTGCCTTTCGACCTTTTGTTTTGTAGTCCATTTCTACCCTACTTGAGACTATTTATTCCTATGTATATATCGCTTGTGTATAGCATGTGCTTGTACAGACATCACTATATAAATAAATTCATATGATATGGAACATTATGCTCTCAATCTTCTTATTTCACTACATTTTCAATCCAAGCTTAATCTAAATTCACTAAGGCGACTCATTTGATCCAAATCATATCCTATCATATATATTATCCAAAAACGGCCCAATTCCTTAAACGTTATTCAAACCATTTACCCTAAATGTTATTTATTAAATATACAGTCATTCAAGTAGAGTTAGATGTAGTTTCTCTTACTCGGTGTTGGCTTTTGGCCACTTTTAGCCACTTCTATATTCTGCTATAGATTAGAAAATTGTTCATTGATTCGGAGCTCTGTCTTCGCTAACATATCGAACAAGTAACATGGTTCCTCAACTCATGTCAGTATGACAAGCGTCATTAGTGCGCATATAGTCCACAGTCCATCACCTAAAGGCATCGCGCTCTACATCTGCCCATCACATCAGCATCTTTACGGATGATGCTCATCAACGACTATATTCATTTAGTCTGGACAACGGCCTTGGATTCATATTATTCACCATCATGCAAAAAATCTCATACCTTACAATGTCACAAAAGCAATACTAACTTTGCCGAACAAGAAATACAAGCCACGCCTGCAATGCGCCTAACACCTTAGAAGGTGCATAGATACCAAAACAACAATGAAAAGCTGTTGATTGCAATTAGTAACCGGTTCAAACGCAGGCATCTATGATAGCCATCAAGTAACGCCAAACGTGTCATCTTACCACACCCAGTAACCAAGTGCTGGTACAGCAACAACTTTAATCATTCATCCATCCATCATCCATACCCAAGCGACGATGTCGTCCGAGAGATACCACAGCAAGGAGACACCGACATTAACCAAGTCAAAAAGTGGATGGCCAACAAACGTGTTCGTTCTTACAACACTCTCTTTTTCAACGGCTCCATCCACCCGAAAGGTCTCCGACGTCTGCAGAAGCAAGCAAGCGCGAGACACCATCCTTACACCAGGACCTTTATCACACTTTTAGCCACTTCTATATTCTGCTATAGATTAGAAAATTGTTCATTGATTCGGAGCTCTGTCTTCGCTAACATATCGAACAAGTAACATGGTTCCTCAACTCATGTCAGTATGACAAGCGTCATTAGTGCGCATATAGTCCACAGTCCATCACCTAAAAGCATCGCGCTCTACATCTGCCCATCACATCAGCATCTTTACGGATGATGCTCATCAACGACTATATTCATTTAGTCTGGACAACGGCCTTGGATTCATATTATTCACCATCATGCAAAAAATCTCATACCTTACAATGTCACAAAAGCAATACTAACTTTGCCGAACAAGAAATACAAGCCACGCCTGCAATGCGCCTAACACCTTAGAAGGTGCATAGATACCAAAACAACAATGAAAGGCTGTTGATTGCAATTAGTAACCGGTTCAAACGCAGGCATCTATGATAGCCATCAAGTAACGCCAAACGTGTCATCTTACCACACCCAGTAACTATTTGTTGTCGGAAGCCAGGTAACACAAAGCATCCGTAACACAACACTCATGATTTACTCATCTGCCACCTTATGATGGGCTCAAGCTGACACTTCCAACACAAACTGTCCCCATATATAGGACGGCTTTGCCTCTCCAGTCAGTACTTTCTTGCTGAAACTGCCCAGTGAACATCGAAATCTTCCACTATCACGCACATTGTTTGCTGTATCAACGATATATTCATCAGACATAGGACCATGGATCTTCGCCGATCTTCATCCCATCAAGATGGCCATACACAAGAGGGAATCAAATGTCTCACCGATGTGAAACTGGAAAAGCAGCCCAAGCCTAAAATAGTGCGACCTTGGGAATGCAGTCCTCGCAAACATCAAACCCCAGATGCAGCTAACCACAGGGGGTGGTACAACCAAATTACTTCACAAGCGATCTCGCTGCCTTCGAATTTAAACGCCGACTACGCGCTACCCGTCCGCTCTCCAGTTATCGAGGCAGCACGACACTGCTCCAAATCACAACTCAATGACAGTGGTTATCTTAGTGATATCCCACTGAAATGCAATACATCTTTGCAAGCTCCAGGCTCTCAGAGCCATCGACGCAGTCTGGATATTCCCTCTGTGGCCAAATCACGCCACCTCAGTCGTAAAGCTGTCGACATGATGGAAGACTGGTACAGCAACAACTTTAATCATCCATACCCAAGCGATGATGTCGTCCGACAGATAGCACAGCAAGGAGACATCGACATTAACCAAGTCAAAAAGTGGATGGCCAACAAACGTGTTCGTTCTTACAACACTCTCTCCTTCAACGGCTCCATCCACCCGAAACGTCTCCGACGTCTGCAGAAGCAAACAAGCGCGAGACACCATCCTTACACCAGGACCTTTATCAGTCAACCTGAGAACAGTTTACAACTCCCTCTCGATGTCATCACCTCTCACAAGTCCACAGATGCACGGCCAACCCACACAGACCACAACGTCATGGCTCATCCACAGTACTTCTACGCAAGTGCGGTAGCTGCCTGGCCTGCCCTTCGACCTTTTGTTTTGTAGTCCATTTCTACCTAACTTGAGACTATTTATTCCTATGTATATATCGCTTGTATATAGCATGTGCTTGTACAGACATCACTATATAAATAAATTCATATGATATGGAACATTATGCTCTCAATCTTCTTATTTCACTACATTTTCAATCCAAGCTTAATCTAAATTCACTAAGGCGACTCATTTGATCCAAATCATATCCTATTATATATATTATCCACAAAGGGCCTAATTCCTCAAACGTTATTAAAACCATTTACCCTAAATGTTATTTATTAAATATACAGTCATTCAAGTAGTGTTAGATGTAGCTTCTCTTACACGGTGTTGGCTTTTGGCCACTTTTAGCCACTTCCATATTCTGCTATAGATTAGAAAATTGTTCGTTGATTCGGAGCTCTGTCTTCGCTAACATATCGAACAAGTAACATAGTTCTTTAACTCATGTCAGTATGAAAAGCGTCATTAGTGCGCATATAGTCCACAGTCCATCACCTAAAAGCATCGCGCTCTACATCTGCCCGTCACATCAGCATCTTTACGGATGATGCTCATCAACGACTATATTAATTGAGCGTGGACAACCGTCTTGGGTTTATATTATTCGCCATCATGCAAAAAATCTCATACCTTCCAATGTCACAAAAGCAATACTAACTTTGCCGAACAAGAAATACAAGACACGCCGGCAATGCGCCTAACACCTTAGAAGGTGCATAGATACCAAACAAACTCATTAAAACAATGAAAGGCTATTGATTGCAATGAGTAACCGGTTCAAACGCATGCATCTATGCTAGCGATCAAGTAACGCCAAACGTGGCATGTTACCCACACCCTGTAACCATTTGTTGTCGAAAGCCAGGTAAAACAAAGGATCCTTGACACAACACTCACGATTTACTCATCTGCCACCTTACGATGGGCTCAAGCTGACACTTCAAACACAAACTCTCTCCATAAATAGGACGGCTTCGCCTCTCCAGTCAGTACTTCCTTGCTGACATTGCCCAGTGAACATCGAAATCTGCCACTATCACGCACATTATTTGCTGCAGCAACGATATATTCATCACACATAAGACCATGGATCTTCGCCGATCTTCATCCCATCAAGATGGCCATACACAAGAGGGAATCACATCTCTCACCGATGTGAAACTGGAAAAGCAGCCCAAGCCTAAAATAGTACGACCTTGGGAATGCAGTCCTCGCAAACATCAAACCCCAGATGTAGCTAACCACAGAGGGTGGTACAACCAAGCTTCTTCACAAGCGATCTCGCTGCCTTCGAATTTAAACGTCGACTACGCGCTACCCGTCCGCTCTTCTGTGATCGGGGTGGCACGACACTCTTCCAAATCACCACTCAATGACAGTGGCTATCTTAGTGATATCCCACTGAAATGCAAGGCATCTTTGCAAGCTCCACGCTCTCAGAGCCATCGTCACAGTCTAGATATTCCTATTGCGGCCAAATCACGCTACCTCAGTCGTAAAGCTGTCGACATGATGGAAGACTGGTACAGCAACAACTTTAATCATCCATACCCAAGCGATGATGTCGTCCGACAGATAGCACAGCAAGGAAACATCGATATTAACCAAGTCAAAAAGTGGATGGCCAACAAACGTGTTCGTTCTTACAACACTCTCTCCTTCAACGGCTCCATCCACCCGAAACGTCTCCGACGTCTGCAGAAGCAAGCAAGCGTGAGACACCATCCTTACACCAGGACCTTTATCAGTCAACCTGAGAACAGTTTACAACTCCCTCTCGATGTCGTCACCTCTCACAAGTCCACAGATGCACGGCCAACCCACACAGACCACACCGTCATGGCTCATCCACAGTACTTCTACGCAAGTGCGGTAGCTGCCTGGCCTGCCCTTCGACCTTTTGTTTTGTAGTCCATTTCTACCCTACTTGAGACTATTTATTCCTATGTATATATCGCTTGTGTATAGCATGTGCTTGTACAGACATCACTATATAAATAAATTCATATGATATGGAACATTATGCTCTCAATCTTCTTATTTCACTACATTTTCAATCCAAGCTTAATCTAAATTCACTAAGGCGACTCATTTGATCCAAATCATATCCTATCATATATATTATCCAAAAACGGCCCAATTCCTTAAACGTTATTCAAACCATTTACCCTAAATGTTATTTATTAAATATACAGTCATTCAAGTAGAGTTAGATGTAGTTTCTCTTACTCGGTGTTGGCTTTTGGCCACTTTTAGCCACTTCTATATTCTGCTATAGATTAGAAAATTGTTCATTGATTCGGAGCTCTGTCTTCGCTAACATATCGAACAAGTAACATGGTTCCTCAACTCATGTCAGTATGACAAGCGTCATTAGTGCGCATATAGTCCACAGTCCATCACCTAAAAGCATCGCGCTCTACATCTGCCCGTCACATCAGCATCTTTACGGATGATGCTCATCAACGACTATATTCATTTAGTCTGGACAACGGCCTTGGATTCATATTATTCACCATCATGCAAAAAATCTCATACCTTACAATGTCACAAAAGCAATACTAACTTTGCCGAACAAGAAATACAAGCCACGCCTGCAATGCGCCTAACACCTTAGAAGGTGCATAGATACCAAAACAACAATGAAAAGCTGTTGATTGCAATTAGTAACCGGTTCAAACGCAGGCATCTATGATAGCCATCAAGTAACGCCAAACGTGTCATCTTACCACACCCAGTAACCAAGTGCTGGTACAGCAACAACTTTAATCATTCATCCATCCATCATCCATACCCAAGCGACGATGTCGTCCGAGAGATACCACAGCAAGGAGACACCGACATTAACCAAGTCAAAAAGTGGATGGCCAACAAACGTGTTCGTTCTTACAACACTCTCTTTTTCAACGGCTCCATCCACCCGAAAGGTCTCCGACGTCTGCAGAAGCAAGCAAGCGCGAGACACCATCCTTACACCAGGACCTTTATCACACTTTTAGCCACTTCTATATTCTGCTATAGATTAGAAAATTGTTCATTGATTCGGAGCTCTGTCTTCGCTAACATATCGAACAAGTAACATGGTTCCTCAACTCATGTCAGTATGACAAGCGTCATTAGTGCGCATATAGTCCACAGTCCATCACCTAAAGGCATCGCGCTCTACATCTGCCCATCACATCAGCATCTTTACGGATGATGCTCATCAACGACTATATTCATTTAGTCTGGACAACGGCCTTGGATTCATATTATTCACCATCATGCAAAAAATCTCATACCTTACAATGTCACAAAAGCAATACTAACTTTGCCGAACAAGAAATACAAGCCACGCCTGCAATGCGCCTAACACCTTAGAAGGTGCATAGATACCAAAACAACAATGAAAGGCTGTTGATTGCAATTAGTAACCGGTTCAAACGCAGGCATCTATGATAGCCATCAAGTAACGCCAAACGTGTCATCTTACCACACCCAGTAACTATTTGTTGTCGGAAGCCAGGTAACACAAAGCATCCGTAACACAACACTCATGATTTACTCATCTGCCACCTTATGATGGGCTCAAGCTGACACTTCCAACACAAACTGTCCCCATATATAGGACGGCTTTGCCTCTCCAGTCAGTACTTTCTTGCTGAAACTGCCCAGTGAACATCGAAATCTTCCACTATCACGCACATTGTTTGCTGTATCAACGATATATTCATCAGACATAGGACCATGGATCTTCGCCGATCTTCATCCCATCAAGATGGCCATACACAAGAGGGAATCAAATGTCTCACCGATGTGAAACTGGAAAAGCAGCCCAAGCCTAAAATAGTGCGACCTTGGGAATGCAGTCCTCGCAAACATCAAACCCCAGATGCAGCTAACCACAGGGGGTGGTACAACCAAATTACTTCACAAGCGATCTCGCTGCCTTCGAATTTAAACGCCGACTACGCGCTACCCGTCCGCTCTCCAGTTATCGAGGCAGCACGACACTGCTCCAAATCACAACTCAATGACAGTGATTATCTTAGTGATATCCCACTGAAATGCAATACATCTTTGCAAGCTCCAGGCTCTCAGAGCCATCGACGCAGTCTGGATATTCCCTCTGTGGCCAAATCACGCCACCTCAGTCGTAAAGCTGTCGACATGATGGAAGACTGGTACAGCAACAACTTTAATCATCCATACCCAAGCGATGATGTCGTCCGACAGATAGCACAGCAAGGAGACATCGACATTAACCAAGTCAAAAAGTGGATGGCCAACAAACGTGTTCGTTCTTACAACACTCTCTCCTTCAACGGCTCCATCCACCCGAAACGTCTCCGACGTCTGCAGAAGCAAACAAGCGCGAGACACCATCCTTACACCAGGACCTTTATCAGTCAACCTGAGAACAGTTTACAACTCCCTCTCGATGTCATCACCTCTCACAAGTCCACAGATGCACGGCCAACCCACACAGACCACAACGTCATGGCTCATCCACAGTACTTCTACGCAAGTGCGGTAGCTGCCTGGCCTGCCCTTCGACCTTTTGTTTTGTAGTCCATTTCTACCTAACTTGAGACTATTTATTCCTATGTATATATCGCTTGTATATAGCATGTGCTTGTACAGACATCACTATATAAATAAATTCATATGATATGGAACATTATGCTCTCAATCTTCTTATTTCACTACATTTTCAATCCAAGCTTAATCTAAATTCACTAAGGCGACTCATTTGATCCAAATCATATCCTATTATATATATTATCCACAAAGGGCCTAATTCCTCAAACGTTATTAAAACCATTTACCCTAAATGTTATTTATTAAATATACAGTCATTCAAGTAGTGTTAGATGTAGCTTCTCTTACACGGTGTTGGCTTTTGGCCACTTTTAGCCACTTCCATATTCTGCTATAGATTAGAAAATTGTTCGTTGATTCGGAGCTCTGTCTTCGCTAACATATCGAACAAGTAACATAGTTCTTTAACTCATGTCAGTATGAAAAGCGTCATTAGTGCGCATATAGTCCACAGTCCATCACCTAAAAGCATCGCGCTCTACATCTGCCCGTCACATCAGCATCTTTACGGATGATGCTCATCAACGACTATATTAATTTAGCGTGGACAACCGTCTTGGGTTTATATTATTCGCCATCATGCAAAAAATCTCATACCTTCCAATGTCACAAAAGCAATACTAACTTTGCCGAACAAGAAATACAAGACACGCCGGCAATGCGCCTAACACCTTAGAAGGTGCATAGATACCAAACAAACTCATTAAAACAATGAAAGGCTATTGATTGCAATGAGTAACCGGTTCAAACGCATGCATCTATGCTAGCGATCAAGTAACGCCAAACGTGGCATGTTACCCACACCCTGTAACCATTTGTTGTCGAAAGCCAGGTAAAACAAAGGATCCTTGACACAACACTCACGATTTACTCATCTGCCACCTTACGATGGGCTCAAGCTGACACTTCAAACACAAACTCTCTCCATAAATAGGACGGCTTCGCCTCTCCAGTCAGTACTTCCTTGCTGACATTGCCCAGTGAACATCGAAATCTGCCACTATCACGCACATTATTTGCTGCAGCAACGATATATTCATCACACATAAGACCATGGATCTTCGCCGATCTTCATCCCATCAAGATGGCCATACACAAGAGGGAATCACATCTCTCACCGATGTGAAACTGGAAAAGCAGCCCAAGCCTAAAATAGTACGACCTTGGGAATGCAGTCCTCGCAAACATCAAACCCCAGATGTAGCTAACCACAGAGGGTGGTACAACCAAGCTTCTTCACAAGCGATCTCGCTGCCTTCGAATTTAAACGTCGACTACGCGCTACCCGTCCGCTCTTCTGTGATCGGGGTGGCACGACACTCTTCCAAATCACCACTCAATGACAGTGGCTATCTTAGTGATATCCCACTGAAATGCAAGGCATCTTTGCAAGCTCCACGCTCTCAGAGCCATCGTCACAGTCTAGATATTCCTATTGCGGCCAAATCACGCTACCTCAGTCGTAAAGCTGTCGACATGATGGAAGACTGGTACAGCAACAACTTTAATCATCCATACCCAAGCGATGATGTCGTCCGACAGATAGCACAGCAAGGAGACATCGACATTAACCAAGTCAAAAAGTGGATGGCCAACAAACGTGTTCGTTCTTACAACACTCTCTCCTTCAACGGCTCCATCCACCCGAAACGTCTCCGACGTCTGCAGAAGCAAACAAGCGCGAGACACCATCCTTACACCAGGACCTTTATCAGTCAACCTGAGAACAGTTTACAACTCCCTCTCGATGTCATCACCTCTCACAAGTCCACAGATGCACGGCCAACCCACACAGACCACAACGTCATGGCTCATCCACAGTACTTCTACGCAAGTGCGGTAGCTGCCTGGCCTGCCCTTCGACCTTTTGTTTTGTAGTCCATTTCTACCTAACTTGAGACTATTTATTCCTATGTATATATCGCTTGTATATAGCATGTGCTTGTACAGACATCACTATATAAATAAATTCATATGATATGGAACATTATGCTCTCAATCTTCTTATTTCACTACATTTTCAATCCAAGCTTAATCTAAATTCACTAAGGCGACTCATTTGATCCAAATCATATCCTATTATATATATTATCCACAAAGGGCCTAATTCCTCAAACGTTATTAAAACCATTTACCCTAAATGTTATTTATTAAATATACAGTCATTCAAGTAGTGTTAGATGTAGCTTCTCTTACACGGTGTTGGCTTTTGGCCACTTTTAGCCACTTCCATATTCTGCTATAGATTAGAAAATTGTTCGTTGATTCGGAGCTCTGTCTTCGCTAACATATCGAACAAGTAACATAGTTCTTTAACTCATGTCAGTATGAAAAGCGTCATTAGTGCGCATATAGTCCACAGTCCATCACCTAAAAGCATCGCGCTCTACATCTGCCCGTCACATCAGCATCTTTACGGATGATGCTCATCAACGACTATATTAATTGAGCGTGGACAACCGTCTTGGGTTTATATTATTCGCCATCATGCAAAAAATCTCATACCTTCCAATGTCACAAAAGCAATACTAACTTTGCCGAACAAGAAATACAAGACACGCCGGCAATGCGCCTAACACCTTAGAAGGTGCATAGATACCAAACAAACTCATTAAAACAATGAAAGGCTATTGATTGCAATGAGTAACCGGTTCAAACGCATGCATCTATGCTAGCGATCAAGTAACGCCAAACGTGGCATGTTACCCACACCCTGTAACCATTTGTTGTCGAAAGCCAGGTAAAACAAAGGATCCTTGACACAACACTCACGATTTACTCATCTGCCACCTTACGATGGGCTCAAGCTGACACTTCAAACACAAACTCTCTCCATAAATAGGACGGCTTCGCCTCTCCAGTCAGTACTTCCTTGCTGACATTGCCCAGTGAACATCGAAATCTGCCACTATCACGCACATTATTTGCTGCAGCAACGATATATTCATCACACATAAGACCATGGATCTTCGCCGATCTTCATCCCATCAAGATGGCCATACACAAGAGGGAATCACATCTCTCACCGATGTGAAACTGGAAAAGCAGCCCAAGCCTAAAATAGTACGACCTTGGGAATGCAGTCCTCGCAAACATCAAACCCCAGATGTAGCTAACCACAGAGGGTGGTACAACCAAGCTTCTTCACAAGCGATCTCGCTGCCTTCGAATTTAAACGTCGACTACGCGCTACCCGTCCGCTCTTCTGTGATCGGGGTGGCACGACACTCTTCCAAATCACCACTCAATGACAGTGGCTATCTTAGTGATATCCCACTGAAATGCAAGGCATCTTTGCAAGCTCCACGCTCTCAGAGCCATCGTCACAGTCTAGATATTCCTATTGCGGCCAAATCACGCTACCTCAGTCGTAAAGCTGTCGACATGATGGAAGACTGGTACAGCAACAACTTTAATCATCCATACCCAAGCGATGATGTCGTCCGACAGATAGCACAGCAAGGAAACATCGATATTAACCAAGTCAAAAAGTGGATGGCCAACAAACGTGTTCGTTCTTACAACACTCTCTCCTTCAACGGCTCCATCCACCCGAAACGTCTCCGACGTCTGCAGAAGCAAGCAAGCGTGAGACACCATCCTTACACCAGGACCTTTATCAGTCAACCTGAGAACAGTTTACAACTCCCTCTCGATGTCGTCACCTCTCACAAGTCCACAGATGCACGGCCAACCCACACAGACCACACCGTCATGGCTCATCCACAGTACTTCTACGCAAGTGCGGTAGCTGCCTGGCCTGCCCTTCGACCTTTTGTTTTGTAGTCCATTTCTACCCTACTTGAGACTATTTATTCCTATGTATATATCGCTTGTGTATAGCATGTGCTTGTACAGACATCACTATATAAATAAATTCATATGATATGGAACATTATGCTCTCAATCTTCTTATTTCACTACATTTTCAATCCAAGCTTAATCTAAATTCACTAAGGCGACTCATTTGATCCAAATCATATCCTATCATATATATTATCCAAAAACGGCCCAATTCCTTAAACGTTATTCAAACCATTTACCCTAAATGTTATTTATTAAATATACAGTCATTCAAGTAGAGTTAGATGTAGTTTCTCTTACTCGGTGTTGGCTTTTGGCCACTTTTAGCCACTTCTATATTCTGCTATAGATTAGAAAATTGTTCATTGATTCGGAGCTCTGTCTTCGCTAACATATCGAACAAGTAACATGGTTCCTCAACTCATGTCAGTATGACAAGCGTCATTAGTGCGCATATAGTCCACAGTCCATCACCTAAAAGCATCGCGCTCTACATCTGCCCGTCACATCAGCATCTTTACGGATGATGCTCATCAACGACTATATTCATTTAGTCTGGACAACGGCCTTGGATTCATATTATTCACCATCATGCAAAAAATCTCATACCTTACAATGTCACAAAAGCAATACTAACTTTGCCGAACAAGAAATACAAGCCACGCCTGCAATGCGCCTAACACCTTAGAAGGTGCATAGATACCAAAACAACAATGAAAAGCTGTTGATTGCAATTAGTAACCGGTTCAAACGCAGGCATCTATGATAGCCATCAAGTAACGCCAAACGTGTCATCTTACCACACCCAGTAACCAAGTGCTGGTACAGCAACAACTTTAATCATTCATCCATCCATCATCCATACCCAAGCGACGATGTCGTCCGAGAGATACCACAGCAAGGAGACACCGACATTAACCAAGTCAAAAAGTGGATGGCCAACAAACGTGTTCGTTCTTACAACACTCTCTTTTTCAACGGCTCCATCCACCCGAAAGGTCTCCGACGTCTGCAGAAGCAAGCAAGCGCGAGACACCATCCTTACACCAGGACCTTTATCACACTTTTAGCCACTTCTATATTCTGCTATAGATTAGAAAATTGTTCATTGATTCGGAGCTCTGTCTTCGCTAACATATCGAACAAGTAACATGGTTCCTCAACTCATGTCAGTATGACAAGCGTCATTAGTGCGCATATAGTCCACAGTCCATCACCTAAAGGCATCGCGCTCTACATCTGCCCATCACATCAGCATCTTTACGGATGATGCTCATCAACGACTATATTCATTTAGTCTGGACAACGGCCTTGGATTCATATTATTCACCATCATGCAAAAAATCTCATACCTTACAATGTCACAAAAGCAATACTAACTTTGCCGAACAAGAAATACAAGCCACGCCTGCAATGCGCCTAACACCTTAGAAGGTGCATAGATACCAAAACAACAATGAAAGGCTGTTGATTGCAATTAGTAACCGGTTCAAACGCAGGCATCTATGATAGCCATCAAGTAACGCCAAACGTGTCATCTTACCACACCCAGTAACTATTTGTTGTCGGAAGCCAGGTAACACAAAGCATCCGTAACACAACACTCATGATTTACTCATCTGCCACCTTATGATGGGCTCAAGCTGACACTTCCAACACAAACTGTCCCCATATATAGGACGGCTTTGCCTCTCCAGTCAGTACTTTCTTGCTGAAACTGCCCAGTGAACATCGAAATCTTCCACTATCACGCACATTGTTTGCTGTATCAACGATATATTCATCAGACATAGGACCATGGATCTTCGCCGATCTTCATCCCATCAAGATGGCCATACACAAGAGGGAATCAAATGTCTCACCGATGTGAAACTGGAAAAGCAGCCCAAGCCTAAAATAGTGCGACCTTGGGAATGCAGTCCTCGCAAACATCAAACCCCAGATGCAGCTAACCACAGGGGGTGGTACAACCAAATTACTTCACAAGCGATCTCGCTGCCTTCGAATTTAAACGCCGACTACGCGCTACCCGTCCGCTCTCCAGTTATCGAGGCAGCACGACACTGCTCCAAATCACAACTCAATGACAGTGATTATCTTAGTGATATCCCACTGAAATGCAATACATCTTTGCAAGCTCCAGGCTCTCAGAGCCATCGACGCAGTCTGGATATTCCCTCTGTGGCCAAATCACGCCACCTCAGTCGTAAAGCTGTCGACATGATGGAAGACTGGTACAGCAACAACTTTAATCATCCATACCCAAGCGATGATGTCGTCCGACAGATAGCACAGCAAGGAGACATCGACATTAACCAAGTCAAAAAGTGGATGGCCAACAAACGTGTTCGTTCTTACAACACTCTCTCCTTCAACGGCTCCATCCACCCGAAACGTCTCCGACGTCTGCAGAAGCAAACAAGCGCGAGACACCATCCTTACACCAGGACCTTTATCAGTCAACCTGAGAACAGTTTACAACTCCCTCTCGATGTCATCACCTCTCACAAGTCCACAGATGCACGGCCAACCCACACAGACCACAACGTCATGGCTCATCCACAGTACTTCTACGCAAGTGCGGTAGCTGCCTGGCCTGCCCTTCGACCTTTTGTTTTGTAGTCCATTTCTACCTAACTTGAGACTATTTATTCCTATGTATATATCGCTTGTATATAGCATGTGCTTGTACAGACATCACTATATAAATAAATTCATATGATATGGAACATTATGCTCTCAATCTTCTTATTTCACTACATTTTCAATCCAAGCTTAATCTAAATTCACTAAGGCGACTCATTTGATCCAAATCATATCCTATTATATATATTATCCACAAAGGGCCTAATTCCTCAAACGTTATTAAAACCATTTACCCTAAATGTTATTTATTAAATATACAGTCATTCAAGTAGTGTTAGATGTAGCTTCTCTTACACGGTGTTGGCTTTTGGCCACTTTTAGCCACTTCCATATTCTGCTATAGATTAGAAAATTGTTCGTTGATTCGGAGCTCTGTCTTCGCTAACATATCGAACAAGTAACATAGTTCTTTAACTCATGTCAGTATGAAAAGCGTCATTAGTGCGCATATAGTCCACAGTCCATCACCTAAAAGCATCGCGCTCTACATCTGCCCGTCACATCAGCATCTTTACGGATGATGCTCATCAACGACTATATTAATTTAGCGTGGACAACCGTCTTGGGTTTATATTATTCGCCATCATGCAAAAAATCTCATACCTTCCAATGTCACAAAAGCAATACTAACTTTGCCGAACAAGAAATACAAGACACGCCGGCAATGCGCCTAACACCTTAGAAGGTGCATAGATACCAAACAAACTCATTAAAACAATGAAAGGCTATTGATTGCAATGAGTAACCGGTTCAAACGCATGCATCTATGCTAGCGATCAAGTAACGCCAAACGTGGCATGTTACCCACACCCTGTAACCATTTGTTGTCGAAAGCCAGGTAAAACAAAGGATCCTTGACACAACACTCACGATTTACTCATCTGCCACCTTACGATGGGCTCAAGCTGACACTTCAAACACAAACTCTCTCCATAAATAGGACGGCTTCGCCTCTCCAGTCAGTACTTCCTTGCTGACATTGCCCAGTGAACATCGAAATCTGCCACTATCACGCACATTATTTGCTGCAGCAACGATATATTCATCACACATAAGACCATGGATCTTCGCCGATCTTCATCCCATCAAGATGGCCATACACAAGAGGGAATCACATCTCTCACCGATGTGAAACTGGAAAAGCAGCCCAAGCCTAAAATAGTACGACCTTGGGAATGCAGTCCTCGCAAACATCAAACCCCAGATGTAGCTAACCACAGAGGGTGGTACAACCAAGCTTCTTCACAAGCGATCTCGCTGCCTTCGAATTTAAACGTCGACTACGCGCTACCCGTCCGCTCTTCTGTGATCGGGGTGGCACGACACTCTTCCAAATCACCACTCAATGACAGTGGCTATCTTAGTGATATCCCACTGAAATGCAAGGCATCTTTGCAAGCTCCACGCTCTCAGAGCCATCGTCACAGTCTAGATATTCCTATTGCGGCCAAATCACGCTACCTCAGTCGTAAAGCTGTCGACATGATGGAAGACTGGTACAGCAACAACTTTAATCATCCATACCCAAGCGATGATGTCGTCCGACAGATAGCACAGCAAGGAAACATCGATATTAACCAAGTCAAAAAGTGGATGGCCAACAAACGTGTTCGTTCTTACAACACTCTCTCCTTCAACGGCTCCATCCACCCGAAACGTCTCCGACGTCTGCAGAAGCAAGCAAGCGTGAGACACCATCCTTACACCAGGACCTTTATCAGTCAACCTGAGAACAGTTTACAACTCCCTCTCGATGTCGTCACCTCTCACAAGTCCACAGATGCACGGCCAACCCACACAGACCACACCGTCATGGCTCATCCACAGTACTTCTACGCAAGTGCGGTAGCTGCCTGGCCTGCCCTTCGACCTTTTGTTTTGTAGTCCATTTCTACCCTACTTGAGACTATTTATTCCTATGTATATATCGCTTGTGTATAGCATGTGCTTGTACAGACATCACTATATAAATAAATTCATATGATATGGAACATTATGCTCTCAATCTTCTTATTTCACTACATTTTCAATCCAAGCTTAATCTAAATTCACTAAGGCGACTCATTTGATCCAAATCATATCCTATCATATATATTATCCAAAAACGGCCCAATTCCTTAAACGTTATTCAAACCATTTACCCTAAATGTTATTTATTAAATATACAGTCATTCAAGTAGAGTTAGATGTAGTTTCTCTTACTCGGTGTTGGCTTTTGGCCACTTTTAGCCACTTCTATATTCTGCTATAGATTAGAAAATTGTTCATTGATTCGGAGCTCTGTCTTCGCTAACATATCGAACAAGTAACATGGTTCCTCAACTCATGTCAGTATGACAAGCGTCATTAGTGCGCATATAGTCCACAGTCCATCACCTAAAAGCATCGCGCTCTACATCTGCCCATCACATCAGCATCTTTACGGATGATGCTCATCAACGACTATATTCATTTAGTCTGGACAACGGCCTTGGATTCATATTATTCACCATCATGCAAAAAATCTCATACCTTACAATGTCACAAAAGCAATACTAACTTTGCCGAACAAGAAATACAAGCCACGCCTGCAATGCGCCTAACACCTTAGAAGGTGCATAGATACCAAAACAACAATGAAAAGCTGTTGATTGCAATTAGTAACCGGTTCAAACGCAGGCATCTATGATAGCCATCAAGTAACGCCAAACGTGTCATCTTACCACACCCAGTAACCAAGTGCTGGTACAGCAACAACTTTAATCATTCATCCATCCATCATCCATACCCAAGCGACGATGTCGTCCGAGAGATACCACAGCAAGGAGACACCGACATTAACCAAGTCAAAAAGTGGATGGCCAACAAACGTGTTCGTTCTTACAACACTCTCTTTTTCAACGGCTCCATCCACCCGAAAGGTCTCCGACGTCTGCAGAAGCAAGCAAGCGCGAGACACCATCCTTACACCAGGACCTTTATCACACTTTTAGCCGCTTCTATATTCTGCTATAGATTAGAAAATTGTTCATTGATTCGGAGCTCTGTCTTCGCTAACATATCGAACAAGTAACATGGTTCCTCAACTCATGTCAGTATGACAAGCGTCATTAGTGCGCATATAGTCCACAGTCCATCACCTAAAGGCATCGCGCTCTACATCTGCCCATCACATCAGCATCTTTACGGATGATGCTCATCAACGACTATATTCATTTAGTCTGGACAACGGCCTTGGATTCATATTATTCACCATCATGCAAAAAATCTCATACCTTACAATGTCACAAAAGCAATACTAACTTTGCCGAACAAGAAATACAAGCCACGCCTGCAATGCGCCTAACACCTTAGAAGGTGCATAGATACCAAAACAACAATGAAAGGCTGTTGATTGCAATTAGTAACCGGTTCAAACGCAGGCATCTATGATAGCCATCAAGTAACGCCAAACGTGTCATCTTACCACACCCAGTAACTATTTGTTGTCGGAAGCCAGGTAACACAAAGCATCCGTAACACAACACTCATGATTTACTCATCTGCCAACTTATGATGGGCTCAAGCTGACACTTCCAACACAAACTGTCCCCATATATAGGACGGCTTTGCCTCTCCAGTCAGTACTTTCTTGCTGAAACTGCCCAGTGAACATCGAAATCTTCCACTATCACGCACATTGTTTGCTGTATCAACGATATATTCATCAGACATAGGACCATGGATCTTCGCCGATCTTCATCCCATCAAGATGGCCATACACAAGAGGGAATCAAATGTCTCACCGATGTGAAACTGGAAAAGCAGCCCAAGCCTAAAATAGTGCGACCTTGGGAATGCAGTCCTCGCAAACATCAAACCCCAGATGCAGCTAACCACAGGGGGTGGTACAACCAAATTACTTCACAAGCGATCTCGCTGCCTTCGAATTTAAACGCCGACTACGCGCTACCCGTCCGCTCTCCAGTTATCGAGGCAGCACGACACTGCTCCAAATCACAACTCAATGACAGTGGTTATCTTAGTGATATCCCACTGAAATGCAATACATCTTTGCAAGCTCCAGGCTCTCAGAGCCATCGACGCAGTCTGGATATTCCCTCTGTGGCCAAATCACGCCACCTCAGTCGTAAAGCTGTCGACATGATGGAAGACTGGTACAGCAACAACTTTAATCATCCATACCCAAGCGATGATGTCGTCCGACAGATAGCACAGCAAGGAGACATCGACATTAACCAAGTCAAAAAGTGGATGGCCAACAAACGTGTTCGTTCTTACAACACTCTCTCCTTCAACGGCTCCATCCACCCGAAACGTCTCCGACGTCTGCAGAAGCAAACAAGCGCGAGACACCATCCTTACACCAGGACCTTTATCAGTCAACCTGAGAACAGTTTACAACTCCCTCTCGATGTCATCACCTCTCACAAGTCCACAGATGCACGGCCAACCCACACAGACCACAACGTCATGGCTCATCCACAGTACTTCTACGCAAGTGCGGTAGCTGCCTGGCCTGCCCTTCGACCTTTTGTTTTGTAGTCCATTTCTACCTAACTTGAGACTATTTATTCCTATGTATATATCGCTTGTATATAGCATGTGCTTGTACAGACATCACTATATAAATAAATTCATATGATATGGAACATTATGCTCTCAATCTTCTTATTTCACTACATTTTCAATCCAAGCTTAATCTAAATTCACTAAGGCGACTCATTTGATCCAAATCATATCCTATTATATATATTATCCACAAAGGGCCTAATTCCTCAAACGTTATTAAAACCATTTACCCTAAATGTTATTTATTAAATATACAGTCATTCAAGTAGTGTTAGATGTAGCTTCTCTTACACGGTGTTGGCTTTTGGCCACTTTTAGCCACTTACATATTCTGCTATAGATTAGAAAATTGTTCGTTGATTCGGAGCTCTGTCTTCGCTAACATATCGAACAAGTAACATAGTTCTTTAACTCATGTCAGTATGAAAAGCGTCATTAGTGCGCATATAGTCCACAGTCCATCACCTAAAAGCATCGCGCTCTACATCTGCCCGTCACATCAGCATCTTTACGGATGATGCTCATCAACGACTATATTCATTTAGTCTGGACAACCGTCTTGGGTTTATATTATTCGCCATCATGCAAAAAATCTCATACCTTCCAATGTCACAAAAGCAATACTAACTTTGCCGAACAAGAAATACAAGACACGCCGGCAATGCGCCTAACACCTTAGAAGGTGCATAGATACCAAACAAACTCATTAAAACAATGAAAGGCTATTGATTGCAATGAGTAACCGGTTCAAACGCATGCATCTATGCTAGCGATCAAGTAACGCCAAACGTGGCATGTTACCCACACCCTGTAACCATTTGTTGTCGAAAGCCAGGTAAAACAAAGGATCCTTGACACAACACTCACGATTTACTCATCTGCCACCTTACGATGGGCTCAAGCTGACACTTCAAACACAAACTCTCTCCATAAATAGGACGGCTTCGCCTCTCCAGTCAGTACTTCCTTGCTGACATTGCCCAGTGAACATCGAAATCTGCCACTATCACGCACATTATTTGCTGCAGCAACGATATATTCATCACACATAAGACCATGGATCTTCGCCGATCTTCATCCCATCAAGATGGCCATACACAAGAGGGAATCACATCTCTCACCGATGTGAAACTGGAAAAGCAGCCCAAGCCTAAGATAGTGCGACCTTGGGAATGCAGTCCTCGCAAACATCAAACCCCAGATGTAGCTAACCACAGAGGGTGGTACAACCAAGCTTCTTCACAAGCGATCTCGCTGCCTTCGAATTTAAACGTCGACTACGCGCTACCCGTCCGCTCTTCTGTGATCGGGGTGGCACGACACTCTTCCAAATCACCACTCAATGACAGTGGCTATCTTAGTGATATCCCACTGAAATGCAAGGCATCTTTGCAAGCTCCACGCTCTCAGAGCCATCGTCACAGTCTAGATATTCATACTGCGGCCAAATCACGCTACCTCAGTCGTAAAGCTGTCGACATGTTGGAAGACTGGTACAGCAACAACTTTAATCATCCATACCCAAGCGATGATGTCGTCCGACAGATAGCACAGCAAGGAAACATCGAGATTAACCAAGTCAAAAAGTGGATGGCCAACAAACGTGTTCGTTCTTACAACACTCTCTCCTTCAACGGCTCCATCCACCCGAAACGTCTCCGACGTCTGCAGAAGCAAGCAAGCGTGAGACACCATCCTTACACCAGGACCTTTATCAGTCAACCTGAGAACAGTTTACAGCTCCCTCTCGATGTCGTCACCTCTCACAAGTCCACAGATGCACGGCCAACCCACACAGACCACACCGTCATGGCTCATCCACAGTACTTCTACGCAAGTGCGGTAGCTGCCTGGCCTGCCCTTCGACCTTTTGTTTTGTAGTCCATTTCTACCCAACTTGAGACTATTTATTCCTATGTATATATCGCTTGTGTATAGCATGTGCTTGTACAGACATCACTATATAAATAAAGTCATATGATATGGAACATTATGCTCTCAATCTTCTTATTTCACTACATATTCAATCCAAGCTGAATCTAAATTCACTAAGGCGACTCATTTGACCCAAATCATATCCTATCATATATATTATCCAAAAACGGCCCAATTCCTTAAACGTTATTCAAACCATTTACCCTAAATGTTATTTATTAAATATACAGTCATTCAAGTAGAGTTAGATGTAGTTTCTCTTACTCGGTGTTGGCTTTTGGCCACTTTTAGCCACTTCCATATTCTGCTATAGATTAGAAAATTCTTCATTGATTCGGAGCTCTATCTTCGCTAACATATCGAACAAGTACCATAGTTCTTTAACTCATGTCAGTATGAAAAGCGTCATTAGTGCACATACAGTCCACAGTCCATCGCCTAAAAGCATCGCGCTCTATATCTGTCCATCACATCAGCATCTTTACGGATAATGCTCCTCAAAGACCATATTCATTTAGTCTGGACAACGGCCTTGGATTCAGATTATTCACCATCACGCGAACAATCCCATATCTTACAATGTCACAAAAGCAATACTAACTTTGCCGAACAAGAAATACAAGCAACGCGAACAATGCGCCTAACACCTTAGAAGGTTTATAGACACAAAGAAACCCTATTAAAGCAACAACACGCTATTGATTGCAATTAGCGCTCGGTTCAAATCCATTCATCTATGATAACAATGAAGTAACGCCAAACGTGTCACCTGTTACTCACAGACTGTAACCGTTTGTTTTCGGAAGACGGGTCAAACAAAGCATCCTTGACACAACACTCACGCGATGCTCATCTGCCACCTTACGGTGGACTCAAGCTGACACTTCCAACACAAACTGTCCCCATAAATAGGACGGCTTTTCCTCTCCAGTCAGTACTTTCTTGCTGAAACTGCCCAGTGAACATCGAAATCTTCCACTATCACGCACATTGTTTGCTGTATCAACGATATATTCATCAGACATAAGACCATGGATTTTCGCCGACATTCATCCCACCAAGATGGCCTTACACGAGAGGGAATCACATCTCTCCCCGATGTGAAACTGGAAAAGCCGCCCAAGCCTAAAATAGTGCGACCTTGGGAATGCAGTCCTCGCAAACGTCAAACCCCAGATGCAGCTATCCAAAAGGTTTCGTCCAACCAAACTGCGTCACAAGCGACCTCGCAGCCTTCCAAGTTCAATGTCAACTACGCGCTACCCGTCGGCTCTCCAGTTATCGAGGCAGCACGACACTGCTCCAAATCACCACTCAATGACAGTGGTTATCTTAGTGATATCCCACTGAAATGCAATACATCTTTGCAAGCTCCAGGCTCTCAGAGCCATCGACGCAGTCTGGATATTCTCTCTGCGGCCAAATCACGCTACCTCAGTCGTAAAGCTGTCGACATGATGGAAGACTGGTACAGCAACAACTTTAATCATCCTTACCCAAGCGATGATGTCGTCCGACAGATAGCACAGCAAGGAGAGATAGACATTAACCAAGTCAAAAAGTGGATGGCTAACAAACGTGTTCGTTCTTACAACACGCTCTCCTTCAACGGCTCCATCCACCCGAAACGTCTCCGACGTCTGCAGAAGCAAGCAAGCGTGAGACACCATCCTTACACCAGTCAACCTGAGAACAGCTTACAACTCCCTCTCGATGTCGTCACCTCTCACAAGTCCACAGATGCACGGCCAACCCACACAGACCACACCGTCATGGCTCATCCACAGTACTTCTACGCAAGTGCGGTAGCTGCCTGGCCTGCCCTTCGACCTTTTGTTTTGTAGTCCATTTCTACCCAACTTGAGACTATTTATTCCTATGTATATATCGCTTGTGTATAGCATGTGCTTGTACAGACATCACTATATAAATAAAGTCATATGATATGGAACATTATGCTCTCAATCTTCTTATTTCACTACATATTCAATCCAAGCTGAATCTAAATTCACTAAGGCGACTCATTTGACCCAAATCATATCCTATCATATATATTATCCAAAAACGGCCCAATTCCTTAAACGTTATTCAAACCATTTACCCTAAATGTTATTTATTAAATATACAGTGATTCAAGTAGAGTTAGATGTAGTTTCTCTTACTCGGTGTTGGCTTTTGGCCACTTTTAGCCACTTCCATATTCTGCTATAGATTAGAAAATTCTTTATTGATTCGGAGCTCTATCTTCGCTAACATATCGAACAAGTACCATAGTTCTTTAACTCATGTCAGTATGAAAAGCGTCATTAGTGCACATACAGTCCACAATCCATCGCCTAAAAGCATCGCGCTCTATATCTGTCCATCACATCAGCATCTTTACGGATAATGCTCCTCAAAGACCATATTCATTTAGTCTGGACAACGGCCTTGGATTCAGATTATTCACCATCACGCGAACAATCCCATATCTTACAATGTCACAAAAGCAATACTAACTTTGCCGAACAAGAAATACAAGCAACGCGAACAATGCGCCTAACACCTTAGAAGGTTTATAGACACAAAGAAACCCTATTAAAGCAACAACACGCTATTGATTGCAATTAGCGCTCGGTTCAAATCCATTCATCTATGATAACAATGAAGTAACGCCAAACGTGTCACCTGTTACTCACAGACTGTAACCGTTTGTTTTCGGAAGACGGGTCAAACAAAGCATCCTTGACACAACACTCACGCGATGCTCATCTGCCACCTTACGGTGGACTCAAGCTGACACTTCCAACACAAACTGTCCCCATAAATAGGACGGCTTTTCCTCTCCAGTCAGTACTTTCTTGCTGAAACTGCCCAGTGAACATCGAAATCTTCCACTATCACGCACATTGTTTGCTGTATCAACGATATATTCATCAGACATAAGACCATGGATTTTCGCCGACATTCATCCCACCAAGATGGCCTTACACGAGAGGGAATCACATCTCTCCCCGATGTGAAACTGGAAAAGCCGCCCAAGCCTAAAATAGTGCGACCTTGGGAATGCAGTCCTCGCAAACGTCAAACCCCAGATGCAGCTATCCAAAAGGTTTCGTCCAACCAAACTGCGTCACAAGCGACCTCGCAGCCTTCCAAGTTCAATGTCAACTACGCGCTACCCGTCGGCTCTCCAGTTATCGAGGCAGCACGACACTGCTCCAAATCACCACTCAATGACAGTGGTTATCTTAGTGATATCCCACTGAAATGCAATACATCTTTGCAAGCTCCAGGCTCTCAGAGCCATCGACGCAGTCTGGATATTCTCTCTGCGGCCAAATCACGCTACCTCAGTCGTAAAGCTGTCGACATGATGGAAGACTGGTACAGCAACAACTTTAATCATCCTTACCCAAGCGATGATGTCGTCCGACAGATAGCACAGCAAGGAGAGATAGACATTAACCAAGTCAAAAAGTGGATGGCTAACAAACGTGTTCGTTCTTACAACACGCTCTCCTTCAACGGCTCCATCCACCCGAAACGTCTCCGACTTCTGCAGAAGCAAACAAGCGCGAGACACCATCCTTACACCAGGACCTTTATCAGTCAACCTGAGAACAGTTTACAACTCCCTCTCGATGTCATCACCTCTCACAAGTCCACAGATGCACGGCCAACCCACACAGACCACAACGTCATGGCTCATCCACAGTACTTCTACGCAAGTGCCGTAGCTGCCTGGCCTGCCCTTCGACCTCTCGCTTTGTAGTCCATTTCTACGCAACTTGAGACTATTTATTCCTATGTATATATCGATTGTATATAGCATGTGCTTGTACAGACATCACTATATCAATAAATTCATATGATACGGAATATTATGCTCTCAAACTTCTTATTTCACTACATATTCACTCCAAACTTAATCTTATTTCACTACATATTCACTCCAAACTTAATCTTATTTCATTACATATTCACTCCAAACTTAATCTTATTTCACTACATATTCACTCCAAACTTAATCTTATTTCACTACATATTTACGCCAATCTTAATCTAATTTCACTAAGGTGACTCATTCAATCCAAACCATCTTCTATCATATATCATCCAGAAATGGCCCATTTCCTTAAACGTTATTAAAAACATTTACCCTAAATGTTATTTATTAAATATACAGTGATTCAAGTCGAGTTAAATTCAGTTTCTCTTACTCGCTGTTGGCTTTTGGCCATTTTTAGCCACTTCCATATGAGGCTATAGATTAGAAACTTGTTCAATAATCTGGAGCTCTGTCATCGCTAACATATCGAACAAGTAACATGGTTCCTCAACTCATGTCAGTATGACAAGCGTCATTAGTGCGCATATAGTCCACAGTCCATCACCTAAAGGCATCGCGCTCTACATCTGCCCATCACATCAGCATCTTTACGGATGATGCTCATCAACGACTATATTAATTTAGCGTGGACAACGGCCTTGGATTCATATTATTAACCCTCATGCAAAATATCTCATACCTTCCAATGTCACAAAAGCAATACTAACTTTGCCGAACAAGAAATACAAGCCACGCCTGCAATGCGCCTAACACCTTAGAAGGTGCATAGATACCAAAACAACAATGAAAGGTTGTTGATTGCCATTAGTAACCGGTTCAAACGCAGGCATCTATAATAGCCATCAAGTAACGCCAAACGTGTCATCTTACCACACCCAGTAACTATTTGTTGTCGGAAGCCAGGTAACACAAAGCATCCGTAACACAACACTCATGATTTACTCATCTGCCACCTTATGATGGGCTCAAGCTGACACTTCCAACACAAACTGTCCCCATATATAGGACGGCTTTGCCTCTCCAGTCAGTACTTTCTTGCTGAAACTGCCCAGTGAACATCGAAATCTTCCACTATCACGCACATTGTTTGCTGTATCAACGATATATTCATCAGACATAAGACCATGGATCTTCGCCGATCTTCATCCCATCAAGATGGCCATACACAAGAGGGAATCACATGTCTCACCGATGTGAAACTGGAAAAGCAGCCCAAGCCTAAGATAGTGCGACCTTGGGAATGCAGTCCTCGCAAACATCAACCCCCAAATGCAGCTAACCACAGGGGGTGGTACAACCAAATTACTTCACAAGCGATCTCGCTGCCTTCGAATTTAAACGCCGACTACGCGCTACCCGTCCGCTCTCCAGTTATCGAGGCAGCACGACACTGCTCCAAATCACCACTCAATGACAGTGGTTATCTTAGTGATATCCCACTGAAATGCAACACACCTTCGCAAGCTCCAGGCTCTCAGAGCCATCGACGCAGTCTGGATATTCCCTCTGCGGCCAAATCACGCTACCTCAGTCGTAAAGCTGTCGACATGATGGAAGACTGGTACAGCAACAACTTTAATCATCCATACCCAAGCGATGATGTCGTCCGACAGATAGCACAGCAAGGAGACATCGACATTAACCAAGTCAAAAAGTGGATGGCCAACAAACGTGTTCGTTCTTACAACACTCTCTCCTTCAACGGCTCCATCCACCCGAAACGTCTCCGACGTCTGCAGAAGCAAACAAGCGCGAGACACCATCCTTACACCAGGACCTTTATCAGTCAACCTGAGAACAGTTTACAACTCCCTCTCGATGTCATCACCTCTCACAAGTCCACAGATGCACGGCCAACCCACACAGACCACAACGTCATGGCTCATCCACAGTACTTCTACGCAAGTGCGGTAGCTGCCTGGCCTGCCCTTCGACCTTTTGTTTTGTAGTCCATTTCTACCTAACTTGAGACTATTTATTCCTATGTATATATCGCTTGTATATAGCATGTGCTTGTACAGACATCACTATATAAATAAATTCATATGATATGGAACATTATGCTCTCAATCTTCTTATTTCACTACATTTTCAATCCAAGCTTAATCTAAATTCACTAAGGCGACTCATTTGATCCAAATCATATCCTATTATATATATTATCCACAAAGGGCCTAATTCCTCAAACGTTATTAAAACCATTTACCCTAAATGTTATTTATTAAATATACAGTGATTCAAGTAGAGTTAGATGTAGTTTCTCTTACTCGGTGTTGGCTTTTGGCCACTTTTAGCCACTTACATATTCTGCTATAGATTAGAAAATTGTTCGTTGATTCGGAGCTCTGTCTTCGCTAACATATCGAACAAGTAACATAGTTCTTTAACTCATGTCAGTATGAAAAGCGTCATTAGTGCGCATATAGTCCACAGTCCATCACCTAAAAGCATCGCGCTCTACATCTGCCCGTCACATCAGCATCTTTACGGATGATGCTCATCAACGACTATATTAATTTAGCGTGGACAACCGTCTTGGGTTTATATTATTCACCATCATGCAAAAAATCTCATACCTTCCAATGTCACAAAAGCAATACTAACTTTGCCGAACAAGAAATACAAGACACGCCGGCAATGCGCCTAACACCTTAGAAGGTGCATAGATACCAAACAAACTCATTAAAACAATGAAAGGCTATTGATTGCAATGAGTAACCGGTTCAAACGCATGCATCTATGCTAGCGATCAAGTAACGCCAAACGTGGCATGTTACCCACACCCTGTAACCATTTGTTGTCGAAAGCCAGGTAAAACAAAGGATCCTTGACACAACACTCACGATTTACTCATCTGCCACCTTACGATGGGCTCAAGCTGACACTTCAAACACAAACTCTCTCCATAAATAGGACGGCTTCGCCTCTCCAGTCAGTACTTCCTTGCTGACATTGCCCAGTGAACATCGAAATCTGCCACTATCACGCACATTATTTGCTGCAGCAACGATATATTCATCACACATAAGACCATGGATCTTCGCCGATCTTCATCCCATCAAGATGGCCATACACAAGAGGGAATCACATCTCTCACCGATGTGAAACTGGAAAAGCAGCCCAAGCCTAAAATAGTACGACCTTGGGAATGCAGTCCACGCAAACATCAAACCCCAGATGTAGCTAACCACAGAGGGTGGTACAACCAAGCTTCTTCACAAGCGATCTCGCTGCCTTCGAATTTAAACGTCGACTACGCGCTACCCGTCCGCTCTTCTGTGATCGGGGTGGCACGACACTCTTCCAAATCACCACTCAATGACAGTGGCTATCTTAGTGATATCCCACTGAAATGCAAGGCATCTTTGCAAGCTCCACGCTCTCAGAGCCATCGTCACAGTCTAGATATTCCTATTGCGGCCAAATCACGCTACCTCAGTCGTAAAGCTGTCGACATGATGGAAGACTGGTACAGCAACAACTTTAATCATCCATACCCAAGCGATGATGTCGTCCGACAGATAGCACAGCAAGGAAACATCGAGATTAACCAAGTCAAAAAGTGGATGGCCAACAAACGTGTTCGTTCTTACAACACTCTCTCCTTCAACGGCTCCATCCACCCGAAACGTCTCCGACGTCTGCAGAAGCAAGCAAGCGTGAGACACCATCCTTACACCAGGACCTTTATCAGTCAACCTGAGAACAGTTTACAACTCCCTCTCGATGTCGTCACCTCTCACAAGTCCACAGATGCACGGCCAACCCACACAGACCACACCGTCATGGCTCATCCACAGTACTTCTACGCAAGTGCGGTAGCTGCCTGGCCTGCCCTTCGACCTTTTGTTTTGTAGTCCATTTCTACCCTACTTGAGACTATTTATTCCTATGTATATATCGCTTGTGTATAGCATGTGCTTGTACAGACATCACTATATAAATAAATTCATATGATATGGAACATTATGCTCTCAATCTTCTTATTTCACTACATTTTCAATCCAAGCTTAATCTAAATTCACTAAGGCGACTCATTTGATCCAAATCATATCCTATCATATATATTATCCAAAAACGGCCCAATTCCTTAAACGTTATTCAAACCATTTACCCTAAATGTTATTTATTAAATATACAGTGATTCAAGTAGAGTTAGATGTAGTTTCTCTTACTCGGTGTTGGCTTTTGGCCACTTTTAGCCACTTCTATATTCTGCTATAGATTAGAAAATTGTTCATTGATTCGGAGCTCTGTCTTCGCTAACATATCGAACAAGTAACGTGGTTCCTCAACTCATGTCAGTATGACAAGCGTCATTAGTGCGCATATAGTCCACAGTCCATCACCTAAAAGCATCGCGCTCTACTTCTGCCCATCGCATCAGCATCTTTACGGACGATGCTCATCAACGACGATATTCATTTAGTCTGGACAACGTCCTTGGATTCATATTATTCACCATCATGCAAAAAATCTCATACCTTACAATGTCACAAAAGCAATACTAACTTTGTCGAACAAGAAATACAAGCCACGCCTGCAATGCGCCTAACACCTTAGAAGGTGCATAGATACCAAAACAACAATGAAAGGCTGTTGATTGCAATTAGTAACCGGTTCAAACGCAGGCATCTATGATAGCCATCAAGTAACGCCAAACGTGTCATCTTACCACACCCAGTAACCAAGTGCTGGTACAGCAACAACTTTAATCATTCATCCATCCATCATCCATACCCAAGCGACGATGTCGTCCGAGAGATACCACAGCAAGGAGACACCGACATTAACCAAGTCAAAAAGTGGATGGCCAACAAACGTGTTCGTTCTTACAACACTCTCTTTTTCAACGGCTCCATCCACCCGAAAGGTCTCCGACGTCTGCAGAAGCAAGCAAGCGCGAGACACCATCCTTACACCAGGACCTTTATCACACTTTTAGCCACTTCTATATTCTGCTATAGATTAGAAAATTGTTCATTGATTCGGAGCTCTGTCTTCGCTAACATATCGAACAAGTAACATGGTTCCTCAACTCATGTCAGTATGACAAGCGTCATTAGTGCGCATATAGTCCACAGTCCATCACCTAAAGGCATCGCGCTCTACATCTGCCCGTCACATCAGCATCTTTACGGATGATGCTCATCAACGACTATATTCATTTAGTCTGGACAACGGCCTTGGATTCATATTATTCACCATCATGCAAAAAATCTCATACCTTACAATGTCACAAAAGCAATACTAACTTTGCCGAACAAGAAATACAAGCCACGCCTGCAATGCGCCTAACACCTTAGAAGGTGCATAGATACCAAAACAACAATGAAAGGCTGTTGATTGCAATTAGTAACCGGTTCAAACGCAGGCATCTATGATAGCCATCAAGTAACGCCAAACGTGTCATCTTACCACACCCAGTAACTATTTGTTGTCGAAAGCCAGGTAACACAAAGCATCCGTAACACAACACTCATGATTTACTCATCTGCCACCTTATGATGGGCTCAAGCTGACACTTCCAACACAAACTGTCCCCATATATAGGACGGCTTTGCCTCTCCAGTCAGTACTTTCTTGCTGAAACTGCCCAGTGAACATCGAAATCTTCCACTATCACGCACATTGTTTGCTGTATCAACGATATATTCATCAGACATAGGACCATGGATCTTCGCCGATCTTCATCCCATCAAGATGGCCATACACAAGAGGGAATCAAATGTCTCACCGATGTGAAACTGGAAAAGCAGCCCAAGCCTAAAATAGTGCGACCTTGGGAATGCAGTCCTCGCAAACATCAAACCCCAGATGCAGCTAACCACAGGGGGTGGTACAACCAAATTACTTCACAAGCGATCTCGCTGCCTTCGAATTTAAACGCCGACTACGCGCTACCCGTCCGCTCTCCAGTTATCGAGGCAGCACGACACTGCTCCAAATCACAACTCAATGACAGTGGTTATCTTAGTGATATCCCACTGAAATGCAATACATCTTTGCAAGCTCCAGGCTCTCAGAGCCATCGACGCAGTCTGGATATTCCCTCTGTGGCCAAATCACGCCACCTCAGTCGTAAAGCTGTCGACATGATGGAAGACTGGTACAGCAACAACTTTAATCATCCATACCCAAGCGATGATGTCGTCCGACAGATAGCCCAGCAAGGAGACATCGACATTAACCAAGTCAAAAAGTGGATGGCCAACAAACGTGTTCGTTCTTACAACACTCTCTCCTTCAACGGCTCCATCCACCCGAAACGTCTCCGACGTCTGCAGAAGCAAACAAGCGCGAGACACCATCCTTACACCAGGACCTTTATCAGTCAACCTGAGAACAGTTTACAGCTCCCTCTCGATGTCATCACCTCTCACAAGTCCACAGATGCACGGCCAACCCACACAGACCACAACGTCATGGCTCATCCACAGTACGTCTACGCAAGTGCGGTAGCTGCCTGGCCTGCCTGTCGACCTTTTGTTTTGTAGTCCATTTCTACCTAACTTGAGACTATTTATTCCTATGTATATATCGCTTGTATATAGCATGTGCTTGTACAGACATCACTATATAAATAAATTCATATGATATGGAACATTATGCTCTCAATCTTCTTATTTCACTACATTTTCAATCCAAGCTTAATCTAAATTCACTAAGGCGACTCATTTGATCCAAATCATATCCTATTATATATATTATCCACAAAGGGTCTAATTCCTCAAACGTTATTAAAACCATTTACCCTAAATGTTATTTATTAAATATACAGTGATTCAAGTAGAGTTAGATGTAGTTTCTCTTACTCGGTGTTGGCTTTTGGCCACTTTTAGCCACTTCCATATTCTGCTATAGATTAGAAAATTGTTCGTTGATTCGGAGCTCTGTCTTCGCTAACATATCGAACAAGTAACATAGTTCTTTAACTCATGTCAGTATGAAAAGCGTCATTAGTGCGCATATAGTCCACAGTCCATCACCTAAAAGCATCGCGCTCTACATCTGCCCGTCACATCAGCATCTTTACGGATGAAATGAAATGTTGGTGTTTTAGGCCACTTTTGTGCACATACAGGCTAAATTGGGCCAAGGAACCTCCCGGGACGATGAAGGATGAAGGAATGAAACATGCCCCAGTCTATACGGATGATACTCATCAACGACTATATTAATTTAGCGTGGACAACCGTCTTGGGTTTATATTATTCGCCATCATGCAAAAAATCTCATACCTTCCAATGTCACAAAAGCAATACTAACTTTGCCGAACAAGAAATACAAGACACGCCGGCAATGCGCCTAACACCTTAGAAGGCGCATAGATACCAAACAAACTCATTAAAACAATGAAAGGGTATTGATTGCAATTAGTAATCGGTTCAAACGCATGCTTCTATGCTAGCGACCAAGTAACGCCAAACGTGGCATGTTACCCACACCCTGTAACCATTTGTTGTCGAAAGCCAGGTAAAACAAAGGATCCTTGACACAACACTCACGATTTACTCATCTGCCACCTTACGATTGGCTCAAGCTGACACTTCAAACACAAACTCTCTCCATAAATAGGACGGCTTCGCCTCTCCAGTCAGTACTTCCTTGCTGACATTGCCCAGTGAACACCGAAATCTTCCACTATCACGCACATTATTTGCTGCAGCAACGATATATTCATCACACATAAGACCATGGATCTTCGCCGATCTTCATCCCATCAAGATGGCCATACACAAGAGGGAATCACATCTCTCACCGATGTGAAACTGGAAAAGCAGCCCAAGCCTAAAATAGTGCGACCTTGGGAATGCAGTCCTCGCAAACATCAAACCCCAGATGTAGCTAACCACAGGGGGTGGTACAACCAAGCTACTTTACAAGCGATCTCGCTGCCCTCGAATTTAAACGTCGACTACGCGCTACCCGTCCGCTCTTCTGTGATCGGGGTGGCACGACACTCTTCCAAATCACCACTCAATGACAGTGGCTATCTTAGTGATATCCCACTGAAATGCAAGGCATCTTTGCAAGCTCCACGCTCTCAGAGCCATCGTCACAGTCTAGATACTCCATCTGCGGCCAAATCACGCTACCTCAGTCGTAAAGCTGTCGACATGATGGAAGACTGGTACAGCAACAACTTTAATCATCCATACCCAAGCGACGATGTCGTCCGACAGATAGCACAGCAAGGAGACATCAACATGAACCAAGTCAAAAAGTGGATGGCCAACAAACGTGTTCGTTCTTACAACACTCTCTCCTTCAACGGCTCCATCCACCCGAAACGTCTCCGACGTCTGCAGAAGCAAGCAAGCGCGAGACACCATCCTTACACCAGGACTTTTACCAGTCCACCTCACAACAGTTTACATCTCCCTCTCGACGTCATGGCTCATCCACAGTACGTCTACGCAAGTGCTGGAGCTGCCTGGCCTGCCCTTCGACCTTTCGCTTTGTAGTCCATTTCTACGCAACTTGAGACTATTTATTCCTATGTATATATCGCCTGTATATAGCATGTGCTTGTACAGACATCTCTATATCAATAAATTCATATGATATGAAATATTATGCTCTCAAACTTATTATTTCACTACATATTCAATCCAAACCATCTCCCTATCATTTATATTATTCAAAAACGACCCATCTCCTATCATTTATGTTATTCAAAAAACGACCCATTTCCTATCATTTAAATTATTCAAAAACCACCCCACTCCTAGCATTGCTATTTTTCAAAAACGACCCATCTCCTATCATTTATATTATTCAAAAACGACCCATCTCCTATCATTTATATTATTCAAAAACGACCCATCTCCTATCATTTATATTTTTCAAGAACGACCCATCTCCTATCATTTATATTATTCAAAAACGACCCATCTCCTATCATTTATATTATTCAAAAACGACCCATCTCCTATCGTTTATATTATTCAAAAACGACCCATCTCCGATCAGTTGTATTTTCTAAAAAAACGACCCATTTCCTTAAACGTTATTAAAAACATGTACGCTTAATTTTATTTATTAAAAACACAGTGATTCAGGTCGAGGTTAATTTAGTTTGTCTGTTACTCGCTGTTGGCTTTTGGCCACTTTTAGCCACTTCCATATTCTGCTATAGATTAGAAAACTGTCCATTGATCTCGAGCTCGGTCATCGCTAACATATCAAACAAGCAACATGGGTCCATAACTCATGTCAGTATGAAAAGCGTCATTAGTGCGCAAATAGTCCACAGTCCATCGCCTAAAAGCTTCGCATTCTATATCTGTCCATCACATCAGCATCTTTACGGATGATGCCCATCAAAGGCTATATTAATTTAGCGTGGACAACGATCTTGGGTTAATATTATTCACCATAATGCAAAAATCCCATACCTTACAAAGTCACCAACGCAATACTAACTTTGTCGAACAAGAAATACAAGCAACACGAGCAATGCACCTAACACCTTAGAATGTGTATAGATACAAAAAAAACATTAAAGCAATGAAAGGCTATTGATTGCAATTAGTGACCGGTTCAAACCCGTGATAGCTGAGCAAGGCGACAAACACACTGGAAGGTGTTCAGTTGAAGAAAAAAAAAGCCCATCAAAACAATGAAAGGCTATTGATTGCAATGAGTAATCGGTTCAAACATTTGCATCTATGATAGCGATTAAGAAACGCCAAACGTGTCATGTTACTCACACCCTGTAACCATTTGTGGTCGGAAGCCAGGTAAAACAAAGGATCCTTGACACAACACTCACGATTTACTCATCTGCCACCTTACGATTGGCTCAAGCTGACACTTCAAACACAAACTCTCTCCATAAATAGGACGGCTTCGCCTCTCCAGTCAGTACTTCCTTGCTGACATTGCCCAGTGAACATCGAAATCTTCCACTATCACGCACATTATTTGCTGCAGCAACGATATATTCATCACACATAAGACCATGGATCTTCGCCGATCTTCATCCCATCAAGATGGCCATACACAAGAGGGAATCACATCTCTCACCGATGTGAAACTGGAAAAGCAGCCCAAGCCTAAAATAGTGCGACCTTGGGAATGCAGTCCTCGCAAACATCAAACCCCAGATGTAGCTAACCACAGGGGGTGGTACAACCAAGCTACTTTACAAGCGATCTCGCTGCCCTCGAATTTAAACGTCGACTACGCGCTACCCGTCCGCTCTTCTGTGATCGGGGTGGCACGACACTCTTCCAAATCACCACTCAATGACAGTGGCTATCTTAGTGATATCCCACTGAAATGCAAGGCATCTTTGCAAGCTCCACGCTCTCAGAGCCATCGTCACAGTCTAGATACTCCATCTGCGGCCAAATCACGCTACCTCAGTCGTAAAGCTGTCGACATGATGGAAGACTGGTACAGCAACAACTTTAATCATCCATACCCAAGCGACGATGTCGTCCGACAGATAGCACAGCAAGGAGACATCAACATGAACCAAGTCAAAAAGTGGATGGCCAACAAACGTGTTCGTTCTTACAACACTCTCTCCTTCAACGGCTCCATCCACCCGAAACGTCTCCGACGTCTGCAGAAGCAAGCAAGCGCGAGACACCATCCTTACACCAGGACTTTTACCAGTCCACCTCACAACAGTTTACATCTCCCTCTCGACGTCATGGCTCATCCACAGTACGTCTACGCAAGTGCTGGAGCTGCCTGGCCTGCCCTTCGACCTTTCGCTTTGTAGTCCATTTCTACGCAACTTGAGACTATTTATTCCTATGTATATATCGCCTGTATATAGCATGTGCTTGTACAGACATCTCTATATCAATATTTTTATGATATGAAATATTATGCTCTCAAACTTATTATTTCACTACATATTCAATCCAAACCATCTCCCTATCATTTATATTATTCAAAAACGACCCATCTCCTATCATTTATGTTATTCAAAAAACGACCCATTTCCTATCATTTAAATTATTCAAAAACCACCCCACTCCTAGCATTGCTATTTTTCAAAAACGACCCATCTCCTATCATTTATATTATTCAAAAACGTACCATCTCCTATCATTTATATTATTCAAAAACGACCCATCTCCTATCATTTATATTATTCAAAAACGACCCATCTCCTATCATTTATATTTTTCAAGAACGACCCATCTCCTATCATTTATATTATTCAAAAACGACCCATCTCCTATCATTTATATTATTCAAAAACGACCCATCTCCTATCATTTATATTATTCAAAAACGACCCATCTCCGATCAGTTGTATTTTCTAGAAAAACGACCCATTTCCTTAAACGTTATTAAAAACATGTACGCTTAATTTTATTTATTAAAAACACAGTGATTCAGGTCGAGGTTAATTTAGTTTTTCTGTTACTTGCTGTTGGCTTTTGGCCACTTTTAGCCACTTCCATATTCTGCTATAGATTAGAAAACTGTCCATTGATCTCGAGCTCGGTCATCGCTAACATATCAAACAAGCAACATGGGTCCATAACTCATGTCAGTATGAAAAGCGTCATTAGTGCGCAAATAGTCCACAGTCCATCGCCTAAAAGCTTCGCATTCTATATCTGTCCATCACATCAGCATCTTTACGGATGATGCCCATCAAAGGCTATATTAATTTAGCGTGGACAACGATCTTGGGTTAATATTATTCACCATAATGCAAAAATCCCATACCTTACAAAGTCACCAACGCAATACTAACTTTGTCGAACAAGAAATACAAGCAACACGAGCAATGCACCTAACACCTTAGAATGTGTATAGATACAAAAAAAACATTAAAGCAATGAAAGGCTATTGATTGCAATTAGTGACCGGTTCAAACCCGTGATAGCTGAGCAAGGCGACAAACACACTGGAAGGTGTTCAGTTGAAGAAAAAAAAAGCCCATCAAAACAATGAAAGGCTATTGATTGCAATGAGTAATCGGTTCAAACATTTGCATCTATGATAGCGATTAAGAAACGCCAAACGTGTCATGTTACTCACACCCTGTAACCATTTGTGGTCGGAAGCCAGGTAAAACAAAGGATCCTTGACACAACACTCACGATTTACTCATCTGCCACCTTACGATGGGCTCAAGCTGACACTTCCAACACAAACTGTCCCCATATATAGGACGGCTTTGCCTCTCCAGTCAGTACTTTCTTGCTGAAACTGCCCAGTGAACATCGAAATCTTCCACTATCACGCACATTGTTTGCTGTATCAACGATATATTCATCAGACATAGGACCATGGATCTTCGCCGATCTTCATCCCATCAAGATGGCCATACACAAGAGGGAATCAAATGTCTCACCGATGTGAAACTGGAAAAGCAGCCCAAGCCTAAAATAGTGCGACCTTGGGAATGCAGTCCTCGCAAACATCAAACCCCAGATGCAGCTAACCACAGGGGGTGGTACAACCAAATTACTTCACAAGCGATCTCGCTGCCTTCGAATTTAAACGCCGACTACGCGCTACCCGTCCGCTCTCCAGTTATCGAGGCAGCACGACACTGCTCCAAATCACAACTCAATGACAGTGGTTATCTTAGTGATATCCCACTGAAATGCAATACATCTTTGCAAGCTCCAGGCTCTCAGAGCCATCGACGCAGTCTGGATATTCCCTCTGTGGCCAAATCACGCCACCTCAGTCGTAAAGCTGTCGACATGATGGAAGACTGGTACAGCAACAACTTTAATCATCCATACCCAAGCGATGATGTCGTCCGACAGATAGCACAGCAAGGAGACATCGACATTAACCAAGTCAAAAAGTGGATGGCCAACAAACGTGTTCGTTCTTACAACACTCTCTCCTTCAACGGCTCCATCCACCCGAAACGTCTCCGACGTATGCAGAAGCAAACAAGCGCGAGACACCATCCTTACACCAGGACCTTTATCAGTCAACCTGAGAACAGTTTACAGCTCCCTCTCGATGTCATCACCTCTCACAAGTCCACAGATGCACGGCCAACCCACACAGACCACAACGTCATGGCTCATCCACAGTACTTCTACGCAAGTGCGGTAGCTGCCTGGCCTGCCCTTCGACCTTTTGTTTTGTAGTCCATTTCTACCTAACTTGAGACTATTTATTCCTATGTATATATCGCTTGTATATAGCATGTGCTTGTACAGACATCACTATATAAATAAATTCATATGATATGGAACATTATGCTCTCAATCTTCTTATTTCACTACATTTTCAATCCAAGCTTAATCTAAATTCACCAAGGCGACTCATTTGATCCAAATCATATCCTGTTATATATATTATCCACAAAGGGCCTAATTCCTCAAACGTTATTAAAACCATTTACCCTAAATGTTATTTATTAAATATACAGTGATTCAAGTAGAGTTAGATGTAGTTTCTCTTACTCGGTGTTGGCTTTTGGCCACTTTTAGCCACTTCCATATTCTGCTATAGATTAGAAAATTGTTGGTTGATTCGGAGCTCTGTCTTCGCTAACATATCGAACAAGTAACATGGTTCCTCAACTCATGTCAGTATGACAAGCGTCATTAGTGCGCATATAGTCCACAGTCCATCACCTAAAGGCATCGCGCTCTACATCTGCCCATCACATCAGCATCTTTACGGATGATGCTCATCAACGACTATATTCATTTAGTCTGGACAACGGCCTTGGATTCATATTATTCACCATCATGCAAAAAATCTCATACCTTACAATGTCACAAAAGCAATACTAACTTTGCCGAACAAGAAATACAAGCCACGCCTGCAATGCGCCTAACACCTTAGAAGGTGCATAGATACCAAAACAACAATGAAAGGCTGTTGATTGCAATTAGTAACCGGTTCAAACGCAGGCATCTATGATAGCCATCAAGTAACGCCAAACGTGTCATCTTACCACACCCAGTAACTATTTGTTGTCGGAAGCCAGGTAACACAAAGCATCCGTAACACAACACTCATGATTTACTCATCTGCCACCTTATGATGGGCTCAAGCTGACACTTCCAACACAAACTGTCCCCATATATAGGACGGCTTTGCCTCTCCAGTCAGTACTTTCTTGCTGAAACTGCCCAGTGAACATCGAAATCTTCCACTATCACGCACATTGTTTGCTGTATCAACGATATATTCATCAGACATAAGACCATGGATCTTCGCCGATCTTCATCCCATCAAGATGGCCATACACAAGAGGGAATCAAATGTCTCACCGATGTGAAACTGGAAAAGCAGCCCAAGCCTAAAATAGTGCGACCTTGGGAATGCAGTCCTCGCAAACATCAAACCCCAGATGCAGCTAACCACAGGGGGTGGTACAACCAAATTACTTCACAAGCGATCTCGCTGTCTTCGAATTTAAACGCCGACTACGCGCTACCCGTCCGCTCTCCAGTTATCGAGGCAGCACGACACTGCTCCAAATCACAACTCAATGACAGTGGTTATCTTAGTGATATCCCACTGAAATGCAATACATCTTTGCAAGCTCCAGGCTCTCAGAGCCATCGACGCAGTCTGGATATTCCCTCTGTGGCCAAATCACGCCACCTCAGTCGTAAAGCTGTCGACATGATGGAAGACTGGTACAGCAACAACTTTAATCATCCATACCCAAGCGATGATGTCGTCCGACAGATAGCACAGCAAGGAGACATCGACATTAACCAAGTCAAAAAGTGGATGGCCAACAAACGTGTTCGTTCTTACAACACTCTCTCCTTCAACGGCTCCATCCACCCGAAACGTCTCCGACGTCTGCAGAAGCAAACAAGCGCGAGACACCATCCTTACACCAGGACCTTTATCAGTCAACCTGAGAACAGTTTACAACTCCCTCTCGATGTCATCACCTCTCACAAGTCCACAGATGCACGGCCAACCCACACAGACCACAACGTCATGGCTCATCCACAGTACTTCTACGCAAGTGCGGTAGCTGCCTGGCCTGCCCTTCGACCTTTTGTTTTGTAGTCCATTTCTACCTAACTTGAGACTATTTATTCCTATGTATATATCGCTTGTATATAGCATGTGCTTGTACAGACATCACTATATAAATAAATTCATATGATATGGAACATTATGCTCTCAATCTTCTTATTTCACTACATTTTCAATCCAAGCTTAATCTAAATTCACTAAGGCGACTCATTTGATCCAAATCATATCCTATTATATATATTATCCACAAAGGGCCTAATTCCTCAAACGTTATTAAAACCATTTATCCTAAATGTTATTTATTAAATATACAGTGATTCAAGTAGTGTTAGATGTAGCTTCTCTTACACGGTGTTGGCTTTTGGCCACTTTTAGCCACTTCCATATTCTGCTATAGATTAGAAAATTGTTCGTTGATTCGGAGCTCTGTCTTCGCTAACATATCGAACAAGTAACATAGTTCTTTAACTCATGTCAGTATGACAAGCGTCATTAGTGCGCATATAGTCCACAGTCCATCACCTAAAGGCATCGCGCTCTACATCTGCCCGTCACATCAGCATCTTTACGGATGATGCTCATCAACGACTATATTAATTGAGCGTGGACAACCGTCTTGGGTTTATATTATTCGCCATCATGCAAAAAATCTCATACCTTCCAATGTCACAAAAGCAATACTAACTTTGCCGAACAAGAAATACAAGACACGCCGGCAATGCGCCTAACACCTTAGAAGGTGCATAGATACCAAACAAACTCATTAAAACAATGAAAGGCTATTGATTGCAATGAGTAACCGGTTCAAACGCATGCATCTATGCTAGCGATCAAGTAACGCCAAACGTGGCATGTTACCCACACCCTGTAACCATTTGTTGTCGAAAGCCAGGTAAAACAAAGGATCCTTGACACAACACTCACGATTTACTCATCTGCCACCTTACGATGGGCTCAAGCTGACACTTCAAACACAAACTCTCTCCATAAATAGGACGGCTTCGCCTCTCCAGTCAGTACTTCCTTGCTGACATTGCCCAGTGAACATCGAAATCTGCCACTATCACGCACATTATTTGCTGCAGCAACGATATATTCATCACACATAAGACCATGGATCTTCGCCGATCTTCATCCCATCAAGATGGCCATACACAAGAGGGAATCACATCTCTCACCGATGTGAAACTGGAAAAGCAGCCCAAGCCTAAAATAGTACGACCTTGGGAATGCAGTCCACGCAAACATCAAACCCCAGATGTAGCTAACCACAGAGGGTGGTACAACCAAGCTTCTTCACAAGCGATCTCGCTGCCTTCGAATTTAAACGTCGACTACGCGCTACCCGTCCGCTCTTCTGTGATCGGGGTGGCACGACACTCTTCCAAATCACCACTCAATGACAGTGGCTATCTTAGTGATATCCCACTGAAATGCAAGGCATCTTTGCAAGCTCCACGCTCTCAGAGCCATCGTCACAGTCTAGATATTCCTATTGCGGCCAAATCACGCTACCTCAGTCGTAAAGCTGTCGACATGATGGAAGACTGGTACAGCAACAACTTTAATCATCCATACCCAAGCGATGATGTCGTCCGACAGATAGCACAGCAAGGAAACATCGAGATTAACCAAGTCAAAAAGTGGATGGCCAACAAACGTGTTCGTTCTTACAACACTCTCTCCTTCAACGGCTCCATCCACCCGAAACGTCTCCGACGTCTGCAGAAGCAAGCAAGCGTGAGACACCATCCTTACACCAGGACCTTTATCAGTCAACCTGAGAACAGTTTACAACTCCCTCTCGATGTCGTCACCTCTCACAAGTCCACAGATGCACGGCCAACCCACACAGACCACACCGTCATGGCTCATCCACAGTACTTCTACGCAAGTGCGGTAGCTGCCTGGCCTGCCCTTCGACCTTTTGTTTTGTAGTCCATTTCTACCCTACTTGAGACTATTTATTCCTATGTATATATCGCTTGTGTATAGCATGTGCTTGTACAGACATCACTATATAAATAAATTCATATGATATGGAACATTATGCTCTCAATCTTCTTATTTCACTACATTTTCAATCCAAGCTTAATCTAAATTCACTAAGGCGACTCATTTGATCCAAATCATATCCTATCATATATATTATCCAAAAACGGCCCAATTCCTTAAACGTTATTCAAACCATTTACCCTAAATGTTATTTATTAAATATACAGTGATTCAAGTAGAGTTAGATGTGGTTTCTCTTACTCGGTGTTGGCTTTTGGCCACTTTTAGCCACTTCTATATTCTGCTATAGATTAGAAAATTGTTCATTGATTCGGAGCTCTGTCTTCGCTAACATATCGAACAAGTAACATGGTTCCTCAACTCATGTCAGTATGACAAGCGTCATTAGTGCGCATATAGTCCACAGTCCATCACCTAAAGGCATCGCGCTCTACATCTGCCCGTCACATCAGCATCTTTACGGACGATGCTCATCAACGACTATATTCATTTAGTCTGGACAACGGCCTTGGATTCATATTATTCACCATCATGCAAAAAATCTCATACCTTACAATGTCACAAAAGCAATACTAACTTTGTCGAACAAGAAATACAAGCCACGCCTGCAATGCGCCTAACACCTTAGAAGGTGCATAGATACCAAAACAACAATGAAAGGCTGTTGATTGCAATTAGTAACCGGTTCAAACGCAGGCATCTATGATAGCCATCAAGTAACGCCAAACGTGTCATCTTACCACACCCAGTAACCAAGTGCTGGTACAGCAACAACTTTAATCATTCATCCATCCATCATCCATACCCAAGCGACGATGTCGTCCGAGAGATACCACAGCAAGGAGACACCGACATTAACCAAGTCAAAAAGTGGATGGCCAACAAACGTGTTCGTTCTTACAACACTCTCTTTTTCAACGGCTCCATCCACCCGAAATGTCTCCGACGTCTGCAGAAGCAAGCAAGCGCGAGACACCATCCTTACACCAGGACCTTTATCACACTTTTAGCCACTTCTATATTCTGCTATAGATTAGAAAATTGTTCATTGATTCGGAGCTCTGTCTTCGCTAACATATCGAACAAGTAACATGGTTCCTCAACTCATGTCAGTATGACAAGCGTCCTTAGTGCGCATATAGTCCACAGTCCATCACCTAAAAGCATCGCGCTCTACATCTGCCCGTCACATCAGCATCTTTACGGATGATGCTCATCAACGACTATATTCATTTAGTCTGGACAACGGCCTTGGATTCATATTATTCACCATCATGCAAAAAATCTCATACCTTACAATGTCACAAAAGCAATACTAACTTTGCCGAACAAGAAATACAAGCCACGCCTGCAATGCGCCTAACACCTTAGAAGGTGCATAGATACCAAAACAACAATGAAAGGCTGTTGATTGCAATTAGTAACCGGTTCAAACGCAGGCATCTATGATAGCCATCAAGTAACGCCAAACGTGTCATCTTACCACACCCAGTAACTATTTGTTGTCGAAAGCCAGGTAACACAAAGCATCCGTAACACAACACTCATGATTTACTCATCTGCCACCTTATGATGGGCTCAAGCTGACACTTCCAACACAAACTGTCCCCATATATAGGACGGCTTTGCCTCTCCAGTCAGTACTTTCTTGCTGAAACTGCCCAGTGAACATCGAAATCTTCCACTATCACGCACATTGTTTGCTGTATCAACGATATATTCATCAGACATAGGACCATGGATCTTCGCCGATCTTCATCCCATCAAGATGGCCATACACAAGAGGGAATCAAATGTCTCACCGATGTGAAACTGGAAAAGCAGCCCAAGCCTAAAATAGTGCGACCTTGGGAATGCAGTCCTCGCAAACATCAAACCCCAGATGCAGCTAACCACAGGGGGTGGTACAACCAAATTACTTCACAAGCGATCTCGCTGCCTTCGAATTTAAACGCCGACTACGCGCTACCCGTCCGCTCTCCAGTTATCGAGGCAGCACGACACTGCTCCAAATCACAACTCAATGACAGTGGTTATCTTAGTGATATCCCACTGAAATGCAATACATCTTTGCAAGCTCCAGGCTCTCAGAGCCATCGACGCAGTCTGGATATTCCCTCTGTGGCCAAATCACGCCACCTCAGTCGTAAAGCTGTCGACATGATGGAAGACTGGTACAGCAACAACTTTAATCATCCATACCCAAGCGATGATGTCGTCCGACAGATAGCCCAGCAAGGAGACATCGACATTAACCAAGTCAAAAAGTGGATGGCCAACAAACGTGTTCGTTCTTACAACACTCTCTCCTTCAACGGCTCCATCCACCCGAAACGTCTCCGACGTCTGCAGAAGCAAACAAGCGCGAGACACCATCCTTACACCAGGACCTTTATCAGTCAACCTGAGAACAGTTTACAGCTCCCTCTCGATGTCATCACCTCTCACAAGTCCACAGATGCACGGCCAACCCACACAGACCACAACGTCATGGCTCATCCACAGTACGTCTACGCAAGTGCGGTAGCTGCCTGGCCTGCCCGTCGACCTTTTGTTTTGTAGTCCATTTCTACCTAACTTGAGACTATTTATTCCTATGTATATATCGCTTGTATATAGCATGTGCTTGTACAGACATCACTATATAAATAAATTCATATGATATGGAACATTATGCTCTCAATCTTCTTATTTCACTACATTTTCAATCCAAGCTTAATCTAAATTCACTAAGGCGACTCATTTGATCCAAATCATATCCTATTATATATATTATCCACAAAGGGTCTAATTCCTCAAACGTTATTAAAACCATTTACCCTAAATGTTATTTATTAAATATACAGTGATTCAAGTAGAGTTAGATGTAGTTTCTCTTACTCGGTGTTGGCTTTTGGCCACTTTTAGCCACTTCCATATTCTGCTATAGATTAGAAAATTGTTCGTTGATTCGGAGCTCTGTCTTCGCTAACATATCGAACAAGTAACATAGTTCTTTAACTCATGTCAGTATGAAAAGCGTCATTAGTGCGCATATAGTCCACAGTCCATCACCTAAAAGCATCGCGCTCTACATCTGCCCGTCACATCAGCATCTTTACGGATGAAATGAAATGTTGGTGTTTTAGGCCACTTTTGTGCACATACAGGCTAAATTGGGCCAAGGAACCTCCCGGGACGATGAAGGATGAAGGAATGAAACATGCCCCAGTCTATACGGATGATACTCATCAACGACTATATTAATTTAGCGTGGACAACCGTCTTGGGTTTATATTATTCGCCATCATGCAAAAAATCTCATACCTTCCAATGTCACAAAAGCAATACTAACTTTGCCGAACAAGAAATACAAGACACGCCGGCAATGCGCCTAACACCTTAGAAGGCGCATAGATACCAAACAAACTCATTAAAACAATGAAAGGCTATTGATTGCAATTAGTAATCGGTTCAAACGCATGCTTCTATGCTAGCGACCAAGTAACGCCAAACGTGGCATGTTACCCACACCCTGTAACCATTTGTTGTCGAAAGCCAGGTAAAACAAAGGATCCTTGACACAACACTCACGATTTACTCATCTGCCACCTTACGATTGGCTCAAGCTGACACTTCAAACACAAACTCTCTCCATAAATAGGACGGCTTCGCCTCTCCAGTCAGTACTTCCTTGCTGACATTGCCCAGTGAACACCGAAATCTTCCACTATCACGCACATTATTTGCTGCAGCAACGATATATTCATCACACATAAGACCATGGATCTTCGCCGATCTTCATCCCATCAAGATGGCCATACACAAGAGGGAATCACATCTCTCACCAATGTGAAACTGGAAAAGCAGCCCAAGCCTAAAATAGTGCGACCTTGGGAATGCAGTCCTCGCAAACATCAAACCCCAGATGTAGCTAACCACAGGGGGTGGTACAACCAAGCTACTTTACAAGCGATCTCGCTGCCCTCGAATTTAAACGTCGACTACGCGCTACCCGTCCGCTCTTCTGTGATCGGGGTGGCACGACACTCTTCCAAATCACCACTCAATGACAGTGGCTATCTTAGTGATATCCCACTGAAATGCAAGGCATCTTTGCAAGCTCCACGCTCTCAGAGCCATCGTCACAGTCTAGATACTCCATCTGCGGCCAAATCACGCTACCTCAGTCGTAAAGCTGTCGACATGATGGAAGACTGGTACAGCAACAACTTTAATCATCCATACCCAAGCGACGATGTCGTCCGACAGATAGCACAGCAAGGAGACATCAACATGAACCAAGTCAAAAAGTGGATGGCCAACAAACGTGTTCGTTCTTACAACACTCTCTCCTTCAACGGCTCCATCCACCCGAAACGTCTCCGACGTCTGCAGAAGCAAGCAAGCGCGAGACACCATCCTTACACCAGGACTTTTACCAGTCCACCTCACAACAGTTTACATCTCCCTCTCGACGTCATGGCTCATCCACAGTACGTCTACGCAAGTGCTGGAGCTGCCTGGCCTGCCCTTCGACCTTTCGCTTTGTAGTCCATTTCTACGCAACTTGAGACTATTTATTCCTATGTATATATCGCCTGTATATAGCATGTGCTTGTACAGACATCTCTATATCAATAAATTCATATGATATGAAATATTATGCTGTCAAACTTATTATTTCACTACATATTCAATCCAAACCATCTCCCTATCATTTATATTATTCAAAAACGACCCATCTCCTATCATTTATGTTATTCAAAAAACGACCCATTTCCTATCATTTAAATTATTCAAAAACCACCCCACTCCTAGCATTGCTATTTTTCAAAAACGACCCATCTCCTATCATTTATATTATTCAAAAACGACCCATCTCCTATCATTTATATTATTCAAAAACGACCCATCTCCTATCATTTATATTTTTCAAGAACGACCCATCTCCTATCATTTATATTATTCAAAAACGACCCATCTCCTATCATTTATATTATTCAAAAACGACCCATCTCCTATCATTTATATTATTCAAAAACGACCCATCTCCGATCAGTTGTATTTTCTAAAAAAACGACCCATTTCCTTAAACGTTATTAAAAACATGTACGCTTAATTTTATTTATTAAAAACACAGTGATTCAGGTCGAGGTTAATTTAGTTTGTCTGTTACTCGCTGTTGGCTTTTGGCCACTTTTAGCCACTTCCATATTCTGCTATAGATTAGAAAACTGTCCATTGATCTCGAGCTCGGTCATCGCTAACATATCAAACAAGCAACATGGGTCCATAACTCATGTCAGTATGAAAAGCGTCATTAGTGCGCAAATAGTCCACAGTCCATCGCCTAAAAGCTTCGCATTCTATATCTGTCCATCACATCAGCATCTTTACGGATGATGCCCATCAAAGGCTATATTAATTTAGCGTGGACAACGATCTTGGGTTAATATTATTCACCATAATGCAAAAATCCCATACCTTACAAAGTCACCAACGCAATACTAACTTTGTCGAACAAGAAATACAAGCAACACGAGCAATGCACCTAACACCTTAGAATGTGTATAGATACAAAAAAAACATTAAAGCAATGAAAGGCTATTGATTGCAATTAGTGACCGGTTCAAACCCGTGATAGCTGAGCAAGGCGACAAACACACTGGAAGGTGTTCAGTTGAAGAAAAAAAAAGCCCATCAAAACAATGAAAGGCTATTGATTGCAATGAGTAATCGGTTCAAACATTTGCATCTATGATAGCGATTAAGAAACGCCAAACGTGTCATGTTACTCACACCCTGTAACCATTTGTGGTCGGAAGCCAGGTAAAACAAAGGATCCTTGACACAACACTCACGATTTACTCATCTGCCACCTTACGATTGGCTCAAGCTGACACTTCAAACACAAACTCTCTCCATAAATAGGACGGCTTCGCCTCTCCAGTCAGTACTTCCTTGCTGACATTGCCCAGTGAACATCGAAATCTTCCACTATCACGCACATTATTTGCTGCAGCAACGATATATTCATCACACATAAGACCATGGATCTTCGCCGATCTTCATCCCATCAAGATGGCCATACACAAGAGGGAATCACATCTCTCACCGATGTGAAACTGGAAAAGCAGCCCAAGCCTAAAATAGTGCGACCTTGGGAATGCAGTCCTCGCAAACATCAAACCCCAGATGTAGCTAACCACAGGGGGTGGTACAACCAAGCTACTTTACAAGCGATCTCGCTGCCCTCGAATTTAAACGTCGACTACGCGCTACCCGTCCGCTCTTCTGTGATCGGGGTGGCACGACACTCTTCCAAATCACCACTCAATGACAGTGGCTATCTTAGTGATATCCCACTGAAATGCAAGGCATCTTTGCAAGCTCCACGCTCTCAGAGCCATCGTCACAGTCTAGATACTCCATCTGCGGCCAAATCACGCTACCTCAGTCGTAAAGCTGTCGACATGATGGAAGACTGGTACAGCAACAACTTTAATCATCCATACCCAAGCGACGATGTCGTCCGACAGATAGCACAGCAAGGAGACATCAACATGAACCAAGTCAAAAAGTGGATGGCCAACAAACGTGTTCGTTCTTACAACACTCTCTCCTTCAACGGCTCCATCCACCCGAAACGTCTCCGACGTCTGCAGAAGCAAGCAAGCGCGAGACACCATCCTTACACCAGGACTTTTACCAGTCCACCTCACAACAGTTTACATCTCCCTCTCGACGTCATGGCTCATCCACAGTACGTCTACGCAAGTGCTGGAGCTGCCTGGCCTGCCCTTCGACCTTTCGCTTTGTAGTCCATTTCTACGCAACTTGAGACTATTTATTCCTATGTATATATCGCCTGTATATAGCATGTGCTTGTACAGACATCTCTATATCAATATTTTTATGATATGAAATATTATGCTCTCAAACTTATTATTTCACTACATATTCAATCCAAACCATCTCCCTATCATTTATATTATTCAAAAACGACCCATCTCCTATCATTTATGTTATTCAAAAAACGACCCATTTCCTATCATTTAAATTATTCAAAAACCACCCCACTCCTAGCATTGCTATTTTTCAAAAACGACCCATCTCCTATCATTTATATTATTCAAAAACGTACCATCTCCTATCATTTATATTATTCAAAAACGACCCATCTCCTATCATTTATATTATTCAAAAACGACCCATCTCCTATCATTTATATTTTTCAAGAACGACCCATCTCCTATCATTTATATTATTCAAAAACGACCCATCTCCTATCATTTATATTATTCAAAAACGACCCATCTCCTATCATTTATATTATTCAAAAACGACCCATCTCCGATCAGTTGTATTTTCTAGAAAAACGACCCATTTCCTTAAACGTTATTAAAAACATGTACGCTTAATTTTATTTATTAAAAACACAGTGATTCAGGTCGAGGTTAATTTAGTTTTTCTGTTACTTGCTGTTGGCTTTTGGCCACTTTTAGCCACTTCCATATTCTGCTATAGATTAGAAAACTGTCCATTGATCTCGAGCTCGGTCATCGCTAACATATCAAACAAGCAACATGGGTCCATAACTCATGTCAGTATGAAAAGCGTCATTAGTGCGCAAATAGTCCACAGTCCATCGCCTAAAAGCTTCGCATTCTATATCTGTCCATCACATCAGCATCTTTACGGATGATGCCCATCAAAGGCTATATTAATTTAGCGTGGACAACGATCTTGGGTTAATATTATTCACCATAATGCAAAAATCCCATACCTTACAAAGTCACCAACGCAATACTAACTTTGTCGAACAAGAAATACAAGCAACACGAGCAATGCACCTAACACCTTAGAATGTGTATAGATACAAAAAAAACATTAAAGCAATGAAAGGCTATTGATTGCAATTAGTGACCGGTTCAAACCCGTGATAGCTGAGCAAGGCGACAAACACACTGGAAGGTGTTCAGTTGAAGAAAAAAAAAGCCCATCAAAACAATGAAAGGCTATTGATTGCAATGAGTAATCGGTTCAAACATTTGCATCTATGATAGCGATTAAGAAACGCCAAACGTGTCATGTTACTCACACCCTGTAACCATTTGTGGTCGGAAGCCAGGTAAAACAAAGGATCCTTGACACAACACTCACGATTTACTCATCTGCCACCTTACGATGGGCTCAAGCTGACACTTCAAACACAAACTCTCTCCATAAATAGGACGGCTTCGCCTCTCCAGTCAGTACTTCCTTGCTGACATTGCCCAGTGAACATCGAAATCTTCCACTATCACGCACATTATTTGCTGCAGCAACGATATATTCATCACACATAAGACCATGGATCTTCGCCGATCTTCATCCCATCAAGATGGCCATACACAAGAGGGAATCACATCTCTCACCGATGTGAAACTGGAAAAGCAGCCCAAGCCTAAAATAGTGCGACCTTGGGAATGCAGTCCTCGCAAACATCAAACCCCAGATGTAGCTAACCACAGGGGGTGGTACAACCAAGCTACTTCACAAGCGATCTCGCTGCCCTTGAATTTAAACGTCGACTACGCGCTACCCGTCCGCTCTTCTGTGATCGGGGTGGCACGACACTCTTCCAAATCACCACTCAACGACAGTGGCTATCTTAGTGATATCCCACTGAAATGCAAGGCATCTTTGCAAGCTCCACGCTCTCAGAGCCATCGTCACAGTCTGGATACTCCATCTGCGGCCAAATCACGCTACCTCAGTCGTAAAGCTGTCGACATGATGGAAGACTGGTACAGCAACAACTTTAATCATCCATACCCAAGCGACGATGTCGTCCGACAGATAGCACAGCAAGGAGACATCAACATGAACCAAGTCAAAAAGTGGATGGCCAACAAACGTGTTCGTTCTTACAACACTCTCTCCTTCAACGGCTCCATCCACCCGAAACGTCTCCGACGTCTGCAGAAGCAAGCAAGCGCGAGACACCATCCTTACACCAGGACTTTTACCAGTCCACCTCACAACAGTTTACATCTCCCTCTCGACGTCATGGCTCATCCACAGTACGTCTACGCAAGTGCTGGAGCTGCCTGGCCTGCCCTTCGACCTTTCGCTTTGTAGTCCATTTCTACGCAACTTGAGACTATTTATTCCTATGTATATATCGCCTGTATATAGCATGTGCTTGTACAGACATCTCTATATCAATAAATTCATATGATATGAAATATTATGCTCTCAAACTTATTATTTCACTACATATTCAATCCAAACCATCTCCCTATCATTTATATTATTCAAAAACGACCCATCTCCTATCATTTATGTTATTCAAAAAACGACCCATTTCCTATCATTTATATTATTCAAAAACCACCCCACTCCTAGCATTGCTATTTTTCAAAAACGACCCATCTCCTATCATTTATATTATTCAAAAACGACCCATCTCCTATCATTTATATTATTCAAAAACGACCCATCTCCTATCATTTATATTATTCAAAAACGACCCATCTCCTATCATTTATATTTTTCAAGAACGACCCATCTCCTATCATTTATATTATTCAAAAACGACCCATCTCCTATCATTTATATTATTCAAAAACGACCCATCTCCTATCATTTATATTATTCAAAAACGACCCATCTCCGATCAGTTGTATTTTCTAGAAAAACGACCCATTTCCTTAAACGTTATTAAAAACATGTACGCTTAATTTTATTTATTAAAAACACAGTGATTCAGGTCGAGGTTAATTTAGTTTTTCTGTTACTCGCTGTTGGCTTTTGGCCACTTTTAGCCACTTCCATATTCTGCTATAGATTAGAAAACTGTCCATTGATCTCGAGCTCGGTCATCGCTAACATATCAAACAAGCAACATGGGTCCACAACTCATGTCAGTATGAAAAGCGTCATTAGTGCGCAAATAGTCCACAGTCCATCGCCTAAAAGCTTCGCATTCTATATCTGTCCATCACATCAGCATCTTTACGGATGATGCCCATCAAAGGCTATATTAATTTAGCGTGGACAACGATCTTGGGTTAATATTATTCACCATAATGCAAAAATCCCATACCTTACAAAGTCACCAACGCAATACTAACTTTGTCGAACAAGAAATACAAGCAACACGAGCAATGCGCCTAACACCTTAGAATGTGTATAGATACAAAAAAAACATTAAAGCAATGAAAGGCTATTGATTGCAATTAGTGACCGGTTCAAACCCGTGATAGCTGAGCAAGGCGACAAACACACTGGAAGGTGTTCAGTTGAAGAAAAAAAAGCCCATCAAAACAATGAAAGGCTATTGATTGCAATGAGTAATCGGTTCAAACATTTGCATCTATGATAGCGATTAAGAAACGCCAAACGTGTCATGTTACTCACACCCTGTAACCATTTGTGGTCGGAAGCCAGGTAAAACAAAGGATCCTTGACACAACACTCACGATTTACTCATCTGCCACCTTACGATTGGCTCAAGCTGACACTTCAAACACAAACTCTCTCCATAAATAGGACGGCTTCGCCTCTCCAGTCAGTACTTCCTTGCTGACATTGCCCAGTGAACATCGAAATCTTCCACTACCACGCACATTATTTGCTGCAGCAACGATATATTCATCACACATAAGACCATGGATCTTCGCCGATCTTCATCCCATCAAGATGGCCATACACAAGAGGGAATCACATCTCTCACCGATGTGAAACTGGAAAAGCAGCCCAAGCCTAAAATAGTGCGACCTTGGGAATGCAGTCCTCGCAAACATCAAACCCCAGATGTAGCTAACCACAGGGGGTGGTACAACCAAGCTACTTTACAAGCGATCTCGCTGCCCTCGAATTTAAACGTCGACTACGCGCTACCCGTCCGCTCTTCTGTGATCGGGGTGGCACGACACTCTTCCAAATCACCACTCAATGACAGTGGCTATCTTAGTGATATCCCACTGAAATGCAAGGCATCTTTGCAAGCTCCACGCTCTCAGAGCCATCGTCACAGTCTAGATACTCCATCTGCGGCCAAATCACGCTACCTCAGTCGTAAAGCTGTCGACATGATGGAAGACTGGTACAGCAACAACTTTAATCATCCATACCCAAGCGACGATGTCGTCCGACAGATAGCACAGCAAGGAGACATCAACATGAACCAAGTCAAAAAGTGGATGGCCAACAAACGTGTTCGTTCTTACAACACTCTCTCCTTCAACGGCTCCATCCACCCGAAACGTCTCCGACGTCTGCAGAAGCAAGCAAGCGCGAGACACCATCCTTACACCAGGACTTTTACCAGTCCACCTCACAACAGTTTACATCTCCCTCTCGACGTCATGGCTCATCCACAGTACGTCTACGCAAGTGCTGGAGCTGCCTGGCCTGCCCTTCGACCTTTCGCTTTGTAGTCCATTTCTACGCAACTTGAGACTATTTATTCCTATGTATATATCGCCTGTATATAGCATGTGCTTGTACAGACATCTCTATATCAATAAATTCATATGATATGAAATATTATGCTCTCAAACTTATTATTTCACTACATATTCAATCCAAACCATCTCCCTATCATTTATATTATTCAAAAACGACCCATCTCCTATCATTTATGTTATTCAAAAAACGACCCATTTCCTATCATTTATATTATTCAAAAACCACCCCACTCCTAGCATTGCTATTTTTCAAAAACGACCCATCTCCTATCATTTATATTATTCAAAAACGTACCATCTCCTATCATTTATATTATTCAAAAACGACCCATCTCCTATCATTTATATTATTCAAAAACGACCCATCTCCTATCATTTATATTATTCAAAAACGACCCATCTCCTATCATTTATATTATTCAAAAACGACCCATCTCCTATCATTTATATTATTCAAAAACGACCCATCTCCTATCATATATATTATTCAAAAACGACCGATCTCCAATCAGTTGTATTTTCTAAAAAAACGACCCATTTCCTTAAACGTTATTAAAAACATGTACGCTTAATTTTATTTATTAAAAACACAGTGATTCAGGTCGAGGTTAATTTAGTTTGTCTGTTACTCGCTGTTGGCTTTTGGCCACTTTTAGCCACTTCCATATTCTGCTATAGATTAGAAAACTGTCCATTGATCTCGAGCTCGGTCATCGCTAACATATCAAACAAGCAACATGGGTCTATAACTCATGTCAGTATGAAAAGCGTCATTAGTGCGCAAATAGTCCACAGTCCATCGCCTAAAAGCTTCGCATTCTATATCTGTCCATCACATCAGCATCTTTACGGATGATGCCCATCAAAGGCTATATTAATTTAGCGTGGACAACGATCTTGGGTTAATATTATTCACCATAATGCAAAAATCCCATACCTTACAAAGTCACCAACGCAATACTAACTTTGTCGAACAAGAAATACAAGCAACACGAGCAATGCACCTAACACCTTAGAATGTGTATAGATACAAAAAAAACATTAAAGCAATGAAAGGCTATTGATTGCAATTAGTGACCGGTTCAAACCCGTGATAGCTGAGCAAGGCGACAAACACACTGGAAGGTGTTCAGTTGAAGAAAAAAAAAGCCCATCAAAACAATGAAAGGCTATTGATTGCAATGAGTAATCGGTTCAAACATTTGCATCTATGATAGCGATTAAGAAACGCCAAACGTGTCATGTTACTCACACCCTGTAACCATTTGTGGTCGGAAGCCAGGTAAAACAAAGGATCCTTGACACAACACTCACGATTTACTCATCTGCCACCTTACGATGGGCTCAAGCTGACACTTCAAACACAAACTCTCTCCATAAATAGGACGGCTTCGCCTCTCCAGTCAGTACTTCCTTGCTGACATTGCCCAGTGAACATCGAAATCTTCCACTATCACGCACATTATTTGCTGCAGCAACGATATATTCATCACACATAAGACCATGGATCTTCGCCGATCTTCATCCCATCAAGATGGCCATACACAAGAGGGAATCACATCTCTCACCGATGTGAAACTGGAAAAGCAGCCCAAGCCTAAAATAGTGCGACCTTGGGAATGCAGTCCTCGCAAACATCAAACCCCAGATGTAGCTAACCACAGGGGGTGGTACAACCAAGCTACTTCACAAGCGATCTCGCTGCCCTTGAATTTAAACGTCGACTACGCGCTACCCGTCCGCTCTTCTGTGATCGGGGTGGCACGACACTCTTCCAAATCACCACTCAATGACAGTGGCTATCTTAGTGATATCCCACTGAAATGCAAGGCATCTTTGCAAGCTCCACGCTCTCAGAGCCATCGTCACAGTCTGGATACTCCATCTGCGGCCAAATCACGCTACCTCAGTCGTAAAGCTGTCGACATGATGGAAGACTGGTACAGCAACAACTTTAATCATCCATACCCAAGCGACGATGTCGTCCGACAGATAGCACAGCAAGGAGACATCAACATGAACCAAGTCAAAAAGTGGATGGCCAACAAACGTGTTCGTTCTTACAACACTCTCTCCTTCAACGGCTCCATCCACCCGAAACGTCTCCGACGTCTGCAGAAGCAAGCAAGCGCGAGACACCATCCTTACACCAGGACTTTTACCAGTCCACCTCACAACAGTTTACATCTCCCTCTCGACGTCATGGCTCATCCACAGTACGTCTACGCAAGTGCTGGAGCTGCCTGGCCTGCCCTTCGACCTTTCGCTTTGTAGTCCATTTCTACGCAACTTGAGACTATTTATTCCTATGTATATATCGCCTGTATATAGCATGTGCTTGTACAGACATCTCTATATCAATAAATTCATATGATATGAAATATTATGCTCTCAAACTTATTATTTCACTACATATTCAATCCAAACCATCTCCCTATCATTTATATTATTCAAAAACGACCCATCTCCTATCATTTATGTTATTCAAAAAACGACCCATTTCCTATCATTTATATTATTCAAAAACCACCCCACTCCTAGCATTGCTATTTTTCAAAAACGACCCATCTCCTATCATTTATATTATTCAAAAACGACCCATCTCCTATCATTTATATTATTCAAAAACGACCCATCTCCTATCATTTATATTATTCAAAAACGACCCATCTCCTATCATTTATATTTTTCAAGAACGACCCATCTCCTATCATTTATATTATTCAAAAACGACCCATCTCCTATCATTTATATTATTCAAAAACGACCCATCTCCTATCATTTATATTATTCAAAAACGACCCATCTCCGATCAGTTGTATTTTCTAGAAAAACGACCCATTTCCTTAAACGTTATTAAAAACATGTACGCTTAATTTTATTTATTAAAAACACAGTGATTCAGGTCGAGGTTAATTTAGTTTGTCTGTTACTCGCTGTTGGCTTTTGGCCACTTTTAGCCACTTCCATATTCTGCTATAGATTAGAAAACTGTCCATTGATCTCGAGCTCGGTCATCGCTAACATATCAAACAAGCAACATGGGTCCATAACTCATGTCAGTATGAAAAGCGTCATTAGTGCGCAAATAGTCCACAGTCCATCGCCTAAAAGCTTCGCATTCTATATCTGTCCATCACATCAGCATCTTTACGGATGATGCCCATCAAAGGCTATATTAATTTAGCGTGGACAACGATCTTGGGTTAATATTATTCACCATAATGCAAAAATCCCATACCTTACAAAGTCACCAACGCAATACTAACTTTGTCGAACAAGAAATACAAGCAACACGAGCAATGCGCCTAACACCTTAGAATGTGTATAGATACAAAAAAAACATTAAAGCAATGAAAGGCTATTGATTGCAATTAGTGACCGGTTCAAACCCGTGATAGCTGAGCAAGGCGACAAACACACTGGAAGGTGTTCAGTTGAAGAAAAAAAAGCCCATCAAAACAATGAAAGGCTATTGATTGCAATGAGTAATCGGTTCAAACATTTGCATCTATGATAGCGATTAAGAAACGCCAAACGTGTCATGTTACTCACACCCTGTAACCATTTGTGGTCGGAAGCCAGGTAAAACAAAGGATCCTTGACACAACACTCACGATTTACTCATCTGCCACCTTACGATTGGCTCAAGCTGACACTTCAAACACAAACTCTCTCCATAAATAGGACGGCTTCGCCTCTCCAGTCAGTACTTCCTTGCTGACATTGCCCAGTGAACATCGAAATCTTCCACTATCACGCACATTATTTGCTGCAGCAACGATATATTCATCACACATAAGACCATGGATCTTCGCCGATCTTCATCCCATCAAGATGGCCATACACAAGAGGGAATCACATCTCTCACCGATGTAAAACTGGAAAAGCAGCCCAAGCCTAAAATAGTGCGACCTTGGGAATGCAGTCCTCGCAAACATCAAACCCCAGATGTAGCTAACCACAGGGGGTGGTACAACCAAGCTACTTTACAAGCGATCTCGCTGCCCTCGAATTTAAACGTCGACTACGCGCTACCCGTCCGCTCTTCTGTGATCGGGGTGGCACGACACTCTTCCAAATCACCACTCAATGACAGTGGCTATCTTAGTGATATCCCACTGAAATGCAAGGCATCTTTGCAAGCTCCACGCTCTCAGAGCCATCGTCACAGTCTGGATACTCCATCTGCGGCCAAATCACGCTACCTCAGTCGTAAAGCTGTCGACATGATGGAAGACTGGTACAGCAACAACTTTAATCATCCATACCCAAGCGACGATGTCGTCCGACAGATAGCACAGCAAGGAGACATCAACATGAACCAAGTCAAAAAGTGGATGGCCAACAAACGTGTTCGTTCTTACAACACTCTCTCCTTCAACGGCTCCATCCACCCGAAACGTCTCCGACGTCTGCAGAAGCAAGCAAGCGCGAGACACCATCCTTACACCAGGACTTTTACCAGTCCACCTCACAACAGTTTACATCTCCCTCTCGACGTCATGGCTCATCCACAATACGTCTACGCAAGTGCTGGAGCTGCCTGGCCTGCCCTTCGACCTTTCGCTTTGTAGTCCATTTCTACGCAACTTGAGACTATTTATTCCTATGTATATATCGCCTGTATATAGCATGTGCTTGTACAGACATCTCTATATCAATAAATTCATATGATATGAAATATTATGCTCTCAAACTTATTATTTCACTACATATTCAATCCAAACCATCTCCCTATCATTTATATTATTCAAAAACGACCCATCTCCTATCATTTATGTTATTCAAAAAACGACCCATTTCCTATCATTTAAATTATTCAAAAACCACCCCACTCCTAGCATTGCTATTTTTCAAAAACGACCCATCTCCTATCATTTATATTATTCAAAAACGTACCATCTCCTATCATTTATATTATTCAAAAACGACCCATCTCCTATCATTTATATTATTCAAAAACGACCCATCTCCTATCATTTATATTTTTCAAGAACGACCCATCTCCTATCATTTATATTATTCAAAAACGACCCATCTCCTATCATTTATATTATTTAAAAACGACCCATCTCCTATCATTTATATTATTCAAAAACGACCCATCTCCGATCAGTTGTATTTTCTAAAAAAACGACCCATCTCCGATCAGTTGTATTTTCTAAAAAAACGACCCATTTCCTTAAACGTTATTAAAAACATGTACGCTTAATTTTATTTATTAAAAACACAGTGATTCAGGTCGAGGTTAATTTAGTTTTTCTGTTACTCGCTGTTGGCTTTTGGCCACTTTTAGCCACTTCCATATTCTGCTATAGATTAGAAAACTGTCCATTGATCTCGAGCTCGGTCATCGCTAACATATCAAACAAGCAACATGGGTCCATAACTCATGTCAGTATGAAAAGCGTCATTAGTGCGCAAATAGTCCACAGTCCATCGCCTAAAAGCTTCGCATTCTATATCTGTCCATCACATCAGCATCTTTACGGATGATGCCCATCAAAGGCTATATTAATTTAGCGTGGACAACGATCTTGGGTTAATATTATTCACCATAATGCAAAAATCCCATACCTTACAAAGTCACCAACGCAATACTAACTTTGTCGAACAAGAAATACAAGCAACACGAGCAATGCGCCTAACACCTTAGAATGTGTATAGATACAAAAAAAACATTAAAGCAATGAAAGGCTATTGATTGCAATTAGTGACCGGTTCAAACCCGTGATAGCTGAGCAAGGCGACAAACACACTGGAAGGTGTTCAGTTGAAGAAAAAAAAGCCCATCAAAACAATGAAAGGCTATTGATTGCAATGAGTAATCGGTTCAAACATTTGCATCTATGATAGCGATTAAGAAACGCCAAACGTGTCATGTTACTCACACCCTGTAACCATTTGTGGTCGGAAGCCAGGTAAAACAAAGGATCCTTGACACAACACTCACGATTTACTCATCTGCCACCTTACGATTGGCTCAAGCTGACACTTCAAACACAAACTCTCTCCATAAATAGGACGGCTTCGCCTCTCCAGTCAGTACTTCCTTGCTGACATTGCCCAGTGAACATCGAAATCTTCCACTATCACGCACATTATTTGCTGCAGCAACGATATATTCATCACACATAAGACCATGGATCTTCGCCGATCTTCATCCCATCAAGATGGCCATGCACAAGAGGGAATCACATCTCTCACCGATGTGAAACTGGAAAAGCAGCCCAAGCCTAAAATAGTGCGACCTTGGGAATGCAGTCCTCGCAAACATCAAACCCCAGATGTAGCTAACCACAGGGGGTGGTACAACCAAGCTACTTTACAAGCGATCTCGCTGCCCTCGAATTTAAACGTCGACTACGCGCTACCCGTCCGCTCTTCTGTGATCGGGGTGGCACGACACTCTTCCAAATCACCACTCAATGACAGTGGCTATCTTAGTGATATCCCACTGAAATGCAAGGCATCTTTGCAACCTCCACGCTCTCAGAGCCATCGTCACAGTCTAGATACTCCATCTGCGGCCAAATCACGCTACCTCAGTCGTAAAGCTGTCGACATGATGGAAAACTGGTACAGCAACAACTTTAATCATCCATACCCAAGCGACGATGTCGTCCGACAGATAGCACAGCAAGGAGACATCAACATGAACCAAGTCAAAAAGTGGATGGCCAACAAACGTGTTCGTTCTTACAACACTCTCTCCTTCAACGGCTCGATCCACCCGAAACGTCTCCGACGTCTGCAGAAGCAAGCAAGCGCGAGACACCATCCTTACACCAGGACTTTTACCAGTCCACCTCACAACAGTTTACATCTCCCTCTCGACGTCATGGCTCATCCACAGTACGTCTACGCAAGTGCTGGAGCTGCCTGGCCTGCCCTTCGACCTTTCGCTTTGTAGTCCATTTCTACGCAACTTGAGACTATTTATTCCTATGTATATATCGCCTGTATATAGCATGTGCTTGTACAGACATCTCTATATCAATAAATTCATATGATATGAAATATTATGCTCTCAAACTTATTATTTCACTACATATCCAATCCAAACCATCTCCCTATCATTTATATTATTCAAAAACGACCCATCTCCTATCATTTATGTTATTCAAAAAACGACCCATTTCCTATCATTTAAATTATTCAAAAACCACCCCACTCCTAGCATTGCTATTTTTCAAAAACGACCCATCTCCTATCATTTATATTATTCAAAAACGTACCATCTCCTATCATTTATATTATTCAAAAACGACCCATCTCCTATCATTTATATTTTTCAAGAACGACCCATCTCCTATCATTTATATTATTCAAAAACGACCCATCTCCTATCATTTATATTATTCAAAAACGACCCATCTCCTATCATTTATATTATTCAAAAACGACCCATCTCCGATCAGTTGTATTTTCTAAAAAAACGACCCATCTCCGATCAGTTGTATTTTCTAAAAAACGACCCATTTCCTTAAACGTTATTAAAAACATGTACGCTTAATTTTATTTATTAAAAACACAGTGATTCAGGTCGAGGTTAATTTAGTTTTTCTGTTACTCGCTGTTGGCTTTTGGCCACTTTTAGCCACTTCCATATTCTGCTATAGATTAGAAAACTGTCCATTGATCTCGAGCTCGGTCATCGCTAACATATCAAACAAGCAACATGGGTCCATAACTCATGTCAGTATGAAAAGCGTCATTAGTGCGCAAATAGTCCACAGTCCATCGCCTAAAAGCTTCGCATTCTATATCTGTCCATCACATCAGCATCTTTACGGATGATGCCCATCAAAGGCTATATTAATTTAGCGTGGACAACGATCTTGGGTTAATATTATTCACCATAATGCAAAAATCCCATACCTTACAAAGTCACCAACGCAATACTAACTTTGTCGAACAAGAAATACAAGCAACACGAGCAATGCGCCTAACACCTTAGAATGTGTATAGATACAAAAAAAACATTAAAGCAATGAAAGGCTATTGATTGCAATTAGTGACCGGTTCAAACCCGTGATAGCTGAGCAAGGCGACAAACACACTGGAAGGTGTTCAGTTGAAGAAAAAAAAGCCCATCAAAACAATGAAAGGCTATTGATTGCAATGAGTAATCGGTTCAAACATTTGCATCTATGATAGCGATTAAGAAACGCCAAACGTGTCATGTTACTCACACCCTGTAACCATTTGTGGTCGGAAGCCAGGTAAAACAAAGGATCCTTGACACAACACTCACGATTTACTCATCTGCCACCTTACGATTGGCTCAAGCTGACACTTCAAACACAAACTCTCTCCATAAATAGGACGGCTTCGCCTCTCCAGTCAGTACTTCGTTGCTGACATTGCCCAGTGAACATCGAAATCTTCCACTATCACGCACATTATTTGCTGCAGCAACGATATATTCATCACACATAAGACCATGGATCTTCGCCGATCTTCATCCCATCAAGATGGCCATACACAAGAGGGAATCACATCTCTCACCGATGTGAAACTGGAAAAGCAGCCCAAGCCTAAAATAGTGCGACCTTGGGAATGCAGTCCTCGCAAACATCAAACCCCAGATGTAGCTAACCACAGGGGGTGGTACAACCAAGCTACTTTACAAGCGATCTCGCTGCCCTCGAATTTAAACGTCGACTACGCGCTACCCGTCCGCTCTTCTGTGATCGGGGTGGCACGACACTCTTCCAAATCACCACTCAATGACAGTGGCTATCTTAGTGATATCCCACTGAAATGCAAGGCATCTTTGCAAGCTCCACGCTCTCAGAGCCATCGTCACAGTCTAGATACTCCATCTGCGGCCAAATCACGCTACCTCAGTCGTAAAGCTGTCGACATGATGGAAGACTGGTACAGCAACAACTTTAATCATCCATACCCAAGCGACGATGTCGTCCGACAGATAGCACAGCAAGGAGACATCAACATGAACCAAGTCAAAAAGTGGATGGCCAACAAACGTGTTCGTTCTTACAACACTCTCTCCTTCAACGGCTCCATCCACCCGAAACGTCTCCGACGTCTGCAGAAGCAAGCAAGCGCGAGACACCATCCTTACACCAGGACTTTTACCAGTCCACCTCACAACAGTTTACATCTCCCTCTCGACGTCATGGCTCATCCACAGTACGTCTACGCAAGTGCTGGAGCTGCCTGGCCTGCCCTTCGACCTTTCGCTTTGTAGTCCATTTCTACGCAACTTGAGACTATTTATTCCTATGTATATATCGCCTGTATATAGCATGTGCTTGTACAGACATCTCTATATCAATAAATTCATATGATATGAAATATTATGCTCTCAAACTTATTATTTCACTACATATTCAATCCAAACCATCTCCCTATCATTTATATTATTCAAAAACGACCCATCTCCTATCATTTATGTTATTCAAAAAACGACCCATTTCCTATCATTTAAATTATTCAAAAACCACCCCACTCCTAGCATTGCTATTTTTCAAAAATGACCCATCTCCTATCATTTATATTATTCAAAAACGACCCATCTCCTATCATTTATATTATTCAAAAACGACCCATCTCCTATCATTTATATTATTCAAAAACGACCCATCTCCTATCATTTATATTTTTCAAGAACGACCCATCTCCTATCATTTATATTATTCAAAAACGACCCATCTCCTATCATTTATATTATTCAAAAACGACCCATCTCCTATCATTTATATTATTCAAAAACGACCCATCTCCGATCAGTTGTATTTTCTAAAAAAACGACCCATTTCCTTAAACGTTATTAAAAACATGTACGCTTAATTTTATTTATTAAAAACACAGTGATTCCGGTCGAGGTTAATTTAGTTTTTCTGTTACTCGCTGTTGGCTTTTGGCCACTTTTAGCCACTTCCATATTCTGCTATAGATTAGAAAACTGTCCATTGATCTCGAGCTCGGTCATCGCTAACATATCAAACAAGCAACATGGGTCCATAACTCATGTCAGTATGAAAAGCGTCATTAGTGCGCAAATAGTCCACAGTCCATCGCCTAAAAGCTTCGCATTCTATATCTGTCCATCACATCAGCATCTTTACGGATGATGCCCATCAAAGGCTATATTAATTTAGCGTGGACAACGATCTTGGGTTAATATTATTCACCATAATGCAAAAATCCCATACCTTACAAAGTCACCAACGCAATACTAACTTTGTCGAACAAGAAATACAAGCAACACGAGCAATGCGCCTAACACCTTAGAATGTGTATAGATACAAAAAAAACATTAAAGCAATGAAAGGCTATTGATTGCAATTAGTGACCGGTTCAAACCCGTGATAGCTGAGCAAGGCGACAAACACACTGGAAGGTGTTCAGTTGAAGAAAAAAAAGCCCATCAAAACAATGAAAGGCTATTGATTGCAATGAGTAATCGGTTCAAACATTTGCATCTATGATAGCGATTAAGAAACGCCAAACGTGTCATGTTACTCACACCCTGTAACCATTTGTGGTCGGAAGCCAGGTAAAACAAAGGATCCTTGACACAACACTCACGATTTACTCATCTGCCACCTTACGATTGGCTCAAGCTGACACTTCAAACACAAACTCTCTCCATAAATAGGACGGCTTCGCCTCTCCAGTCAGTACTTCCTTGCTGACATTGCCCAGTGAACATCGAAATCTTCCACTATCACGCACATTATTTGCTGCAGCAACGATATATTCATCACACATAAGACCATGGATCTTCGCCGATCTTCATCCCATCAAGATGGCCATGCACAAGAGGGAATCACATCTCTCACCGATGTGAAACTGGAAAAGCAGCCCAAGCCTAAAATAGTGCGACCTTGGGAATGCAGTCCTCGCAAACATCAAACCCCAGATGTAGCTAACCACAGGGGGTGGTACAACCAAGCTACTTTACAAGCGATCTCGCTGCCCTCGAATTTAAACGTCGACTACGCGCTACCCGTCCGCTCTTCTGTGATCGGGGTGGCACGACACTCTTCCAAATCACCACTCAATGACAGTGGCTATCTTAGTGATATCCCACTGAAATGCAAGGCATCTTTGCAACCTCCACGCTCTCAGAGCCATCGTCACAGTCTAGATACTCCATCTGCGGCCAAATCACGCTACCTCAGTCGTAAAGCTGTCGACATGATGGAAAACTGGTACAGCAACAACTTTAATCATCCATACCCAAGCGACGATGTCGTCCGACAGATAGCACAGCAAGGAGACATCAACATGAACCAAGTCAAAAAGTGGATGGCCAACAAACGTGTTCGTTCTTACAACACTCTCTCCTTCAACGGCTCGATCCACCCGAAACGTCTCCGACGTCTGCAGAAGCAAGCAAGCGCGAGACACCATCCTTACACCAGGACTTTTACCAGTCCACCTCACAACAGTTTACATCTCCCTCTCGACGTCATGGCTCATCCACAGTACGTCTACGCAAGTGCTGGAGCTGCCTGGCCTGCCCTTCGACCTTTCGCTTTGTAGTCCATTTCTACGCAACTTGAGACTATTTATTCCTATGTATATATCGCCTGTATATAGCATGTGCTTGTACAGACATCTCTATATCAATAAATTCATATGATATGAAATATTATGCTCTCAAACTTATTATTTCACTACATATCCAATCCAAACCATCTCCCTATCATTTATATTATTCAAAAACGACCCATCTCCTATCATTTATGTTATTCAAAAAACGACCCATTTCCTATCATTTAAATTATTCAAAAACCACCCCACTCCTAGCATTGCTATTTTTCAAAAACGACCCATCTCCTATCATTTATATTATTCAAAAACGTACCATCTCCTATCATTTATATTATTCAAAAACGACCCATCTCCTATCATTTATATTTTTCAAGAACGACCCATCTCCTATCATTTATATTATTCAAAAACGACCCATCTCCTATCATTTATATTATTCAAAAACGACCCATCTCCTATCATTTATATTATTCAAAAACGACCCATCTCCGATCAGTTGTATTTTCTAAAAAAACGACCCATCTCCGATCAGTTGTATTTTCTAAAAAACGACCCATTTCCTTAAACGTTATTAAAAACATGTACGCTTAATTTTATTTATTAAAAACACAGTGATTCAGGTCGAGGTTAATTTAGTTTTTCTGTTACTCGCTGTTGGCTTTTGGCCACTTTTAGCCACTTCCATATTCTGCTATAGATTAGAAAACTGTCCATTGATCTCGAGCTCGGTCATCGCTAACATATCAAACAAGCAACATGGGTCCATAACTCATGTCAGTATGAAAAGCGTCATTAGTGCGCAAATAGTCCACAGTCCATCGCCTAAAAGCTTCGCATTCTATATCTGTCCATCACATCAGCATCTTTACGGATGATGCCCATCAAAGGCTATATTAATTTAGCGTGGACAACGATCTTGGGTTAATATTATTCACCATAATGCAAAAATCCCATACCTTACAAAGTCACCAACGCAATACTAACTTTGTCGAACAAGAAATACAAGCAACACGAGCAATGCGCCTAACACCTTAGAATGTGTATAGATACAAAAAAAACATTAAAGCAATGAAAGGCTATTGATTGCAATTAGTGACCGGTTCAAACCCGTGATAGCTGAGCAAGGCGACAAACACACTGGAAGGTGTTCAGTTGAAGAAAAAAAAGCCCATCAAAACAATGAAAGGCTATTGATTGCAATGAGTAATCGGTTCAAACATTTGCATCTATGATAGCGATTAAGAAACGCCAAACGTGTCATGTTACTCACACCCTGTAACCATTTGTGGTCGGAAGCCAGGTAAAACAAAGGATCCTTGACACAACACTCACGATTTACTCATCTGCCACCTTACGATTGGCTCAAGCTGACACTTCAAACACAAACTCTCTCCATAAATAGGACGGCTTCGCCTCTCCAGTCAGTACTTCGTTGCTGACATTGCCCAGTGAACATCGAAATCTTCCACTATCACGCACATTATTTGCTGCAGCAACGATATATTCATCACACATAAGACCATGGATCTTCGCCGATCTTCATCCCATCAAGATGGCCATACACAAGAGGGAATCACATCTCTCACCGATGTGAAACTGGAAAAGCAGCCCAAGCCTAAAATAGTGCGACCTTGGGAATGCAGTCCTCGCAAACATCAAACCCCAGATGTAGCTAACCACAGGGGGTGGTACAACCAAGCTACTTTACAAGCGATCTCGCTGCCCTCGAATTTAAACGTCGACTACGCGCTACCCGTCCGCTCTTCTGTGATCGGGGTGGCACGACACTCTTCCAAATCACCACTCAATGACAGTGGCTATCTTAGTGATATCCCACTGAAATGCAAGGCATCTTTGCAAGCTCCACGCTCTCAGAGCCATCGTCACAGTCTAGATACTCCATCTGCGGCCAAATCACGCTACCTCAGTCGTAAAGCTGTCGACATGATGGAAGACTGGTACAGCAACAACTTTAATCATCCATACCCAAGCGACGATGTCGTCCGACAGATAGCACAGCAAGGAGACATCAACATGAACCAAGTCAAAAAGTGGATGGCCAACAAACGTGTTCGTTCTTACAACACTCTCTCCTTCAACGGCTCCATCCACCCGAAACGTCTCCGACGTCTGCAGAAGCAAGCAAGCGCGAGACACCATCCTTACACCAGGACTTTTACCAGTCCACCTCACAACAGTTTACATCTCCCTCTCGACGTCATGGCTCATCCACAGTACGTCTACGCAAGTGCTGGAGCTGCCTGGCCTGCCCTTCGACCTTTCGCTTTGTAGTCCATTTCTACGCAACTTGAGACTATTTATTCCTATGTATATATCGCCTGTATATAGCATGTGCTTGTACAGACATCTCTATATCAATAAATTCATATGATATGAAATATTATGCTCTCAAACTTATTATTTCACTACATATTCAATCCAAACCATCTCCCTATCATTTATATTATTCAAAAACGACCCATCTCCTATCATTTATGTTATTCAAAAAACGACCCATTTCCTATCATTTAAATTATTCAAAAACCACCCCACTCCTAGCATTGCTATTTTTCAAAAATGACCCATCTCCTATCATTTATATTATTCAAAAACGACCCATCTCCTATCATTTATATTATTCAAAAACGACCCATCTCCTATCATTTATATTTTTCAAGAACGACCCATCTCCTATCATTTATATTATTCAAAAACGACCCATCTCCTATCATTTATATTATTCAAAAACGACCCATCTCCTATCATTTATATTATTCAAAAACGACCCATCTCCGATCAGTTGTATTTTCTAAAAAAACGACCCATTTCCTTAAACGTTATTAAAAACATGTACGCTTAATTTTATTTATTAAAAACACAGTGATTCCGGTCGAGGTTAATTTAGTTTTTCTGTTACTCGCTGTTGGCTTTTGGCCACTTTTAGCCACTTCCATATTCTGCTATAGATTAGAAAACTGTCCATTGATCTCGAGCTCGGTCATCGCTAACATATCAAACAAGCAACATGGGTCCATAACTCATGTCAGTATGAAAAGCGTCATTAGTGCGCAAATAGTCCACAGTCCATCGCCTAAAAGCTTCGCATTCTATATCTGTCCATCACATCAGCATCTTTACGGATGATGCCCATCAAAGGCTATATTAATTTAGCGTGGACAACGATCTTGGGTTAATATTATTCACCATAATGCAAAAATCCCATACCTTACAAAGTCACCAACGCAATACTAACTTTGTCGAACAAGAAATACAAGCAACACGAGCAATGCGCCTAACACCTTAGAATGTGTATAGATACAAAAAAAACATTAAAGCAATGAAAGGCTATTGATTGCAATTAGTGACCGGTTCAAACCCGTGATAGCTGAGCAAGGCGACAAACACACTGGAAGGTGTTCAGTTGAAGAAAAAAAGCCCATCAAAACAATGAAAGGCTATTGATTGCAATGAGTAATCGGTTCAAACATTTGCATCTATGATAGCGATTAAGAAACGCCAAACGTGTCATGTTACTCACACCCTGTAACCATTTGTGGTCGGAAGCCAGGTAAAACAAAGGATCCTTGACACAACACTCACAATTTACTCATCTGCCACCCTACGATTGGCTCAAGCTGACACTTCAAACACAAACTCTCTCCATAAATAGGACGGCTTCGCCTCTCCAGTCAGTACTTCCTTGCTGACATTGCCCAATGAACATCGAAATCTTCCACTATCACGCACATTATTTGCTGCAGCAACGATATATTCATCACACATAAGACCATGGATCTTCGCCGATCTTCATCCCATCAAGATGGCCATACACAGAGGGAATCACATCTCTCACCGATGTGAAACTGGAAAAGCAGCCCAAGCCTAAAATAGTGCGACCTTGGGAATGCAGTCCTCGCAAACATCAAACCCCAGATGTAGCTAACCACAGGGGGTGGTACAACCAAGCTACTTTACAAGCGATCTCGCTGCCCTCGAATTTAAACGTCGACTACGCGCTACCCGTCCGCTCTTCTGTGATCGGGGTGGCACGACACTCTTCCAAATCACCACTCAATGACAGTGGCTATCTTAGTGATATCCCACTGAAATGCAAGGCATCTTTGCAAGCTCCACGCTCTCAGAGCCATCGTCACAGTCTAGATACTCCATCTGCGGCCAAATCACGCTACCTCAGTCGTAAAGCTGTCGACATGATGGAAGACTGGTACAGCAACAACTTTAATCATCCATACCCAAGCGACGATGTCGTCCGACAGATAGCACAGCAAGGAGACATCAACATGAACCAAGTCAAAAAGTGGATGGCCAACAAACGTGTTCGTTCTTACAACACTCTCTCCTTCAACGGCTCCATCCACCCGAAACGTCTCCGACGTCTGCAGAAGCAAGCAAGCGCGAGACACCATCCTTACACCAGGACTTTTACCAGTCCACCTTACAACAGTTTACATCTCCCTCTCGACGTCATGGCTCATCCACAGTACGTCTACGCAAGTGCTGGAGCTGCCTGGCCTGCCCTTCGACCTTTCGCTTCGTAGTCCATTTCTACGCAACTTGAGACTATTTATTCCTATGTATATATTGCCTGTATATAGCATGTGCTTGTACAGACATCTCTATATCAATAAATTCATATGATATGAAATATTATGCTCTCAAACTTATTGTTTCACTACATATTCAATCCAAACCATCTCCCTATCATTTATATTATTCAAAAACGACCCATCTCCTATCATTTATGTTTTTCAAAAAACGACCCATTTCCTATCATTTATATTATTAAAAAACCACCCCACTCCTAGCATTGCTATTTTTCAAAAACGACCCATCTCCTATCATTTATATTATTGAAAAACGACCCATCTCCTATCATTTATATTATTCAAAAACGACCCATCTCCTATCATTTATATTATTCAAAAACGACCCATCTCCGATCAGTTGTATTTTCCAAAAAACGACCCATTTCCTTAAACGTTATTAAAAACATGTACGCTTAATTTTATTTATTAAAACACAGTGATTCAGGTCGAGGTTAATTTAGTTTTTCTGTTACTCGCTGTTGGCTTTTGGCCACTTTTAGCCACTTCCATATTCTGCTATAGATTAGAAAACTGTCCATTGATCTCGAGCTCGGTCATCGCTAACATATCAAACAAGCAACATGGGTCCATAACTCATGTCAGTATGAAAAGCGTCATTAGTGCGCAAATAGCCCACAGTCCATCGCCTAAAAGCTTCGCGTTCTATATCTGTCCATCACATCAGCATCTTTACGGATGATGCCCATCAAAGGCTATATTAATTTAGCGTGGACAACGATCTTGGGTTAATATTATTCACCATAATGCAAAAATCCCATACCTTACAAAGTCACCAACGCAATACTAACTTTGTCGAACAAGAAATACAAGCAACACGAGCAATGCGCCTAACACCTTAGAATGTGTATAGATACAAAAAAAACATTAAAGCAATGAAAGGCTATTGATTGCAATTAGTGACCGGTTCAAACCCGTGATAGCTGAACAAGGCGACAAACACACTGGAAGGTGTTCAGTTGAAAAAAAAGCCCATCAAAACAATGAAAGGCTATTGATTGCAATGAGTAATCGGTTCAAACATTTGCATCTATAATAGCGATCAAGAAACGCCAAACGTGTCATGTTACTCACACCCTGTAACCATTTGTTGTCGGAAGTCAGGTAAAACAAAGGATCCTTGACACAACACTCACGATTTACTCATCTGCCACCTTACGATGGGCTCAAGCTGACACTTCAAACACAAACTCTCTCCATAAATAGGACGGCTTCGCCTCTCCAGTCAGTACTTCCTTGCTGACATTGCCCAGTGAACATCAAAATCTTCCACTATCACGCACATTATTTGCTGCAGCAACGATATATTCATCACACATAAGACCATGGATCTTCGCCGATCTTCATCCCATCAAGATGGCCATACACAAGAGGGAATCACATCTCTCACCGATGTGAAACTGGAAAAGCAGCCCAAGCCTAAAATAGTGCGACCTTGGGAATGCAGTCCTCGCAAACATCAAACCCCAGATGTAGCTAACCACAGGGGGTGGTACAACCAAGCTACTTTACAAGCGATCTCGCTGCCCTCGAATTTAAACGTCGACTACGCGCTACCCGTCCGCTCTTCTGTGATCGGGGTGGCACGACACTCTTCCAAATCACCACTCAATGACAGTGGCTATCTTAGTGATATCCCACTGAAATGCAAGGCATCTTTGCAAGCTCCACGCTCTCAGAGCCATCGTCACAGTCTGGATACTCCATCTGCGGCCAAATCACGCTACCTCAGTCGTAAAGCTGTCGACATGATGGAAGACTGGTACAGCAACAACTTTAATCATCCATACCCAAGCGACGATGTCGTCCGACAGATAGCACAGCAAGGAGACATCAACATGAACCAAGTCAAAAAGTGGATGGCCAACAAACGTGTTCGTTCTTACAACACTCTCTTCTTCAACGGCTCCATCCACCCGAAACGTCTCCGACGTCTGCAGAAGCAAGCAAGCGCGAGACAGAATCCTTACACCAGGACTTTTACCAGTCCACCTCACAACAGTTTACATCTCCCTCTCGACGTCATGGCTCATCCACAGTACGTCTACGCAAGTGCTGGAGCTGCCTGGCCTGCCCTTCGACCTTTCGCTTTGTAGTCCATTTCTACGCAACTTGAGACTATTTATTCCTATGTGTATATCGCCTGTATATAGCATGTGCTTGTACAGACATCTCTATATCAATAAATTCATATGATATGAAATATTATGCTCTCAAACTTATTATTTCACTACATATTCAATCCAAACCATCTCCCTATCATTTATATTATTCAAAAACGACCCATCTCCTATCATTTATGTTATTCAAAAAACGACCCATTTCCTATCATTTAAATTATTCAAAAACCACCCCACTCCTAGCATTGCTATTTTTCAAAAACGACCCATCTCCTATCATTTATATTATTCAAAAACGTACCATCTCCTATCATTTATATTATTCAAAAACGACCCATCTCCTATCATTTATATTATTCAAAAACGACCCATCTCCTATCATTTATATTTTTCAAGAACGACCCATCTCCTATCATTTATATTATTCAAAAACGACCCATCTCCTATCATTTATATTATTCAAAAACGACCCATCTCCTATCATTTATATTATTCAAAAAACGACCCATCTCCGATCAGTTGTATTTTCTAAAAAAACGACCCATTTCCTTAAACGTTATTAAAAACATGTACGCTTAATTTTATTTATTAAAAACACAGTGATTCAGGTCGAGGTTAATTTAGTTTTTCTGTTACTCGCTGTTGGCTTTTGGCCACTTTTAGCCACTTCCATATTCTGCTATAGATTAGAAAACTGTCCATTGATCTCGAGCTCGGTCATCGCTAACATATCAAACAAGCAACATGGGTCCATAACTCATGTCAGTATGAAAAGCGTCATTAGTGCGCAAATAGTCCACAGTCCATCGCCTAAAAGCTTCGCATTCTATATCTGTCCATCACATCAGCATCTTTACGGATGATGCCCATCAAAGGCTATATTAATTTAGCGTGGACAACGATCTTGGGTTAATATTATTCACCATAATGCAAAAATCCCATACCTTACAAAGTCACCAACGCAATACTAACTTTGTCGAACAAGAAATACAAGCAACACGAGCAATGCGCCTAACACCTTAGAATGTGTATAGATACAAAAAAAACATTAAAGCAATGAAAGGCTATTGATTGCAATTAGTGACCGGTTCAAACCCGTGATAGCTGAGCAAGGCGACAAACACACTGGAAGGTGTTCAGTTGAAGAAAAAAAAGCCCATCAAAACAATGAAAGGCTATTGATTGCAATGAGTAATCGGTTCAAACATTTGCATCTATGATAGCGATTAAGAAACGCCAAACGTGTCATGTTACTCACACCCTGTAACCATTTGTGGTCGGAAGCCAGGTAAAACAAAGGATCCTTGACACAACACTCACGATTTACTCATCTGCCACCTTACGATTGGCTCAAGCTGACACTTCAAACACAAACTCTCTCCATAAATAGGACGGCTTCGCCTCTCCAGTCAGTACTTCCTTGCTGACATTGCCCAGTGAACATCGAAATCTTCCACTATCACGCACATTATTTGCTGCAGCAACGATATATTCATCACACATAAGACCATGGATCTTCGCCGATCTTCATCCCATCAAGATGGCCATACACAAGAGGGAATCACATCTCTCACCGATGTGAAACTGGAAAAGCAGCCCAAGCCTAAAATAGTGCGACCTTGGGAATGCAGTCCTCGCAAACATCAAACCCCAGATGTAGCTAACCACAGGGGGTGGTACAACCAAGCTACTTTACAAGCGATCTCGCTGCCCTCGAATTTAAACGTCGACTACGCGCTACCCGTCCGCTCTTCTGTGATCGGGGTGGCACGACACTCTTCCAAATCACCACTCAATGACAGTGGCTATCTTAGTGATATCCCACTGAAATGCAAGGCATCTTTGCAAGCTCCACGCTCTCAGAGCCATCGTCACAGTCTGGATACTCCATCTGCGGCCAAATCACGCTACCTCAGTCGTAAAGCTGTCGACATGATGGAAGACTGGTACAGCAACAACTTTAATCATCCATACCCAAGCGACGATGTCGTCCGACAGATAGCACAGCAAGGAGACATCAACATGAACCAAGTCAAAAAGTGGATGGCCAACAAACGTGTTCGTTCTTACAACACTCTCTCCTTCAACCGCTCCATCCACCCGAAACGTCTCCGACGTCTGCAGAAGCAAGCAAGCGCGAGACACCATCCTTACACCAGGACTTTTACCAGTCCACCTCACAACAGTTTACATCTCCCTCTCGACGTCATGGCTCATCCACAGTACGTCTACGCAAGTGCTGGAGCTGCCTGGCCTGCCCTTCGACCTTTCGCTTTGTAGTCCATTTCTACGCAACTTGAGACTATTTATTCCTATGTATATATCGCCTGTATATAGCATGTGCTTGTACAGACATCTCTATATCAATAAATTCATATGATATGAAATATTATGCTCTCAAACTTATTATTTCACTACATATTCAATCCAAACCATCTCCCTATCATTTATATTATTCAAAAACGACCCATCTCCTATCATTTATGTTATTCAAAAAACGACCCATTTCCTATCATTTAAATTATTCAAAAACCACCCCACTCCTAGCATTGCTATTTTTCAAAAATGACCCATCTCCTATCATTTATATTATTCAAAAACGACCCATCTCCTATCATTTATATTATTCAAAAACGACCCATCTCCTATCATTTATATTATTCAAAAACGACCCATCTCCTATCATTTATATTTTTCAAGAACGACCCATCTCCTATCATTTATATTATTCAAAAACGACCCATCTCCTATCATTTATATTATTCAAAAACGACCCATCTCCTATCATTTATATTATTCAAAAACGACCCATCTCCGATCAGTTGTATTTTCTAAAAAAACGACCCATTTCTATAAACGTTATTAAAAACATGTACGCTTAATTTTATTTATTAAAAACACAGTGATTCCGGTCGAGGTTAATTTAGTTTTTCTGTTACTCGCTGTTGGCTTTTGGCCACTTTTAGCCACTTCCATATTCTGCTATAGATTAGAAAACTGTCCATTGATCTCGAGCTCGGTCATCGCTAACATATCAAACAAGCAACATGGGTCCATAACTCATGTCAGTATGAAAAGCGTCATTAGTGCGCAAATAGTCCACAGTCCATCGCCTAAAAGCTTCGCATTCTATATCTGTCCATCACATCAGCATCTTTACGGATGATGCCCATCAAAGGCTATATTAATTTAGCGTGGACAACGATCTTGGGTTAATATTATTCACCATAATGCAAAAATCCCATACCTTACAAAGTCACCAACGCAATACTAACTTTGTCGAACAAGAAATACAAGCAACACGAGCAATGCGCCTAACACCTTAGAATGTGTATAGATACAAAAAAAACATTAAAGCAATGAAAGGCTATTGATTGCAATTAGTGACCGGTTCAAACCCGTGATAGCTGAGCAAGGCGACAAACACACTGGAAGGTGTTCAGTTGAAGAAAAAAAGCCCATCAAAACAATGAAAGGCTATTGATTGCAATGAGTAATCGGTTCAAACATTTGCATCTATGATAGCGATTAAGAAACGCCAAACGTGTCATGTTACTCACACCCTGTAACCATTTGTGGTCGGAAGCCAGGTAAAACAAAGGATCCTTGACACAACACTCACGATTTACTCATCTGCCACCCTACGATTGGCTCAAGCTGACACTTCAAACACAAACTCTCTCCATAAATAGGACGGCTTCGCTTCTCCAGTCAGTACTTCCTTGCTGACATTGCCCAATGAACATCGAAATCTTCCACTATCACGCACATTATTTGCTGCAGCAACGATATATTCATCACACATAAGACCATGGATCTTCGCCGATCTTCATCCCATCAAGATGGCCATACACAAGAGGGAATCACATCTCTCACCGATGTGAAACTGGAAAAGCAGCCCAAGCCTAAAATAGTGCGACCTTGGGAATGCAGTCCTCGCAAACATCAAACCCCAGATGTAGCTAACCACAGGGGGTGGTACAACCAAGCTACTTTACAAGCGATCTCGCTGCCCTCGAATTTAAACGTCGACTACGCGCTACCCGTCCGCTCTTCTGTGATCGGGGTGGCACGACACTCTTCCAAATCACCACTCAATGACAGTGGCTATCTTAGTGATATCCCACTGAAATGCAAGGCATCTTTGCAAGCTCCACGCTCTCAGAGCCATCGTCACAGTCTAGATACTCCATCTGCGGCCAAATCACGCTACCTCAGTCGTAAAGCTGTCGACATGATGGAAGACTGGTACAGCAACAACTTTAATCATCCATACCCAAGCGACGATGTCGTCCGACAGATAGCACAGCAAGGAGACATCAACATGAACCAAGTCAAAAAGTGGATGGCCAACAAACGTGTTCGTTCTTACAACACTCTCTCCTTCAACGGCTCCATCCACCCGAAACGTCTCCGACGTCTGCAGAAGCAAGCAAGCGCGAGACACCATCCTTACACCAGGACTTTTACCAGTCCACCTCACAACAGTTTACATCTCCCTCTCGACGTCATGGCTCATCCACAGTACGTCTACGCAAGTGCTGGAGCTGCCTGGCCTGCCCTTCGACCTTTCGCTTCGTAGTCCATTTCTACGCAACTTGAGACTATTTATTCCTATGTATATATTGCCTGTATATAGCATGTGCTTGTACAGACATCTCTATATCAATAAATTCATATGATATGAAATATTATGCTCTCAAACTTATTATTTCACTACATATTCAATCCAAACCATCTCCCTATCATTTATATTATTCAAAAACGACCCATCTCCTATCATTTATGTTTTTCAAAAAACGACCCATTTCCTATCATTTATATTATTAAAAAACCACCCCACTCCTAGCATTGCTATTTTTCAAAAACGACCCATCTCCTATCATTTATATTATTGAAAAACGACCCATCTCCTATCATTTATATTATTCAAAAACGACCCATCTCCTATCATTTATATTATTCAAAAACGACCCATCTCCGATCAGTTGTATTTTCCAAAAAACGACCCATTTCCTTAAACGTTATTAAAAACATGTACGCTTAATTTTATTTATTAAAACACAGTGATTCAGGTCGAGGTTAATTTAGTTTTTCTGTTACTCGCTGTTGGCTTTTGGCCACTTTTAGCCACTTCCATATTCTGCTATAGATTAGAAAACTGTCCATTGATCTGGAGCTCGGTCATCGCTAACATATCAAACAAGCAACATGGGTCCATAACTCATGTCAGTATGAAAAGCGTCATTAGTGCGCAAATAGCCCACAGTCCATCGCCTAAAAGCTTCGCGTTCTATATCTGTCCATCACATCAGCATCTTTACGGATGATGCCCATCAAAGGCTATATTAATTTAGCGTGGACAACGATCTTGGGTTAATATTATTCACCATAATGCAAAAATCCCATACCTTACAAAGTCACCAACGCAATACTAACTTTGTCGAACAAGAAATACAAGCAACACGAGCAATGCGCCTAACACCTTAGAATGTGTATAGATACAAAAAAAACATTAAAGCAATGAAAGGCTATTGATTGCAATTAGTGACCGGTTCAAACCCGTGATAGCTGAACAAGGCGACAAACACACTGGAAGGTGTTCAGTTGAAAAAAAAGCCCATCAAAACAATGAAAGGCTATTGATTGCAATGAGTAATCGGTTCAAACATTTGCATCTATAATAGCGATCAAGAAACGCCAAACGTGTCATGTTACTCACACCCTGTAACCATTTGTTGTCGGAAGTCAGGTAAAACAAAGGATCCTTGACACAACACTCACGATTTACTCATCTGCCACCTTACGATGGGCTCAAGCTGACACTTCAAACACAAACTCTCTCCATAAATAGGACGGCTTCGCCTCTCCAGTCAGTACTTCCTTGCTGACATTGCCCAGTGAACATCAAAATCTTCCACTATCACGCACATTATTTGCTGCAGCAACGATATATTCATCACACATAAGACCATGGATCTTCGCCGATCTTCATCCCATCAAGATGGCCATACACAAGAGGGAATCACATCTCTCACCGATGTGAAACTGGAAAAGCAGCCCAAGCCTAAAATAGTGCGACCTTGGGAATGCAGTCCTCGCAAACATCAAACCCCAGATGTAGCTAACCACAGGGGGTGGTACAACCAAGCTACTTTACAAGCGATCTCGCTGCCCTCGAATTTAAACGTCGACTACGCGCTACCCGTCCGCTCTTCTGTGATCGGGGTGGCACGACACTCTTCCAAATCACCACTCAATGACAGTGGCTATCTTAGTGATATCCCACTGAAATGCAAGGCATCTTTGCAAGCTCCACGCTCTCAGAGCCATCGTCACAGTCTGGATACTCCATCTGCGGCCAAATCACGCTACCTCAGTCGTAAAGCTGTCGACATGATGGAAGACTGGTACAGCAACAACTTTAATCATCCATACCCAAGCGACGATGTCGTCCGACAGATAGCACAGCAAGGAGACATCAACATGAACCAAGTCAAAAAGTGGATGGCCAACAAACGTGTTCGTTCTTACAACACTCTCTTCTTCAACGGCTCCATCCACCCGAAACGTCTCCGACGTCTGCAGAAGCAAGCAAGCGCGAGACAGAATCCTTACACCAGGACTTTTACCAGTCCACCTCACAACAGTTTACATCTCCCTCTCGACGTCATGGCTCATCCACAGTACGTCTACGCAAGTGCTGGAGCTGCCTGGCCTGCCCTTCGACCTTTCGCTTTGTAGTCCATTTCTACGCAACTTGAGACTATTTATTCCTATGTGTATATCGCCTGTATATAGCATGTGCTTGTACAGACATCTCTATATCAATAAATTCATATGATATGAAATATTATGCTCTCAAACTTATTATTTCACTACATATTCAATCCAAACCATCTCCCTATCATTTATATTATTCAAAAACGACCCATCTCTCTATCATTTATGTTATTCAAAAAACGACCCATTTCCTATCATTTAAATTATTCAAAAACCACCCCACTCCTAGCATTGCTATTTTTCAAAAACGACCCATCTCCTATCATTTATATTATTCAAAAACGTACCATCTCCTATCATTTATATTATTCAAAAACGACCCATCTCCTATCATTTATATTATTCAAAAACGACCCATCTCCTATCATTTATATTTTTCAAGAACGACCCATCTCCTATCATTTATATTATTCAAAAACGACCCATCTCCTATCATTTATATTATTCAAAAACGACCCATCTCCTATCATTTATATTATTCAAAAAACGACCCATCTCCGATCAGTTGTATTTTCTAAAAAAACGACCCATTTCCTTAAACGTTATTAAAAACATGTACGCTTAATTTTATTTATTAAAAACACAGTGATTCAGGTCGAGGTTAATTTAGTTTTTCTGTTACTCGCTGTTGGCTTTTGGCCACTTTTAGCCACTTCCATATTCTGCTATAGATTAGAAAACTGTCCATTGATCTCGAGCTCGGTCATCGCTAACATATCAAACAAGCAACATGGGTCCATAACTCATGTCAGTATGAAAAGCGTCATTAGTGCGCAAATAGTCCACAGTCCATCGCCTAAAAGCTTCGCATTCTATATCTGTCCATCACATCAGCATCTTTACGGATGATGCCCATCAAAGGCTATATTAATTTAGCGTGGACAACGATCTTGGGTTAATATTATTCACCATAATGCAAAAATCCCATACCTTACAAAGTCACCAACGCAATACTAACTTTGTCGAACAAGAAATACAAGCAACACGAGCAATGCGCCTAACACCTTAGAATGTGTATAGATACAAAAAAAACATTAAAGCAATGAAAGGCTATTGATTGCAATTAGTGACCGGTTCAAACCCGTGATAGCTGAGCAAGGCGACAAACACACTGGAAGGTGTTCAGTTGAAGAAAAAAAAGCCCATCAAAACAATGAAAGGCTATTGATTGCAATGAGTAATCGGTTCAAACATTTGCATCTATGATAGCGATTAAGAAACGCCAAACGTGTCATGTTACTCACACCCTGTAACCATTTGTGGTCGGAAGCCAGGTAAAACAAAGGATCCTTGACACAACACTCACGATTTACTCATCTGCCACCTTACGATTGGCTCAAGCTGACACTTCAAACACAAACTCTCTCCATAAATAGGACGGCTTCGCCTCTCCAGTCAGTACTTCCTTGCTGACATTGCCCAGTGAACATCGAAATCTTCCACTATCACGCACATTATTTGCTGCAGCAACGATATATTCATCACACATAAGACCATGGATCTTCGCCGATCTTCATCCCATCAAGATGGCCATACACAAGAGGGAATCACATCTCTCACCGATGTGAAACTGGAAAAGCAGCCCAAGCCTAAAATAGTGCGACCTTGGGAATGCAGTCCTCGCAAACATCAAACCCCAGATGTAGCTAACCACAGGGGGTGGTACAACCAAGCTACTTTACAAGCGATCTCGCTGCCCTCGAATTTAAACGTCGACTACGCGCTACCCGTCCGCTCTTCTGTGATCGGGGTGGCACGACACTCTTCCAAATCACCACTCAATGACAGTGGCTATCTTAGTGATATCCCACTGAAATGCAAGGCATCTTTGCAAGCTCCACGCTCTCAGAGCCATCGTCACAGTCTGGATACTCCATCTGCGGCCAAATCACGCTACCTCAGTCGTAAAGCTGTCGACATGATGGAAGACTGGTACAGCAACAACTTTAATCATCCATACCCAAGCGACGATGTCGTCCGACAGATAGCACAGCAAGGAGACATCAACATGAACCAAGTCAAAAAGTGGATGGCCAACAAACGTGTTCGTTCTTACAACACTCTCTCCTTCAACCGCTCCATCCACCCGAAACGTCTCCGACGTCTGCAGAAGCAAGCAAGCGCGAGACACCATCCTTACACCAGGACTTTTACCAGTCCACCTCACAACAGTTTACATCTCCCTCTCGACGTCATGGCTCATCCACAGTACGTCTACGCAAGTGCTGGAGCTGCCTGGCCTGCCCTTCGACCTTTCGCTTTGTAGTCCATTTCTACGCAACTTGAGACTATTTATTCCTATGTATATATCGCCTGTATATAGCATGTGCTTGTACAGACATCTCTATATCAATAAATTCATATGATATGAAATATTATGCTCTCAAACTTATTATTTCACTACATATTCAATCCAAACCATCTCCCTATCATTTATATTATTCAAAAACGACCCATCTCCTATCATTTATGTTATTCAAAAAACGACCCATTTCCTATCATTTAAATTATTCAAAAACCACCCCACTCCTAGCATTGCTATTTTTCAAAAATGACCCATCTCCTATCATTTATATTATTCAAAAACGACCCATCTCCTATCATTTATATTATTCAAAAACGACCCATCTCCTATCATTTATATTATTCAAAAACGACCCATCTCCTATCATTTATATTTTTCAAGAACGACCCATCTCCTATCATTTATATTATTCAAAAACGACCCATCTCCTATCATTTATATTATTCAAAAACGACCCATCTCCTATCATTTATATTATTCAAAAACGACCCATCTCCGATCAGTTGTATTTTCTAAAAAAACGACCCATTTCTATAAACGTTATTAAAAACATGTACGCTTAATTTTATTTATTAAAAACACAGTGATTCCGGTCGAGGTTAATTTAGTTTTTCTGTTACTCGCTGTTGGCTTTTGGCCACTTTTAGCCACTTCCATATTCTGCTATAGATTAGAAAACTGTCCATTGATCTCGAGCTCGGTCATCGCTAACATATCAAACAAGCAACATGGGTCCATAACTCATGTCAGTATGAAAAGCGTCATTAGTGCGCAAATAGTCCACAGTCCATCGCCTAAAAGCTTCGCATTCTATATCTGTCCATCACATCAGCATCTTTACGGATGATGCCCATCAAAGGCTATATTAATTTAGCGTGGACAACGATCTTGGGTTAATATTATTCACCATAATGCAAAAATCCCATACCTTACAAAGTCACCAACGCAATACTAACTTTGTCGAACAAGAAATACAAGCAACACGAGCAATGCGCCTAACACCTTAGAATGTGTATAGATACAAAAAAAACATTAAAGCAATGAAAGGCTATTGATTGCAATTAGTGACCGGTTCAAACCCGTGATAGCTGAGCAAGGCGACAAACACACTGGAAGGTGTTCAGTTGAAGAAAAAAAGCCCATCAAAACAATGAAAGGCTATTGATTGCAATGAGTAATCGGTTCAAACATTTGCATCTATGATAGCGATTAAGAAACGCCAAACGTGTCATGTTACTCACACCCTGTAACCATTTGTGGTCGGAAGCCAGGTAAAACAAAGGATCCTTGACACAACACTCACGATTTACTCATCTGCCACCCTACGATTGGCTCAAGCTGACACTTCAAACACAAACTCTCTCCATAAATAGGACGGCTTCGCTTCTCCAGTCAGTACTTCCTTGCTGACATTGCCCAATGAACATCGAAATCTTCCACTATCACGCACATTATTTGCTGCAGCAACGATATATTCATCACACATAAGACCATGGATCTTCGCCGATCTTCATCCCATCAAGATGGCCATACACAAGAGGGAATCACATCTCTCACCGATGTGAAACTGGAAAAGCAGCCCAAGCCTAAAATAGTGCGACCTTGGGAATGCAGTCCTCGCAAACATCAAACCCCAGATGTAGCTAACCACAGGGGGTGGTACAACCAAGCTACTTTACAAGCGATCTCGCTGCCCTCGAATTTAAACGTCGACTACGCGCTACCCGTCCGCTCTTCTGTGATCGGGGTGGCACGACACTCTTCCAAATCACCACTCAATGACAGTGGCTATCTTAGTGATATCCCACTGAAATGCAAGGCATCTTTGCAAGCTCCACGCTCTCAGAGCCATCGTCACAGTCTAGATACTCCATCTGCGGCCAAATCACGCTACCTCAGTCGTAAAGCTGTCGACATGATGGAAGACTGGTACAGCAACAACTTTAATCATCCATACCCAAGCGACGATGTCGTCCGACAGATAGCACAGCAAGGAGACATCAACATGAACCAAGTCAAAAAGTGGATGGCCAACAAACGTGTTCGTTCTTACAACACTCTCTCCTTCAACGGCTCCATCCACCCGAAACGTCTCCGACGTCTGCAGAAGCAAGCAAGCGCGAGACACCATCCTTACACCAGGACTTTTACCAGTCCACCTCACAACAGTTTACATCTCCCTCTCGACGTCATGGCTCATCCACAGTACGTCTACGCAAGTGCTGGAGCTGCCTGGCCTGCCCTTCGACCTTTCGCTTCGTAGTCCATTTCTACGCAACTTGAGACTATTTATTCCTATGTATATATTGCCTGTATATAGCATGTGCTTGTACAGACATCTCTATATCAATAAATTCATATGATATGAAATATTATGCTCTCAAACTTATTATTTCACTACATATTCAATCCAAACCATCTCCCTATCATTTATATTATTCAAAAACGACCCATCTCCTATCATTTATGTTTTTCAAAAAACGACCCATTTCCTATCATTTATATTATTAAAAAACCACCCCACTCCTAGCATTGCTATTTTTCAAAAACGACCCATCTCCTATCATTTATATTATTGAAAAACGACCCATCTCCTATCATTTATATTATTCAAAAACGACCCATCTCCTATCATTTATATTATTCAAAAACGACCCATCTCCGATCAGTTGTATTTTCCAAAAAACGACCCATTTCCTTAAACGTTATTAAAAACATGTACGCTTAATTTTATTTATTAAAACACAGTGATTCAGGTCGAGGTTAATTTAGTTTTTCTGTTACTCGCTGTTGGCTTTTGGCCACTTTTAGCCACTTCCATATTCTGCTATAGATTAGAAAACTGTCCATTGATCTGGAGCTCGGTCATCGCTAACATATCAAACAAGCAACATGGGTCCATAACTCATGTCAGTATGAAAAGCGTCATTAGTGCGCAAATAGCCCACAGTCCATCGCCTAAAAGCTTCGCGTTCTATATCTGTCCATCACATCAGCATCTTTACGGATGATGCCCATCAAAGGCTATATTAATTTAGCGTGGACAACGATCTTGGGTTAATATTATTCACCATAATGCAAAAATCCCATACCTTACAAAGTCACCAACGCAATACTAACTTTGTCGAACAAGAAATACAAGCAACACGAGCAATGCGCCTAACACCTTAGAATGTGTATAGATACAAAAAAAACATTAAAGCAATGAAAGGCTATTGATTGCAATTAGTGACCGGTTCAAACCCGTGATAGCTGAGCAAGGCGACAAACACACTGGAAGGTGTTCAGTTGAAGAAAAAAAAGCCCATCAAAACAATGAAAGGCTATTGATTGCAATGAGTAATCGGTTCAAACATTTGCATCTATGATAGCGATTAAGAAACGCCAAACGTGTCATGTTACTCACACCCTGTAACCATTTGTGGTCGGAAGCCAGGTAAAACAAAGGATCCTTGACACAACACTCACGATTTACTCATCTGCCACCTTACGATTGGCTCAAGCTGACACTTCAAACACAAACTCTCTCCATAAATAGGACGGCTTCGCCTCTCCAGTCAGTACTTCGTTGCTGACATTGCCCAGTGAACATCGAAATCTTCCACTATCACGCACATTATTTGCTGCAGCAACGATATATTCATCACACATAAGACCATGGATCTTCGCCGATCTTCATCCCATCAAGATGGCCATACACAAGAGGGAATCACATCTCTCACCGATGTGAAACTGGAAAAGCAGCCCAAGCCTAAAATAGTGCGACCTTGGGAATGCAGTCCTCGCAAACATCAAACCCCAGATGTAGCTAACCACAGGGGGTGGTACAACCAAGCTACTTTACAAGCGATCTCGCTGCCCTCGAATTTAAACGTCGACTACGCGCTACCCGTCCGCTCTTCTGTGATCGGGGTGGCACGACACTCTTCCAAATCACCACTCAATGACAGTGGCTATCTTAGTGATATCCCACTGAAATGCAAGGCATCTTTGCAAGCTCCACGCTCTCAGAGCCATCGTCACAGTCTAGATACTCCATCTGCGGCCAAATCACGCTACCTCAGTCGTAAAGCTGTCGACATGATGGAAGACTGGTACAGCAACAACTTTAATCATCCATACCCAAGCGACGATGTCGTCCGACAGATAGCACAGCAAGGAGACATCAACATGAACCAAGTCAAAAAGTGGATGGCCAACAAACGTGTTCGTTCTTACAACACTCTCTCCTTCAACGGCTCCATCCACCCGAAACGTCTCCGACGTCTGCAGAAGCAAGCAAGCGCGAGACACCATCCTTACACCAGGACTTTTACCAGTCCACCTCACAACAGTTTACATCTCCCTCTCGACGTCATGGCTCATCCACAGTACGTCTACGCAAGTGCTGGAGCTGCCTGGCCTGCCCTTCGACCTTTCGCTTTGTAGTCCATTTCTACGCAACTTGAGACTATTTATTCCTATGTATATATCGCCTGTATATAGCATGTGCTTGTACAGACATCTCTATATCAATAAATTCATATGATATGAAATATTATGCTCTCAAACTTATTATTTCACTACATATTTAATCCAAACCATCTCCCTATCATTTATATTATTCAAAAACGACCCATCTCCTATCATTTATGTTATTCAAAAAACGACCCATTTCCTATCATTTAAATTATTCAAAAACCACCCCACTCCTAGCATTGCTATTTTTCAAAAATGACCCATCTCCTATCATTTATATTATTCAAAAACGACCCATCTCCTATCATTTATATTATTCAAAAACGACCCATCTCCTATCATTTATATTATTCAAAAACGACCCATCTCCTATCATTTATATTTTTCAAGAACGACCCATCTCCTATCATTTATATTATTCAAAAACGACCCATCTCCTATCATTTATATTATTCAAAAACGACCCATCTCCTATCATTTATATTATTCAAAAACGACCCATCTCCGATCAGTTGTATTTTCTAAAAAAACGACCCATTTCCTTAAACGTTATTAAAAACATGTACGCTTAATTTTATTTATTAAAAACACAGTGATTCCGGTCGAGGTTAATTTAGTTTTTCTGTTACTCGCTGTTGGCTTTTGGCCACTTTTAGCCACTTCCATATTCTGCTATAGATTAGAAAACTGTCCATTGATCTCGAGCTCGGTCATCGCTAACATATCAAACAAGCAACATGGGTCCATAACTCATGTCAGTATGAAAAGCGTCATTAGTGCGCAAATAGTCCACAGTCCATCGCCTAAAAGCTTCGCATTCTATATCTGTCCATCACATCAGCATCTTTACGGATGATGCCCATCAAAGGCTATATTAATTTAGCGTGGACAACGATCTTGGGTTAATATTATTCACCATAATGCAAAAATCCCATACCTTACAAAGTCACCAACGCAATACTAACTTTGTCGAACAAGAAATACAAGCAACACGAGCAATGCGCCTAACACCTTAGAATGTGTATAGATACAAAAAAAACATTAAAGCAATGAAAGGCTATTGATTGCAATTAGTGACCGGTTCAAACCCGTGATAGCTGAGCAAGGCGACAAACACACTGGAAGGTGTTCAGTTGAAGAAAAAAAGCCCATCAAAACAATGAAAGGCTATTGATTGCAATGAGTAATCGGTTCAAACATTTGCATCTATGATAGCGATTAAGAAACGCCAAACGTGTCATGTTACTCACACCCTGTAACCATTTGTGGTCGGAAGCCAGGTAAAACAAAGGATCCTTGACACAACACTCACAATTTACTCATCTGCCACCCTACGATTGGCTCAAGCTGACACTTCAAACACAAACTCTCTCCATAAATAGGACGGCTTCGCCTCTCCAGTCAGTACTTCCTTGCTGACATTGCCCAATGAACATCGAAATCTTCCACTATCACGCACATTATTTGCTGCAGCAACGATATATTCATCACACATAAGACCATGGATCTTCGCCGATCTTCATCCCATCAAGATGGCCATACACAGAGGGAATCACATCTCTCACCGATGTGAAACTGGAAAAGCAGCCCAAGCCTAAAATAGTGCGACCTTGGGAATGCAGTCCTCGCAAACATCAAACCCCAGATGTAGCTAACCACAGGGGGTGGTACAACCAAGCTACTTTACAAGCGATCTCGCTGCCCTCGAATTTAAACGTCGACTACGCGCTACCCGTCCGCTCTTCTGTGATCGGGGTGGCACGACACTCTTCCAAATCACCACTCAATGACAGTGGCTATCTTAGTGATATCCCACTGAAATGCAAGGCATCTTTGCAAGCTCCACGCTCTCAGAGCCATCGTCACAGTCTAGATACTCCATCTGCGGCCAAATCACGCTACCTCAGTCGTAAAGCTGTCGACATGATGGAAGACTGGTACAGCAACAACTTTAATCATCCATACCCAAGCGACGATGTCGTCCGACAGATAGCACAGCAAGGAGACATCAACATGAACCAAGTCAAAAAGTGGATGGCCAACAAACGTGTTCGTTCTTACAACACTCTCTCCTTCAACGGCTCCATCCACCCGAAACGTCTCCGACGTCTGCAGAAGCAAGCAAGCGCGAGACACCATCCTTACACCAGGACTTTTACCAGTCCACCTTACAACAGTTTACATCTCCCTCTCGACGTCATGGCTCATCCACAGTACGTCTACGCAAGTGCTGGAGCTGCCTGGCCTGCCCTTCGACCTTTCGCTTCGTAGTCCATTTCTACGCAACTTGAGACTATTTATTCCTATGTATATATTGCCTGTATATAGCATGTGCTTGTACAGACATCTCTATATCAATAAATTCATATGATATGAAATATTATGCTCTCAAACTTATTGTTTCACTACATATTCAATCCAAACCATCTCCCTATCATTTATATTATTCAAAAACGACCCATCTCCTATCATTTATGTTTTTCAAAAAACGACCCATTTCCTATCATTTATATTATTAAAAAACCACCCCACTCCTAGCATTGCTATTTTTCAAAAACGACCCATCTCCTATCATTTATATTATTGAAAAACGACCCATCTCCTATCATTTATATTATTCAAAAACGACCCATCTCCTATCATTTATATTATTCAAAAACGACCCATCTCCGATCAGTTGTATTTTCCAAAAAACGACCCATTTCCTTAAACGTTATTAAAAACATGTACGCTTAATTTTATTTATTAAAACACAGTGATTCAGGTCGAGGTTAATTTAGTTTTTCTGTTACTCGCTGTTGGCTTTTGGCCACTTTTAGCCACTTCCATATTCTGCTATAGATTAGAAAACTGTCCATTGATCTCGAGCTCGGTCATCGCTAACATATCAAACAAGCAACATGGGTCCATAACTCATGTCAGTATGAAAAGCGTCATTAGTGCGCAAATAGTCCACAGTCCATCGCCTAAAAGCTTCGCGTTCTATATCTGTCCATCACATCAGCATCTTTACGGATGATGCCCATCAAAGGCTATATTAATTTAGCGTGGACAACGATCTTGGGTTAATATTATTCACCATAATGCAAAAATCCCATACCTTACAAAGTCACCAACGCAATACTAACTTTGTCGAACAAGAAATACAAGCAACACGAGCAATGCGCCTAACACCTTAGAATGTGTATAGATACAAAAAAAACATTAAAGCAATGAAAGGCTATTGATTGCAATTAGTGACCGGTTCAAACCCGTGATAGCTGAGCAAGGCGACAAACACACTGGAAGGTGTTCAGTTGAAGAAAAAAAAGCCCATCAAAACAATGAAAGGCTATTGATTGCAATGAGTAATCGGTTCAAACATTTGCATCTATGATAGCGATTAAGAAACGCCAAACGTGTCATGTTACTCACACCCTGTAACCATTTGTGGTCGGAAGCCAGGTAAAACAAAGGATCCTTGACACAACACTCACGATTTACTCATCTGCCACCCTACGATTGGCTCAAGCTGACACTTCAAACACAAACTCTCTCCATAAATAGGACGGCTTCGCTTCTCCAGTCAGTACTTCCTTGCTGACATTGCCCAATGAACATCGAAATCTTCCACTATCACGCACATTATTTGCTGCAGCAACGATATATTCATCACACATAAGACCATGGATCTTCGCCGATCTTCATCCCATCAAGATGGCCATACACAAGAGGGAATCACATCTCTCACCGATGTGAAACTGGAAAAGCAGCCCAAGCCTAAAATAGTGCGACCTTGGGAATGCAGTCCTCGCAAACATCAAACCCCAGATGTAGCTAACCACAGGGGGTGGTACAACCAAGCTACTTTACAAGCGATCTCGCTGCCCTCGAATTTAAACGTCGACTACGCGCTACCCGTCCGCTCTTCTGTGATCGGGGTGGCACGACACTCTTCCAAATCACCACTCAATGACAGTGGCTATCTTAGTGATATCCCACTGAAATGCAAGGCATCTTTGCAAGCTCCACGCTCTCAGAGCCATCGTCACAGTCTAGATACTCCATCTGCGGCCAAATCACGCTACCTCAGTCGTAAAGCTGTCGACATGATGGAAGACTGGTACAGCAACAACTTTAATCATCCATACCCAAGCGACGATGTCGTCCGACAGATAGCACAGCAAGGAGACATCAACATGAACCAAGTCAAAAAGTGGATGGCCAACAAACGTGTTCGTTCTTACAACACTCTCTCCTTCAACGGCTCCATCCACCCGAAACGTCTCCGACGTCTGCAGAAGCAAGCAAGCGCGAGACACCATCCTTACACCAGGACTTTTACCAGTCCACCTCACAACAGTTTACATCTCCCTCTCGACGTCATGGCTCATCCACAGTACGTCTACGCAAGTGCTGGAGCTGCCTGGCCTGCCCTTCGACCTTTCGCTTCGTAGTCCATTTCTACGCAACTTGAGACTATTTATTCCTATGTATATATTGCCTGTATATAGCATGTGCTTGTACAGACATCTCTATATCAATAAATTCATATGATATGAAATATTATGCTCTCAAACTTATTATTTCACTACATATTCAATCCAAACCATCTCCCTATCATTTATATTATTCAAAAACGACCCATCTCCTATCATTTATGTTTTTCAAAAAACGACCCATTTCCTATCATTTATATTATTAAAAAACCACCCCACTCCTGGCATTTATATTTTTCAAAAACGACCCATCTCCTATCATTTATATTATTGAAAAACGACCCATCTCCTATCATTTATATTATTCAAAAACGACCCATCTCCTATCATTTATATTATTCAAAAACGACCCATCTCCGATCAGTTGTATTTTCCAAAAAACGACCCATTTCCTTAAACGTTATTAAAAACATGTACGCTTAATTTTATTTATTAAAACACAGTGATTCAGGTCGAGGTTAATTTAGTTTTTCTGTTACTCGCTGTTGGCTTTTGGCCACTTTTAGCCACTTCCATATTCTGCTATAGATTAGAAAACTGTCCATTGATCTGGAGCTCGGTCATCGCTAACATATCAAACAAGCAACATGGGTCCATAACTCATGTCAGTATGAAAAGCGTCATTAGTGCGCAAATAGCCCACAGTCCATCGCCTAAAAGCTTCGCGTTCTATATCTGTCCATCACATCAGCATCTTTACGGATGATGCCCATCAAAGGCTATATTAATTTAGCGTGGACAACGATCTTGGGTTAATATTATTCACCATAATGCAAAAATCCCATACCTTACAAAGTCACCAACGCAATACTAACTTTGTCGAACAAGAAATACAAGCAACACGAGCAATGCGCCTAACACCTTAGAATGTGTATAGATACAAAAAAAACATTAAAGCAATGAAAGGCTATTGATTGCAATTAGTGACCGGTTCAAACCCGTGATAGCTGAACAAGGCGACAAACACACTGGAAGGTGTTCAGTTGAAAAAAAAGCCCATCAAAACAATGAAAGGCTATTGATTGCAATGAGTAATCGGTTCAAACATTTGCATCTATAATAGCGATCAAGAAACGCCAAACGTGTCATGTTACTCACACCCTGTAACCATTTGTTGTCGGAAGTCAGGTAAAACAAAGGATCCTTGACACAACACTCACGATTTACTCATCTGCCACCTTACGATGGGCTCAAGCTGACACTTCAAACACAAACTCTCTCCATAAATAGGACGGCTTCGCCTCTCCAGTCAGTACTTCCTTGCTGACATTGCCCAGTGAACATCAAAATCTTCCACTATCACGCACATTATTTGCTGCAGCAACGATATATTCATCACACATAAGACCATGGATCTTCGCCGATCTTCATCCCATCAAGATGGCCATACACAAGAGGGAATCACATCTCTCACCGATGTGAAACTGGAAAAGCAGCCCAAGCCTAAAATAGTGCGACCTTGGGAATGCAGTCCTCGCAAACATCAAACCCCAGATGTAGCTAACCACAGGGGGTGGTACAACCAAGCTACTTCACAAGCGATCTCGCTGCCCTCGAATTTAAACGTCGACTACGCGCTACCCGTCCGCTCTTCTGTGATCGGGGTGGCACGACACTCTTCCAAATCACCACTCAATGACAGTGGCTATCTTAGTGATATCCCACTGAAATGCAAGGCATCTTTGCAAGCTCCACGCTCTCAGAGCCATCGTCACAGTCTGGATACTCCATCTGCGGCCAAATCACGCTACCTCAGTCGTAAAGCTGTCGACATGATGGAAGACTGGTACAGCAACAACTTTAATCATCCATACCCAAGCGACGATGTCGTCCGACAGATAGCACAGCAAGGAGACATCAACATGAACCAAGTCAAAAAGTGGATGGCCAACAAACGTGTTCGTTCTTACAACACTCTCTTCTTCAACGGCTCCATCCACCCGAAACGTCTCCGACGTCTGCAGAAGCAAGCAAGCGCGAGACAGAATCCTTACACCAGGACTTTTACCAGTCCACCTCACAACAGTTTACATCTCCCTCTCGACGTCATGGCTCATCCACAGTACGTCTACGCAAGTGCTGGAGCTGCCTGGCCTGCCCTTCGACCTTTCGCTTTGTAGTCCATTTCTACGCAACTTGAGACTATTTATTCCTATGTGTATATCGCCTGTATATAGCATGTGCTTGTACAGACATCTCTATATCAATAAATTCATATGATATGAAATATTATGCTCTCAAACTTATTATTTCACTACATATTCAATCCAAACCATCTCCCTATCATTTATATTATTCAAAAACGACCCATCTCCTATCATTTATGTTATTCAAAAAACGACCCATTTCCTATCATTTAAATTATTCAAAAACCACCCCACTCCTAGCATTGCTATTTTTCAAAAACGACCCATCTCCTATCATTTATATTATTCAAAAACGTACCATCTCCTATCATTTATATTATTCAAAAACGACCCATCTCCTATCATTTATATTATTCAAAAACGACCCATCTCCTATCATTTATATTTTTCAAGAACGACCCATCTCCTATCATTTATATTATTCAAAAACGACCCATCTCCTATCATTTATATTATTCAAAAACGACCCATCTCCTATCATTTATATTATTCAAAAAACGACCCATCTCCGATCAGTTGTATTTTCTAAAAAAACGACCCATTTCCTTAAACGTTATTAAAAACATGTACGCTTAATTTTATTTATTAAAAACACAGTGATTCAGGTCGAGGTTAATTTAGTTTTTCTGTTACTCGCTGTTGGCTTTTGGCCACTTTTAGCCACTTCCATATTCTGCTATAGATTAGAAAACTGTCCATTGATCTCGAGCTCGGTCATCGCTAACATATCAAACAAGCAACATGGGTCCATAACTCATGTCAGTATGAAAAGCGTCATTAGTGCGCAAATAGTCCACAGTCCATCGCCTAAAAGCTTCGCATTCTATATCTGTCCATCACATCAGCATCTTTACGGATGATGCCCATCAAAGGCTATATTAATTTAGCGTGGACAACGATCTTGGGTTAATATTATTCACCATAATGCAAAAATCCCATACCTTACAAAGTCACCAACGCAATACTAACTTTGTCGAACAAGAAATACAAGCAACACGAGCAATGCGCCTAACACCTTAGAATGTGTATAGATACAAAAAAAACATTAAAGCAATGAAAGGCTATTGATTGCAATTAGTGACCGGTTCAAACCCGTGATAGCTGAGCAAGGCGACAAACACACTGGAAGGTGTTCAGTTGAAGAAAAAAAAGCCCATCAAAACAATGAAAGGCTATTGATTGCAATGAGTAATCGGTTCAAACATTTGCATCTATGATAGCGATTAAGAAACGCCAAACGTGTCATGTTACTCACACCCTGTAACCATTTGTGGTCGGAAGCCAGGTAAAACAAAGGATCCTTGACACAACACTCACGATTTACTCATCTGCCACCTTACGATTGGCTCAAGCTGACACTTCAAACACAAACTCTCTCCATAAATAGGACGGCTTCGCCTCTCCAGTCAGTACTTCCTTGCTGACATTGCCCAGTGAACATCGAAATCTTCCACTATCACGCACATTATTTGCTGCAGCAACGATATATTCATCACACATAAGACCATGGATCTTCGCCGATCTTCATCCCATCAAGATGGCCATACACAAGAGGGAATCACATCTCTCACCGATGTGAAACTGGAAAAGCAGCCCAAGCCTAAAATAGTGCGACCTTGGGAATGCAGTCCTCGCAAACATCAAACCCCAGATGTAGCTAACCACAGGGGGTGGTACAACCAAGCTACTTCACAAGCGATCTCGCTGCCCTCGAATTTAAACGTCGACTACGCGCTACCCGTCCGCTCTTCTGTGATCGGGGTGGCACGACACTCTTCCAAATCACCACTCAATGACAGTGGCTATCTTAGTGATATCCCACTGAAATGCAAGGCATCTTTGCAAGCTCCACGCTCTCAGAGCCATCGTCACAGTCTGGATACTCCATCTGCGGCCAAATCACGCTACCTCAGTCGTAAAGCTGTCGACATGATGGAAGACTGGTACAGCAACAACTTTAATCATCCATACCCAAGCGACGATGTCGTCCGACAGATAGCACAGCAAGGAGACATCAACATGAACCAAGTCAAAAAGTGGATGGCCAACAAACGTGTTCGTTCTTACAACACTCTCTCCTTCAACGGCTCCATCCACCCGAAACGTCTCCGACGTCTGCAGAAGCAAGCAAGCGCGAGACACCATCCTTACACCAGGACTTTTACCAGTCCACCTCACAACAGTTTACATCTCCCTCTCGACGTCATGGCTCATCCACAGTACGTCTACGCAAGTGCTGGAGCTGCCTGGCCTGCCCTTCGACCTTTCGCTTTGTAGTCCATTTCTACGCAACTTGAGACTATTTATTCCTATGTATATATCGCCTGTATATAGCATGTGCTTGTACAGACATCTCTATATCAATAAATTCATATGATATGAAATATTATGCTCTCAAACTTATTATTTCACTACATATTCAATCCAAACCATCTCCCTATCATTTATATTATTCAAAAACGACCCATCTCCTATCATTTATGTTATTCAAAAAACGACCCATTTCCTATCATTTAAATTATTCAAAAACCACCCCACTCCTAGCATTGCTATTTTTCAAAAATGACCCATCTCCTATCATTTATATGATTCAAAAACGACCCATCTCCTATCATTTATATTATTCAAAAACGACCCATCTCCTATCATTTATATTATTCAAAAACGACCCATCTCCTATCATTTATATTTTTCAAGAACGACCCATCTCCTATCATTTATATTATTCAAAAACGACCCATCTCCTATCATTTATATTATTCAAAAACGACCCATCTCCTATCATTTATATTATTCAAAAACGACCCATCTCCGATCAGTTGTATTTTCTAAAAAAACGACCCATTTCCTTAAACGTTATTAAAAACATGTACGCTTAATTTTATTTATTAAAAACACAGTGATTCCGGTCGAGGTTAATTTAGTTTTTCTGTTACTCGCTGTTGGCTTTTGGCCATATTTAGCCACTTCCATATTCTGCTATAGATTAGAAAACTGTCCATTGATCTCGAGCTCGGTCATCGCTAACATATCAAACAAGCAACATGGGTCCATAACTCATGTCAGTATGAAAAGCGTCATTAGTGCGCAAATAGTCCACAGACCATCGCCTAAAAGCTTCGCATTCTATATCTGTCCATCACATCAGCATCTTTACGGATGATGCCCATCAAAGGCTATATTAATTTAGCGTGGACAACGATCTTGGGTTAATATTATTCACCATAATGCAAAAATCCCATACCTTACAAAGTCACCAACGCAATACTAACTTTGTCGAACAAGAAATACAAGCAACACGAGCAATGCGCCTAACACCTTAGAATGTGTATAGATACAAAAAAAACATTAAAGCAATGAAAGGCTATTGATTGCAATTAGTGACCGGTTCAAACCCGTGATAGCTGAGCAAGGCGACAAACACACTGGAAGGTGTTCAGTTGAAGAAAAAAAGCCCATCAAAACAATGAAAGGCTATTGATTGCAATGAGTAATCGGTTCAAACATTTGCATCTATGATAGCGATTAAGAAACGCCAAACGTGTCATGTTACTCACACCCTGTAACCATTTGTGGTCGGAAGCCAGGTAAAACAAAGGATCCTTGACACAACACTCACGATTTACTCATCTGCCACCCTACGATTGGCTCAAGCTGACACTTCAAACACAAACTCTCTCCATAAATAGGACGGCTTCGCCTCTCCAGTCAGTACTTCCTTGCTGACATTGCCCAGTGAACATCGAAATCTTCCACTATCACGCACATTATTTGCTGCAGCAACGATATATTCATCACACATAAGACCATGGATCTTCGCCGATCTTCATCCCATCAAGATGGCCATACACAAGAGGGAATCACATCTCTCACCGATGTGAAACTGGAAAAGCAGCCCAAGCCTAAAATAGTGCGACCTTGGGAATGCAGTCCTCGCAAACATCAAACCCCAGATGTAGCTAACCACAGGGGGTGGTACAACCAAGCTACTTTACAAGCGATCTCGCTGCCCTCGAATTTAAACGTCGACTACGCGCTACCCGTCCGCTCTTCTGTGATCGGGGTGGCACGACACTCTTCCAAATCACCACTCAATGACAGTGGCTATCTTAGTGATATCCCACTGAAATGCAAGGCATCTTTGCAAGCTCCACGCTCTCAGAGCCATCGTCACAGTCTAGATACTCCATCTGCGGCCAAATCACGCTACCTCAGTCGTAAAGCTGTCGACATGATGGAAGACTGGTACAGCAACAACTTTAATCATCCATACCCAAGCGACGATGTCGTCCGACAGATAGCACAGCAAGGAGACATCAACATGAACCAAGTCAAAAAGTGGATGGCCAACAAACGTGTTCGTTCTTACAACACTCTCTCCTTCAACGGCTCCATCCACCCGAAACGTCTCCGACGTCTGCAGAAGCAAGCAAGCGCGAGACACCATCCTTACACCAGGACTTTTACCAGTCCACCTCACAACAGTTTACATCTCCCTCTCGACGTCATGGCTCATCCACAGTACGTCTACGCAAGTGCTGGAGCTGCCTGGCCTGCCCTTCGACCTTTCGCTTTGTAGTCCATTTCTACGCAACTTGAGACTATTTATTCCTATGTATATATTGCCTGTATATAGCATGTGCTTGTACAGACATCTCTATATCAATAAATTCATATGATATGAAATATTATGCTCTCAAACTTATTATTTCACTACATATTCAATCCAAACCATCTCCCTATCATTTATATTATTCAAAAACGACCCATCTCCTATCATTTATGTTTTTCAAAAAACGACCCATTTCCTATCATTTATATTATTAAAAAACCACCCCACTCCTGGCATTTATATTTTTCAAAAACGACCCATCTCCTATCATTTATATTATTCAAAAACGACCCATTTCCTATCATTTATATTATTCAAAAACGACCCATCTCCTATCATTTATATTATTCAAAAACGACCCATCTCCTATCATTTATATTATTCAAAAACGACCCATCTCCGATCAGTTGTATTTTCTAAAAAAACGACCCATTTCCTTAAACGTTATTAAAAACATGTACGCTTAATTTTATTTATTAAAAACACAGTGATTCAGGTCGAGGTTAATTTAGTTTTTCTGTTACTCGCTGTTGGCTTTTGGCCACTTTTAGCCACTTCCATATTCTGCTATAGATTAGAAAACTGTCCATTGATCTCGAGCTCGGTCATCGCTAACATATCAAACAAGCAACATGGGTCCATAACTCATGTCAGTATGAAAAGCGTCATTAGTGCGCAAATAGTCCACAGTCCATCGCCTAAAAGCTTCGCATTCTATATCTGTCCATCACATCAGCATCTTTACGGATGATGCCCATCAAAGGCTATATTAATTTAGCGTGGACAACGATCTTGGGTTAATATTATTCACCATAATGCAAAAATCCCATACCTTACAAAGTCACCAACGCAATACTAACTTTGTCGAACAAGAAATACAAGCAACACGAGCAATGCGCCTAACACCTTAGAATGTGCATAGATACAAAAAAAACATTAAAGCAATGAAAGGCTATTGATTGCAATTAGTGACCGGTTCAAACCCGTGATAGCTGAGCAAGGCGACAAACACACTGGAAGGTGTTCAGTTGAAGAAAAAAAAGCCCATCAAAACAATGAAAGGCTATTGATTGCAATGAGTAATCGGTTCAAACATTTGCATCTATGATAGCGATTAAGAAACGCCAAACGTGTCATGTTACTCACACCCTGTAACCATTTGTGGTCGGAAGCCAGGCAAAACAAAGGATCCTTGACACAACACTCACGATTTACTCATCCGCCACCTTACGATTGGCTCAAGCTGACACTTCAAACACAAACTCTCTCCATAAATAGGACGGCTTCGCCTCTCCAGTCAGTACTTCCTTGCTGACATTGCCCAGTGAACATCGAAATCTTCCACTATCACGCACATTATTTGCTGCAGCAACGATATATTCATCACACATAAGACCATGGATCTTCGCCGATCTTCATCCCATCAAGATGGCCATACACAAGAGGGAATCACATCTCTCACCGATGTGAAACTGGAAAAGCAGCCCAAGCCTAAAATAGTGCGACCTTGGGAATGCAGTCCTCGCAAACATCAAACCCCAGATGTAGCTAACCACAGGGGGTGGTACAACCAAGCTACTTTACAAGCGATCTCGCTGCCCTCGAATTTAAACGTCGACTACGCGCTACCCGTCCGCTCTTCTGTGATCGGGGTGGCACGACACTCTTCCAAATCACCACTCAATGACAGTGGCTATCTTAGTGATATCCCACTGAAATGCAAGGCATCTTTGCAAGCTCCACGCCCTCAGAGCCATCGTCACAGTCTGGATACTCCATCTGCGGCCAAATCACGCTACCTCAGTCGTAAAGCTGTCGACATGATGGAAGACTGGTACAGCAACAACTTTAATCATCCATACCCAAGCGACGATGTCGTCCGACAGATAGCACAGCAAGGAGACATCAACATGAACCAAGTCAAAAAGTGGATGGCCAACAAACGTGTTCGTTCTTACAACACTCTCTCCTTCAACCGCTCCATCCACCCGAAACGTCTCCGACGTCTGCAGAAGCAAGCAAGCGCGAGACACCATCCTTACACCAGGACTTTTACCAGTCCACCTCACAACAGTTTACATCTCCCTCTCGACGTCATGGCTCATCCACAGTACGTCTACGCAAGTGCTGGAGCTGCCTGGCCTGCCCTTCGACCTTTCGCTTTGTAGTCCATTTCTACGCAACTTGAGACTATTTATTCCTATGTATATATCGCCTGTATATAGCATGTGCTTGTACAGACATCTCTATATCAATAAATTCATATGATATGAAATATTATGCTCTCAAACTTATTATTTCACTACATATTCAATCCAAACCATCTCCCTATCATTTATATTATTCAAAAACGACCCATCTCCTATCATTTATGTTATTCAAAAAACGACCCATTTCCTATCATTTAAATTATTCAAAAACCACCCCACTCCTAGCATTGCTATTTTTCAAAAATGACCCATCTCCTATCATTTATATTATTCAAAAACGACCCATCTCCTATCATTTATATTATTCAAAAACGACCCATCTCCTATCATTTATATTATTCAAAAACGACCCATCTCCTATCATTTATATTTTTCAAGAACGACCCATCTCCTATCATTTATATTATTCAAAAACGACCCATCTCCTATCATTTATATTATTCAAAAACGACCCATCTCCTATCATTTATATTATTCAAAAACGACCCATCTCCGATCAGTTGTATTTTCTAAAAAAACGACCCATTTCCTTAAACGTTATTAAAAACATGTACGCTTAATTTTATTTATTAAAAACACAGTGATTCCGGTCGAGGTTAATTTAGTTTTTCTGTTACTCGCTGTTGGCTTTTGGCCACTTTTAGCCACTTCCATATTCTGCTATAGATTAGAAAACTGTCCATTGATCTCGAGCTCGGTCATCGCTAACATATCAAACAAGCAACATGGGTCCATAACTCATGTCAGTATGAAAAGCGTCATTAGTGCGCAAATAGTCCACAGTCCATCGCCTAAAAGCTTCGCATTCTATATCTGTCCATCACATCAGCATCTTTACGGATGATGCCCATCAAAGGCTATATTAATTTAGCGTGGACAACGATCTTGGGTTAATATTATTCACCATAATGCAAAAATCCCATACCTTACAAAGTCACCAACGCAATACTAACTTTGTCGAACAAGAAATACAAGCAACACGAGCAATGCGCCTAACACCTTAGAATGTGTATAGATACAAAAAAAACATTAAAGCAATGAAAGGCTATTGATTGCAATTAGTGACCGGTTCAAACCCGTGATAGCTGAGCAAGGCGACAAACACACTGGAAGGTGTTCAGTTGAAGAAAAAAAGCCCATCAAAACAATGAAAGGCTATTGATTGCAATGAGTAATCGGTTCAAACATTTGCATCTATGATAGCGATTAAGAAACGCCAAACGTGTCATGTTACTCACACCCTGTAACCATTTGTGGTCGGAAGCCAGGTAAAACAAAGGATCCTTGACACAACACTCACGATTTACTCATCTGCCACCCTACGATTGGCTCAAGCTGACACTTCAAACACAAACTCTCTCCATAAATAGGACGGCTTCGCCTCTCCAGTCAGTACTTCCTTGCTGACATTGCCCAATGAACATCGAAATCTTCCACTATCACGCACATTATTTGCTGCAGCAACGATATATTCATCACACATAAGACCATGGATCTTCGCCGATCTTCATCCCATCAAGATGGCCATACACAAGAGGGAATCACATCTCTCACCGATGTGAAACTGGAAAAGCAGCCCAAGCCTAAAATAGTGCGACCTTGGGAATGCAGTCCTCGCAAACATCAAACCCCAGATGTAGCTAACCACAGGGGGTGGTACAACCAAGCTACTTCACAAGCGATCTCGCTGCCCTCGAATTTAAACGTCGACTACGCGCTACCCGTCCGCTCTTCTGTGATCGGGGTGGCACGACACTCTTCCAAATCACCACTCAATGACAGTGGCTATCTTAGTGATATCCCACTGAAATGCAAGGCATCTTTGCAAGCTCCACGCTCTCAGAGCCATCGTCACAGTCTGGATACTCCATCTGCGGCCAAATCACGCTACCTCAGTCGTAAAGCTGTCGACATGATGGAAGACTGGTACAGCAACAACTTTAATCATCCATACCCAAGCGACGATGTCGTCCGACAGATAGCACAGCAAGGAGACATCAACATGAACCAAGTCAAAAAGTGGATGGCCAACAAACGTGTTCGTTCTTACAACACTCTCTTCTTCAACGGCTCCATCCACCCGAAACGTCTCCGACGTCTGCAGAAGCAAGCAAGCGCGAGACAGAATCCTTACACCAGGACTTTTACCAGTCCACCTCACAACAGTTTACATCTCCCTCTCGACGTCATGGCTCATCCACAGTACGTCTACGCAAGTGCTGGAGCTGCCTGGCCTGCCCTTCGACCTTTCGCTTTGTAGTCCATTTCTACGCAACTTGAGACTATTTATTCCTATGTGTATATCGCCTGTATATAGCATGTGCTTGTACAGACATCTCTATATCAATAAATTCATATGATATGAAATATTATGCTCTCAAACTTATTATTTCACTACATATTCAATCCAAACCATCTCCCTATCATTTATATTATTCAAAAACGACCCATCTCCTATCATTTATGTTATTCAAAAAACGACCCATTTCCTATCATTTAAATTATTCAAAAACCACCCCACTCCTAGCATTGCTATTTTTCAAAAACGACCCATCTCCTATCATTTATATTATTCAAAAACGTACCATCTCCTATCATTTATATTATTCAAAAACGACCCATCTCCTATCATTTATATTATTCAAAAACGACCCATCTCCTATCATTTATATTTTTCAAGAACGACCCATCTCCTATCATTTATATTATTCAAAAACGACCCATCTCCTATCATTTATATTATTCAAAAACGACCCATCTCCTATCATTTATATTATTCAAAAAACGACCCATCTCCGATCAGTTGTATTTTCTAAAAAAACGACCCATTTCCTTAAACGTTATTAAAAACATGTACGCTTAATTTTATTTATTAAAAACACAGTGATTCAGGTCGAGGTTAATTTAGTTTTTCTGTTACTCGCTGTTGGCTTTTGGCCACTTTTAGCCACTTCCATATTCTGCTATAGATTAGAAAACTGTCCATTGATCTCGAGCTCGGTCATCGCTAACATATCAAACAAGCAACATGGGTCCATAACTCATGTCAGTATGAAAAGCGTCATTAGTGCGCAAATAGTCCACAGTCCATCGCCTAAAAGCTTCGCATTCTATATCTGTCCATCACATCAGCATCTTTACGGATGATGCCCATCAAAGGCTATATTAATTTAGCGTGGACAACGATCTTGGGTTAATATTATTCACCATAATGCAAAAATCCCATACCTTACAAAGTCACCAACGCAATACTAACTTTGTCGAACAAGAAATACAAGCAACACGAGCAATGCGCCTAACACCTTAGAATGTGTATAGATACAAAAAAAACATTAAAGCAATGAAAGGCTATTGATTGCAATTAGTGACCGGTTCAAACCCGTGATAGCTGAGCAAGGCGACAAACACACTGGAAGGTGTTCAGTTGAAGAAAAAAAAGCCCATCAAAACAATGAAAGGCTATTGATTGCAATGAGTAATCGGTTCAAACATTTGCATCTATGATAGCGATTAAGAAACGCCAAACGTGTCATGTTACTCACACCCTGTAACCATTTGTGGTCGGAAGCCAGGTAAAACAAAGGATCCTTGACACAACACTCACGATTTACTCATCTGCCACCTTACGATTGGCTCAAGCTGACACTTCAAACACAAACTCTCTCCATAAATAGGACGGCTTCGCCTCTCCAGTCAGTACTTCCTTGCTGACATTGCCCAGTGAACATCGAAATCTTCCACTATCACGCACATTATTTGCTGCAGCAACGATATATTCATCACACATAAGACCATGGATCTTCGCCGATCTTCATCCCATCAAGATGGCCATACACAAGAGGGAATCACATCTCTCACCGATGTGAAACTGGAAAAGCAGCCCAAGCCTAAAATAGTGCGACCTTGGGAATGCAGTCCTCGCAAACATCAAACCCCAGATGTAGCTAACCACAGGGGGTGGTACAACCAAGCTACTTCACAAGCGATCTCGCTGCCCTCGAATTTAAACGTCGACTACGCGCTACCCGTCCGCTCTTCTGTGATCGGGGTGGCACGACACTCTTCCAAATCACCACTCAATGACAGTGGCTATCTTAGTGATATCCCACTGAAATGCAAGGCATCTTTGCAAGCTCCACGCTCTCAGAGCCATCGTCACAGTCTGGATACTCCATCTGCGGCCAAATCACGCTACCTCAGTCGTAAAGCTGTCGACATGATGGAAGACTGGTACAGCAACAACTTTAATCATCCATACCCAAGCGACGATGTCGTCCGACAGATAGCACAGCAAGGAGACATCAACATGAACCAAGTCAAAAAGTGGATGGCCAACAAACGTGTTCGTTCTTACAACACTCTCTCCTTCAACGGCTCCATCCACCCGAAACGTCTCCGACGTCTGCAGAAGCAAGCAAGCGCGAGACACCATCCTTACACCAGGACTTTTACCAGTCCACCTCACAACAGTTTACATCTCCCTCTCGACGTCATGGCTCATCCACAGTACGTCTACGCAAGTGCTGGAGCTGCCTGGCCTGCCCTTCGACCTTTCGCTTTGTAGTCCATTTCTACGCAACTTGAGACTATTTATTCCTATGTATATATCGCCTGTATATAGCATGTGCTTGTACAGACATCTCTATATCAATAAATTCATATGATATGAAATATTATGCTCTCAAACTTATTATTTCACTACATATTCAATCCAAACCATCTCCCTATCATTTATATTATTCAAAAACGACCCATCTCCTATCATTTATGTTATTCAAAAAACGACCCATTTCCTATCATTTAAATTATTCAAAAACCACCCCACTCCTAGCATTGCTATTTTTCAAAAATGACCCATCTCCTATCATTTATATTATTCAAAAACGACCCATCTCCTATCATTTATATTATTCAAAAACGACCCATCTCCTATCATTTATATTATTCAAAAACGACCCATCTCCTATCATTTATATTTTTCAAGAACGACCCATCTCCTATCATTTATATTATTCAAAAACGACCCATCTCCTATCATTTATATTATTCAAAAACGACCCATCTCCTATCATTTATATTATTCAAAAACGACCCATCTCCGATCAGTTGTATTTTCTAAAAAAACGACCCATTTCCTTAAACGTTATTAAAAACATGTACGCTTAATTTTATTTATTAAAAACACAGTGATTCCGGTCGAGGTTAATTTAGTTTTTCTGTTACTCGCTGTTGGCTTTTGGCCATATTTAGCCACTTCCATATTCTGCTATAGATTAGAAAACTGTCCATTGATCTCGAGCTCGGTCATCGCTAACATATCAAACAAGCAACATGGGTCCATAACTCATGTCAGTATGAAAAGCGTCATTAGTGCGCAAATAGTCCACAGACCATCGCCTAAAAGCTTCGCATTCTATATCTGTCCATCACATCAGCATCTTTACGGATGATGCCCATCAAAGGCTATATTAATTTAGCGTGGACAACGATCTTGGGTTAATATTATTCACCATAATGCAAAAATCCCATACCTTACAAAGTCACCAACGCAATACTAACTTTGTCGAACAAGAAATACAAGCAACACGAGCAATGCGCCTAACACCTTAGAATGTGTATAGATACAAAAAAAACATTAAAGCAATGAAAGGCTATTGATTGCAATTAGTGACCGGTTCAAACCCGTGATAGCTGAGCAAGGCGACAAACACACTGGAAGGTGTTCAGTTGAAGAAAAAAAGCCCATCAAAACAATGAAAGGCTATTGATTGCAATGAGTAATCGGTTCAAACATTTGCATCTATGATAGCGATTAAGAAACGCCAAACGTGTCATGTTACTCACACCCTGTAACCATTTGTGGTCGGAAGCCAGGTAAAACAAAGGATCCTTGACACAACACTCACGATTTACTCATCTGCCACCCTACGATTGGCTCAAGCTGACACTTCAAACACAAACTCTCTCCATAAATAGGACGGCTTCGCCTCTCCAGTCAGTACTTCCTTGCTGACATTGCCCAGTGAACATCGAAATCTTCCACTATCACGCACATTATTTGCTGCAGCAACGATATATTCATCACACATAAGACCATGGATCTTCGCCGATCTTCATCCCATCAAGATGGCCATACACAAGAGGGAATCACATCTCTCACCGATGTGAAACTGGAAAAGCAGCCCAAGCCTAAAATAGTGCGACCTTGGGAATGCAGTCCTCGCAAACATCAAACCCCAGATGTAGCTAACCACAGGGGGTGGTACAACCAAGCTACTTTACAAGCGATCTCGCTGCCCTCGAATTTAAACGTCGACTACGCGCTACCCGTCCGCTCTTCTGTGATCGGGGTGGCACGACACTCTTCCAAATCACCACTCAATGACAGTGGCTATCTTAGTGATATCCCACTGAAATGCAAGGCATCTTTGCAAGCTCCACGCTCTCAGAGCCATCGTCACAGTCTAGATACTCCATCTGCGGCCAAATCACGCTACCTCAGTCGTAAAGCTGTCGACATGATGGAAGACTGGTACAGCAACAACTTTAATCATCCATACCCAAGCGACGATGTCGTCCGACAGATAGCACAGCAAGGAGACATCAACATGAACCAAGTCAAAAAGTGGATGGCCAACAAACGTGTTCGTTCTTACAACACTCTCTCCTTCAACGGCTCCATCCACCCGAAACGTCTCCGACGTCTGCAGAAGCAAGCAAGCGCGAGACACCATCCTTACACCAGGACTTTTACCAGTCCACCTCACAACAGTTTACATCTCCCTCTCGACGTCATGGCTCATCCACAGTACGTCTACGCAAGTGCTGGAGCTGCCTGGCCTGCCCTTCGACCTTTCGCTTTGTAGTCCATTTCTACGCAACTTGAGACTATTTATTCCTATGTATATATTGCCTGTATATAGCATGTGCTTGTACAGACATCTCTATATCAATAAATTCATATGATATGAAATATTATGCTCTCAAACTTATTATTTCACTACATATTCAATCCAAACCATCTCCCTATCATTTATATTATTCAAAAACGACCCATCTCCTATCATTTATGTTTTTCAAAAAACGACCCATTTCCTATCATTTATATTATTAAAAAACCACCCCACTCCTGGCATTTATATTTTTCAAAAACGACCCATCTCCTATCATTTATATTATTCAAAAACGACCCATTTCCTATCATTTATATTATTCAAAAACGACCCATCTCCTATCATTTATATTATTAAAAAACGACCCATCTCCTATCATTTATATTATTCAAAAACGACCCATCTCCGATCAGTTGTATTTTCTAAAAAAACGACCCATTTCCTTAAACGTTATTAAAAACATGTACGCTTAATTTTATTTATTAAAAACACAGTGATTCAGGTCGAGGTTAATTTAGTTTTTCTGTTACTCGCTGTTGGCTTTTGGCCACTTTTAGCCACTTCCATATTCTGCTATAGATTAGAAAACTGTCCATTGATCTCGAGCTCGGTCATCGCTAACATATCAAACAAGCAACATGGGTCCATAACTCATGTCAGTATGAAAAGCGTCATTAGTGCGCAAATAGTCCACAGTCCATCGCCTAAAAGCTTCGCATTCTATATCTGTCCATCACATCAGCATCTTTACGGATGATGCCCATCAAAGGCTATATTAATTTAGCGTGGACAACGATCTTGGGTTAATATTATTCACCATAATGCAAAAATCCCATACCTTACAAAGTCACCAACGCAATACTAACTTTGTCGAACAAGAAATACAAGCAACACGAGCAATGCGCCTAACACCTTAGAATGTGCATAGATACAAAAAAAACATTAAAGCAATGAAAGGCTATTGATTGCAATTAGTGACCGGTTCAAACCCGTGATAGCTGAGCAAGGCGACAAACACACTGGAAGGTGTTCAGTTGAAGAAAAAAAAGCCCATCAAAACAATGAAAGGCTATTGATTGCAATGAGTAATCGGTTCAAACATTTGCATCTATGATAGCGATTAAGAAACGCCAAACGTGTCATGTTACTCACACCCTGTAACCATTTGTGGTCGGAAGCCAGGCAAAACAAAGGATCCTTGACACAACACTCACGATTTACTCATCCGCCACCTTACGATTGGCTCAAGCTGACACTTCAAACACAAACTCTCTCCATAAATAGGACGGCTTCGCCTCTCCAGTCAGTACTTCCTTGCTGACATTGCCCAGTGAACATCGAAATCTTCCACTATCACGCACATTATTTGCTGCAGCAACGATATATTCATCACACATAAGACCATGGATCTTCGCCGATCTTCATCCCATCAAGATGGCCATACACAAGAGGGAATCACATCTCTCACCGATGTGAAACTGGAAAAGCAGCCCAAGCCTAAAATAGTGCGACCTTGGGAATGCAGTCCTCGCAAACATCAAACCCCAGATGTAGCTAACCACAGGGGGTGGTACAACCAAGCTACTTTACAAGCGATCTCGCTGCCCTCGAATTTAAACGTCGACTACGCGCTACCCGTCCGCTCTTCTGTGATCGGGGTGGCACGACACTCTTCCAAATCACCACTCAATGACAGTGGCTATCTTAGTGATATCCCACTGAAATGCAAGGCATCTTTGCAAGCTCCACGCCCTCAGAGCCATCGTCACAGTCTGGATACTCCATCTGCGGCCAAATCACGCTACCTCAGTCGTAAAGCTGTCGACATGATGGAAGACTGGTACAGCAACAACTTTAATCATCCATACCCAAGCGACGATGTCGTCCGACAGATAGCACAGCAAGGAGACATCAACATGAACCAAGTCAAAAAGTGGATGGCCAACAAACGTGTTCGTTCTTACAACACTCTCTCCTTCAACCGCTCCATCCACCCGAAACGTCTCCGACGTCTGCAGAAGCAAGCAAGCGCGAGACACCATCCTTACACCAGGACTTTTACCAGTCCACCTCACAACAGTTTACATCTCCCTCTCGACGTCATGGCTCATCCACAGTACGTCTACGCAAGTGCTGGAGCTGCCTGGCCTGCCCTTCGACCTTTCGCTTTGTAGTCCATTTCTACGCAACTTGAGACTATTTATTCCTATGTATATATCGCCTGTATATAGCATGTGCTTGTACAGACATCTCTATATCAATAAATTCATATGATATGAAATATTATGCTCTCAAACTTATTATTTCACTACATATTCAATCCAAACCATCTCCCTATCATTTATATTATTCAAAAACGACCCATCTCCTATCATTTATGTTATTCAAAAAACGACCCATTTCCTATCATTTAAATTATTCAAAAACCACCCCACTCCTAGCATTGCTATTTTTCAAAAATGACCCATCTCCTATCATTTATATTATTCAAAAACGACCCATCTCCTATCATTTATATTATTCAAAAACGACCCATCTCCTATCATTTATATTATTCAAAAACGACCCATCTCCTATCATTTATATTTTTCAAGAACGACCCATCTCCTATCATTTATATTATTCAAAAACGACCCATCTCCTATCATTTATATTATTCAAAAACGACCCATCTCCTATCATTTATATTATTCAAAAACGACCCATCTCCGATCAGTTGTATTTTCTAAAAAAACGACCCATTTCCTTAAACGTTATTAAAAACATGTACGCTTAATTTTATTTATTAAAAACACAGTGATTCCGGTCGAGGTTAATTTAGTTTTTCTGTTACTCGCTGTTGGCTTTTGGCCACTTTTAGCCACTTCCATATTCTGCTATAGATTAGAAAACTGTCCATTGATCTCGAGCTCGGTCATCGCTAACATATCAAACAAGCAACATGGGTCCATAACTCATGTCAGTATGAAAAGCGTCATTAGTGCGCAAATAGTCCACAGTCCATCGCCTAAAAGCTTCGCATTCTATATCTGTCCATCACATCAGCATCTTTACGGATGATGCCCATCAAAGGCTATATTAATTTAGCGTGGACAACGATCTTGGGTTAATATTATTCACCATAATGCAAAAATCCCATACCTTACAAAGTCACCAACGCAATACTAACTTTGTCGAACAAGAAATACAAGCAACACGAGCAATGCGCCTAACACCTTAGAATGTGTATAGATACAAAAAAAACATTAAAGCAATGAAAGGCTATTGATTGCAATTAGTGACCGGTTCAAACCCGTGATAGCTGAGCAAGGCGACAAACACACTGGAAGGTGTTCAGTTGAAGAAAAAAAGCCCATCAAAACAATGAAAGGCTATTGATTGCAATGAGTAATCGGTTCAAACATTTGCATCTATGATAGCGATTAAGAAACGCCAAACGTGTCATGTTACTCACACCCTGTAACCATTTGTGGTCGGAAGCCAGGTAAAACAAAGGATCCTTGACACAACACTCACGATTTACTCATCTGCCACCCTACGATTGGCTCAAGCTGACACTTCAAACACAAACTCTCTCCATAAATAGGACGGCTTCGCCTCTCCAGTCAGTACTTCCTTGCTGACATTGCCCAATGAACATCGAAATCTTCCACTATCACGCACATTATTTGCTGCAGCAACGATATATTCATCACACATAAGACCATGGATCTTCGCCGATCTTCATCCCATCAAGATGGCCATACACAAGAGGGAATCACATCTCTCACCGATGTGAAACTGGAAAAGCAGCCCAAGCCTAAAATAGTGCGACCTTGGGAATGCAGTCCTCGCAAACATCAAACCCCAGATGTAGCTAACCACAGGGGGTGGTACAACCAAGCTACTTTACAAGCGATCTCGCTGCCCTCGAATTTAAACGTCGACTACGCGCTACCCGTCCGCTCTTCTGTGATCGGGGTGGCACGACACTCTTCCAAATCACCACTCAATGACAGTGGCTATCTTAGTGATATCCCACTGAAATGCAAGGCATCTTTGCAAGCTCCACGCTCTCAGAGCCATCGTCACAGTCTAGATACTCCATCTGCGGCCAAATCACGCTACCTCAGTCGTAAAGCTGTCGACATGATGGAAGACTGGTACAGCAACAACTTTAATCATCCATACCCAAGCGACGATGTCGTCCGACAGATAGCACAGCAAGGAGACATCAACATGAACCAAGTCAAAAAGTGGATGGCCAACAAACGTGTTCGTTCTTACAACACTCTCTCCTTCAACGGCTCCATCCACCCGAAACGTCTCCGACGTCTGCAGAAGCAAGCAAGCGCGAGACACCATCCTTACACCAGGACTTTTACCAGTCCACCTCACAACAGTTTACATCTCCCTCTCGACGTCATGGCTCATCCACAGTACGTCTACGCAAGTGCTGGAGCTGCCTGGCCTGCCCTTCGACCTTTCGCTTTGTAGTCCATTTCTACGCAACTTGAGACTATTTATTCCTATGTATATATTGCCTGTATATAGCATGTGCTTGTACAGACATCTCTATATCAATAAATTCATATGATATGAAATATTATGCTCTCAAACTTATTATTTCACTACATATTCAATCCAAACCATCTCCCTATCATTTATATTATTCAAAAACGACCCATCTCCTATCATTTATGTTTTTCAAAAAACGACCCATTTCCTATCATTTATATTATTAAAAAACCACCCCACTCCTGGCATTTATATTTTTCAAAAACGACCCATCTCCTATCATTTATATTATTCAAAAACGACCCATTTCCTATCATTTATATTATTCAAAAACGACCCATCTCCTATCATTTATATTATTCAAAAACGACCCATCTCCTATCATTTATATTATTCAAAAACGACCCATCTCCGATCAGTTGTATTTTCTAAAAAAACGACCCATTTCCTTAAACGTTATTAAAAACATGTACGCTTAATTTTATTTATTAAAAACACAGTGATTCAGGTCGAGGTTAATTTAGTTTTTCTGTTACTCGCTGTTGGCTTTTGGCCACTTTTAGCCACTTCCATATTCTGCTATAGATTAGAAAACTGTCCATTGATCTCGAGCTCGGTCATCGCTAACATATCAAACAAGCAACATGGGTCCATAACTCATGTCAGTATGAAAAGCGTCATTAGTGCGCAAATAGTCCACAGTCCATCGCCTAAAAGCTTCGCATTCTATATCTGTCCATCACATCAGCATCTTTACGGATGATGCCCATCAAAGGCTATATTAATTTAGCGTGGACAACGATCTTGGGTTAATATTATTCACCATAATGCAAAAATCCCATACCTTACAAAGTCACCAACGCAATACTAACTTTGTCGAACAAGAAATACAAGCAACACGAGCAATGCGCCTAACACCTTAGAATGTGCATAGATACAAAAAAAACATTAAAGCAATGAAAGGCTATTGATTGCAATTAGTGACCGGTTCAAACCCGTGATAGCTGAGCAAGGCGACAAACACACTGGAAGGTGTTCAGTTGAAGAAAAAAAAGCCCATCAAAACAATGAAAGGCTATTGATTGCAATGAGTAATCGGTTCAAACATTTGCATCTATGATAGCGATTAAGAAACGCCAAACGTGTCATGTTACTCACACCCTGTAACCATTTGTGGTCGGAAGCCAGGCAAAACAAAGGATCCTTGACACAACACTCACGATTTACTCATCTGCCACCTTACGATTGGCTCAAGCTGACACTTCAAACACAAACTCTCTCCATAAATAGGACGGCTTCGCCTCTCCAGTCAGTACTTCCTTGCTGACATTGCCCAGTGAACATCGAAATCTTCCACTATCACGCACATTATTTGCTGCAGCAACGATATATTCATCACACATAAGACCATGGATCTTCGCCGATCTTCATCCCATCAAGATGGCCATACACAAGAGGGAATCACATCTCTCACCGATGTGAAACTGGAAAAGCAGCCCAAGCCTAAAATAGTGCGACCTTGGGAATGCAGTCCTCGCAAACATCAAACCCCAGATGTAGCTAACCACAGGGGGTGGTACAACCAAGCTACTTTACAAGCGATCTCGCTGCCCTCGAATTTAAACGTCGACTACGCGCTACCCGTCCGCTCTTCTGTGATCGGGGTGGCACGACACTCTTCCAAATCACCACTCAATGACAGTGGCTATCTTAGTGATATCCCACTGAAATGCAAGGCATCTTTGCAAGCTCCACGCCCTCAGAGCCATCGTCACAGTCTGGATACTCCATCTGCGGCCAAATCACGCTACCTCAGTCGTAAAGCTGTCGACATGATGGAAGACTGGTACAGCAACAACTTTAATCATCCATACCCAAGCGACGATGTCGTCCGACAGATAGCACAGCAAGGAGACATCAACATGAACCAAGTCAAAAAGTGGATGGCCAACAAACGTGTTCGTTCTTACAACACTCTCTCCTTCAACGGCTCCATCCACCCGAAACGTCTCCGACGTCTGCAGAAGCAAGCAAGCGCGAGACACCATCCTTACACCAGGACTTTTACCAGTCCACCTCACAACAGTTTACATCTCCCTCTCGACGTCATGGCTCATCCACAGTACGTCTACGCAAGTGCTGGAGCTGCCTGGCCTGCCCTTCGACCTTTCGCTTTGTAGTCCATTTCTACGCAACTTGAGACTATTTATTCCTATGTATATATCGCCTGTATATAGCATGTGCTTGTACAGACATCTCTATATCAATAAATTCATATGATATGAAATATTATGCTCTCAAACTTATTATTTCACTACATATTCAATCCAAACCATCTCCCTATCATTTATATTATTCAAAAACGACCCATCTCCTATCATTTATGTTATTCAAAAAACGACCCATTTCCTATCATTTAAATTATTCAAAAACCACCCCACTCCTAGCATTGCTATTTTTCAAAAATGACCCATCTCCTATCATTTATATTATTCAAAAACGACCCATCTCCTATCATTTATATTATTCAAAAACGACCCATCTCCTATCATTTATATTATTCAAAAACGACCCATCTCCTATCATTTATATTTTTCAAGAACGACCCATCTCCTATCATTTATATTATTCAAAAACGACCCATCTCCTATCATTTATATTATTCAAAAACGACCCATATCCTATCATTTATATTATTCAAAAACGACCCATCTCCGATCAGTTGTATTTTCTAAAAAAACGACCCATTTCCTTAAACGTTATTAAAAACATGTACGCTTAATTTTATTTATTAAAAACACAGTGATTCCGGTCGAGGTTAATTTAGTTTTTCTGTTACTCGCTGTTGGCTTTTGGCCACTTTTAGCCACTTCCATATTCTGCTATAGATTAGAAAACTGTCCATTGATCTCGAGCTCGGTCATCGCTAACATATCAAACAAGCAACATGGGTCCATAACTCATGTCAGTATGAAAAGCGTCATTAGTGCGCAAATAGTCCACAGTCCATCGCCTAAAAGCTTCGCATTCTATATCTGTCCATCACATCAGCATCTTTACGGATGATGCCCATCAAAGGCTATATTAATTTAGCGTGGACAACGATCTTGGGTTAATATTATTCACCATAATGCAAAAATCCCATACCTTACAAAGTCACCAACGCAATACTAACTTTGTCGAACAAGAAATACAAGCAACACGAGCAATGCGCCTAACACCTTAGAATGTGTATAGATACAAAAAAAACATTAAAGCAATGAAAGGCTATTGATTGCAATTAGTGACCGGTTCAAACCCGTGATAGCTGAGCAAGGCGACAAACACACTGGAAGGTGTTCAGTTGAAGAAAAAAAGCCCATCAAAACAATGAAAGGCTATTGATTGCAATGAGTAATCGGTTCAAACATTTGCATCTATGATAGCGATTAAGAAACGCCAAACGTGTCATGTTACTCACACCCTGTAACCATTTGTGGTCGGAAGCCAGGTAAAACAAAGGATCCTTGACACAACACTCACGATTTACTCATCTGCCACCCTACGATTGGCTCAAGCTGACACTTCAAACACAAACTCTCTCCATAAATAGGACGGCTTCGCCTCTCCAGTCAGTACTTCCTTGCTGACATTGCCCAATGAACATCGAAATCTTCCACTATCACGCACATTATTTGCTGCAGCAACGATATATTCATCACACATAAGACCATGGATCTTCGCCGATCTTCATCCCATCAAGATGGCCATACACAAGAGGGAATCACATCTCTCACCGATGTGAAACTGGAAAAGCAGCCCAAGCCTAAAATAGTGCGACCTTGGGAATGCAGTCCTCGCAAACATCAAACCCCAGATGTAGCTAACCACAGGGGGTGGTACAACCAAGCTACTTTACAAGCGATCTCGCTGCCCTCGAATTTAAACGTCGACTACGCGCTACCCGTCCGCTCTTCTGTGATCGGGGTGGCACGACACTCTTCCAAATCACCACTCAATGACAGTGGCTATCTTAGTGATATCCCACTGAAATGCAAGGCATCTTTGCAAGCTCCACGCTCTCAGAGCCATCGTCACAGTCTAGATACTCCATCTGCGGCCAAATCACGCTACCTCAGTCGTAAAGCTGTCGACATGATGGAAGACTGGTACAGCAACAACTTTAATCATCCATACCCAAGCGACGATGTCGTCCGACAGATAGCACAGCAAGGAGACATCAACATGAACCAAGTCAAAAAGTGGATGGCCAACAAACGTGTTCGTTCTTACAACACTCTCTCCTTCAACGGCTCCATCCACCCGAAACGTCTCCGACGTCTGCAGAAGCAAGCAAGCGCGAGACACCATCCTTACACCAGGACTTTTACCAGTCCACCTCACAACAGTTTACATCTCCCTCTCGACGTCATGGCTCATCCACAGTACGTCTACGCAAGTGCTGGAGCTGCCTGGCCTGCCCTTCGACCTTTCGCTTTGTAGTCCATTTCTACGCAACTTGAGACTATTTATTCCTATGTATATATTGCCTGTATATAGCATGTGCTTGTACAGACATCTCTATATCAATAAATTCATATGATATGAAATATTATGCTCTCAAACTTATTATTTCACTACATATTCAATCCAAACCATCTCCCTATCATTTATATTATTCAAAAACGACCCATCTCCTATCATTTATGTTTTTCAAAAAACGACCCATTTCCTATCATTTATATTATTAAAAAACCACCCCACTCCTGGCATTTATATTTTTCAAAAACGACCCATCTCCTATCATTTATATTATTCAAAAACGACCCATTTCCTATCATTTATATTATTCAAAAACGACCCATCTCCTATCATTTATATTATTCAAAAACGACCCATCTCCTATCATTTATATTATTCAAAAACGACCCATCTCCGATCAGTTGTATTTTCTAAAAAAACGACCCATTTCCTTAAACGTTATTAAAAACATGTACGCTTAATTTTATTTATTAAAAACACAGTGATTCAGGTCGAGGTTAATTTAGTTTTTCTGTTACTCGCTGTTGGCTTTTGGCCACTTTTAGCCACTTCCATATTCTGCTATAGATTAGAAAACTGTCCATTGATCTCGAGCTCGGTCATCGCTAACATATCAAACAAGCAACATGGGTCCATAACTCATGTCAGTATGAAAAGCGTCATTAGTGCGCAAATAGTCCACAGTCCATCGCCTAAAAGCTTCGCATTCTATATCTGTCCATCACATCAGCATCTTTACGGATGATGCCCATCAAAGGCTATATTAATTTAGCGTGGACAACGATCTTGGGTTAATATTATTCACCATAATGCAAAAATCCCATACCTTACAAAGTCACCAACGCAATACTAACTTTGTCGAACAAGAAATACAAGCAACACGAGCAATGCGCCTAACACCTTAGAATGTGCATAGATACAAAAAAAACATTAAAGCAATGAAAGGCTATTGATTGCAATTAGTGACCGGTTCAAACCCGTGATAGCTGAGCAAGGCGACAAACACACTGGAAGGTGTTCAGTTGAAGAAAAAAAAGCCCATCAAAACAATGAAAGGCTATTGATTGCAATGAGTAATCGGTTCAAACATTTGCATCTATGATAGCGATTAAGAAACGCCAAACGTGTCATGTTACTCACACCCTGTAACCATTTGTGGTCGGAAGCCAGGTAAAACAAAGGATCCTTGACACAACACTCACGATTTACTCATCTGCCACCTTACGATTGGCTCAAGCTGACACTTCAAACACAAACTCTCTCCATAAATAGGACGGCTTCGCCTCTCCAGTCAGTACTTCCTTGCTGACATTGCCCAGTGAACATCGAAATCTTCCACTATCACGCACATTATTTGCTGCAGCAACGATATATTCATCACACATAAGACCATGGATCTTCGCCGATCTTCATCCCATCAAGATGGCCATACACAAGAGGGAATCACATCTCTCACCGATGTGAAACTGGAAAAGCAGCCCAAGCCTAAAATAGTGCGACCTTGGGAATGCAGTCCTCGCAAACATCAAACCCCAGATGTAGCTAACCACAGGGGGTGGTACAACCAAGCTACTTTACAAGCGATCTCGCTGCCCTCGAATTTAAACGTCGACTACGCGCTACCCGTCCGCTCTTCTGTGATCGGGGTGGCACGACACTCTTCCAAATCACCACTCAATGACAGTGGCTATCTTAGTGATATCCCACTGAAATGCAAGGCATCTTTGCAAGCTCCACGCCCTCAGAGCCATCGTCACAGTCTGGATACTCCATCTGCGGCCAAATCACGCTACCTCAGTCGTAAAGCTGTCGACATGATGGAAGACTGGTACAGCAACAACTTTAATCATCCATACCCAAGCGACGATGTCGTCCGACAGATAGCACAGCAAGGAGACATCAACATGAACCAAGTCAAAAAGTGGATGGCCAACAAACGTGTTCGTTCTTACAACACTCTCTCCTTCAACCGCTCCATCCACCCGAAACGTCTCCGACGTCTGCAGAAGCAAGCAAGCGCGAGACACCATCCTTACACCAGGACTTTTACCAGTCCACCTCACAACAGTTTACATCTCCCTCTCGACGTCATGGCTCATCCACAGTACGTCTACGCAAGTGCTGGAGCTGCCTGGCCTGCCCTTCGACCTTTCGCTTTGTAGTCCATTTCTACGCAACTTGAGACTATTTATTCCTATGTATATATCGCCTGTATATAGCATGTGCTTGTACAGACATCTCTATATCAATAAATTCATATGATATGAAATATTATGCTCTCAAACTTATTATTTCACTACATATTCAATCCAAACCATCTCCCTATCATTTATATTATTCAAAAACGACCCATCTCCTATCATTTATGTTATTCAAAAAACGACCCATTTCCTATCATTTAAATTATTCAAAAACCACCCCACTCCTAGCATTGCTATTTTTCAAAAATGACCCATCTCCTATCATTTATATTATTCAAAAACGACCCATCTCCTATCATTTATATTATTCAAAAACGACCCATCTCCTATCATTTATATTATTCAAAAACGACCCATCTCCTATCATTTATATTTTTCAAGAACGACCCATCTCCTATCATTTATATTATTCAAAAACGACCCATCTCCTATCATTTATATTATTCAAAAACGACCCATCTCCTATCATTTATATTATTCAAAAACGACCCATCTCCGATCAGTTGTATTTTCTAAAAAAACGACCCATTTCCTTAAACGTTATTAAAAACATGTACGCTTAATTTTATTTATTAAAAACACAGTGATTCCGGTCGAGGTTAATTTAGTTTTTCTGTTACTCGCTGTTGGCTTTTGGCCACTTTTAGCCACTTCCATATTCTGCTATAGATTAGAAAACTGTCCATTGATCTCGAGCTCGGTCATCGCTAACATATCAAACAAGCAACATGGGTCCATAACTCATGTCAGTATGAAAAGCGTCATTAGTGCGCAAATAGTCCACAGTCCATCGCCTAAAAGCTTCGCATTCTATATCTGTCCATCACATCAGCATCTTTACGGATGATGCCCATCAAAGGCTATATTAATTTAGCGTGGACAACGATCTTGGGTTAATATTATTCACCATAATGCAAAAATCCCATACCTTACAAAGTCACCAACGCAATACTAACTTTGTCGAACAAGAAATACAAGCAACACGAGCAATGCGCCTAACACCTTAGAATGTGTATAGATACAAAAAAAACATTAAAGCAATGAAAGGCTATTGATTGCAATTAGTGACCGGTTCAAACCCGTGATAGCTGAGCAAGGCGACAAACACACTGGAAGGTGTTCAGTTGAAGAAAAAAAGCCCATCAAAACAATGAAAGGCTATTGATTGCAATGAGTAATCGGTTCAAACATTTGCATCTATGATAGCGATTAAGAAACGCCAAACGTGTCATGTTACTCACACCCTGTAACCATTTGTGGTCGGAAGCCAGGTAAAACAAAGGATCCTTGACACAACACTCACGATTTACTCATCTGCCACCCTACGATTGGCTCAAGCTGACACTTCAAACACAAACTCTCTCCATAAATAGGACGGCTTCGCCTCTCCAGTCAGTACTTCCTTGCTGACATTGCCCAATGAACATCGAAATCTTCCACTATCACGCACATTATTTGCTGCAGCAACGATATATTCATCACACATAAGACCATGGATCTTCGCCGATCTTCATCCCATCAAGATGGCCATACACAAGAGGGAATCACATCTCTCACCGATGTGAAACTGGAAAAGCAGCCCAAGCCTAAAATAGTGCGACCTTGGGAATGCAGTCCTCGCAAACATCAAACCCCAGATGTAGCTAACCACAGGGGGTGGTACAACCAAGCTACTTTACAAGCGATCTCGCTGCCCTCGAATTTAAACGTCGACTACGCGCTACCCGTCCGCTCTTCTGTGATCGGGGTGGCACGACACTCTTCCAAATCACCACTCAATGACAGTGGCTATCTTAGTGATATCCCACTGAAATGCAAGGCATCTTTGCAAGCTCCACGCTCTCAGAGCCATCGTCACAGTCTAGATACTCCATCTGCGGCCAAATCACGCTACCTCAGTCGTAAAGCTGTCGACATGATGGAAGACTGGTACAGCAACAACTTTAATCATCCATACCCAAGCGACGATGTCGTCCGACAGATAGCACAGCAAGGAGACATCAACATGAACCAAGTCAAAAAGTGGATGGCCAACAAACGTGTTCGTTCTTACAACACTCTCTCCTTCAACGGCTCCATCCACCCGAAACGTCTCCGACGTCTGCAGAAGCAAGCAAGCGCGAGACACCATCCTTACACCAGGACTTTTACCAGTCCACCTCACAACAGTTTACATCTCCCTCTCGACGTCATGGCTCATCCACAGTACGTCTACGCAAGTGCTGGAGCTGCCTGGCCTGCCCTTCGACCTTTCGCTTTGTAGTCCATTTCTACGCAACTTGAGACTATTTATTCCTATGTATATATTGCCTGTATATAGCATGTGCTTGTACAGACATCTCTATATCAATAAATTCATATGATATGAAATATTATGCTCTCAAACTTATTATTTCACTACATATTCAATCCAAACCATCTCCCTATCATTTATATTATTCAAAAACGACCCATCTCCTATCATTTATGTTTTTCAAAAAACGACCCATTTCCTATCATTTATATTATTAAAAAACCACCCCACTCCTGGCATTTATATTTTTCAAAAACGACCCATCTCCTATCATTTATATTATTCAAAAACGACCCATTTCCTATCATTTATATTATTCAAAAACGACCCATCTCCTATCATTTATATTATTCAAAAACGACCCATCTCCTATCATTTATATTATTCAAAAACGACCCATCTCCGATCAGTTGTATTTTCTAAAAAAACGACCCATTTCCTTAAACGTTATTAAAAACATGTACGCTTAATTTTATTTATTAAAAACACAGTGATTCAGGTCGAGGTTAATTTAGTTTTTCTGTTACTCGCTGTTGGCTTTTGGCCACTTTTAGCCACTTCCATATTCTGCTATAGATTAGAAAACTGTCCATTGATCTCGAGCTCGGTCATCGCTAACATATCAAACAAGCAACATGGGTCCATAACTCATGTCAGTATGAAAAGCGTCATTAGTGCGCAAATAGTCCACAGTCCATCGCCTAAAAGCTTCGCATTCTATATCTGTCCATCACATCAGCATCTTTACGGATGATGCCCATCAAAGGCTATATTAATTTAGCGTGGACAACGATCTTGGGTTAATATTATTCACCATAATGCAAAAATCCCATACCTTACAAAGTCACCAACGCAATACTAACTTTGTCGAACAAGAAATACAAGCAACACGAGCAATGCGCCTAACACCTTAGAATGTGCATAGATACAAAAAAAACATTAAAGCAATGAAAGGCTATTGATTGCAATTAGTGACCGGTTCAAACCCGTGATAGCTGAGCAAGGCGACAAACACACTGGAAGGTGTTCAGTTGAAGAAAAAAAAGCCCATCAAAACAATGAAAGGCTATTGATTGCAATGAGTAATCGGTTCAAACATTTGCATCTATGATAGCGATTAAGAAACGCCAAACGTGTCATGTTACTCACACCCTGTAACCATTTGTGGTCGGAAGCCAGGCAAAACAAAGGATCCTTGACACAACACTCACGATTTACTCATCTGCCACCTTACGATTGGCTCAAGCTGACACTTCAAACACAAACTCTCTCCATAAATAGGACGGCTTCGCCTCTCCAGTCAGTACTTCCTTGCTGACATTGCCCAGTGAACATCGAAATCTTCCACTATCACGCACATTATTTGCTGCAGCAACGATATATTCATCACACATAAGACCATGGATCTTCGCCGATCTTCATCCCATCAAGATGGCCATACACAAGAGGGAATCACATCTCTCACCGATGTGAAACTGGAAAAGCAGCCCAAGCCTAAAATAGTGCGACCTTGGGAATGCAGTCCTCGCAAACATCAAACCCCAGATGTAGCTAACCACAGGGGGTGGTACAACCAAGCTACTTTACAAGCGATCTCGCTGCCCTCGAATTTAAACGTCGACTACGCGCTACCCGTCCGCTCTTCTGTGATCGGGGTGGCACGACACTCTTCCAAATCACCACTCAATGACAGTGGCTATCTTAGTGATATCCCACTGAAATGCAAGGCATCTTTGCAAGCTCCACGCCCTCAGAGCCATCGTCACAGTCTGGATACTCCATCTGCGGCCAAATCACGCTACCTCAGTCGTAAAGCTGTCGACATGATGGAAGACTGGTACAGCAACAACTTTAATCATCCATACCCAAGCGACGATGTCGTCCGACAGATAGCACAGCAAGGAGACATCAACATGAACCAAGTCAAAAAGTGGATGGCCAACAAACGTGTTCGTTCTTACAACACTCTCTCCTTCAACGGCTCCATCCACCCGAAACGTCTCCGACGTCTGCAGAAGCAAGCAAGCGCGAGACACCATCCTTACACCAGGACTTTTACCAGTCCACCTCACAACAGTTTACATCTCCCTCTCGACGTCATGGCTCATCCACAGTACGTCTACGCAAGTGCTGGAGCTGCCTGGCCTGCCCTTCGACCTTTCGCTTTGTAGTCCATTTCTACGCAACTTGAGACTATTTATTCCTATGTATATATCGCCTGTATATAGCATGTGCTTGTACAGACATCTCTATATCAATAAATTCATATGATATGAAATATTATGCTCTCAAACTTATTATTTCACTACATATTCAATCCAAACCATCTCCCTATCATTTATATTATTCAAAAACGACCCATCTCCTATCATTTATGTTATTCAAAAAACGACCCATTTCCTATCATTTAAATTATTCAAAAACCACCCCACTCCTAGCATTGCTATTTTTCAAAAATGACCCATCTCCTATCATTTATATTATTCAAAAACGACCCATCTCCTATCATTTATATTATTCAAAAACGACCCATCTCCTATCATTTATATTATTCAAAAACGACCCATCTCCTATCATTTATATTTTTCAAGAACGACCCATCTCCTATCATTTATATTATTCAAAAACGACCCATCTCCTATCATTTATATTATTCAAAAACGACCCATCTCCTATCATTTATATTATTCAAAAACGACCCATCTCCGATCAGTTGTATTTTCTAAAAAAACGACCCATTTCCTTAAACGTTATTAAAAACATGTACGCTTAATTTTATTTATTAAAAACACAGTGATTCCGGTCGAGGTTAATTTAGTTTTTCTGTTACTCGCTGTTGGCTTTTGGCCACTTTTAGCCACTTCCATATTCTGCTATAGATTAGAAAACTGTCCATTGATCTCGAGCTCGGTCATCGCTAACATATCAAACAAGCAACATGGGTCCATAACTCATGTCAGTATGAAAAGCGTCATTAGTGCGCAAATAGTCCACAGTCCATCGCCTAAAAGCTTCGCATTCTATATCTGTCCATCACATCAGCATCTTTACGGATGATGCCCATCAAAGGCTATATTAATTTAGCGTGGACAACGATCTTGGGTTAATATTATTCACCATAATGCAAAAATCCCATACCTTACAAAGTCACCAACGCAATACTAACTTTGTCGAACAAGAAATACAAGCAACACGAGCAATGCGCCTAACACCTTAGAATGTGTATAGATACAAAAAAAACATTAAAGCAATGAAAGGCTATTGATTGCAATTAGTGACCGGTTCAAACCCGTGATAGCTGAGCAAGGCGACAAACACACTGGAAGGTGTTCAGTTGAAGAAAAAAAGCCCATCAAAACAATGAAAGGCTATTGATTGCAATGAGTAATCGGTTCAAACATTTGCATCTATGATAGCGATTAAGAAACGCCAAACGTGTCATGTTACTCACACCCTGTAACCATTTGTGGTCGGAAGCCAGGTAAAACAAAGGATCCTTGACACAACACTCACGATTTACTCATCTGCCACCCTACGATTGGCTCAAGCTGACACTTCAAACACAAACTCTCTCCATAAATAGGACGGCTTCGCCTCTCCAGTCAGTACTTCCTTGCTGACATTGCCCAATGAACATCGAAATCTTCCACTATCACGCACATTATTTGCTGCAGCAACGATATATTCATCACACATAAGACCATGGATCTTCGCCGATCTTCATCCCATCAAGATGGCCATACACAAGAGGGAATCACATCTCTCACCGATGTGAAACTGGAAAAGCAGCCCAAGCCTAAAATAGTGCGACCTTGGGAATGCAGTCCTCGCAAACATCAAACCCCAGATGTAGCTAACCACAGGGGGTGGTACAACCAAGCTACTTTACAAGCGATCTCGCTGCCCTCGAATTTAAACGTCGACTACGCGCTACCCGTCCGCTCTTCTGTGATCGGGGTGGCACGACACTCTTCCAAATCACCACTCAATGACAGTGGCTATCTTAGTGATATCCCACTGAAATGCAAGGCATCTTTGCAAGCTCCACGCTCTCAGAGCCATCGTCACAGTCTAGATACTCCATCTGCGGCCAAATCACGCTACCTCAGTCGTAAAGCTGTCGACATGATGGAAGACTGGTACAGCAACAACTTTAATCATCCATACCCAAGCGACGATGTCGTCCGACAGATAGCACAGCAAGGAGACATCAACATGAACCAAGTCAAAAAGTGGATGGCCAACAAACGTGTTCGTTCTTACAACACTCTCTCCTTCAACGGCTCCATCCACCCGAAACGTCTCCGACGTCTGCAGAAGCAAGCAAGCGCGAGACACCATCCTTACACCAGGACTTTTACCAGTCCACCTCACAACAGTTTACATCTCCCTCTCGACGTCATGGCTCATCCACAGTACGTCTACGCAAGTGCTGGAGCTGCCTGGCCTGCCCTTCGACCTTTCGCTTTGTAGTCCATTTCTACGCAACTTGAGACTATTTATTCCTATGTATATATTGCCTGTATATAGCATGTGCTTGTACAGACATCTCTATATCAATAAATTCATATGATATGAAATATTATGCTCTCAAACTTATTATTTCACTACATATTCAATCCAAACCATCTCCCTATCATTTATATTATTCAAAAACGACCCATCTCCTATCATTTATGTTTTTCAAAAAACGACCCATTTCCTATCATTTATATTATTAAAAAACCACCCCACTCCTGGCATTTATATTTTTCAAAAACGACCCATCTCCTATCATTTATATTATTCAAAAACGACCCATTTCCTATCATTTATATTATTCAAAAACGACCCATCTCCTATCATTTATATTATTCAAAAACGACCCATCTCCTATCATTTATATTATTCAAAAACGACCCATCTCCGATCAGTTGTATTTTCTAAAAAAACGACCCATTTCCTTAAACGTTATTAAAAACATGTACGCTTAATTTTATTTATTAAAAACACAGTGATTCAGGTCGAGGTTAATTTAGTTTTTCTGTTACTCGCTGTTGGCTTTTGGCCACTTTTAGCCACTTCCATATTCTGCTATAGATTAGAAAACTGTCCATTGATCTCGAGCTCGGTCATCGCTAACATATCAAACAAGCAACATGGGTCCATAACTCATGTCAGTATGAAAAGCGTCATTAGTGCGCAAATAGTCCACAGTCCATCGCCTAAAAGCTTCGCATTCTATATCTGTCCATCACATCAGCATCTTTACGGATGATGCCCATCAAAGGCTATATTAATTTAGCGTGGACAACGATCTTGGGTTAATATTATTCACCATAATGCAAAAATCCCATACCTTACAAAGTCACCAACGCAATACTAACTTTGTCGAACAAGAAATACAAGCAACACGAGCAATGCGCCTAACACCTTAGAATGTGCATAGATACAAAAAAAACATTAAAGCAATGAAAGGCTATTGATTGCAATTAGTGACCGGTTCAAACCCGTGATAGCTGAGCAAGGCGACAAACACACTGGAAGGTGTTCAGTTGAAGAAAAAAAAGCCCATCAAAACAATGAAAGGCTATTGATTGCAATGAGTAATCGGTTCAAACATTTGCATCTATGATAGCGATTAAGAAACGCCAAACGTGTCATGTTACTCACACCCTGTAACCATTTGTGGTCGGAAGCCAGGTAAAACAAAGGATCCTTGACACAACACTCACGATTTACTCATCTGCCACCTTACGATGGGCTCAAGCTGACACTTCAAACACAAACTCTCTCCATAAATAGGACGGCTTCGCCTCTCCAGTCAGTACTTCCTTGCTGACATTGCCCAGTGAACATCGAAATCTTCCACTATCACGCACATTATTTGCTGCAGCAACGATATATTCATCACACATAAGACCATGGATCTTCGCCGATCTTCATCCCATCAAGATGGCCATACACAAGAGGGAATCACATCTCTCACCGATGTGAAACTGGAAAAGCAGCCCAAGCCTAAAATAGTGCGACCTTGGGAATGCAGTCCTCGCAAACATCAAACCCCAGATGTAGCTAACCACAGGGGGTGGTACAACCAAGCTACTTCACAAGCGATCTCGCTGCCCTCGAATTTAAACGTCGACTACGCGCTACCCGTCCGCTCTTCTGTGATCGGGGTGGCACGACACTCTTCCAAATCACCACTCAATGACAGTGGCTATCTTAGTGATATCCCACTGAAATGCAAGGCATCTTTGCAAGCTCCACGCTCTCAGAGCCATCGTCACAGTCTGGATACTCCATCTGCGGCCAAATCACGCTACCTCAGTCGTAAAGCTGTCGACATGATGGAAGACTGGTACAGCAACAACTTTAATCATCCATACCCAAGCGACGATGTCGTCCGACAGATAGCACAGCAAGGAGACATCAACATGAACCAAGTCAAAAAGTGGATGGCCAACAAACGTGTTCGTTCTTACAACACTCTCTCCTTCAACGGCTCCATCCACCCGAAACGTCTCCGACGTCTGCAGAAGCAAGCAAGCGCGAGACACCATCCTTACACCAGGACTTTTACCAGTCCACCTCACAACAGTTTACATCTCCCTCTCGACGTCATGGCTCATCCACAGTACGTCTACGCAAGTGCTGGAGCTGCCTGGCCTGCCCTTCGACCTTTCGCTTTGTAGTCCATTTCTACGCAACTTGAGACTATTTATTCCTATGTATATATCGCCTGTATATAGCATGTGCTTGTACAGACATCTCTATATCAATAAATTCATATGATATGAAATATTATGCTCTCAAACTTATTATTTTACTACATATTCAATCCAAACCATCTCCCTATCATTTATATTATTCAAAAACGACCCATCTCCTATCATTTATGTTATTAAAAAACCACCCATTTCCTATCATTTATATTATTCAAAAACCACCCCACTCCTAGCATTTATATTTTTCAAAAACGACCCATCTCCTATCATTTATATTATTCAAAAACGACCCATCTCCTATCATTTATATTATTCAAAAACGACCCATCTCCGATCAGTTGTATTTTCCAAAAAACGACCCATTTCCTTAAACGTTATTAAAAACATGTACGCTTAATTTTATTTATTAAAAACACAGTGATTCAGGTCGAGGTTAATTTAGTTTTTCTGTTACTCGCTGTTGGCTTTTGGCCACTTTTAGCCACTTCCATATTCTGCTATAGATTAGAAAACTGTCCATTGATCTGGAGCTCGGTCATCGCTAACATATCAAACAAGCAACATGGGTCCATAACTCATGTCAATATGAAAAGCGTCATTAGTGCGCAAATAGTCCACAGTCCATCGCCTAAAAAGCTTCGCATTCTATATCTGTCCATCACATCAGCATCTTTACGGATGATGCCCATCAAAGGCTATATTAATTTAGCGTGGACAACGATCTTGGGTTAATATTATTCACCATAATGCAAAAATCCCATACCTTACAAAGTCACCAACGCAATACTAACTTTGTCGAACAAGAAATACAAGCAACACGAGCAATGCGCCTAACACCTTAGAATGTGTATAGATACAAAAACAACATTAAAGCAATGAAAGGCTATTGATTGCAATTAGTGACCGGTTCAAACCCGTGATAGCTGAGCAAGGCGACAAACACACTGGAAGGTGTTCAGTTGAAAAAAAAAGCCCATCAAAACAATGAAAGGCTATTGATTGCAATGAGTAATCGGTTCAAACATTTGCATCTATGATAGCGATCAAGAAACGCCAAACGTGTCATGTTACTCACACCCTGTAACCATTTGTTGTCGGAAGCCAGGTAAAACAAAGGATCCTTGACACAACACTCACGATTTACTCATCTGCCACCTTACGATGGGCTCAAGCTGACACTTCAAACACAAACTCTCTCCATAAATAGGACGGCTTCGCCTCTCCAGTCAGTACTTCCTTGCTGACATTGCCCAGTGAACATCGAAATCTTCCACTATCACGCACATTATTTGCTGCAGCAACGATATATTCATCACACATAAGACCATGGATCTTCGCCGATCTTCATCCCATCAAGATGGCCATACACAAGAGGGAATCACACCTCTCACCGATGTGAAACTGGAAAAGCAGCCCAAGCCTAAAATAGTGCGACCTTGGGAATGCAGTCCTCGCAAACATCAAACCCCAGATGTAGCTAACCACAGGGGGTGGTACAACCAAGCTACTTCACAAGCGATCTCGCTGCCCTCGAATTTAAACGTCGACTACGCGCTACCCGTCCGCTCTTCTGTGATCGGGGTGGCACGACACTGTTCCAAATCACCACTCAATGACAGTGGCTATCTTAGTGATGTCCCACTGAAATGCAAGGCATCTTTGCAAGCTCCACGGTCTCAGAGCCATCGTCACAGTCTGGATACTCCATCTGCGGCCAAATCACGCAACCTCAGTCGTAAAGCTGTCAACATGATGGAAGACTGGTACAGCAACAACTTTAATCATCCATACCCAAGCGACGATGTCGTCCGACAGATAGCACAGCAAGGAGACATCAACATGAACCAAGTCAAAAAGTGGATGGCCAACAAACGTGTTCGTTCTTACAACACTCTCTCCTTCAACGGCTCCATCCACCCGAAACGTCTCCGACGTCTGCAGAAGCAAGCAAGCGCGAGACACCATCCTTACACCAGGACTTTTACCAGTCCACCTCACAACAGTTTACATCTCCCTCTCGACGTCATGGCTCATCCACAGTACGTCTACGCAAGTGCTGGAGCTGCCTGGCCTGCCCTTCGACCTTTCGCTTTGTAGTCCATTTCTACGCAACTTGAGACTATTTATTCCTATGTATATATCGCCTGTATATAGCATGTGCTTGTACAGACATCTCTATATCAATAAATTCATATGATATGAAATATTATGCTCTCAAACTTATTATTTTACTACATATTCAATCCAAACCATCTCCCTATCATTTATATTATTCAAAAACGACCCATCTCCTATCATTTATGTTATTAAAAAACCACCCATTTCCTATCATTTATATTATTCAAAAACCACCCCATTCCTAGCATTTATATTTTTCAAAAACGACCCATCTCCTATCATTTATATTATTCAAAAACGACCCATCTCCTATCATTTATATTATTCAAAAACGACCCATCTCCGATCAGTTGTATTTTCCAAAAAAACGACCCATTTCCTTAAACGTTATTAAAAACATGTACGCTTAATTTTATTTATTAAAAACACAGTGATTCAGGTCGAGGTTAATTTAGTTTTTCTGTTTCTCGCTGTTGGCTTTTGGCCACTTTTAGCCACTTCCATATTCTGCTATAGATTAGAAAACTGTCCATTGATCTGGAGCTCGGTCATCGCTAACATATCAAACAAGCAACATGGGTCCATAACTCATGTCAGTATGAAAAGCGTCATTAGTGCGCAAATAGCCCACAGTCCATCGCCTAAAAGCTTCGCGTTCTATATCTGTCCATCACATCAGCATCTTTACGGATGATGCCCATCAAAGGCTATATTAATTTAGCGTGGACAACGATCTTGGGTTAATATTATTCACCATAATGCAAAAATCCCATACCTTACAAAGTCACCAACGCAATACTAACTTTGTCGAACAAGAAATACAAGCAACACGAGCAATGCGCCTAACACCTTAGAATGTGTATAGATACAAAAAAAACATTAAAGCAATGAAAGGCTATTGATTGCAATTAGTGACCGGTTCAAACCCGTGATAGCTGAACAAGGCGACAAACACACTGGAAGGTGTTCAGTTGAAAAAAAAGCCCATCAAAACAATGAAAGGCTATTGATTGCAATGAGTAATCGGTTCAAACATTTGCATCTATAATAGCGATCAAGAAACGCCAAACGTGTCATGTTACTCACACCCTGTAACCATTTGTTGTCGGAAGTCAGGTAAAACAAAGGATCCTTGACACAACACTCACGATTTACTCATCTGCCACCTTACGATGGGCTCAAGCTGACACTTCAAACACAAACTCTCTCCATAAATAGGACGGCTTCGCCTCTCCAGTCAGCACTTCCTTGCTGACATTGCCCAGTGAACATCGAAATCTTCCACTATCACGCACATTATTTGCTGCAGCAACGATATATTCATCACACATAAGACCATGGATCTTCGCCGATCTTCATCCCATCAAGATGGCCATACACAAGAGGGAATCACATCTCTCACCGATGTGAAACTGGAAAAGCAGCCCAAGCCTAAAATAGTGCGACCTTGGGAATGCAGTCCTCGCAAACATCAAACCCCAGATGTAGCTAACCACAGGGGGTGGTACAACCAAGCTACTTCACAAGCGATCTCGCTGCCCTCGAATTTAAACGTCGACTACGCGCTACCCGTCCGCTCTTCTGTGATCGGGGTGGCACGACACTCTTCCGAATCACCACTCAATGACAGTGGCTATCTTAGTGATATCCCACTGAAATGCAAGGCATCTTTGCAAGCTCCACGCTCTCAGAGCCATCGTCACAGTCTGGATACTCCATCTGCGGCCAAATCACGCTACCTCAGTCGTAAAGCTGTCGACATGATGGAAGACTGGTACAGCAACAACTTTAATCATCCATACCCAAGCGACGATGTCGTCCGACAGATAGCACAGCAAGGAGACACCAACATGAACCAAGTCAAAAAGTGGATGGCCAACAAACGTGTTCGTTCTTACAACACTCTCTCCTTCAACGGCTCCATCCACCCGAAACGTCTCCGACGTCTGCAGAAGCAAGCAAGCGCGAGACACCATCCTTACACCAGGACTTTTACCAGTCCACCTCACAACAGTTTACATCTCCCTCTCGACGTCATGGCTCATCCACAGTACGTCTACGCAAGTGCAGGAGCTGCCTGGCCTGCCCTTCGACCTTTCGCTTTGTAGTCCATTTCTACGCAACTTGAGACTATTTATTCCTATGTATATATCGCCTGTATATAGCATGTGCTTGTACAGACATCTCTATATCAATAAATTCATATGATATGAAATATTATGCTCTCAAACTTATTATTTTACTACATATTCAATCCAAACCATCTCCCTATCATTTATATTATTCAAAAACGACCCATCTCCTATCATTTATGTTATTAAAAAACCACCCATTTCCTATCATTTATATTATTCAAAAACCACCCCACTCCTAGCATTTATATTTTTCAAAAACGACCCATCTCCTATCATTTATATTATTCAAAAACGACCCATCTCCTATCATTTATATTATTCAAAAACGACCCATCTCCGATCAGTTGTATTTTCCAAAAAACGACCCATTTCCTTAAACGTTATTAAAAACATGTACGCTTAATTTTATTTATTAAAAACACAGTGATTCAGGTCGAGGTTAATTTAGTTTTTCTGTTACTCGCTGTTGGCTTTTGGCCACTTTTAGCCACTTCCATATTCTGCTATAGATTAGAAAACTGTCCATTGATCTCGAGCTCGGTCATCGCTAACATATCAAACAAGCAACATGGGTCCATAACTCATGTCAGTATGAAAAGCGTCATTAGTGCGCAAATAGTCCACAGTCCATCGCCTAAAAGCTTCGCATTCTATATCTGTCCATCACATCAGCATCTTTACGGATGATGCCCATCAAAGGCTATATTAATTTAGCGTGGACAACGATCTTGGGTTAATATTATTCACCATAATGCAAAAATCCCATACCTTACAAAGTCACCAACGCAATACTAACTTTGTCGAACAAGAAATACAAGCAACACGAGCAATGCGCCTAACACCTTAGAATGTGTATAGATACAAAAACAACATTAAAGCAATGAAAGGCTATTGATTGCAATTAGTGACCGGTTCAAACCCGTGATAGCTGAGCAAGGCGACAAACACACTGGAAGGTGTTCAGTTGAAAAAAAAAGCCCATCAAAACAATGAAAGGCTATTGATTGCAATGAGTAATCGGTTCAAACATTTGCATCTATGATAGCGATCAAGAAACGCCAAACGTGTCATGTTACTCACACCCTGTAACCATTTGTTGTCGGGAGCCAGGTAAAACAAAGGATCCTTGACACAACACTCACGATTTACTCATCTGCCACCTTACGATGAGCTCAAGCTGACACTTCAAACACAAACTCTCTCCATAAATAGGACGGCTTCGCCTCTCCAGTCAGTACTTCCTTGCTGACATTGCCCAGTGAACATCGAAATCTTCCACTATCACGCACATTATTTGCTGCAGCAACGATATATTCATCACACATAAGACCATGGATCTTCGCCGATCTTCATCCCATCAAGATGGCCATACACAAGAGGGAATCACACCTCTCACCGATGTGAAACTGGAAAAGCAGCCCAAGCCTAAAATAGTGCGACCTTGGGAATGCAGTCCTCGCAAACATCAAACCCCAGATGTAGCTAACCACAGGGGGTGGTACAACCAAGCTACTTCACAAGCGATCTCGCTGCCCTCGAATTTAAACGTCGACTACGCGCTACCCGTCCGCTCTTCTGTGATCGGGGTGGCACGACACTCTTCCGAATCACCACTCAATGACAGTGGCTATCTTAGTGATATCCCACTGAAATGCAAGGCATCTTTGCAAGCTCCACGCTCTCAGAGCCATCGTCACAGTCTGGATACTCCATCTGCGGCCAAATCACGCTACCTCAGTCGTAAAGCTGTCGACATGATGGAAGACTGGTACAGCAACAACTTTAATCATCCATACCCAAGCGACGATGTCGTCCGACAGATAGCACAGCAAGGAGACATCAACATGAACCAAGTCAAAAAGTGGATGGCCAACAAACGTGTTCGTTCTTACAACACTCTCTCCTTCAACGGCTCCATCCACCCGAAACGTCTCCGACGTCTGCAGAAGCAAGCAAGCGCGAGACACCATCCTTACACCAGGACTTTTACCAGTCCACCTCACAACAGTTTACATCTCCCTCTCGACGTCATGGCTCATCCACAGTACGTCTACGCAAGTGCTGGAGCTGCCTGGCCTGCCCTTCGACCTTTCGCTTTGTAGTCCATTTCTACGCAACTTGAGACTATTTATTCCTATGTATATATTGCCTGTATATAGCATGTGCTTGTACAGACATCTCTATATCAATAAATTCATATGATATGAAATATTATGCTCTCAAACTTATTATTTCACTACATATTCAATCCAAACCATCTCCCTATCATTTATATTATTCAAAAACGACCCATCTCCTATCATTTATGTTTTTCAAAAAACGACCCATTTCCTATCATTTATATTATTAAAAAACCACCCCACTCCTGGCATTTATATTTTTCAAAAACGACCCATCTCCTATCATTTATATTATTCAAAAACGACCCATTTCCTATCATTTATATTATTCAAAAACGACCCATCTCCTATCATTTATATTATTCAAAAACGACCCATCTCCTATCATTTATATTATTCAAAAACGACCCATCTCCGATCAGTTGTATTTTCTAAAAAAACGACCCATTTCCTTAAACGTTATTAAAAACATGTACGCTTAATTTTATTTATTAAAAACACAGTGATTCAGGTCGAGGTTAATTTAGTTTTTCTGTTACTCGCTGTTGGCTTTTGGCCACTTTTAGCCACTTCCATATTCTGCTATAGATTAGAAAACTGTCCATTGATCTCGAGCTCGGTCATCGCTAACATATCAAACAAGCAACATGGGTCCATAACTCATGTCAGTATGAAAAGCGTCATTAGTGCGCAAATAGTCCACAGTCCATCGCCTAAAAGCTTCGCATTCTATATCTGTCCATCACATCAGCATCTTTACGGATGATGCCCATCAAAGGCTATATTAATTTAGCGTGGACAACGATCTTGGGTTAATATTATTCACCATAATGCAAAAATCCCATACCTTACAAAGTCACCAACGCAATACTAACTTTGTCGAACAAGAAATACAAGCAACACGAGCAATGCGCCTAACACCTTAGAATGTGCATAGATACAAAAAAAACATTAAAGCAATGAAAGGCTATTGATTGCAATTAGTGACCGGTTCAAACCCGTGATAGCTGAGCAAGGCGACAAACACACTGGAAGGTGTTCAGTTGAAGAAAAAAAAGCCCATCAAAACAATGAAAGGCTATTGATTGCAATGAGTAATCGGTTCAAACATTTGCATCTATGATAGCGATTAAGAAACGCCAAACGTGTCATGTTACTCACACCCTGTAACCATTTGTGGTCGGAAGCCAGGTAAAACAAAGGATCCTTGACACAACACTCACGATTTACTCATCTGCCACCTTACGATGGGCTCAAGCTGACACTTCAAACACAAACTCTCTCCATAAATAGGACGGCTTCGCCTCTCCAGTCAGTACTTCCTTGCTGACATTGCCCAGTGAACATCGAAATCTTCCACTATCACGCACATTATTTGCTGCAGCAACGATATATTCATCACACATAAGACCATGGATCTTCGCCGATCTTCATCCCATCAAGATGGCCATACACAAGAGGGAATCACATCTCTCACCGATGTGAAACTGGAAAAGCAGCCCAAGCCTAAAATAGTGCGACCTTGGGAATGCAGTCCTCGCAAACATCAAACCCCAGATGTAGCTAACCACAGGGGGTGGTACAACCAAGCTACTTCACAAGCGATCTCGCTGCCCTCGAATTTAAACGTCGACTACGCGCTACCCGTCCGCTCTTCTGTGATCGGGGTGGCACGACACTCTTCCAAATCACCACTCAATGACAGTGGCTATCTTAGTGATATCCCACTGAAATGCAAGGCATCTTTGCAAGCTCCACGCTCTCAGAGCCATCGTCACAGTCTGGATACTCCATCTGCGGCCAAATCACGCTACCTCAGTCGTAAAGCTGTCGACATGATGGAAGACTGGTACAGCAACAACTTTAATCATCCATACCCAAGCGACGATGTCGTCCGACAGATAGCACAGCAAGGAGACATCAACATGAACCAAGTCAAAAAGTGGATGGCCAACAAACGTGTTCGTTCTTACAACACTCTCTCCTTCAACGGCTCCATCCACCCGAAACGTCTCCGACGTCTGCAGAAGCAAGCAAGCGCGAGACACCATCCTTACACCAGGACTTTTACCAGTCCACCTCACAACAGTTTACATCTCCCTCTCGACGTCATGGCTCATCCACAGTACGTCTACGCAAGTGCTGGAGCTGCCTGGCCTGCCCTTCGACCTTTCGCTTTGTAGTCCATTTCTACGCAACTTGAGACTATTTATTCCTATGTATATATCGCCTGTATATAGCATGTGCTTGTACAGACATCTCTATATCAATAAATTCATATGATATGAAATATTATGCTCTCAAACTTATTATTTTACTACATATTCAATCCAAACCATCTCCCTATCATTTATATTATTCAAAAACGACCCATCTCCTATCATTTATGTTATTAAAAAACCACCCATTTCCTATCATTTATATTATTCAAAAACCACCCCACTCCTAGCATTTATATTTTTCAAAAACGACCCATCTCCTATCATTTATATTATTCAAAAACGACCCATCTCCTATCATTTATATTATTCAAAAACGACCCATCTCCGATCAGTTGTATTTTCCAAAAAACGACCCATTTCCTTAAACGTTATTAAAAACATGTACGCTTAATTTTATTTATTAAAAACACAGTGATTCAGGTCGAGGTTAATTTAGTTTTTCTGTTACTCGCTGTTGGCTTTTGGCCACTTTTAGCCACTTCCATATTCTGCTATAGATTAGAAAACTGTCCATTGATCTGGAGCTCGGTCATCGCTAACATATCAAACAAGCAACATGGGTCCATAACTCATGTCAATATGAAAAGCGTCATTAGTGCGCAAATAGTCCACAGTCCATCGCCTAAAAAGCTTCGCATTCTATATCTGTCCATCACATCAGCATCTTTACGGATGATGCCCATCAAAGGCTATATTAATTTAGCGTGGACAACGATCTTGGGTTAATATTATTCACCATAATGCAAAAATCCCATACCTTACAAAGTCACCAACGCAATACTAACTTTGTCGAACAAGAAATACAAGCAACACGAGCAATGCGCCTAACACCTTAGAATGTGTATAGATACAAAAACAACATTAAAGCAATGAAAGGCTATTGATTGCAATTAGTGACCGGTTCAAACCCGTGATAGCTGAGCAAGGCGACAAACACACTGGAAGGTGTTCAGTTGAAAAAAAAAGCCCATCAAAACAATGAAAGGCTATTGATTGCAATGAGTAATCGGTTCAAACATTTGCATCTATGATAGCGATCAAGAAACGCCAAACGTGTCATGTTACTCACACCCTGTAACCATTTGTTGTCGGAAGCCAGGTAAAACAAAGGATCCTTGACACAACACTCACGATTTACTCATCTGCCACCTTACGATGGGCTCAAGCTGACACTTCAAACACAAACTCTCTCCATAAATAGGACGGCTTCGCCTCTCCAGTCAGTACTTCCTTGCTGACATTGCCCAGTGAACATCGAAATCTTCCACTATCACGCACATTATTTGCTGCAGCAACGATATATTCATCACACATAAGACCATGGATCTTCGCCGATCTTCATCCCATCAAGATGGCCATACACAAGAGGGAATCACACCTCTCACCGATGTGAAACTGGAAAAGCAGCCCAAGCCTAAAATAGTGCGACCTTGGGAATGCAGTCCTCGCAAACATCAAACCCCAGATGTAGCTAACCACAGGGGGTGGTACAACCAAGCTACTTCACAAGCGATCTCGCTGCCCTCGAATTTAAACGTCGACTACGCGCTACCCGTCCGCTCTTCTGTGATCGGGGTGGCACGACACTGTTCCAAATCACCACTCAATGACAGTGGCTATCTTAGTGATGTCCCACTGAAATGCAAGGCATCTTTGCAAGCTCCACGGTCTCAGAGCCATCGTCACAGTCTGGATACTCCATCTGCGGCCAAATCACGCAACCTCAGTCGTAAAGCTGTCAACATGATGGAAGACTGGTACAGCAACAACTTTAATCATCCATACCCAAGCGACGATGTCGTCCGACAGATAGCACAGCAAGGAGACATCAACATGAACCAAGTCAAAAAGTGGATGGCCAACAAACGTGTTCGTTCTTACAACACTCTCTCCTTCAACGGCTCCATCCACCCGAAACGTCTCCGACGTCTGCAGAAGCAAGCAAGCGCGAGACACCATCCTTACACCAGGACTTTTACCAGTCCACCTCACAACAGTTTACATCTCCCTCTCGACGTCATGGCTCATCCACAGTACGTCTACGCAAGTGCTGGAGCTGCCTGGCCTGCCCTTCGACCTTTCGCTTTGTAGTCCATTTCTACGCAACTTGAGACTATTTATTCCTATGTATATATCGCCTGTATATAGCATGTGCTTGTACAGACATCTCTATATCAATAAATTCATATGATATGAAATATTATGCTCTCAAACTTATTATTTTACTACATATTCAATCCAAACCATCTCCCTATCATTTATATTATTCAAAAACGACCCATCTCCTATCATTTATGTTATTAAAAAACCACCCATTTCCTATCATTTATATTATTCAAAAACCACCCCATTCCTAGCATTTATATTTTTCAAAAACGACCCATCTCCTATCATTTATATTATTCAAAAACGACCCATCTCCTATCATTTATATTATTCAAAAACGACCCATCTCCGATCAGTTGTATTTTCCAAAAAAACGACCCATTTCCTTAAACGTTATTAAAAACATGTACGCTTAATTTTATTTATTAAAAACACAGTGATTCAGGTCGAGGTTAATTTAGTTTTTCTGTTTCTCGCTGTTGGCTTTTGGCCACTTTTAGCCACTTCCATATTCTGCTATAGATTAGAAAACTGTCCATTGATCTGGAGCTCGGTCATCGCTAACATATCAAACAAGCAACATGGGTCCATAACTCATGTCAGTATGAAAAGCGTCATTAGTGCGCAAATAGCCCACAGTCCATCGCCTAAAAGCTTCGCGTTCTATATCTGTCCATCACATCAGCATCTTTACGGATGATGCCCATCAAAGGCTATATTAATTTAGCGTGGACAACGATCTTGGGTTAATATTATTCACCATAATGCAAAAATCCCATACCTTACAAAGTCACCAACGCAATACTAACTTTGTCGAACAAGAAATACAAGCAACACGAGCAATGCGCCTAACACCTTAGAATGTGTATAGATACAAAAAAAACATTAAAGCAATGAAAGGCTATTGATTGCAATTAGTGACCGGTTCAAACCCGTGATAGCTGAACAAGGCGACAAACACACTGGAAGGTGTTCAGTTGAAAAAAAAGCCCATCAAAACAATGAAAGGCTATTGATTGCAATGAGTAATCGGTTCAAACATTTGCATCTATAATAGCGATCAAGAAACGCCAAACGTGTCATGTTACTCACACCCTGTAACCATTTGTTGTCGGAAGTCAGGTAAAACAAAGGATCCTTGACACAACACTCACGATTTACTCATCTGCCACCTTACGATGGGCTCAAGCTGACACTTCAAACACAAACTCTCTCCATAAATAGGACGGCTTCGCCTCTCCAGTCAGCACTTCCTTGCTGACATTGCCCAGTGAACATCGAAATCTTCCACTATCACGCACATTATTTGCTGCAGCAACGATATATTCATCACACATAAGACCATGGATCTTCGCCGATCTTCATCCCATCAAGATGGCCATACACAAGAGGGAATCACATCTCTCACCGATGTGAAACTGGAAAAGCAGCCCAAGCCTAAAATAGTGCGACCTTGGGAATGCAGTCCTCGCAAACATCAAACCCCAGATGTAGCTAACCACAGGGGGTGGTACAACCAAGCTACTTCACAAGCGATCTCGCTGCCCTCGAATTTAAACGTCGACTACGCGCTACCCGTCCGCTCTTCTGTGATCGGGGTGGCACGACACTCTTCCGAATCACCACTCAATGACAGTGGCTATCTTAGTGATATCCCACTGAAATGCAAGGCATCTTTGCAAGCTCCACGCTCTCAGAGCCATCGTCACAGTCTGGATACTCCATCTGCGGCCAAATCACGCTACCTCAGTCGTAAAGCTGTCGACATGATGGAAGACTGGTACAGCAACAACTTTAATCATCCATACCCAAGCGACGATGTCGTCCGACAGATAGCACAGCAAGGAGACACCAACATGAACCAAGTCAAAAAGTGGATGGCCAACAAACGTGTTCGTTCTTACAACACTCTCTCCTTCAACGGCTCCATCCACCCGAAACGTCTCCGACGTCTGCAGAAGCAAGCAAGCGCGAGACACCATCCTTACACCAGGACTTTTACCAGTCCACCTCACAACAGTTTACATCTCCCTCTCGACGTCATGGCTCATCCACAGTACGTCTACGCAAGTGCAGGAGCTGCCTGGCCTGCCCTTCGACCTTTCGCTTTGTAGTCCATTTCTACGCAACTTGAGACTATTTATTCCTATGTATATATCGCCTGTATATAGCATGTGCTTGTACAGACATCTCTATATCAATAAATTCATATGATATGAAATATTATGCTCTCAAACTTATTATTTTACTACATATTCAATCCAAACCATCTCCCTATCATTTATATTATTCAAAAACGACCCATCTCCTATCATTTATGTTATTAAAAAACCACCCATTTCCTATCATTTATATTATTCAAAAACCACCCCACTCCTAGCATTTATATTTTTCAAAAACGACCCATCTCCTATCATTTATATTATTCAAAAACGACCCATCTCCTATCATTTATATTATTCAAAAACGACCCATCTCCGATCAGTTGTATTTTCCAAAAAACGACCCATTTCCTTAAACGTTATTAAAAACATGTACGCTTAATTTTATTTATTAAAAACACAGTGATTCAGGTCGAGGTTAATTTAGTTTTTCTGTTACTCGCTGTTGGCTTTTGGCCACTTTTAGCCACTTCCATATTCTGCTATAGATTAGAAAACTGTCCATTGATCTCGAGCTCGGTCATCGCTAACATATCAAACAAGCAACATGGGTCCATAACTCATGTCAGTATGAAAAGCGTCATTAGTGCGCAAATAGTCCACAGTCCATCGCCTAAAAGCTTCGCATTCTATATCTGTCCATCACATCAGCATCTTTACGGATGATGCCCATCAAAGGCTATATTAATTTAGCGTGGACAACGATCTTGGGTTAATATTATTCACCATAATGCAAAAATCCCATACCTTACAAAGTCACCAACGCAATACTAACTTTGTCGAACAAGAAATACAAGCAACACGAGCAATGCGCCTAACACCTTAGAATGTGTATAGATACAAAAACAACATTAAAGCAATGAAAGGCTATTGATTGCAATTAGTGACCGGTTCAAACCCGTGATAGCTGAGCAAGGCGACAAACACACTGGAAGGTGTTCAGTTGAAAAAAAAAGCCCATCAAAACAATGAAAGGCTATTGATTGCAATGAGTAATCGGTTCAAACATTTGCATCTATGATAGCGATCAAGAAACGCCAAACGTGTCATGTTACTCACACCCTGTAACCATTTGTTGTCGGGAGCCAGGTAAAACAAAGGATCCTTGACACAACACTCACGATTTACTCATCTGCCACCTTACGATGAGCTCAAGCTGACACTTCAAACACAAACTCTCTCCATAAATAGGACGGCTTCGCCTCTCCAGTCAGTACTTCCTTGCTGACATTGCCCAGTGAACATCGAAATCTTCCACTATCACGCACATTATTTGCTGCAGCAACGATATATTCATCACACATAAGACCATGGATCTTCGCCGATCTTCATCCCATCAAGATGGCCATACACAAGAGGGAATCACACCTCTCACCGATGTGAAACTGGAAAAGCAGCCCAAGCCTAAAATAGTGCGACCTTGGGAATGCAGTCCTCGCAAACATCAAACCCCAGATGTAGCTAACCACAGGGGGTGGTACAACCAAGCTACTTCACAAGCGATCTCGCTGCCCTCGAATTTAAACGTCGACTACGCGCTACCCGTCCGCTCTTCTGTGATCGGGGTGGCACGACACTCTTCCGAATCACCACTCAATGACAGTGGCTATCTTAGTGATATCCCACTGAAATGCAAGGCATCTTTGCAAGCTCCACGCTCTCAGAGCCATCGTCACAGTCTGGATACTCCATCTGCGGCCAAATCACGCTACCTCAGTCGTAAAGCTGTCGACATGATGGAAGACTGGTACAGCAACAACTTTAATCATCCATACCCAAGCGACGATGTCGTCCGACAGATAGCACAGCAAGGAGACACCAACATGAACCAAGTCAAAAAGTGGATGGCCAACAAACGTGTTCGTTCTTACAACACTCTCTCCTTCAACGGCTCCATCCACCCGAAACGTCTCCGACGTCTGCAGAAGCAAGCAAGCGCGAGACACCATCCTTACACCAGGACTTTTACCAGTCCACCTCACAACAGTTTACATCTCCCTCTCGACGTCATGGCTCATCCACAGTACGTCTACGCAAGTGCAGGAGCTGCCTGGCCTGCCCTTCGACCTTTCGCTTTGTAGTCCATTTCTACGCAACTTGAGACTATTTATTCCTATGTATATATCGCCTGTATATAGCATGTGCTTGTACAGACATCTCTATATCAATAAATTCATATGATATGAAATATTATGCTCTCAAACTTATTATTTTACTACATATTCAATCCAAACCATCTCCCTATCATTTATATTATTCAAAAACGACCCATCTCCTATCATTTATGTTATTAAAAAACCACCCATTTCCTATCATTTATATTATTCAAAAACCACCCCACTCCTAGCATTTATATTTTTCAAAAACGACCCATCTCCTATCATTTATATTATTCAAAAACGACCCATCTCCTATCATTTATATTATTCAAAAACGACCCATCTCCGATCAGTTGTATTTTCCAAAAAACGACCCATTTCCTTAAACGTTATTAAAAACATGTACGCTTAATTTTATTTATTAAAAACACAGTGATTCAGGTCGAGGTTAATTTAGTTTTTCTGTTACTCGCTGTTGGCTTTTGGCCACTTTTAGCCACTTCCATATTCTGCTATAGATTAGAAAACTGTCCATTGATCTCGAGCTCGGTCATCGCTAACATATCAAACAAGCAACATGGGTCCATAACTCATGTCAGTATGAAAAGCGTCATTAGTGCGCAAATAGTCCACAGTCCATCGCCTAAAAGCTTCGCATTCTATATCTGTCCATCACATCAGCATCTTTACGGATGATGCCCATCAAAGGCTATATTAATTTAGCGTGGACAACGATCTTGGGTTAATATTATTCACCATAATGCAAAAATCCCATACCTTACAAAGTCACCAACGCAATACTAACTTTGTCGAACAAGAAATACAAGCAACACGAGCAATGCGCCTAACACCTTAGAATGTGTATAGATACAAAAACAACATTAAAGCAATGAAAGGCTATTGATTGCAATTAGTGACCGGTTCAAACCCGTGATAGCTGAGCAAGGCGACAAACACACTGGAAGGTGTTCAGTTGAAAAAAAAAGCCCATCAAAACAATGAAAGGCTATTGATTGCAATGAGTAATCGGTTCAAACATTTGCATCTATGATAGCGATCAAGAAACGCCAAACGTGTCATGTTACTCACACCCTGTAACCATTTGTTGTCGGGAGCCAGGTAAAACAAAGGATCCTTGACACAACACTCACGATTTACTCATCTGCCACCTTACGATGAGCTCAAGCTGACACTTCAAACACAAACTCTCTCCATAAATAGGACGGCTTCGCCTCTCCAGTCAGTACTTCCTTGCTGACATTGCCCAGTGAACATCGAAATCTTCCACTATCACGCACATTATTTGCTGCAGCAACGATATATTCATCACACATAAGACCATGGATCTTCGCCGATCTTCATCCCATCAAGATGGCCATTCACAAGAGGGAATCACACCTCTCACCGATGTGAAACTGGAAAAGCAGCCCAAGCCTAAAATAGTGCGACCTTGGGAATGCAGTCCTCGCAAACATCAAACCCCAGATGTAGCTAACCACAGGGGGTGGTACAACCAAGCTACTTCACAAGCGATCTCGCTGCCCTCGAATTTAAACGTCGACTACGCGCTACCCGTCCGCTCTTCTGTGATCGGGGTGGCACGACACTCTTCCAAATCACCACTCAATGACAGTGGCTATCTTAGTGATATCCCACTGAAATGCAAGGCATCTTTGCAAGCTCCACGCTCTCAGAGCCATCGTCACAGTCTGGATACTCCATCTGCGGCCAAATCACGCTACCTCAGTCGTAAAGCTGTCAACATGATGGAAGACTGGTACAGCAACAACTTTAATCATCCATACCCAAGCGACGATGTCGTCCGACAGATAGCACAGCAAGGAGACATCAACATGAACCAAGGCAAAAAGTGGATGGCCAACAAACGTGTTCGTTCTTACAACACTCTCTCCTTCAACGGCTCCATCCACCCGAAACGTCTCCGACGTCTGCAGAAGCAAGCAAGCGCGAGACACCATCCTTACACCAGGACTTTTACCAGTCCACCTCACAACAGTTTACATCTCCCTCTCGACGTCATGGCTCATCCACAGTACGTCTACGCAAGTGCTGGAGCTGCCTGGCCTGCCCTTCGACCTTTCGCTTTGTAGTCCATTTCTACGCAACTTGAGACTATTTATTCCTATGTATATATCGCCTGTATATAGCATGTGCTTGTACAGACATCTCTATATCAATAAATTCATATCATATGAAATATTATGCTCTCAAACTTATTATTTCACTACATATTCAATCCAAACCATCTCCCTATCATTTATATTATTCAACCCAAACCATCTCCCTATCATTTATATTATTCAAAAACGACCCATTTCCTATCATTTAAATTATTCAAAAACGACCCATCTCCTATCATTTATATTATTCAAAAACGACCCATCTTCTATCATTTATATTATTCAAAAACGACCCATCTCCTATCATTTATATTATTCAAAAACGACCCATCTCCTATCATTTATATTATTCAAAAACGACCCATTTCCTTAAACGTTATTAAAAACATGTACGCCTAATGTTATTTATTAAAAACACAGTGATTCAGGTCGAGGTTAATTTAGTTTTTCTCTTACTGGCTGTTGGCTTTTGGCCACTTTTAGCCACTTCCATATTCTGCTATAGATTAGAAAACTGTCCATTGATCTGGAGCTCGGTCATCGCTAACATATCAAACAAGCAACATGGGTCTATAACTCATGTCAGTATGAAAGGCGTCATTAGTGCGCAAATAGTCCACAGTCCATCGCCTAAAAGCTTCGCGTTCTATATCTGTCCATCACATCAGCATCTTTACGGATGATGCCCTTCAAAGGCTATATTAATTTAGCGTGGACAACGGTCTTAGGTTAATATCATTCATCATCATGCGAAAATCCCATACCTTACGAAGTCACCAACGCAATACTAACTTTGTCGAACAAGAAATACAAGCAACACGAGCAATGCGCCTAACACCTTAGAATGTGTATAGATACAAAAAAGCCATTAAAGCAATGAAAGGCTATTGATTGCAATTAGTGACCGGTTCAAACCCGTGATAGCTGAGCAAGGCGACAAACACACTGGAAGGTGTTCAGTTGAAAAAAAGAAGCCCATCAAAACAATGAAAGGCTATTGATTGCAATGAGTAATCGCTTCAAACATTTGCATCTATAATAGCGATCAAGAAACGCCAAACGTGTCATGTTACTCACACCCTGTAACCATTTGTTGTCGGAAGCCAGGTAAAACAAAGGATCCTTGACACAACACTCACGATTTACTCATCTGCCATCTTACGATGGGCTCAAGCTGACACTTCAAACACAAACTTTCTCCATAAATAGGACGGCTTCGCCTCTCCAGTCAGTACTTCCTTGCTGACATTGCCCAGTGAACATCGAAATCTTCCACATCGAGTCAGCACTCACAAGTTCACAGATGCATGGCCAACCCACATAGACCACACCGTCATGGCTCATCCACAGCTTCTACGCAAGTGCCGCAGCTGCCTGGCCTGCCCTTTGACCCTTGGCTTTGTAGTCCGTTTACAAGCAACTATTTATTCATTTACATGTGTATATCGCTTTATATAGCATGTGCTTGTACCATCATCACTATATCAATAAATTGATATGATTTTAATATTTAATATTTAATAGTACATCACCTGTATGTGTGTGCGTACATCACATGTACGTAGATGTGTACATCACCTGTACGTAGATGTGTACATCACCTGTACGTAGATGTGTACATCACCTGTACGTAGATGTGTACATCACCTGTACGTATATGTGTACATCTCCTGTACGTATATGTGTACATCACCTGTACGTATGTGTACATCACCTGTACGTGTGTGTGTACATCACCTGTACGTGTGTGTGTACATCACCTGTACGTACATGTGTACATAACCTGTACGTATGTGTACATCACCTGTACGTATACGTGTACATTATCTGTATGTATGTGTGAATCACCGTACCTATGTGTGTACATTACCTGTACGTATGTGTGTACAGCACCTGTACGTATGTGTGTACAGCACCTGTACGTATGTGTGTACATCACCTGTACGTATACGTGTACATCATCTGCATGTATGTGTGAATCACCGTACCTATGTGTGTACATTACCTGTACGTATGTGTGTACATGACCCGTACGTATGTGTGTACAGCACCTGTACGTATGTGTGTACAGCACCTGTACGTATGTGTGTACAGCACCTGTACGTATGTGTGTACATGACCCGTACGTATGTGTGTACAGCACCTGTACGTATGTGTGTACATCACCTGTACGTATGTGTGTACATCACCACACGTATGTATATAGTGCGTCAATGGCACCAGTATGTGTAAGAGAACGCTGGCGGTGAGTAATGCGTGGCTTATACCATGTCCAACGTGTACGGTACCATCGGAGAACCTGTGTTACCAACAATTCCATGATCTTCAAGATTCGCACTAAAGAACATATGATCTGTTTATTTATCTGCACATCTAATATTATGCACAAAATAGACACAGAGGAAAGCTTAGACACCGCCTCTAAATGCAGCAGCGACAACCATAGCGTAACATTATTGGGAACCCCTGCCCACTTCCATTGTGTGCGCTTTTTTGGATAATACTAGAATGAACCGATCCACAGTCAGACACTGCTCGAGTCCTTTTTCCTTAATCGTGAGTATGAAATTGATGGTGGTAGGCCTAGGTAAAAGTGAGCAGTACTCATATCTGAAACGGACAACAGTGCCATATTGCTGCTTTGTTTGTCATACTTGTTTGTCGGACATAACGCACGTGGAAAACCTTTTTGAATGACAGCCAAGATCGGTCTATTCTCGGTCCACTTTCCATTTTGTAGTCTACGAAATGGGTTATTATATTAACTTTTAGCCGGGGGTCATACGCGAGCTATGTTGAAACAATAGTTCGTTCTACGGAACAACGATCAAATTCTCAGTGAAGAAGAGGTTGGGGGTAACGCATAGCTGTCCTCGTGGATTTTGTTCATGAATACACTACTATAGATCGCGCCAACTGAAGTAGTCAGCGACCGTTCGGTCAGTGTCCTCCAACCGCAGTGCATGATGGAGGCTCGAAAATATATAAATATATCTATATGCAAATGAACGCTTGGATAATGGAAGGACTTTCTTTTGACTTTACTAGTTTGCACTAATCCATCAAAAGGCATAGGTTACTGCCATTATTTTTATTTATCATGCGCCAATGGCGGTAGAGTAATATTTGTAATATCTGTTTTTTACGAAGATACGTCAAATTCCGTTCTCATACTAGTGAGAAAAAAAGACTGGTTGAGCAGCTATGAACTAGCAGAATCAGTGATCAACATCATAACACGCGATACCAACAAATCAGAGGATTTATTAGACATGTGCGACCGCATAAATACAGGAGGCATACAATCTTATAGCTGTTATGGAGTTGACACGAGCGCCAGCGCTTCTTTATCAATACAACGGGAGAAGTACAATCCATGGGACTCCCATGTAACAAGAGAGGTGCACTTCACCAGATTCTTTTATGAATAGAATAGGAGAGGTACACTTCATCAGATGCCTTCATTAATAGAAAAGGAAAGGTACAGTTCGTCAGATTGATTAGGACAGAATGATAGGTACACTACGCTACACCCGTCATTAACAAAACAAACCCTCATTCTCGGCAAATCTTTATATTCAAGATTTCCCTAATACAGAGCTGTACACTTGTGGCTTATACCGACTGATTCATATGCTGGCCAAGCAGGGATCACGTGACTATGTGTGACGTGGTCGCAAAGGCATTGAGGGTTAGCGGAGGCAAAGGGTGCAGGCAGAGCGGGTATCCTGTTCCCCACTGCGACTGCGTCACTCTCGGAATGCCGCGGACGACCAACGGCCGGCGGAAGTGACGTCACTGGCATCCGGGAATATGGACGTTTACCGCTTGCTTGCTTCTGAAGGCTGCGGAGGCGTTTCGGGTGGATGGAACCATTGAATGAGAGAGTGTTGTAGGAGCGAACACGCTTGTTGGCCATCCACTTCTTAACCTGATTGACAGTGATATTGCCTTGCTGGGCTATACGGCGGACGACATCGTCGCTGGGGTAAGGATGATTGAAGTTTGACTGGTACCAGTGTTCCATTAATTCGACCCCCAGGCGGTTAAGGTAACGGGATTTACGGGTGCGGGCACCGGGCAGGAATTTCTTGCCGTCCCACAGATTTTGCTTATAACCATCCGTTGGCGGAAGCCTATAGCTCACTGGGGTCAAGTACGCGGGGGTGACATTGACGTCGCTGAAGTAGCCGCTATCACTGTGGGGCGAGAACCCGCAGTGCAGCCCAGCACCAGGACGGTGGGAGTCTGTGAGGTCTGGCGCGGAGCACTGCGTCTCGCGACAAGACCAAGCCGCTTCGGTAATGGCCATGGGCCAGCTCCTCCCCCCATGTGGCTCCACGTGGTAGTGGCCTTCAGCGGGACAGTGCTGGCGGGCGGGGGGCTCGGGGCTTGTCTCCCACGGGCGAAACACCTTGGGCGGGAACGGAGACCGTGCCTCACTTATTGGCTCCACCTTCACATCCGAAGGAACGTAATGGGATTCTAGACTTCCTTGCAGCGCCCATGGGCTAAACAGGGACAGCTTTAGACCTGAAAGGAATACCGCGTGGCGTTATAGAAACACAAATGTAGACTAAAGCTGGCGTCTCAGCCACAACACCAGGAGGTGGGCACCGGACAAAACAAATCGCCCGACATCTACACATGACAATGGAGACCAGTAGAGGGAAAGACAAGGCGGTCATCCCAGAGAATGACTGAGAATGTTTTGGGCCACCTTTGTGCTCTTAGATTAGACCGGGCCGCCATCAGACCAACATCCGTATTTATGCCAACAGATGGTAGATGATCGACAATTGTAAGCATAACATTATAAGATAACTGTCTGTAGCGCTTATTACCTAACGCGGACGCCTCAAATGTCAAACAGACATGACTGGTATATACAAAAAGTCAAACGTTTCCTGTCACTGAACTAAGGTAACTTTACATTTAGTTAACATTTGAAAAAAAAGCTTCCATCGACTGGCCTAAAGAACATATAAAATAATATTGACGGCATTTTACAATTGACAAAATGCTTCCATCGACTGGCAGAACTTGCTAAATAACATTGACGGCATTTTACAATTGCAAAAATGCTTCCATCGACTGGCAGAACTTACTAAATAACATTGACGGCAATTTACAACTGACAAAATGCTTACCTCGACAGGCAGAACTGAAGAACTTACGAAAGAGCATTGACGGCATTTTACAATTGATAAAAAGCTTACCTCGACTGGCGGAACTGAAAAACTTATTAAATAACATTAACGGCACTGTACAAATGCCAAAATGCTTACCTCGACTGGCGGTGGCATTGTGGATCTCATCCTTCACAGCTCCCCCAAACAGATTCATATCCGCCAACAAAAGATTGGATGACGCGGGACTGAGTGCGCGGACAGACAGATTGCTCTGGGCCTGTTTGGAGGATTACAAACGTGTGCAATGTCCCAGGACCAAAGCAACTGCTGCAACACCCATCTCGGCTTCCGGCCATTTATACAGTGATGCTTCACGCCAAGAGCTGACATTAACTCGCGCAGCCAACCCCATGGTATCTCTGGCACGTTTAACCCAAGTCGAGAACATCGGAATGACACTTGGGCAGTTACAGATTACCACTGAGTGACACCTTTGTTTTGGTTGAGTACAATACTGGACTGCGAAGGAAGCAGGCCTACTGAGCGCGACGTCGAGCTGTCGTTCTCTATCCTTTGCCCGGAGAATTAATCACGAAACGGCGAAATCCGCACCGCTTGAGATATATAACTTGAAATCGGGAGATTATTAAAGTGACCTGCTCAGTCCCACTCGCCGAGATATAAGTACAGTGATCACAGAGGCACCAAGGGTGCGAGCAGTTAGTTAGTTCCCTCACACTTGTGTGTGTCCAGTGATCAATCAGCCTTGGGACTCGAGAGTGAGTAAATTCCGCCCACGGAGGGGGGAGACGGTGGGGGGGAGTTCAGTACAACTCGGATGTCACCAACTCACTGGCGTTTCAGTACAGTTTGTGGACGACTCACACATCGCACAAACTACTTCATCCCATATCGTGACAACCAACGAGAACACGAAATCGTAATTGGTTGATTTGATCAAGCACGGTTTCACTATCAAGGCAAGGAGCTTGATTGGTTGAGTTAAGCAAAAGGAAATTGGGAAGGGTCAAGGTACGAGAAGAGCCATGTCCCCGGGGGTAACGCCCTACTCTAGGCGAAGAAAGGCACGGGTTCTTTACCATGCACACACATTTGCTCAGGTGTGGCTCGAGCCAAGCACAGGCCGCTTGGGTTGATCTACCACAACACACTCAACAGTATTCGAACACGGTATCAAGGCCACGGGTTGACCTCAAAGACAAATAGCATCATACCACTCCACACAGTTCATCGGTTTCATGTGTCAGGCATTGGCTTAACTGAGCCTGTGGCGACAGGTAAACAGGTCCGGTTAAGCGAGAAGGAGAAATAAATGTCTTTATGGGGTTCTAGTGCAAAACGTGATTATCATTTACGTGTGAACCTCGTTAAATAAATACAATTTAATTTTACAATATGATATACATACAAGTTGAACATCAATGCTCAATGCTAATTACACAGCCAATGCCCCGAAGCTACCACCAGTCCACAACCCAGCACATGGCTCGAACAAAACCCATGGCCCATGACTCAAACCAATATCAGAAGAGTCGCTCACAAAAGAATTTCCTGGCGTGCACTTTACTCATCGTTGATTATTAGATAGTTAAGCAGGTTTCACGCCCCATGTCTTTTCTGCAACAGCCGGTCATCCTAAAGCAAACCTTAACCGATTACTGAAAACGACACAATTGCATAATGGCCCGTGAACGGCGTGCAGGGAGATATGATTTCTGCTCCGAAATGTATGCGCTCAGTCCAAGTTCTAGGTCACAATAGCCTGTGCATTACTCACGTAAAGCTATAACAATAGACCGACCCAGTCTGTCAAACGTGGCGAAATAAGGTCTTCCACGTGCGTTATGTCGGACTAACAAGTCGGACAAACAAGTCGGACAAACACAGAAGCATGTATCTTTGCTGTCACTTTCAGAGATAAGTACTTCTCATTTGTAACTACCATCAGCTATGATTGTCAATTTCAAACTCACGATTAACGAAAACGGATTCAAGCGGGGCCGGGGCTAGGTGTCGGAGTGTGGATCGGTCTATTATCATCACTTTGTGGATTCAACTTCAATCTGCGGAAACAATTGTTCGCGATAACATGAAAGAACGACCACCCAAACGTGGACCACCCTGCTAGACAGACCGGAGCTAGAGTGATATGAAAACAGACCGAGAGTAGACCCAGAGTGATACCAGACAAACCGGAAGTGGATCCAGTATGAGGCATACACATAGCGGAAGTAGACCCAGCGATACCAGATAAACCGGAAGTAGACCGGAGTGAGAATAGACAGACCGGAAGTAAACCAAGAGGGACGAATAGACCGGAAGTAAACCAAGAGGGACACGGACAGACCGGAAGTAAACCAAGAGGGACGGAGCCAGACCGGGGCTGCGTACCTTAGCACGATCGATCGCGATCGCACTCCTGACGGTACGACAAATACGGAATTGAATTTGGCGGATTGGTCAAGGACGCGTGCAATTTTGAAGCGGAAGTGGGGTATGGTTCACATAGCGGAAGTAGACCCAGTGATACCAGATAAACCGGAAGTAGACCGGAGTGAGAATAGACAGACCGGAAGTAAACCAAGAGGGACGAATAGACCGGAAGTAAACCAAGAGGGACACGGACAGACCGGAAGTAAACCAAGAGGGACGGAGCCAGACCGGGGCTGCGTACCTTAGCACGATCGATCGCGATCGCACTCCTGACGGTACGACAAATAAGGAATTGAATTTGGCGGATTGGTCAAGGACGCGTGCAATTTTGAAGCGGAAGTGGGGTATGGTTCACATAGCGGAAGTAGACCCAGTGATACCAGATAAACCGGAAGTAGACCGGAGTGAGAATAGACAGACCGGAAGTAAACCAAGAGGGACGAATAGACCGGAAGTAAACCAAGAGGGACACGGACAGACCGGAAGTAAACCAAGAGGGACGGAGCCAGACCGGGGCTGCGTACCTTAGCACGATCGATCGCGATCGCACTCCTGACGGTACGACAAATAAGGAATTGAATTTGGCGGATTGGTCAAGGACGCGTGCAATTTTGAAGCGGAAGTGGGGTATGGTTCGCCGCGATTAAGAGCAGTCCGCATGATAATATTAAACTCTGAACGACGATTCTTCTCAGATAAGTGGGGACAACCCGAAAATATCGATGCTTTGTAATGATCTTTTATTTATCAATATTTTACCACCATTTAGATTGTGCTGCTATTTCTAAAGTGAGAATAATTATTTAGTGGCTATCCCCGCAACAAATGGAAATAGTTCGATGTGACCAATGTCGTACCGTAGCAAGTTTCGAGTGACCAAAAGTGTTCGCGGCGGTCGATCGGGCTCCGGTACGCAGCACAGGGGTGCGTTCCGTATGGCCGTCGACCGCGATCGCACTCCTCTGGTGAATAGTCAGATTCGTGTCCATATCAAGATCCTGTGACATGCATCCCACGGTGCGTCATGCTCGGCTAACCAGCGTTTATTCTTACAATAAAGAGACCACAACTCGACCCATGCAACGATTCACGTCCATGAACGCCTTTTGCTGTCCAACATGGCTGTCCTGTGTCCCAACCCGGAAGACAGTCAGCGCATTTTTTTGATAACCCGGGTATATGTACCCATATACATAGGTACCCCCAAGGTCCACAGAATACGCATATTACGCATCGGTTTATCACCCGACACTTCTTTCACTGGGATCGGGTGCGCGCACATACATTCGGTATGCCGATGGGCCCCGTTCAAAACATCACGGGACAATTGGGAAAAGCTGACGGCTGATTGAAAAGTGACTGTCTAGACTGGTTCCATTGCCCCTAAATGAACCGGACATGACCGGTGTGAACATTTCATTGCCATTCGGCGAAGCCCAACCGGTAGGTCTGGAAGAGCTTGAGTATACCTGGCGGCCAACCGCTCCTCGCCCAAAGAAACGCGCCCAGCTCCGCAGTGGCGGCTTCAATGAACTCTTCATTTCCACTACATTTAACGTGTCATGTTGGTAGTCTTGCTCTATTTTATTTAACTTATTTCAATTATTAGCGTTCTGTTATTTATATCATAAATATTTGGTCGATCGTCCATGTTAGAACCGGCGAAATATATTATTGTAATACATGGCAGGCGTGAGTCATAGTGCGCTATGCCAAAACAATGGGTCGAATCAACTGGGAGCACCAATACTTACTTATTCATCAGAACATAATATTCATGATTGCATAAACTCTAATTTCAAACATAACCGACCACATTATAAACGTTCATTAGAAACCGCAAATTCAGTGGAACATAATTATCTTAAATATACTTAATTGAAGCATACTTTTACATTTCTTTTTTGGGTGAAATAAAGATTCTAAATACATAAATACATTCCTTAGAATGCACATTTCTTTGTGCATTATGTAAACCGAAAAAACAAAATGTTCCCCTAAATATAAACATCCGTAAGAACACACACAGAAAACACAAAAATGTGTCGAGTGAGCTACTTCTTGGGCATATCGGTATGCACGAGACTGGTCGCCATTCTGGGACACAGAAAATACATCAAAAAAAGAAATCGTCTTACCTGGCAGAGTTACAGAAGCTGTAATGGGTCGCTCTCCAACTGTCGTAATCGGCGAATCTTTGGGTGTTGGCTGCCAAGTCAAAGGCATCGGCCCTGGAACAGCAGCGGTACACAGTACTGCAACTACCCCGCGGGTAAGCACCCCCCCCCCCCCAGACCCTCCCAAACTGTTTTTTGTTAAAAGGTGAACAAAATACCAACCTAGAAGTACCCAACCTAGAAGTACCCATAGGTAGCCGTTTATCCATTGTCCCCATGCATCCACCGTTGGTCCACTGACCCCAGGACGATGGGGGGGGGGGGGACTAGTAGGTGGCGTGTTAAACTTTTGTCGAATATGCTCTGCTAGGCCAGCCTAAGCTGGTTCCAATCACATCGGTGCAAATGTCCGGTGCCAATGTCTACGTTTATCTATGAGGTAAAGATCCTATGTCTTTCGTCGCAAAGAGCAGGGTGTTACTCCCGGAGACATGGCTCCTCTCTGCCTTGACCTTGACCCTTCCCATTGTCGCGCTACGACGTACACAGGTTAAAGTGTCCTACTTAAATCAATCAATCAGTCCTCCGGACGGTGTACCACGTGACGGGGTACTCGTGGCACTCACGCGGAAAATCTTTTTTCGCCACATGATTGGTTAAAAGCAACAGTGACGTAAATGAATGATTGACAGTCTGGATCGCTCTATACTCACTGGTCGTCGTCCTTGTAGACAAACACCATGCCGCAGCGGGGACCGCGGGGTCCCTTGTCCACCTGGGATACGGAAATACAGTCATGACGCTCAGCACACAGAGCACTGGCGGCAGAATACCTCATTCATAAGAGAGACGAAACTCTTAATAACGGGCCAAACGTGAGGGGAAACAATCCCTTCGTCCTATTACGAGAGACTAGTTATAAGCGGAAATATATTGGTAGCAATTGCTTGAAAAGACAGGAGAACGGCCACAAGCGATCAGAATTAACTGGCAAATAATGTACACTTGATAAACTTTACATCACGTGTTGCTAAAGTATGTTTGGAAATAACAAAATTTCTCTATTTCAGGTACGTATGTTGCTAGAGTAGGCTTAGGTATAATTTAGACTTGTAGCGATCAATCTAAAGAACAGAGAAAAGACCAACCTTCAGCCTAATCTTGGTCAACTGTATGCAATCAGAGCCTTTGAAGAACATATTGACTTTGTTTTTTCCATCGGAGGTGAGGTAAGCTGAAATAGAGACATATCCTTTGTTTAGTACATGAAAGTTAATAGTGAATAGTCAGAAATAGTCTTAACTAGTTGAACAAATTGATACGACGAGACATACATGGATATATATATAATGTAAGGTGTCCTAAAGTCGTCAGGGTAAAAAAATCGTCATGAAAAAATAAACGGTCATCATCTGCATACATTCACACGCATTATACATTATAAGAACCAGGCCAAGAACTACGCACGTTGATTGGTGGACCAGTTCCCCGACAGAACGTTGGCTGGTCCCGACGTCTCCTCTTTCTGACCGCCATCACAGCCAGCAACCTTCAGCTGCAGCTGACCGCCTGACCGTACATTGAGATGAACATGCGCGTCAATTACTTACTGCCAGAGAAACGTGTGATAATTACTGGCAAAACTTGCTATTTATCGTATTTGCTGAAAAGTGACACTTGTTATTTATCGTATTTGCTGAAAAGTGACACTTGTCAACATTTGTTATTTACTGTTGTGGAAACGTGACAGTAAATATCAACATTTGTCACTTATTGTCGTGGAAACATGACACTTAACGCCAACACTGGTCATCACTGTTGAGAATACGTGACAATTAATACCAAAACTGGTCATTTACTGTTGAGGAAACGTGACTCTTAATCTCAACCCTTATCACCTAGTGTTGAAGATATGTGTCACTTGACGCTAAAATGCTAAACCCTTACTAGATCACTTCCGGTTGCTGTTATAAAAACGTGTAACCATCACTCGCAAGTGGCTATTAAAAGGTATGAGGTTCGCTTACCATGCTTCCGCCAGAAGTTGTCGCGCACATTGTCCAACACGTTTAGAAGGCTGCAGCAGTTTAGGTTGATTTCCTTGCGTCCTGCAAAAGGGAAAACGTATTTGGCATTCAAGGTAATGTCTACAACCATATGGCAGGAGGAAATTTCTTCACAAATGCATGTTATCCTTAAAAGTGATTCTTCTTTTCGGCCTGGAATACGAGGCTATCCGTCTTGTAAGAGCAACAAGATAAGACGGTCCAGTAGGCCAGCAGGAGCGTATGGTGGTTACAAGTAAAACTTCATAAACACTACCGACTAATGTTAAAGGCTGCCTCAGAGATAACTTCACAAATCAGTGGTTTGATACAACATGAACGCGCTCCTGTTTTCACATTTTGTTTTTATAAAATCTAACTAGATAACTATGAAACCAAGGTCATTATAATCCCGCCCAGCTACAGTCAGTGACTGAGTCGATGGACTTACCTTGAACTTGTAGCAAGGCGTTTAGCACTCCAGCCATACGACCTCTAGCCAGGTTGAAGGACAATAGGACCTGGAGACCATCTTGGAAGAGTTCATCAGTGCCTGACCTGCTGTTGACAAATTTTCTACATATATATTACAGCACAAGTTACATGGCCTTGAATGCTCAATAAACTCACTCACATCTACAGAAAATGTCTTACTCTTGTAAGTTTATAGTTTACATTTAATGCAACGATCCCTGCCTCATCGAATCACGCGGATACCCAGTGACCTATTTCATGTACATAGTTTAGCCGGATACGGGGCTTACTCGGCTAAAATTACCACGTAAAGGATGGGCGATTTTCCAGTAGCCGGCTAAACAGTGTTCGTGAGATCAGCCACAGATCTAAACACTAACATTATTGATTCAAATCTATGAAGCTCACAATGACGACGGAAGGCGTAAGCAAAAAATACACGCACAAAGCAGTATCGCAGAGGAAGTTGTCCATCTCCTTTAGTACATGTGCACTAAGAAAGGTTGGTCGTTCAGTGCTGGATGGCGCCAGGGATAATGGCGGCATATGTTTCAGAGCCTCTCTGTAATGCAAGGTAACACTTGGCATAACATTATCTTTAGTGTGATAATATTTTGCTTGATTTTTTTACATATTTTAACACTTGACAGGGAATATCTTTAATAAGATACGTTTCATTTTAGCACAGGTGTAAATATATTTGGTTTTCATGCGGGTAGCTTAGCAGCGAATCCTGAAATTTGAAGTTCCTCACAGTACAAATACGGGTATAACTAACTCGAATATGTTATGCCAGTAGCAACATTGTTTATAATATATTACATGACCTATATTATACAAAAGATATTAAAACACTGTTGAATCACAGTCATTTCTTAACAGGATGCACACACTTAGTCGTTTAATTATCGAAAAGCTTTGTATTTGTCGATAAACTATATTCAACCGCGTACTAAAGATTCATTTATTTGACCAAGTACGACGAAAATACAAACGAGAAGTAAAACAAATAGTGAACTTGGCCCGGAGACTCGAGCTAAGACCGTAGATCGTAGATAAGTCGCAGATACGAGTTGCCGTCTGCCGTCTTCCGTCTTCATGACGAACGGTGGTTAGATACTACAGTAAGCTACACCACTGCGTTTGAGTCTTCGACGTCATACATTTTCAGCTTTTGCATAATATTTCTAGGTGCAAATCCAATCATAAAGCACGTTACCGACGCTTCGCCTCGCCAGGAATCGCAGCAAGATCGTATTGATGCGAGGCTGGAAGGCGTGGACCTACTTTGTGTGCTGCAGGATCAGTTGCCTGAGCCGTGGTGCGGCTGCCATGTTGGTGGAGGCCAAGCTGGACACGATCTGCAGGTACCACACCGCGGAGGCATCCGTCACACTCACACCAGTCTCCTTCACAATCCTATAGACGAAACACAGGCAAAATGTACACTACGAGGAGAGAGACCCAAAACAACCATTGTCCCACACCTACTGTATTTCACGTATTTTCGGGCACTAACACATCATTTTTTCCGGTGCACGAACACTTCAAACACTAATAAAAGTTAATTGCCACATTCGACTGTGTTAAAAATTATGTACATAATGACGCAAATTACCATGATCCGCGGTTTATAAACTACAGAATGGATGTCCGAAAATATACAGTGAAATATAGTATATCGTATATCGCCCAAATTATTCTCATGCCATGATCCAAATGTATAAACAGATATATATGGTGATTAAAGATTAAAACAAGTGCTGTATTGTCTTAAATGAAGTTTATTTATAATAAAATTGCCTGTGGGATCTTCTACACTTAGGGATTACACACCTGTACCCAAGTGTCTTCATAGTGTGTATTTTAGTATCACATCCATCACTGTGACATCTCTTGATGTTGATCTGCACAACTACAAAGCGCAATTCACAATAGCATAACGAATTTTGCGATTCTGGGGAACAAAACATTTACTATAATACATGAAGTTAGAGATAGTTAGAGTTAGAGAAAACTGACTATGTAATTAAAATTCCCGTATTTACCGTCAGTTTTCAACAAAAGCTTCACTTCAGTTTATGAAGTTAGAGATATACATAGCGACATAACATTTTATTGACATGAATGTATGAATCCCTTTTCGCTATGTGAGCCTGTTAAGTACAAACAAAGGAGAATGTACCCAAAGCTAATTTGGGTAAGATACCAGCAAATTAATGAATTTACTGGGTAGTATACTCAGGAAGAAAGCTATTAACTTACTAGGATAGCATACAAAGGAATGATGCTATCAACTTACTGGGGTAGTAAACTAGGTAATGAAGCTATGAACAACTTACTAGGGCAGTATACCAAGGATGGAAGCTATGAACCTACTAGGGTAGTATATAAGGAAATTAGACTAACTAGGGTACTATATCAGGGAATGAACTATAAACTTACTGGGGTAGTATATCTGCGAATGAAGCTATGGGGACTTACTGGGGTTGTATATCAGGGAATGAAGCAATGGACTTACTGGGGTACTATATCAGGGAATAAAGCTATGGACTTACAGGGGTAGTATATCAGGGAATGAAGCAATGGACTTACTGGGGTAGTATACTTTGGCATTCTCCAGAAGGACGACATCTCCAGTAACGTGACTGAAAATGATAAAAAAAATACACCACATGAGCGTTTACTTCCAAGTAAGGGGCAAAAAATTGAAATATATAAGAACTGTGTGTGTCTGTAAATTGTTAACTAAATAAAGATTCTTTTATCTAGGATACCTCTATATCCATAGACTAGAAAGCAAGTTGTCCCAAAAGGTAGCATAATAATTTTCGATGGCAATTACAAAGAATTACAACACTGTATGGGAGTGCGGCAACGTAATAAACAAAAACACTTGGATAAAAAAAAATGATGAAACCGTAAGCAAAGAAATCATTAAGAAGAAGAAAGAACAGAAAACACGTGCGAAAGATAAGATCAAGTATCTTACCTGGGGATGCGAACTTCCTTGATTTCCCGGAGGTTGAATGAGTTCTTGCCGACGGAGACGGTGACGAGCTGAGGCATGTAGCTCTGGTCGCTGGCCGCCACGCCGATGGAAAGCTGCTTGATCACCACGTTACTCTTCATGCGGACCCTGCGGCAGGATACGCGGAGAGTCAGCACAACCGCTCACTGTTACAGTACCAACTCACACTGTTACGTTACTGATTCACACTGTTACGTTACTGATTCACACTGTTACGTTACTGATTCACACTGTTACGTTACTGATTCACACTGTTACGTTACTGATTCACACTGTTACGTTACTGATTCACACTGTTACAGTACCAACTCACCCCGTTACCGTACCAACTCACACTGTTACAGTACCAACTCACTCCGTTACCGTACCAACCCACACTGTTACAGTACCAACTCACACTGTTAAAGTACCAACTCACCCCGTTACCGTACCAACCCACACTGTTACAGTACCAACTCACCCCGTTACCGTACCAACTCACACTGTTACAGTACCAACTCACTCCCGTTACCGTACCAACCCACACTGTTACAGTACCAACTCACACTGTTACAGTACCAACCCACACTGTTACAGTACCAACTCACCCCGTTACCGTACCAACTCACACTGTTACCGTACCAACTCACACTGTTACAGAACCAACTCACACTGTTACAGAACCAACTCACCCCGTTACCGTACCAACTCACACTGTTACAGAACCAACTCATACTGTTACAGTACCAACTCACACTGTTACAGTACCAACTCACCCCGTTAACGTACCAACTCACACTGTTACAGTACCAACTCACCCCGTTACCGTACCAACTCACACTGTTACAGTACCAACTCACACTGTTACAGTACCAACTCACCCCGTTACAGTACCAACTCACCCCGTTAACGTACCAACTCACACTGTTACAGTACCAACTCACACTGTTACAGTACCAACTCACACTGTTACAGTACCAACTCACCCCGTTAACGTACCAACTCACACTGTTACAGTACCAACTCACCCCGTTAACGTACCAACTCACACTGTTACAGTACCAACTCACCCCGTTAACGTACCAACTCACACTGTTACAGTAATAACTCACTGTTACAGTAGTAACCCACGGTTACAGTACCAACTTACACTTACAGAACAAACTCACGTTAAACTACCGACTTCCACTGTTACTGTATCAATTCACTGTTACATTACCAACCCACACTGTTACAGTACCAATTCACACTGTTACATTACCAATTCACTCTTACATTACAAACTAACACTTACGTTAGCGATTCACAGTGTTACAGTACCAACCCACACTGTTACAGTACCAATTCACACTGTTACATTACCAATTCACTCTTACATTACAAACTAACACTTACGTTAGCGATTCACAGTGTTACAGTACCAACCCACACTGTTACAGTACCAACTTACACTGTGATACAACGAAGTCACATTGCTGCTTGTTACAGTGACGAATCAATGTAACGTTAGGGACTCCCCATTTTACACTACCAAACCACAGTTATAATCCCAACACACACTATCAGTGCCTATCTGGACCTAATGATTTACCTGATCCAGTGAGACCTGGCTGAGCCGTCAGACTGCCAGCAAGAGGAATTATCAGTGCCTATCTGGACCTAATGATTTACCTGATCCAGTGAGACCTCGCTGAGCCGTCAGACTGCCAGCAAGAGGAATTATCAGTAACTGTCTGGACCTAGTGATTTACCTGATCCAGTGAGACCTGGCTGAGCCGTCAGACTGCCAGTAAGAGGAGCTATCAGTGCCTGTCTAGACCTAGTGATTTACCTGATCCAGTGAGACCTGGATGAGCCGTCAGACTGCCAGTAAGAAGAGCTATCAGTGCCTGTCTGGACCCAGTGATTTACCTGATCCAGTGAGACCTGGCTGAGCCGTCAGACTGCCAGCAAGAGGAATTATCAGTGCCTATCTGGACCTAATGATTTACCTGATCCAGTGAGACCTGGCTGGGCCGTCAGACTGCCAGCAAGAGGAATTATCAGTGCCTATCTGGACCTAATGATTTACCTGATCCAGTGAGACTTGGCTGAGCCGTCAGACTGCCAGTAAAAGGAATTATCAGTAACTGTCTGGACCTAATGATTTACCTGATCCAGTGACACCTGGCTGAGCCGTCAGACTGCCAGTAAGAGGAGCTATCAGTGCCTGTCTGGACCCAGTGATTTACCTGATCCAGTGAGACCTGGCTGAGCCGTCAGACTGCCAGCAAGAGGAATTATCAGTGCCTATCTGGACCTAATGATTTACCTGATCCAGTGAGACCTGGCTGAGCCGTAAGACTGCCAGTAAGAGGAGCTATCAGTGCCTGTCTAGACCTAGTGATTTACCTGATCCAGTGAGACCTGGATGAGCCGTCAGACTGCCAGTAAGAAGAGCTATCAGTGCCTGTCTGGACCCAGTGATTTACCTGATCCAGTGAGACCTGGCTGAGCCGTCAGACTGCCAGTAAGAGGAGCTATCAGTGCCTGTCTGGACCCAGTGATTTACCTGATCCAGTGAGACCTGGCTGAGCCGTCAGACTGCCAGTAAGAGGAGCTATCAGTGCCTGTCTGGACCCAGTGATTTACCTGATCCAGTTAGACCTGGCTGAGCCGTCAGATTGCCAGCAAGAGGAGCTATCAGTGCCTGTCTGGACCTAATGATTTACCTGATCCAGTGAGACCTAGCTGGGCGGTCAGACAGCCATTAAGAGGAGCTATCAGTGCCTGTCTGGACCTAGTGATTTACCTGATCCAGTGAGACCTGGCTGAGCCGTCAGACTGCCAGCAAGAGGAGCTATCAGTGCCTGTCTGGACCTAGTGATTTACCTGATCCAGTGAGACCTGGCTGAGCCGTCAGACTGCCAGTAAGAGGAGCTATCAGTGCCTGTCTGGACCTAGTGATTTACCTGATCCAGTGAGACCTAGCTGGGCGGTCAGACTGCCATTAAGAGGAGCTATCAGTGCCTGTCTGGACCTAATGATTTACCTGATCCAGTGAGACCTGGCTGAGCCGTCAGACTGCCAGTAAGAGGAGCTATCAGTGACTGTCTAGAGCTAGTGATTTACCTGATCTAGTCAGACCTGGCTGAGCCGTCAGACTGCCAGTAAGAGGAGCTTTCAGTGCCTGTCTGGACCTAGTGATTTACCTGATCCAGTGAGACCTGGCTGAGCCGTCAGACTGCCAGTAAGACGAGCTATCAGTGCCTGTCTGGACCTAGTGATTTACCTGATCCAGTGAGACCTGGCTGAGCCGTCAGACTGCCAGTAAGAGGAGCTATCAGTGCCTGTCTGGACCCAGTGATGTACCTGATCCAGTGAGATCTGGCTGAGCCGTCAGACTGCCAGTAAGAGGAGCTTTCAGGGCCTGTCTGGACCTAATGATTTACCTGATCCAGTGAAACCTGGCTGAGCCGTCAGACTGCCAGTAAGAGGAACTATCAGTGCCTGTCTGGACCTAATGATTTACCTGATCCAGTGAGACCTGGCCGAGCCGTCAGACTGCCAGTAAGAGGAGCTATCAGTGCCTGTCTGGACCTAATGATTTACCTGATCCAGTGAAACCTGGCTGAGCCGTCAGATTGCCAGTAAGAGGATCTATCAGTGCCTGTCTGGACCTAATGATTTACCTGATCCAGTGAGACCTGGCTGAGCCGTCAGACTGCCAGTAAGAGGAGCTATCAGTGCCTGTCTGGACCTAATGATTTACCTGATCCAGTGAGACCTGGCTGAGCCGTCAGACTGCCAGTAAGAGGAGCTATCAGTGCCCGTCTGGACCTAGTGATTTACCTGATACAGTGAGACCTGGCTGAGCCGTCAGACTGCCAGTAAGAGGAATTGTCAGCGCCTGTCTGGACCTAATGATTGACCTGATCCAGTGAGACATTGCTGAGCCGTCAGACTGCCAGCAAGAGGAATTATCAGTGCCTGTCTGGACCCAGTTATTTACCTGATCCAGTGAGACCTGGCTGAGCCGTCAGACTGCCAGTAAGAGGAGCTATCAGTGCCTGTCTGGACCTAGTGATTTACCTGATACAGTGAGACCTGGCTGAGCCGTCAGACTGCCAGTAAGAGGAGCTATCAGTGCCTGTCTGGACCTAGTGATTTACCTGATCCAGTGAGACCTGGCTGAGCCGTCAGACTGCCAGTAAGAGGAGCTATCAGTGCCTGTCTGGACCTAATGATTTACCTGATCCAGTGAGACCTGGCTGAGCCGTCAGACTGCCAGTAAGAGGAGCTATCAGTGCCTGTCTGGACCTAATGATTTACCTGATCCAGTGAGACCTGGCCGAGCCGTCAGACTGCCAGTAAGAGGAGCTTTCAGTGCCTGTCTGGACCTAATGATTTACCTGATCCAGTGAGACCTGGCTGAGCCGTCAGACTGCCAGTAAGAGGAGCTATCAGTGCCTGTCTGGACCTAGTGATTTACCTGATACAGTGAGACCTGGCTGAGCCGTCAGACTGCCAGTATGAGGAGCTATCAGTGCCTGTCTGGACCTAGTGATTTACCTGATCCAGTGAGACCTAGCTGAGCCGTCAGATTGCCAGTAAGAGGAGCTATCAGTGCCTGTCTGGACCTAATGATTTACCTGATCCAGTGAGACCTGGCTGAGCTGTCAGACTGCCAGTAAGAGGAGCTATCAGTGCCTGTCTGGACCCAGTGATTTACCTGATCCAGTGAGACCTGGCTGAGCCGTCAGACTGCCAGTAAGAGGAGCTATCAGTGCCTGTCTGGACCTAGTGATTTACCTGATCCAGTGAGACCTGGCTGAGCCGTCAGACTGCCAGTAAGAGGAGCTATCAGTGCCTGTCTGGACCTAATGATATACCTGATCCAGTGAGACCTGGCTGAGCCGTCAGATTGCCAGTAAGAGAAGCTATCAGTGCCTGTCTGGACCTAGTGATTTACCTGATCCAGTGAGACCTGGCTGAGCCGTTAGACTGCCAGTAAGAGGAGCTATCAGTGCCTGTCTGGACCTAATGATTTACCTGATCCAGTGAGACCTGGCTGAGCCGTCAGACTGCCAGTAAGAGGAGCTTTCAGTGCCTGTCTGGACCTAGTGATTTACCTGATCCAGTGAGACCTGACTGAGCCGTCAGATTGCCAGTAAGAGGAGCTATCAGTGCCTGTCTGGACCCAGTGATTTACCTGATCCAGTGAGACCTGGCTGAGCCGTCAGACTGCCAGTAAGAGGAGCTATCAGTGCCTGTCTGGACCTAATGATTTACCTGATCCAGTGAGACCTGGCTGAGCCGTCAGACTGCCAGTAAGAGGAGCTATCAGTGCCTGTCTGGACCTAATGATTTACCTGATCCAGTGAGACCTGGCTGAGCCGTCAGACTGCCAGTAAGAGGAGCTTTCAGTGCCTGTCTGGACCTAATGATTTACCTGATCCAGTGAGACCTGGCTGAGCTGTCAGACTGCCAGTAAGAGGAGCTATCAGTGCCTGTCTGGACCCAGTGATTTACCTGATCCAGTGAGACCTGGCTGAGCCGTCAGACTGCCAGTAAGACGAGCTATCAGTGCCTGTCTGGACCCAATGATTTACCTGATCCAGTGAGACCTAGCTGGGCGGTCAGACTGCCATTAAGAGGAGCTATCAGTGCCTGTCTGGACCTAATGATTTACCTGATCCAGTGAGACCTGGCTGAGCCGTCAGACTGCCAGTAAGATAAGCTATCAGTGCCTGTCTGGACCTAGTGATTTACCTGATCCAGTGAGACCTAGCTGAGCCGTCAGATTGCCAGTAAGAGGAGCTATCAGTGCCTGTCTGGACCTAATGATTTACCTGATCCAGTGAGACCTGGCTGAGCTGTCAGACTGCCAGTAAGAGGAGCTATCAGTGCCTGTCTGGACCCAGTGATTTACCTGATCCAGTGAGACCTGGCTGAGCCGTCAGACTGCCAGTAAGAGGAGCTATCAGTGCCTGTCTGGACCTAATGATTTACCTGATCCAGTGAGACCTGGCTGAGCCGTCAGACTGCCAGCAAGAGGAGCTATCAGTGCCTGTCTGGACCTAGTGATTTACCTGATCCAGTGAGACCTGGCTGAGCCGTCAGATTGCCAGTAAGAGGAGCTTTCAGTGCCTGTCTGGACCTAGTGATTTACCTGATCCAGTGAGACCTGGCTGGGCGGTCAGACTGCCAGTAAGAGGAGCTATCAGTGCCTGTCTGGACCTAATGATTTACCTGATCCAGTGAGACCTGGCTGAGCCGTCAGACTGCCAGTAAGAGGAGCTATCAGTGCTTGTCTGGACCTAATGATTTACCTGATCCAGTGAGACCTGGCTGAGCCGTCAGACTGCCAGTAAGAGGAGCTATCAGTGCCTGTCTGGACCTAATGATTTACCTGATCCAGTGAGACCTGGCTGAGCCGTCAGACTGCCAGTAAGAGGAGCTTTCAGTGCCTGTCTGGACCTAGTGATTTACCTGATCCAGTGAGACCTGGCTGAGCCGTCAGATTGCCAGTAAGAGGAGCTATCAGTGCCTGTCTGGATCTAATGATTTACCTGATCCAGTGAGACCTGGCTGAGCTGTCAGACTGCTAGTAAGAGGAGCTATCAATGCCTGTCTGGACCCAGTGATTTACCTGATCCAGTGAGACCTGGCCGAGCCGTCAGACTGCCAGTAAGACGAGCTATCAGTGCCTGTCTGGACCTAGTGACTTACCTGATCCAGTGAGACCTGGCTGAGCCGTAAGACTGCCAGTAAGAGGAGCTATCAGTGCCTGTCTGGACCTAATGATTTACCTGATCCAGTGAGACCTGGCTGAGCCGTCAGATTGCCAGTAAGAGGATCTATCAGTGCCTGTCTGGACCTAATGATTTACCTGATCCAGTGAGACCTGGCTGAGCCGTCAGACTGCCAGTAAGAGGAGCTTTCAGTGCCTGTCTGGACCTAATGATTTACCTGATCCAGTGAGACCTGGCCGAGCCGTCAGACTGCCAGTAGGAGGAATTGTCAGCGCCTGTCTGGACCTAATGATTTACCTGATCCAGTGAGACCTGGCTGAGCCGTCAGACTGCCAGTAAGAGGAGCTATCAGTGCCTGTCTGGACCCAGTGATTTACCTGATCCAGTGAGACCTGGCCGAGCCGTCAGACTGCCAGTAAGACGAGCTATCAGTGCCTGTCTGGACCTAGTGATTTACCTGATCCAGTGAGACCTGGCTGAGCCGTCAGACTGCCAGTAAGAGGAGCTATCAGTGCCTGTCTGGACCTAATGATTTACCTGATCCAGTGAGACCTGGCTGAGCCGTCAGACTGCCAGTAAGAGGAGCTATCAGTGCCTGTCTGGACCCAGTTATTTACCTGATCCAGTGAGACCTGGCTGAGCCGTCAGACTGCCAGTAAGAGGAGCTATCAGTGCCTGTCTGGACCTAGTGATTTACCTGATCCAGTGAGACCTGGCTGAGCCGTCAGATTGCCAGTAAGAGGATCTATCAGTGCCTGTCTGGACCTAGTGATTTACCTGATCCAGTGAGACCTGGCTGAGCCGTCAGACTGCCAGTAAGAGCAGCTATCAGTGCCTGTCTGGACCTAATGATTTACCTGATCCAGTGAGACCTGGCTGAGCCGTCAGACTGCCAGTAAGAGGAGCTATCAGTGCCTGTCTGGACCTAATGATTTACCTGATCCAGTGAGACCTGGCTGAGCCGTCAGACTGCCAGTAAGAGGAGCTATCAGTGCCTGTCTGGACCTAATGATTTACCTGATCCAGTGAGACCTGGCTGAGCCGTCAGATTGCCAGTAAGAGGATCTATCAGTGCCTGTCTGGACCTAATGATTTACCTGATCCAGTGAGACCTGGCTGAGCCGTCAGACTGCCAGTAAGAGGAGCTTTCAGTGCCTGTCTGGACCTAATGATTTACCTGATCCAGTGAGACCTGGCCGAGCCGTCAGACTGCCAGTAGGAGGAATTGTCAGCGCCTGTCTGGACCTAATGATTTACCTGATCCAGTGAGACCTGGCTGAGCCGTCAGACTGCCAGTAAGAGGAGCTATCAGTGCCTGTCTGGACCCAGTGATTTACCTGATCCAGTGAGACCTGGCCGAGCCGTCAGACTGCCAGTAAGACGAGCTATCAGTGCCTGTCCGGACCTAGTGATTTACCTGATCCAGTGAGACCTGGCTGAGCCGTCAGACTGCCAGTAAGAGGAGCTATCAGTGCCTGTCTGGACCTAATGATTTACCTGATCCAGTGAGACCTGGCCGAGCCGTCAGACTGCCAGTAAGACGAGCTATCAGTGCCTGTCTGGACCTAGTGATTTACCTGATCCAGTGAGACCTGGCTGAGCCGTCAGACTGCCAGTAAGAGGAGCTATCAGTGCCTGTCTGGACCTAATGATTTACCTGATCCAGTGAGACCTGGCTGAGCCGTCAGACTGCCAGTAAGAGGAGCTATCAGTGCCTGTCTGGACCCAGTGATTTACCTGATCCAGTGAGACCTGGCCGAGCCGTCAGACTGCCAGTAAGACGAGCTATCAGTGCCTGTCTGGACCTAGTGATTTACCTGATCCAGTGAGACCTGGCTGAGCCGTCAGACTGCCAGTAAGAGGAGCTATCAGTGCCTGTCTGGACCTAATGATTTACCTGATCCAGTGAGACCTGGCTGAGCCGTCAGACTGCCAGTAAGAGGAGCTATCAGTGCCTGTCTGGACCCAGTTATTTACCTGATCCAGTGAGACCTGGCTGAGCCGTCAGACTGCCAGTAAGAGGAGCTATCAGTGCCTGTCTGGACCTAGTGATTTACCTGATCCAGTGAGACCTGGCTGAGCCGTCAGATTGCCAGTAAGAGGATCTATCAATGCCTGTCTGGACCTAGTGATTTACCTGATCCAGTGAGACCTGGCTGAGCCGTCAGACTGCCAGTAAGAGCAGCTATCAGTGCCTGTCTGGACCTAATGATTTACCTGATCCAGTGAGACCTGGCTGAGCCGTCAGACTGCCAGTAAGAGGAGCGATCAGTGCCTGTCTGGACCTAATGATTTACCTGATCCAGTGAGACCTGGCTGAGCCGTCAGACTGCCAGTAAGAGGAGCTATCAGTGCCTGTCTGGACCTAATGATTTACCTGATCCAGTGAGACCTGGCTGAGCCGTCAGATTGCCAGTAAGAGGATCTATCAGTGCCTGTCTGGACCTAATGATTTACCTGATCCAGTGAGACCTGGCTGAGCCGTCAGACTGCCAGTAAGAGGAGCTTTCAGTGCCTGTCTGGACCTAATGATTTACCTGATCCAGTGAGACCTGGCCGAGCCGTCAGACTGCCAGTAGGAGGAATTGTCAGCGCCTGTCTGGACCTAATGATTTACCTGATCCAGTGAGACCTGGCTGAGCCGTCAGACTGCCAGTAAGAGGAGCTATCAGTGCCTGTCTGGACCCAGTGATTTACCTGATCCAGTGAGACCTGGCCGAGCCGTCAGACTGCCAGTAAGACGAGCTATCAGTGCCTGTCTGGACCTAGTGATTTACCTGATCCAGTGAGACCTGGCTGAGCCGTCAGACTGCCAGTAAGAGGAGCTATCAGTGCCTGTCTGGACCTAATGATTTACCTGATCCAGTGAGACCTGGCTGAGCCGTCAGACTGCCAGTAAGAGGAGCTATCAGTGCCTGTCTGGACCCAGTTATTTACCTGATCCAGTGAGACCTGGCTGAGCCGTCAGACTGCCAGTAAGAGGAGCTATCAGTGCCTGTCTGAACCTAGTGATTTACCTGATCCAGTGAGACCTGGCTGAGCCGTCAGATTGCCAGTAAGAGGATCTATCAGTGCCTGTCTGGACCTAGTGATTTACCTGATCCAGTGAGACCTGGCTGAGCCGTCAGACTGCCAGTAAGAGGAGCTATCAGTGCCTGTCTGGACCTAATGATTTACCTGATCCAGTGAGACCTGGCTGAGCCGTCAGACTGCCAGTAAGAGGAGCTATCAGTGCCTGTCTGGACCTAATGATTTACCTGATCCAGTGAGACCTGGCTGAGCCGTCAGACTGCCAGTAAGAGGAGCTATCAGTGCCTGTCTGGACCCAGTTATTTACCTGATCCAGTGAGACCTGGCTGAGCCGTCAGACTGCCAGTAAGAGGAATTATCGCCATTCAACAACCTGCAAAAACATGAATCCAGCGTTACAATCATTTTGGTCAAAGAGCACAAAAAGGAAATTCATAAAACGGCTAAACTGGTGAAACAAAGTTTGTAGGCGATCTCCTATATTTTAATAAATAATAATAGACAGTTTAATAGACAGTTTTCTGGTACATAAACAACGCATGTATTGTAGCATTGACACGATTCTAGTACATATACAGCGCATAGACTGTACCATTGACATGATGCAAGTACACAAATAGTGCCTGGATTGTAGCATTGACACGCTTCTAGTATATACACAACGCATATACTGTACCATTGACCTGATCCTAGTACACAAATAGTGCCTGGATTGTACCATTGACAGGATTCTAGTACATGTACAGCGCATGGAGTGTACCATTGACTTTATTTTGGTACACATAAAGGGCATGGGGTGTACCATTGACATCATTCTTGTATCTCTACATCACCACGAGTGTGGGAGCGCGTCCCTGTTTACCTGTGTGCGTCGGCCTTGTTTGTGGATGTGTCTATGGAGCTGAAACACTTGGTGATTGGTCTGAATTCCTCGCCATCCGTTAACATGGTTTCTTCCTGCATGCGCATGGCTGCAACAAACGTACGGTAGTGCTCGAGGAAGCGACGATAAGGCTAATCTTTAGTGAACAGATCGGTGCCATCAATTATTTAAAAAAATATTTGTTGGGACTATACAGTAAGATATGATCTATTGCTCATTGTTATATTTGCCATTGTGTACAGTAATCCTCTACATTTTGTGGTAATATCTCATGATATTATTCAGACTAAATGACATTTGCAAAGATTTTTTAATCATTATTATCAAGCTAATTATTAGTTAGCTCCGCTACTTAATGTATTGAATATAGCTCTTATTTCTTTCGTCTATAAGACGCTTGTAATTAGCAGCAGTCCCAACCTACCTTGTCAACTGTTTATATTTACCGGTATATATATATTTATGTATTAAGGTGGCTCCCATGACAGCGACCTACCTGTAACTTAATGGGAGTCTCCTAGCCAACTCGAATATTTACGTTCTGTATGATATGTACTACATTTCTTGGTCAAATAAACGAATTCTGACTCGGACTCGGACTCCAATGAAACCATATTGCGTCTTCAAAGCATATTCTATGGCAGAGGTTTCGCTCCAAGAAATGATTTTAATTAATTAATGGACAATTATAAACTGCGCACACGTTATGGAAGCCCTAGACGTTAAGTTGACGTTCAACATTAAAGAGACAACCCTTAAGGAGGGGGATGTTGTACAAAAGACTTGATCCGGCCCAGAAATAACCTGGGATCTGTTCATATGTGGCTGTGTTGATCTCAAGCTTATCGGGTTGGTTCGTTGGTTGGTTGTATAATCAGGACGATTTAACCACTTTTGGTCATATCGCATCAATGGGAGAAGCAAGGGAGAGTGGAGCCATGTCCCCGGGGGTAGCCCCCTACTCTTTGCAAAGCGGGGCAAAAATCACCGATCCACGTGCCGTTAGGCTCTCAGGTAGCCAGAACACTCAAGGCGAGCGCTCTAGCCCACTGAGCTACCGGGCCGGCCCCTTTCGAGCTCATCCGATCCCAACGGAGCAACTGAGGCTCAACTACCCCACGCGAACGGGAGATTACCGTTTTCTTTCAGTTTGTCGAAGAAGTTGTCCAGCGCTGACAGCCTCATGTTGGTGGTGTTGTTGAAGCCGTTCAAGGCGGGACAGGGAAGGGACGAGCTCGGAGCACGATTCCGCAGCAGAAACTGTATCGTATTCAATAATATTGTTACTTATGTTACAAATTATTTTGTTTAATAAAAATGGTTTAAACAAAGAATAAATGATGTACAATCATTCCGAGAGACCCATGGTAACTCTACTCACAACTGCTCGTGGGTTTATGAAAGCGATTTTACATAACGCACTGCTGTAGTTAGGTAATGGAGGAAACGAATGTTGTCACCGCTGACCTGTATACATTCTGAGAGTAACTTACGTTGAGTATTCTGCCGCCGTGCTTTCCAATGGTATCCTTATCTTCGTTGTAGACGTCGACAAACCCTACGCAGGAATACGTCGATTTATACAAGGATTACGACGATTGAAACACGAATTACGCCTTTTAATCTCTCTCAATAACTGTACAATAGCAACTAGCAGCATCTATATATCTAGCCTTTAGTTTACGTTAAACAATGCTCTCGCAGTTGTAAACATTTAAACTTTAAATGTTTGGCGATGAGAATTATGATTGGATGAAGTTTTATTAGTATCCTTTTTAAGTTTATGCATTTTGAGTGAACCGTACCATGGGCGTGGCTAAAATATACTTCAGTTCAATAAAGCTTTCCAATGGCTTCAAAGCAACGTCTGGCAAAACGTAAAAACCGATACCAAGGTACCATAAAGATAATAAACTAAGAAAATATGCGACTCCTAAAAGTCAGAGCAGATTATAAAAGCTGTTTCCCCGGACTATACTGTACCTGGTGTGAGCGAACAAGCCTGGAGAGTGCGCACCACGTGGTCCATCTCGCCCTGGACACTCGAGTTGGCTGTCGCTTTGAGAGATTCCAACATGGCCGCCACATCAGCCGTGCCATCCCCTTCGCTGTCGAACTGCTGGAATGCCTGTCCAACAATTATCAGAAACGTTGACTAAATAAAGATGATCAACATACAGACATCTCGGAGGAAGCCAACAAGCGAGTAATAGTAAAGTGTAACAAATATTTCCCATTCGTTTTAGGCGTGAATGATTAGTATTTACATTATGCTAACATAAAGGTTATGTGTATATTGCTCGCCTTCCTTAGACCCAGGGACACTGAGTGTATGTACACACCGACCCTATCACAAAGGTGTGCCAATCTTTGTTTCCTACAAACCCACCTTAATGCTTTCTTCTCGGCCAACAGATTTGTTCATGAGAACATCACAAAACTGTGCCATTGTTACAGTTTCCTACAAGCAAAAGAACACAGAACTACAGCTTACTAGAATCCATAGAAACATATTTGCAAAGTTTATGCAGTCAACTGCTCATTTTGGGGGACTCACAAGTCAAAGAATCTCAAAGGTCACAACTACCAATGCAACCTTCAGTCAACGTGAATATCATACTTAATACAAACATATACTAAGAAAACGACAGGAGACAAACATTAGAAACAAAAGCATTACCTCTATGAAAATAACAGATTCCGATGAGCAAACCATAACTTATACACCATAAATAGTAGACTGAAGGCCGTGAATATGACGATACAGTGGTCCCTGCGTTATACGACTTTTGTCCTGCCAGCCGAAAAGACCGTATAACGGAGGGAGTCGTATAATAGAGGGATGGGACCGATATGGCCCGTTTTGGCTCAAGTATCATAACGCACTCAAATGGCACTATAATACATCATATATGTCTGTATAGACACCATATATCTGTATAGACACCATATGTCTGTATAGAAGAAGACCCCTATGAGGCCACTGGTCACCCACCTCATGACGCTCCTGTCGGTCCTCAAGCCACCTCATCAGGTGCCCATGATGCAGCTGTATGACATTCTCAGGGATTTCATCTCTGAAATTGGTAATCAACGTCAAAAGATGTTTTGGACAGTGAAAAAGAACTGAAGACTAGAACATCATTATTTTGCATCTAACGACGAATTCCTTTATTACAATTAATCCAGAACTATACAACTATATTGAGATAGAACATTGACCTGCATATTCATATCACGTCAGTCAGAAAGGTCAATGTGGAAGATACATATGTCTCAGGGGATAAGACCTTTTTAAAGGAGGGAATGAGATATTTATTCAGCAATAAGATATTACATTTTGTAGGAGGGCATGACCCCCATAGCCTTGTAAAATACCACCAATAAGTCATACATATCAAACTACTTACTTAACTTTTGAGGCGATTGTCCTCAAGGTGATGGGTTCAAACAGACTGCCTAGGTCCAGCAATTGAGATGGTTCTTTGTCTGAATATAATTATTTTACAATTATATTAAAGGTATCAAAAAAAATTATCTATACAGATGTACTGACCAGCCTCCAGATAGATTTCTTTGATGTCCCAGCCAATAAAGCCCATTACAGCTACAGAAGAATTTAAGTAGACACCCTGAAGTACCGGTACTATCTATATCCACTATGTCTATAAAAGTGACCTCCACACAACATTGTGCCTTTATCTATTGTAAGTAAGGTAACAATTTAATCATCATTCGTATTCTAAACCAAACAAGACCAAATAAGGATCTTACATGGATCAAAGTTATTCACAGGTCAAACCGATCACCCAATTAACAGGTATGCTTATCTATACATTTATTTAAACTTTGTTTAAAAAGTGCTATGTTGGGGAGTTAATAGACTTGAGTTCCCATTTTGCTATTTGCATAATGAAATGCAAAAAATGAAAAGCTGTACCTATAATAGCTGAATAGAATTATCACACATATTTATGAAGCAAAATACTGTGAAAAAAACTTAGAAATACTGGAAATAAATCAATATCATATATTACATACCTATATCAGCTTCACCATCAGACTGGGAGTCTTCATTCTGCAAATAAATAGTTTCTTTTTAGGTATATAGATAATCTAAAAGTTATTACCAGAAATATTTAGATCACATGATCGAACTTCAACAGAAAACAATTACTTCTGTGAATAATTATTACTTACATTTACATATATTACATTTACAGCTGTCCCATCCTTCAACGACGAACAACTGATTATATTACCTCTCTTAATACAATATGTCCCTAGGGGCACTTAAGGCTCAAAATTAATGCTTCTCTGCTCATCCACACCAATGCTTTTGCCTGACAGTTAAGGCCAGGTGCAGAAAAAAGGTGACTTTGGTAAAAAATAAATTTAATAACATAAAATTGATTGTTCATTCTGAATTCTGAGTGTTGTTACATTTAATAAATCAATGCATTCAATGATCAATGTAGACCAGTTTTTCTGAAATTTGAGATTTTCTTCTTGAAAATACAGCCAAAATGAAAAGATACTGTACTGTCTGTACATGACTGAATCCAGGCAAAACAATATAATTAGGGGTGAACAATGGTTTCAAAACAAAGTATATCATTATTTTGTTTTGTATTTCTGCTTGCTAAAATGGAGTATGCTATCATCAATATTTTTTTTATCGTAAATTTGAACAATTTTTATCAGTAAAATTGCAAAGGGTCTATGATGAGAAATAAAAATGTTGTCTGCCAGGTCTTCTTCACAGCATATTATAAATTTGGACATTCATTGCTCAAATTTGTTTATAGATGTAGATTTGCCTGAAGGTAGGCATTACAAATTAAAATATGCTTAACATATATCCTATAATATTGTCCCAACAGTAACGGTAAATGTTCTCTTCATATAAAAATTGTTCTGAAGTAAAAAATATCAAAAGAAACTGACTATTGATTTCACCCTGAGCACAGTAAGCATTTATGCATCAAAATAAACCATACTTTAGGCATTAATGTAAATACGTCAGATATTAAGAGTACTGCAGTGAGATTTATTAAACATGTTAAACAAGTGTACCGGTAAATTTAATTCATTATGGAATATTTAATGCCTGAGATAGTTAGTATAGTTCATTCCTTCTTCCACATTAAGATCAGTTTTTTGATAATTTATATGTTCTGCTGTTGGGTATTCATCACGGTTACTGTTGGGACAAAACTGTTACTGTTGGGACATTATGTAAACTGGACCCTGAGACAAACATATTCAGAGAATGAGGAAAAACCTTAAGGACCAATCTGTATATGGGTTGAGGCTAATAATTACAGGGATACATGTTAGATCAACTGTGTTGTGCATGCTAGTAAGCAATTAAAGATTAGTGTTTACTACCATTACTGTTGGGACAAAAGAAGCCATGCAAATAAAGGAGACCCCCTAGATGTGTAACATGCATAGGTAAGGTTAAGAAGCAATAAAATGTGTACAGACGTTACTAACTAATATTATTATACTGTTTTCTAATAATTTCTGTACAAGTTGAAGGATTTGTCTTCATAAGAACCCAATGCTTATAAAATTGTAGTTTTGCTTCAAAATAGCATTGCTAAAAATTACATATTTTGGAGTCATTTTACCTATTCCACATTTCATTTTGTAATAAATGTTTAACTATATACTACCTTTATACAACCAAGGAATATGTTGATACTATTTCAGAATTCAATGCAACATTATTGGCCTCAAATTAAAGAAAGCCATCAAATGTCACGCAAAATAGCTAAAAAAATAGCCTTTCCAGCAAGGTTTTTCTGTCAGTACTTTGCAGTCGGACATCCAAATCACCTGGAATTTTCGATGTAGCATCCATGATCATAGACACATGTAATAATACCGTAAACTGCCTATTTGAAGCCGTGGCTTATATTAGGAAGTTGGAGGTTCCACTTTCCGGGTTTGAGTCACAAGTCAGGGTGCGGCTTTAAATAGGGCCTTTTGGCGATTCAAAGTGAGCGTGGCGAAACAATTAAGCCGGGGGTTGTGTAGGGGGGGGGGGGGGGGGGAAATACGAAAATTACCGGTGTTGCCAAAATAATGTATTGCATCATAACATCATACAAGTCAACAAGTCGGGAGATAATACAACTTAAAAGCTGCGTCGTAAGATGTTCTTTTCCCCGGCATTGTGTTACCGTGGCAATCAAGACTGACAATGAGCTACTTACGGTTGTGTTATTTATTACCTATTGTAGACCAATGATCAGAGGCCAGGTTTCAGGTGGTGTAAATTGATACAGCTGCCGCCGGGCTCGCACCAAATGCAATAAGTTAATTGTGCCAGACAGAAACTTGATACTGTGTAGGTATGACAGTGATTTATAAACATGCAGTAAGAGCCAGGAGAGCCAGCCACTGGTGTGACACTTGATAAGAGCTGCAATCGGAGAGGGAGAGGTAAATGTTGTTAGTAGTCGCGACTGCTTGTATAAACAATTAATTGGCTTGGTAGGGGCCAGGAGAGCCAGCCACTGGTGTGACACCTGAAAAGAGGTGCGATCGGAGAGGGAGGGGTGAATGTTGTTAGTATAATCGCGACTGCTTGTATAAACAATTAATTGGTTTTGTTGGCGGGACAGGATTAAGCAGGGATACAGTGCTGGGGGGAGGAGGGAGGGTCGAGAGGCCAAAGTCTGGGTGCAGCTTATAATATGTAGTTTTCCGGAAATGGTTCTGGGTGCCTGCCAACCCGGTTTTGAAGCCAAAGTTGGGGTGCGGCTTCTCATATGTATGCGGCTTCAAATAGGCAGTTTACGGTATGACAAATATCATTAGCATATATTATGTATGCATTTCAAGTATCTGCTTCAATTTTGTTTCCTTATTTATACCTGGCCTTTAAGTAAACTCTTCCTTGCACTTGTCTGAAAGAGTAAGTACTTGCCAGAAAAGTGTCAAGTACTTCAAACTTTCATAACCAGATTTTTTTTTCTTTGAGTTAAAGGGTAAATCCCTGACTGCTTATGGATATTATGCTTATGTGACGTAAATACAATGCTATACTTTATGCAGCACTACAACTTTGTAATCAAGTAATATAACCTCTCTACACCAATACACGCGTATATGGTGAATGAGACTGAGCAGGATGAGACTTTGACTATTCCAAAACCGAGGCTAGATGACGTAGATGTCAAAGCAATGCATCATAAGGGCTGTGAGGAATTTGATTCCTCTATAACCTAACCCAAACTTATTAGGCTAAAGCCACCCAACCTTATTCAGCTTATATCTATACAAATATTATATAAGTTTATACTCAAACTTAATTTTAAATTAATACCTAAACTTAATTATAATCTTATACTTAAAACTTAATTGTAAACTTAATCTTAATCGTAATACTTATGCCAAATTATATTTATAGTCTATATATAGTTATATACCGATAAAGCAGTGTATGCCAACTTAGACCAAAGTATACTTAGACTGCCTGACACTTGGGGCATCAGAATAGCTATAACCACCAATAGCATAGTTCCGGGACTGGACCCCAATCAGAGCAGACTAAGTTACATCGACGGAACTAAGCCATAAAGGATGGAGGTAGACTGTTAAAGGTAGAGGGTAAATGGGATCCTGGCTCAGCAGCCTTCACTGTTATTTCTAGCAGCAGGCACAAAAAATGGACTAGAGAGCAGCTATACTATTTAGAGAGTGACAGCCTACCCAATGATGAGGCCTTGATGGCTGAATTAGCTTGGTCACAGATGTCATAATGTAAACATGCAAGACTCGAGCTGTGACCAACCGATACATTAGTAATGATTATTTGCCCTTTAACCCTGGTCTCCCTTTCGTCTGTCTCACGTTATCATTTAGTCATGCGTGGTACAAATTGATTTGTTCGTGCCGGCATTGGCACTGCTGAATAAAACTTCAAACCTAACGCTGCAGTAATGATATTAATTCAATCACTGATACATGCCTCGTCCCCCACAAATATAGCACCAAAAGTATACCATACTCCTTCTCTGCCGTCTTCCCCCACCCCCTACTTCCCCCGGTCCCCCCTATCCTAACCTGTGGTCTAGAGTCGCATTCTAAGTGGTTCCACTTTGAGTGAGTCTCTGACTCAGTCTGACTGAGTGGGTGCATTTCTTTGGGCCAGATTCGGTATCAGCCCCCCGGGCCTGCAACATGTGACAGGGAACTTCAGAGTATGCCGATAGGGATATGCCTATTCCAATGAAATCCAATGAAATCAAATGAAAAGCTGCCATCTTCTCCCAAATGCCCCATGCTGTTTAAAACGGGGCACATCAGCATACCGAATATATGTGCGCTCATCCATACCCAGGTGAAAGAAGTGTCGGGCGGTGAACCGATGCGTAATGTGCGTATTCGGTCCACCGTAGGGATACACCCGGGGTACCAAAGAAATGCGCCCAGTGGCAGTGTAAACTCAAAGCTGCCTGATCGAGTTGCCAGGAGAGTACTAATGTGTACTAATGCTGTGATGTCATGGCCTCTTCGTAAAACTGGTGGCACATACCTTATAACCGACATAGAAATCATCATCGCTGTCACTGGAGCTGTTGCTGTTCCCCATCATTTATGAAAGTTGGAGGTGACAGCAATTTATTTCCTTAAAGCGGCTCCATAACACGGACCGATGACAACCGGAAGTTTTGGCTTCGAGGGCCACGAATGGTTATCTCTGTAAAATGTATATCTGATCAGATTTTAATTTCATTGTGCATGTTATTAAGCGTAAAAAGTAAAACAATTACGCAAAACTGTTGTAACTATATGGAAGATTAAAGTAAATTTGTACGATTAATCGCAAATTAAAGAGAACCACGACCTCCCGGAAGAGGACGCTATGTGAGGTACGAGCTCCCTCTGTTGGCAGAGTGTAACTTGCACTAAAAACCGAGATTTCATGTCACCACGAAGAACAAGAATAAATAAATTCCGTAGGGCTGTGATGTTCTTAGTTTTATCGCTACTGATATAATTAACGACAACGTTTATAATCAATTTCGTTATTGAACTGTATGGTCAAAGATCAAGGTGACTCGATATACTATGTGGCTGAGGGGCTTCTTCAAAGGAGTGGCACAACAAATTGTTCCACAACAACATGAAATAAATGGGGGTAAAAGGCTGAGACGTATTTGAGCACTTAATAAGCTTTGGTAAAATCAAGAAGGGGGCATAGACTTTTGAACGGGGGGGGAGGGGGTAAGATATAGCTTACCGTCTAAAAGGGGGGCACATTTCCCCTCTGCCCCAGCCCTGAACACGCTCATATGGCTTGGCGGCATACCTAAAATACATTTTTTTATTTTTATTTTTTTTATTGTTGTTGTTGTTTTTTGGAGGGGGGGGGGGACCGGTACTCACACACGCGCGCACTAGTCGCGCTTAATTTAACCTGGCCGCCGATCCATTAGGCCGATGATGTAAACTTGAAAGGAGACTGTTGAAAGGGATTAAGACCAGATGGATCGATCTATAGTTTCTTCTAATACTAGATTAAAAATACTAACATTTTACCTAATCAAATATATTACTGAATAAAATGAAATACAAAAATTAAATTACTTTTAGAATTAAAATTTTAAGAAATAAGTAACGGGTAGGACAGAACAGTTGTGACCGTAGATCCTGGGTATATTTTTTTATGCCGTCGGAGCAGGTCACCTGCATGGGCCCGACATGGTGGATTCCTCCCAGGAAAGTAGCATCACTCGCCACATGATCCCGGGTCCACGCTTATCAATTTTCAGCGTGTAGGTGTGGCCCACATTGTCGGCCAACATATTCTGAAATGAATGAATGCAAGAAAGACGATATATAAACGAATAAAACAAGAATATATATATCGAAAGAATATGTATAAAAGAAGAAAAAAAAAGAATATATATCCAAAAAACATACATATTTTTTAAATATGTATTAAAAAATATATATATTTTTAAAAAACATGTAATTGAAAAATATGTGCGTGATAGAAATCAATAATTGGAGACATACAGTAGATTGACTAACCGAATTCCGGAAAACCAAATTTTGACTATCGTTCGAATGGTGGGGGGTGGGGGAGTCAGTATCAGGCAATGGGGCGCAAGGATCTAGACCAGAATGTATTAGAATAATTATTAACGGCTTCGCACGTGTAATGTACGGATAGTTAAATGTATCTTTAGTGCGGATTTATATAGTGATGTCATGTACTTGAAACATGAAAGAGAAAGGATGTAATGTACGCGCGCGTTATGATTATGTAACTCTTAACAGTCGCTAGGCGGATTATGTGTGAATACTTATGCAAATCTTACCGCCAGGGGACCACTCTATAAATAGGGGGGCGTGACAAATAAAAGTTCTTGTCAGATACTCTCGTGTCAGCGTCATGGTATTATAACGACTCTCAGGAACGTGACACGCGGCAAGACAGCACAGCACGGTGCATATTTATTATTTAAGTCGTTAGATTGGTTCATCAGATGGACTATTTGAGAGGTTGGACGACTATGTTGAGATTATGGTGCCATTCTTCTTGGTAGAAATGTCGAGGACAGCCATATATGTGTCTTGACTAGCTAGAAGCCGAAGAGTGCATTAGGTTGGGTCGTTCCCATGGGAGGGGGTTACTTAATACATTGGTAAGTTTGGGAGGGATTTCCGCGGTTAACCCCCCCCCCCCCCCCCGACTTGTCACCTCCAAAATCCGCTCAGAAGGGCCTTTCACCTCGACAATCCGCTCGGAAAGGGCGTTTTACTGCCAAAATCCGTTCGGAAAAGGTATTTTCTTCCGTTTCAGAAAGGCAAGGGCCATCAGCTAGCGTCCTGCAGGATTAGAGTAGCCGTGATTGTCCTCGCGGTTCAAGAAGAACACTTACAGTACGTAGAACCCATTGGGTTGGGTTTACCAAAAGAAAAGCAAAAGTGTTTCACGAACTTGCTATATAGCAAACACCATGGCATACTTTTTTTAAGTATGTAGTCGACAGATTTATCGAGAACTATACAATTATTTTTGTGAATAGTTACGTGAGTTTGTTTGTGTTTATATCATTTTGTCTTATAGAGGTTTCCCGGGTGCACTCAACATTGTTTTGCTTCTATATCATTATCGTCAGATATTAATTTCTATTTGTGTCGTCTGATCTTGTCCGTATTATGTGTGCATATGAACCGTGCAGTAACTGAAGCAAATAAATTTTTCGGTAACTATCTTAATTTTCTGCATTCAGGTTTTTGCATATTTAACTCTCCAGATGGCGCTATTTTGAATTCGTCTGCCTGGCGCCAAACGGTTTTCTGTACGTTTTGAAGGAAGTTTTGTCAACTTACTAGTTTTGGTGGAAGTTTTGCACAACAAAGCACAAGGAGCAAGGTGAACCGGTGAAGCATCCAGCGTTTGCGTCTTATGTTGGTTTTGTACCCACTTTCCCAAACAAACGCTCTCGAATTTTCAACTTCAAATTGTGTCGATTTTCGACATTTCGTCGAGTCCGACTCACTTGGTGACTTGCTCAGCACTGCACTCTGGACTGCAGTCCTCAGTCACCGTCCCCGTCAGTCGGCGTAACTTAGTGTCAGTCACTTTGTCACGGCTGAGTGCATGTGTCTGAAGCTAGTTGCAGTGCCCAGCTGTCGTATTTTCGTGAAACATCTGAAATACTGCGTCCAATTTTAAAATTGTTGGTGCCAGGCAATGAGTGAGTGAATGATCACTGACACTGGCTTGTCAACTGGTCAATGACAATGTCAAACAGTTTTTAAAAATGGCAATGTCAAAGGCCAGGTGTAGACACCCCCCAATACCCCCCTCGCAATTGTCAATAAAATGATGGCACCCCCAGCCTGTTATCGCTTCAGAGCCTCACCTCCCAATCTGGGCATAAGTTTCAATTGATCTCTCCCTTTTCAAATTCCTGGATCCGCCATTGAGCATGTCATCATTATTTACTGTCTGACAAGTAACAAATAACTGTCGGGAGTGAGAGGGAACAGTTATTTTTTCGGTTAGGTTACCTCTGACATCAAAACCACCACCAAGGTGAAGGTTTTGAATAGCACAACACTGTTCGATGTAGAGTCTCTTTCGAAAGCTCCCTGCGCAAAGCGTTTTTTAAATGTTTACCTTTTTGCAATCTATAAACTGTATTCCTAGCTATTCCTGCTGCCTTTTCTGAAGTCGGACACTGTCACTGGCAAAATATACACTAACATGTGAAACATAAAACATGTATGAGTTCACTATGTATGGGTATGCTGCCATTTTTGTTTTCTACAACGAAAAGTGTTGTGTTATTCAAAACCTTCACCTTGGTAGTGGTTTTGATGTCAGAGCCACAGTTAGGTTAGCCTGTCAGGAGTGAGAGGGAGTCGTCATATCTCCTGTTAGAGTAGCCTGTCGGCGGGGTGGGAGGGAACCGTCATATCTCCCGTTAGAGTAGCCTGTCGGGAGTGAGAGGGAACCGTCATATCTCCCATTAGAGTAGCCTGTCGGGCGTCAGAGGGAGCCATTATATCTCCCGTTAGAGTAGGCTGTCGGGAGTGAGAGGGAGCCGTCATATCTCTCTTCAGAGTAGCCTGTCAGGAGTGAGAGGGAAACGTCATATCTCCCGTTAGAGTAGCCTGTCGGGAGTGAGAGGGAACCGTCATATCTCCCATTAGAGTAGCCTGTCGGGGCGTGAGAGGGAGCCGTTATATCTCCCGTTAGAGTAGCCTATCGGGAGTGAGAGAACTGTCATATCTCCCGTAAGAGTAGCCTGTCAAGAGTGAGGGAACCGTCATATCTTCCGTTAGAGTAGCCTGTCGGGAGTGAGAGGGAACCGTTATATCTCCCGTTAGAGTAGCCTGTCGGGAGTGAGAGGGAGCCGTCATATCTCTCGTCAGAGTAGCCTGTCAGGAGTGAGAGGAAACCGTCATATCTCCCGTTAGAGTAGCCTGTCGGGAGTGAGAGGGAGCCGTCATATCTCCCATTAGAGTAACCTGTCAGGAGTGAGAGGGAGCCGTTATATCTCCCGTTAGAGTAGCCTATCGGGAGTGAGAGAACCGTCATATCTCCCGTTAGAGTAGCCTGTCAAGAGTGAGGGAACCGTCATATCATCCGTTAGAGTAGCCTGTCGGGAGTGAGAGGGAACCGTCATATCTCCCGTTAGAGTAGCCTGTCAGGAGTGAGAGAACCGTCATATCTCCCGTTGGAATAGCCTGTCGGGAGTGAGAGGGAACCGTCATATCTCTCGTCAGAGTAGCCTGTCCGGAGTAAGAGGGCGTCGTCATATCTCCCGTTAGAGTAGCCTGTCGGGGGTGGGAGGGAACCGTCATATCTCCCGTTAGAGTAGCCTGTCGGGAGTGAGAGGGAACCGTCATATCATCCGTTAGAGTAGCCTGTCGGGGGTGGGAGGGAACCGTCATATCTCCCGTTAGAGTAGCCTGTCGGGGGTGGGAGGGAACCGTCATATCATCCGTTAGAGTAGCCTGTCGGGAGTGACAGGGAGCCGTCATATCTCTCGTCAGAGTAGCCTGTCAGGAGTGAGAGAACCGTCATATCTCCCGTTAGAGTAGCCTGTCAGGAGTGAGGGAACCGTCATATCTCCCGTTAGAGTAGCCTGTCGGGAGTGAGAGGGAGTCGTCATATCTCCCGTTAGAGTAGCCTGTCGGGAGTGGGAGGGAACCGTCATATCTCCCGTTAGAGTAACCTGTCGGGAGTGAAACGGAACCCCCATCTCCCGTTAGAGTAGCCTGTCGGGGGTGGGAGGGAATCGTCATATCTCCCGGTAAAGTAGCCTGTCGGGAGTGAAACGGAACCCCCATCTCCCGTTAGAGTAACCTGTCGGGGGTGGGAGGGAACCGTCATATCTCCCGTTTAGAGTAGCCTGTTGGGATTGAAACCGAACCGCCATCTCCCGTTAGAATAACCTGTCGGGGGTGGGAGGGAACCGTCATATCTCCGGTTACAGTAGCCTGTCGGGAGTGAGAGGGAACCGTCATATCTCCCGTTAGAGTAGCCTGTCAAGAGTGAGGGAACCGTCATATCTTCCGTTAGAGTATCCTGTCGGGAATGAGAGGGAACCGTCATATCTCCCGTTAGAGTAGCCTGTCGGGAGTGAGAGGGAACCGTCATATCTCCCGTTAGAGTAGCCTGTCGGGAGTGAGGGGGAACCGTCATATCTCTCGTCAGAGTAGCCTGTCAGGAGTGAGAGAACCGTCATATCTCCCGTTAGAGTAGCCTGTCAAGAGTGAGGGAACCGTCATATCTCCCGTTAGAGTAGCCTGTCAAGAGTGAGGGAACCGTCATATCTTCCGTTAGAGTAGCCTGTCGGGAGTGAGAGGGAACCGTCATATCTCCCGTTAGAGTAGCCTGTCGGGAGTGAGAGGGAACCGTCATATCTCCCGTTAGAGTAGCCTGTCAGGAGTGAGAGAACCGTCATATCTCCCGTTAGAATAGCCTGTCAAGAGTGAGGGAACCGTCATATCTCCCGTTAGAGTAGCCTGTCAAGAGTGAGGGAACCGTCATATCTTCCGTTAGAGTAGCCTGTCGGGAGTGAGAGGGAACCGTCATATCTCCCGTTAGAGTAGCCTGTCGGGAGTGAGAGAGCCGTCATATCTCCCGTTAGAGTAGCCTGTCAAGAGTGAGGGAGCCGTCATATCTCCTGTTAGAGTAGCCTGTCGGGGGTGGGAGGGAACCGTCATATCTCCCGTTAGAGTAACCCGTCGGGAGTGAGAGGGAACCGTCATATCTCCCGTTAGAGTAGCCTGTCGGGAGTGGAACGGAACCGCCATCTCCCGTTAGAGTAGCCTGTCGGGAGTGAGAGGGAACCGTCATATCTCCCGTTAGAGTAGCCTGTCGGGAGTGAGAGGGAACCGTCATATCTCCCGTTAGAGTAGCCTGTCGGGAGTGAGAGGGAACCGTCATATCTCCCGTTAGAGTAGCCTGTCGGGAGTGAGAGGGAACCGTCATATCTCCCGCTAGAGTAACCTGTCGGAGTTTTATTGTAATAAGTAATATTGCAAGGCGGCTGGTATATATGTTCTATCTTAACAATAACAAATCATTTCGCCACATACATCCAGGGAAGCAGCTAGAATCTGGTTACCTCTGAAAGGTCGTTTTTATGACCATAAGGGAAGGCGCTAAACAATGCCAAAGCCAGTAGACGTTGCAGACCTTACAACTCCGGTAAAGATTGGGAGGTTCCTCAGCCCTGAAGAGCTGGGCAGTTCTGTCCATGAAGCCGCTGTGAGGGGTGACAAGAAGAAGTTAAAGCGGCTGCTCAGAACAGGTGATTCCGCACTGCCGTTACCAGTTGCCCAATCATTGTAAAACTCAGTTGACTTGTCTTATCCGTTGGTTTGAGAATCGACCGATCCGGGCTGTCAATCATTCACTGACGTCACTGTTGCTTTTATCCAATCATGTGGTGACAAAAGGTCTTCCATGTGCGTTATGTCAGACAAACAAGTCGGAGAAACAAAGCAGAATGTCACTTTCTTGTCAGTTTCAGAGATGACTACTTCTCACTTGTACCTACCATCAGCTATAATTGTCAGTTTCATACTCACGATTAAGGAAAAAAAGACTCAAACGTGAGCGGGGCTTTGTGTCGGAGAATGGATGCTCTTATCCCGTCGTTGAGTCTTAGACGGTCCGCAATATATATGGTTGAAGTAAATTCCAGATGCAAGTAATTATTGAGTTATAATGAGACAATGGTTCATGCATTCGACTTTGGCTGCCTGAGTCATATTCGAGCTGTTCACCAAAGTTACTCGATCATTTTAGGCGTATTGCTGGTGCTATATTGTAAAAACACATACAAGAGTCATGATAACATCTAATGTCCGGACAATGCATCTGTGTGCCACCTTTCCTCACTGCTCCAAGGCATTCCTGTGGATTACACGAACAGTGCTGGACAAACTCCCTTGTTCTGCGCCTGCTTTGAAGGACATGAGGGTGCCGTCAATATCCTCCTAGCAAACGGGGCCAACCCGAACCTGTAAGTATCTCGTGTGTCCATAAGATGTGTGCCATGTTCTCAAATCAATTTGGACAATGGTTGTCAACATATCATATACATTATGTTTCATCATGTAATGATTCGTAGAAGCAAAGCCGCTTTGGTCATTTTGGATGCAATGCGAACGATCCGACTGGAGAATGACCTATTCTTTACTACGCCCGACCTGGACTACCGTAGAACCGCCGTTGCGTGTTTATGCGGTGTGCAGTTGCAGGCCCCGGGGGCCGACCGTCTGACTACTGTAGAACCGCCGTTGCGTGTTCGTGCGCTGTACATGTGCAGGATCCAGAATCCCGCTATTTGGCTCTTTATCGAAACGCTTCAGCACGCATTGCGGGCATTTCTTGGGCCATGACCGGTTTTATTTACCAATTCAACTGGAACCTGCATCTACGTCGAACAAATTTCGTGACTTAAACGCGCCACACTTTTCAATCTATGTCACATAATTTGCACCACCATCCAGATTGCTTCCATGTTTACTCTTCTGTAGGTATATTATGTTAATTTTACGAATTAATTTACCCAGAAGCTGGCCTTAAACATCAACGGATATGAAATGACACAATTTCTTTGTCTCTGGGTGTTTCTTGGTCCAGTTTTAGCCTTCATGTACACAAGGGTGGCCTCAGACTCGGACACCAACATTGCTGAGGCTGATTTTAGATATTTGTTGGCATAGGTGAACCAATCAACGCGTTGCCGGAAAACTACGTCACTGGGTCGACCGAGCAAAACTTTCTGGCGACCAAACCCTTTTCGAACCAAATTGGTGACTCATAAACCACATTGGTCATTCGCGGGATGTTTTAACAAAAACCAAAAGTCGGAACAGCGGTAATTTTTCGTACAATTAATTCAAACAAGTTAAAGCAGAAGCAACACAACCCATGTGATACATGTCGGCGCTGCCATTTCGCCACCCCACAGGCGCAGTAACGAGGGCAGCACAGCGGTGCACGCCGCAGGCTACAGCTGCAACCCCAAGATCCTGACCAAGGTGATCGAGGCGGGCGGCGACCTCCGCCTGCACGATGGCAAGGGGCGCATGGTGAAGGAGTGGGCCCTCTGTCAGAAGGACGTCAAGAAACGCCGCAAGATGCTCGAGTACCTGGACAAGACCAAGCACGTGGCCATGAGCGGGTCCTGCAGGGACCTTATGCAGAAACAGTCCAGCACCTGGGGCAGGTCTGGTCCTTGATCCAGTAGTCTTGTTCCTTAAATGTTAGGCATTTGATTTTGTTGCGACTATAATGTCGTAAGTACCGATGTAGTATCCGCATATAGTCACACCAGCGGTCGGTAATTATACTTACTCGGATCATATCTTCAGATCGTGGAATAAGCGCCCTTTTGTATGGTGTCTATATGCAAAATAATACCCAGTAATGTTGATGCCATACATATGATTGCGGTTGCAGCTCGCGGCAGGAATCGTTGGGTAATTTGCTGCGACTAAGGAGCAGTCACAAGGCCCTGACCCTCTCTCCCTCCGTTAAGAGCCACGGATATGGCAAGGTTAGTATTGGAAACTAAGCAAACGTGTAATGCCTAAGTCATTCACTGCCCCATACAATATCACCATTAATTTTAATCATTTAGACAAAAAAAATCCTTTTATTCCATTGCGTTGTATGGCCGCATTGCGTTTTTGTTGCGTTTTAAAGATATACCTTGGTGACAAGGAGCACGTGGGAACCATGGCAACCATCCCCCTGGTGGCGGAGAATGTTTTGAGGCATGACGAGTACGGCTACACATACAACAACGGACCCTTCATGGTCATGGAAAGGTCTGTCAGCCAATCGACCGTTACCAGCTTTTTTTATATAATAATGTGTTACATATTGTGCATTCTGGACCCCGTTTCCGGTCCATTTGTACTGAATGAATCTTTTCTGTAAACTGAGCAACCCTCATCTCTTCCACAACAATTCACTAAAAATAGATATGCTTATTATTAATGGTTATCATATTTTTCTATATGGCATTTAATTCTGTGTCCCCAGTGTGTCGCATAACCTGTTGATCATTCTGGGCAAAACCATGTCTGGAAGGCGATGGCGTTTATCACGTTCAGCGTGGCAGTAGTGAGATTCACTGACGGGTATTAACTATTTCGGTGTTAACATGATACGATTAAATCAAGAGCTCTCCTTTCAGTTTTAATGTACATGTATCTATTGTCAGTAAATGTGTGCTTACTGACTGGAGATGTTCCTCTTGACGGCCCGGTGTGTTTGCTTCCAGCATGCTGTGGAACAAAATCCCCGTCACTGTCAAGAGACTCCACCGGGACCCGCCAGAGGGCGGGCAGGTCGATCTACTCATCAAGGAAAACGAGCACATGGCGTGCGTAAAATGAGCACCGTGCTACACTGTTATCGTGCCTTACGTTTAATTAATTCTGATCATTTTGTGTTTTGGGTGTAGACTATTATGACTGATTAACCCGCGGACACGGTGTGATAGTTCGTTCCTATATTAGAAAACGCAGTAACCAATAATTCTGAAACACGAAAAAACAATCATAAGACTCGTGCAAGTTGCAACGTCCACAATACACATTGCCTATCCGGCAACATTTGTACGAGCGGTCTGTGGAACTTAACTGGACATATTCTGTTACCTGAACGGTATTGTCGTACTGGCTTATATACATACTATATGCTTTTCATTGCCAGGTGTCTGCGGCATCCGAACATTTTACTTCTGATGGGTGTCTGCCAAACCAATAACTTAGACGGACTGGTTCTCCTGTATGAGCGAGTCGGCTGTGGATCTCTCTACTCCTACCTCTACCAAAAGGTGAATACTTGAGATTTTGCTTCTTTTTTTCTTTGTTTATAAACGTTATTCATTTAACGAGATTACTGATAACGAATAGTCAATACACATATCAACGGCCTCAACATGTAATGTTCTTGTGGCCGTGGAGTTGAGGTTAAATCGTTAAAAGTTGATCAATCATACAAACAGTTCAAAATTATACAGTGCGAAGGATATGGTGACCTACAACCCTGTAAATCTGGAGATTTTGCCATAAATGTGTAAAAGAGTTTATTTTATTAAACAGTTGTTCGCTGGGTTAAGACACTGGACACTGTCCATGTGCGAGCTCATGAAGCAGATCAGTGATGTAGTTATCTACGTGTTCGCTAGGTGGAGACACTGGACACTGTCCATGTGCGAGGTCATGAAGCAGATCAGTGATGTAGTTATCTACGTGTTCGCTAGGTGAAGACACTGGACACTGTCCATGTGCGAGGTCATGAAGCAAATCATTGATGCTGTTATCTCCGTGTTCGCTAGGTGGAGACACTGGACACTGTCCATGTGCGAGGTCATGAAGCAGATCAGTGATGTAGTTATCTATGTGTTCACTAGGTGGAGACACTGGACAGTGTCCATGTGCGAGGTCATGAAGCAGATCAGTGATGTAGTTATCTACGTGTTCGCTAGATGAAGACACGGGACGCTGTCCATGTGCGAGGTCATGAAGCAGATCAGTGATGTTGTTATCTACGTGTTCGCTAGGTGGAGACACTGGACAGTGTCCATGTGCGAGGTCATGAAGCAGATCAGTGACGTTGTTATCTACGTGTTCGCTAGATGAAGACACGGGACGCTGTCCATGTGCGAGGTCATGAAGCAAATCATTGATGTAGTTATCTATGTGTTCGCTAGGTAGAGACACTGGACAGTGTCCATGTGCGAGGTCATGAAGCAGATCAGTGATGTTGTTATCTACGTGTTCGCTAGGTGGAAACACTGGACACTGTTCATGTGCGAGGTCATGAAGCAGATCAGTGACGTTGTTATCTACGTGTTCGCTAGGTGGAAACACTGGACACTGTCCTTGTGCGAGGTCATGAAGCAGATCAGTGATGTAGTTATCTACGTGTTCGCTAGGTGGAGACACTGGACACTGTCCATGTGCGAGGTCATGAAGCAGATCAGTGATGTAGTTATCTATGTGTTCGCCAGGTGGAGACACTGGACACTGTCAATGTGCGAGCTCATGAAGCAGATCAGTGATGCAGTTATCTACGTGTTCGCCGGGTGGAGACACTGGACACTGTCCATGTGCGAGGTCATTAAGCAGATCAGTGATGTTGTTTTTTACGTGTTCGCTAGGTGGAGACACTGGACACTGTCCATGTGCGAGATCATGAAGCAAAACATTGATGTAGTTATCTACGTGTTCGCTAGGTAGAGACACTGGACACTGTCCATGTGCGAGGTCATGAAGCAGTGCAGTGATGTAGTTATCTACGTGTTCGCTAGGTGGACACACTGGACAGTGTCCATGTGCGAGGTCATGAAGCAGATCAGTGATGTAGTTATCTACGTGTTCGCTAGATGAAGACACGGGACGCTGTCCATGTGCGAGGTCATGAAGCAGATCAGTGATGTTGTTACCTACGTGTTCGCTAGGTGGAGACACTGGACAGTGTCCATGTGCGAGGTCATGAAGCAGATCAGTGACGTTGTTATCTACGTGTTCGCTAGATGAAGACACGGGACGCTGTCCATGTGCGAGGTCATGAAGCAAATCATTGATGTAGTTATCTATGTGTTCGCTAGGTAGAGACACTGGACACTGTCCATGTGCGAGGTCATGAAGCAGATCAGTGACGTTGTTATCTACGTGTTCACTAGGTGGAGACACTGGACAGTGTCCATGTGCGAGGTCATGAAGCAGATCAGTGATGTTGTTATCTACGTGTTCGCTAGGTGGAAACACTGGACACTGTTCATGTGCGAGGTCATGAAGCAGATCAGTGACGTTGTTATCTACGTGTTCGCTAGGTGGAAACACTGGACACTGTCCATGTGCGAGGTCATGAAGCAGATCAGTGATGTAGTTATCTACGTGTTCGCTAGGTGGAGACACTGGACACTGTCCATGTGCGATGTCATGAAGCAGATCAGTGATGTAGTTATCTATGTGTTCGCCAGGTGGAGACACTGGACACTGTCAATGTGCGAGCTCATGAAGCAGATCAGTGATGCAGTTATCTACGTGTTCGCCGGGTGGAGACACTGGACACTGTCCATGTGCGAGGTCATTAAGCAGATCAGTGATGTTGTTTTTTACGTGTTCGCTAGGTGGAGACACTGGACACTGTCCATGTGCGAGATCATGAAGCAAAACATTGATGTAGTTATCTACGTGTTCGCTAGGTAGAGACACTGGACACTGTCCATGTGCGAGGTCATGAAGCAGTGCAGTGATGTAGTTATCTACGTGTTCGCTAGGTGGACACACTGGACACTGTCCATGTGCGAGGTCATGAAGCAGATCAGTGATGTAGTTATCTACGTGTTCGCTAGGTGGAGACACTGGAAATTGTCCATGTGCGAGGTCATTAATTATCGACGTGTTCGCTAGGTGGAGACACTGGACACTGTCCATATGCGAGGTCATGAAGCAGATCAGTGATGTAGTTATCGACGTGTTCCCTAGGTGGAGACACTGGACACTCTGTCTATGTGCGAGGTCATGAAGCAGATCAGTGATGCCCTCCTCTACATGCACCAGCAAAATCTGCTTCACTGCAACATAACATCTCACGCGATACAAATGGTGCTGCCAAACTTTGCCAAGTTATCCAATCTGGAATACGCCATCGATAGGTAAGTATTGTACGGACCTCGCCGTATTTGTCTTTAACAGCTCTAAGCTCTGCGGTTATCCTGGCATATAATCCTGCAGTAATGTGTTAGATTCGTTGATGATTGCCAGTGTTATCTATATGGTCAAATAATAACAATGAGCGTTAAGAATTAAAATTATAACGGGCCTCACAAATTCAGTGAAGTGGTTTGTTGTTCTTTATCATGTGAATACTACAGGTTGACGTGCTGTGATTAGGTCGATTTTTTGTTGTCATTGCAAGCTCATCTGCAGATGGAAATCACGGTCCGAAGAGCAAAGTAGTTGAGAACAAGTACTTGAATGCCGCCTACAACTGGGTGGCACCCGAGCTACTGGCTGGCAAAGCTCCGTCCGAGAAATCTGACTTGTACAGCTTGTGTTCGGTGATGTGGGAGGTTCTCCATGGTGAGTCGAACAATACGATATAATTACCGGGCCTTATTTAACAGATTTACGCACTTCTATAATAATAACACCATAATGACATTGTGATGGCATGTTTAGTGACGTGATGGCGTTGATCCAGGCATGCCCCCGTGGTCCGGAATGCACGCCAGTGAGATCCAGAACGAGGTGGTGGAGAACAAGACGATGCTGGAGATCAAGGAGACAGTGAAAAACCCGTTCTGCGTCGTTCTGCAGTACGGGCTGAGCGTGGAACCCAAGAGCAGACAACTCACCGTCGAGCAGTTCAGGGATATCTTGGGTCAAGTGCTCGTGGTGTGTGATATCTCTTAATACAGCAATAACTATTGTTCAACACTAGTATAGGTGTAGTAGTAGAATAATTTATTTAAACTGACACTTAATTGGCATGAACATATAAACGGAATTTATTTTCTGAGGTTTTCAACATCGTATACACATATAAATAACATAAAATCACATACATATGTACAATAGCACATCAGGCTACAGAGACCAACCAGCCAGAGCGGAAAATGGGAACTTGTGTAGCTTACCTTTCGCTAGCTTTAGCTTTCGCTACGTGTAGTATGGCATTGATGGTGTTATGCCATGAAGTATACTGCGAATTTACCTTTGCGGTTTCATGGTACTTTGCTTTAGGACCACAACAGCATGGGCATCAAGGGTGACACTCCCCACCCGCAGAGGAAGAGGAAGTTCTCAGCCAAACAAGTGAAGAGTAGCCAGGAGCCCATGAGCTCCGGAGAGGAAGAGACGATGGATATGCAGAAGGGCAAGAAGATGATTAGCAAGTCACCAATGGCACAAAACAAAATGAGTCCTCTTGCAAGGGAATCCTCACTTGGGTAACACATTTAATTTTTCGAAAATTAAATATCAAAGTATCAACGTTAAGGCCACAAACACCGAGTCCTTTTAATTCAGTTTAAAAAAAAAAAAAAATGCCACACTTGTGAGCCATTATTTTACACAACCACCCAAACTGCTTTAATATTTACCCTTTTATGGCTAAATCATATTAATTTTACGAATTAATTTACCCAGAAGCTGTCCTTTAAGTAGGTATTTCATTGCGGTTAGCGGACTTGTGTTCCAGCAGATTCACTAAACATTGGTTTACTGGTATATCTGTTAACAGATCAGACAGCGAAACTTTGGTGCAGTCCATAGTGTCCCCCAGAGCTCCCGAGAAGACTCCACGGACCTCCAAAGACAGGTAGCACTCTGCATCAGGCATCTAGCCTGGAACTTTACCGTGATGCGGGTGCCGTAGTCGATGGTATAACTCATAGTGTAGCAAATGCTGGTGCCCTCATAATGGTGTAGCAAACGTCGGTGTCGCGCTCGTTTTTTCGATGTTGATATTAACGGCTGGTGCCATAGAGACGGGTATAACTGTGTAATGTAGTGAGGGCTTGTTCCAGGTTAGACGGCGTAACCTATGATGTAGTAACCCCGAGGGACCCATGTAGCAAAGGCTTGGGACAGATAAAAAGGTGTAACTGTATAATTCATAACAGGAAGGGTTACTGTTAAAAAAAAACTTATGCCGTATTGGTATGGGCTGGTTCATAATCCACACTTGCGGTGTATATATATAGGCACGCCAGTGTATGTGGTAATGACATGCGTACATACGGGGTGTCACTGACTGCTGCAGTACGCTGAAGGACCCAGACCCGAGGGGCGACCACGTGGACGGGCTGACCGAGAACACCACGGAGCCCGAGGTGGTGGAGGCGGTGATCGAGGCCCAGGCGGCCCCGCCCCGCAAGTTCTCCCCCCACCCCGTAGCTCGGGCCGAGCGGGCGTCGCGCAGACCCGCCTCCCCCGTCACCCGCCTGGAGGGCGACAAGGAGGCCAACAACTCCAACAACTCGGCCAGCAACAGGTCGAGCAGCGGCTCCAGCGCCGAGATGGTCTTTATCAAGGACCGGGCCAAGCGGCAGTTCTTCAAGGACTCCTTCTGCAAGCCCAAGTCCACGTCCACGCCCACCTCGCAGTCGCCCGCCTCGCCCAGCTTCACGCTCACCGAAGTCATCGCCTCCAGGTACGATACGTGCGTAACCGGCTCCGCGACATTGTGTCTGAGTTTGTCATTGTAATCAACGATTGGACGGAAGAACTAATGCTGTTAAGACTTAGGTTTCACGGTCTGTGGAAGTACCGACTTGACTTCAAGTTACGCCATGTGTTGAATGTCCCTCTCAAGTTTATATACTTAACACACACCGTTTATGATGTTTATGCTTTAAAAACAAAAACAATTAAGTAGGGTGCCTTTGCCACATGTCATTTATAGCTAATATAAAAATACTGTATGTATCTCGTTTAATTAAATAAATGAGATGAGAGTTACCGATGTCACACACAATAGCAAAACTGAGGTGGCGACGACTCAGCCCGAGACCCTCTCCGCGCCCACCAGAAGTGCTGATGGCGCCACGACCAGGCCATCATTCCAGCAAGACTCGATCGTCTCGCCCACTGATGGTCACCGCTACGGACAGGAAATCCGAGGGGCCTCCCGCATCCCGGACGCTAAGATCCCCAGGATCACCAAGCCACAGGAGACGGACGCGGCCTCGTCCGCCGAGCTCCACGTGATCCGGCAGACGGTGTTCCAGGAGAGCGCGGAGACCCCCCGCAGCGCGGACAGCAACCCCTTCCGCCAGGGGCTCTACCAGGAGAGCGGCGAGACCGCCCCGAGCGGCGACGGCAACCCCTTCAGGAAGACGCTGGAGCAGCCTGACCAGGACCTCAACGCGCTCGTCGCGGACATCCACAAGATGGCGTCCAAACCGTCGCTGTGCGCCTTCAAAAGCTCCACCGCAGTGGGCGATCACAGGTAAATCTAAGGAATTATATGATGTAACAAATGTAAATTTGATGTGTAACTAGCCATCTCCGTATAATCATATCTGGTAATCGGTTAATAGAAAGAAAGAACTATTATAGCGCAACGATTGGGCCAAATCGATATACTATCCAGATGGTTGTATTACTGTTCCTGTCTCCATGTGTCCTGTTTTTGTTGTTGTAAACAGTGAATGAGGATTACAGCCATGTTGCATCACCTTCATATATTTTAGCCATTTCCATGTCGACAATGAAGAAGTACCGTACGTGCAACATTTGTTATACGGGCAAAAATATATATACATATATGCGATGCACATATAGATTTGTTCATTCCGCAGCTGACCATGATTTAATTGTATACAAATATTGTGGCCCCTGTGTGACAGGAAGTTTGAGAGTCACCGTAAGACGGTGTACGGCGCTCTGATGAAGGAGTACGCAGCCATCGCCCGACCAAACATCAGCTCCACGCTTAAGTCCAACTACTTCATCGCCACCGACAAGGCGACCCCCTCCTGCCCCCCTGACCCCTCCAGAGACTTTCAGGCCAAGGTCAGGACGTGTAAGGATCCGTGGGAGGCCAGAATGGGGCCAGGCGCTCGCTTCTCGTATACCGATACATACAACATTGGGACACCCGTGAGGTAAGGCACTGTAATGTTAAATTATTGAAATATTATTGGAATATATGAAGTGAATTTAATTGGTCTTAGGCCGATTATGTGCACGCAAGAGCTAAACTGAGCCAAAAATTGTTAAAGTAATTTTGTGCAAATCTACATTAATCAGGAGTGGGGGGAGGGGGAGTGCGAAAAATGGTAAGCTAAAAAAGTTAAATTCTCCTTGATGATACGCTTGTGTCTCCTTCTCCCGCAGGCAGCCGCAGGAGTCCCAGACCAGCGTGGGCAGCCGCCACAGCTGGGCAGTGCTACAGAACCGACAAGAGACCCCGGGGGTCTTCAAGCCGGCCAGCCACAGGGCGCAGTTCACGCCCTCCCCGACCCGCCCAGTCGAGCCCACCGCCGACCACGTGCGCTTCTCCGTGCCGGAGCCCAAGCAGCACCAAGCCACGTGCCCCGGGTCGCCCATAGTGACGGCCTCGCAGCGGATGCTGGCGGCCAGCGCGTCTTCCACGGGCGGGCCCAAGGCGCACGCCTGCGGGGACGAGCCGGACGGTCGACGCCAGCACCTCGCCAGCTACGCCCCGTCGCCTTTCAGGTTCGTGTTTAATGCTGCTATACTTGATCGGTGTGTGGTTCTCTTTTAATAGTGTGCTAAGCGATGATGGTGTTAAGGCCAATTACCATACGGCGTAGGTCAGCCGGCCGCGAACGTCTCAGGGCGCAGGAAGGTAGCATTAAATTCACAGAAACCATGATTAAATGTACAGACACCACGTGTAGCATTAAGTGCACAGACACCACGTGTAGCATTAAGTGCACAGATACCACGTGTAGCATTAAGTGCACAGACACCACGTGTAGCATTAAGTGCACAGACACCACGTGTAGCATTAAGTGCACAGACACCACGTGTAGCATTAAGTGCAGATACCACGTGTAGCATTAAGTGCACATACACCACGTGTAGCATTAAGTGCACAGACACCACATGTAGCATTAAGTGCACAGACACCACGTGTAGCATTAAGTGCACAGACACCACGTGTAGCATTAAAGTGCACAGACACCACGTGTAGCATTAAGTGCACAGACACCACGTGTACCATTATGTGCACAGATACCACGTGTAGCATTAACTGCACAGACACCACGTGTAGCATTAAGTGCACAGACACCACGTGTAGCATTACATGCACAGAAACCACGTGTAGCATTACATGCACAGAAACCACGTGTAATGTACGAATATCTCTGGCGAAAGATACAAGCCAGCTAATCCTAGCTGTGTCGCATCCCCAGATACTTTTCATAACTTTCGCTATGTAGGTCGGAGGGGTGTTTACGAGCCAAGTCGTCCCAGGTATACAGCACCCCGGCGCCCGCCCAGGGGGCCAAGATGTACGGCTCCCCCCCGCATGGCGAGGCAGCCCAGCTGTACGGCACGCCCCAGGCTCCCCCCAGCCCCCGGGACCAGAAGGAGGAGTGGTATGGCGGTGATGGCAGCATCCAGGACCTCATCACCTCATTCCAAGGCAAGGCGGAGGAGGTAACCGATACACCGCAGTCAGACCCTGAACAAGCCTAACCCGTTCGTTTTTCGTTACACTTCAACGGTAATAGACCGATCCAGACTGTCAATCATTCAATGACGTGGCTGTTGCTTTTATCCAATGATGTGGAGAAAAAAGGTCTTCCACATGCGTTATGTCGGACAAACAAAGCAGAATGTCACTTTCTTGTCAGTTTCAGAGATGAGTACTTCTCACTTGTGCCTACCATCAGCTATGATTGTCAATTTCATACTCACGATTAAGGAAAAAGGACTCAAGCGTGGGCGGGGCTTTGTGTCGCATTATGGATCGGTCCATTACAAGAAATAGTCGAATGGTACTTACAACAGTTACTGATCTGACTTTTCAAGTAAAGGGCAGGTACGCTACACATAAAACCGTTCCAGGGGAAATTCTGGTAGGCGCGGGTTTCGGGTGAACTCTAGCTCGCTCTGCGCTGCATAGCATGTAAAAGGCTAGTACTGACTTACAGCTGCATAATTTTCAACAGTTTATCATAGGTTAACAAGGTGTTTTCTAAAAACAAAAACCCGCTTTAATTAATACAGATAAATATCTTAAATAATATAATTTGAAGAACGAGATGGAGGCATAAAGGCCGAGAAAACAGCTGATATAAATGCCAACCGGCGAATGGAAAGACTGTCACTACGCTGTGCGTAGCAAGAAAGTGGACATATTTCCGGTTTGCTGATGTTCTTCAGTGCGGGACATTCTGGCGTCTATTTTGTCTAGATTATTACAAAATTGAAATCTAATTGAAGAATATATATCGTACAGAATACATAGCTTGGTACCCGATGTGTGCCGCTTATAACTTGTTATAAAGATATGGACCGTCGCTGTCACTGTCTTGTCAATGCAAATCTGAGTGCACTCAAGTGGCTCGAGCCTTGTTGATCGAGTAGCAACCAGGAATGTCGAACGGGAAGCCTAACATATGTGACTGTTAAATTGCTCTTAATCTAGTGAAATATAAGCTGTGCTGATAATATATAATGTAATACTTACAGGAAAGTTTATAGAAACATCTTATTTGTTTGTTCTGTGAGTAACAATGCCATAGAACCAACCTACCCCTGACAAAAAAACCTTGAAGCTGGGCACCCGAATCAACGTACTCCATAGGCATGCATGGTAAACGCATGCGAGTATCTGCTTTCTAACCCGTAACACGCAGTTTCTATTTTTGACGATAGATTTCGTCTGGGGTATCTGGAACGGTCAATTGTAAATGCAGAAGAAAATAGTAAATGGTACGGCATGCCCGATTTGTGGTGTTGACAGTGCCATTTTTAACGCCTACCCATGTGGCCGGCAGCACTTCATGAAGCAGGCCGTACTGGTGCTGAAGAGCAAGCAGCAGGAGCCGCACTGCCACGTCACACAGCAGCAAGGGGACTGGTCGGCCAGCTCAGCCAAACTCCTCTCCACCTCCCGCCAGGGCGCTGACAGCATTCAGCGGGCAGACCCCAAGTACAGCAGTGAGCAGGTGGGTCCCATGTATAACATTAATGGATCCCGGTTTAAGGGGGACTTATAGTCTTTGTATGTATATGCATCCAACATCTATGTCAAGGTAAATGCCAGTTTAAATTGTTTTCGCAGAAAAACTGTGAAGGGAACTGCATGGGCAGACAGATCTCCAAGGCCACCTTCAACATTGGTAAAACTGTCGATGTCTCCAGTTTGAAGTACCCAATGGGCTCCGCCAGTGAGCTAGACTACTGCCCCTCGGCGGAGAGAATTCAGAGCTGCAACAGGTAGGTACTCGAGCACTCGTCGTTTGTAATGTTGCAAGCATATTGATATAGAATGGCTCTTATGGAATATGCAAACCAGACTGGTGGCTCCCCCGTGTGGAGCCGTACGCTGGCTTAATTACCACTTGCCCCATTTACTTCAAGCTTGATGAACATCACGGCACTTTGACATGTTGTTCACCACCTTAGTTTTAACAGATGTCCGAGCCAGATGCATGCCAACTATCTCAATGGTATGCAGGAGAGTGACAGCTCCGAAACAGGTCAGACTGGAGTGATTTACAGGTTTTTTACAGTTACATACTTGCTAAATTCAATGTTCTTTTTGTCATGTTTGTTTTTTTCGTTGTATGGTTGTGTGTTTGTGAACAGCTGTTTTGGTAAATAAGACATCAAGGGGATCTGAGATACAACGTTACAGTTTTGACCAATTTCGCTGGATAATGGCAGCAGTTCTGTGAAGAAATAGCTTTCAGGGTGAAGTTTTCTCTCATGAAGCATTGTGCCTCGACCTTAAGTACGATTTACAATTTGTACCGCTGATTGATTTTCGTAATCTGTTACACAGGTTATTGTCACAATGAAAACACAGATATTTCATAATATATTATGCAGGTTATTGCAACAATGAAATCCAATTAAGGATATAAAGAATAGGTTTCGCTGAAACACATGATAAGCAAATGCAGACACCTGCTCGTGTGGGTCGGTATATTCTCGGCCAGTGTCCGTTGTCACAGTCTCAGGCTTGTCGTCAAACATTCAACGGCACAGGCATCTCGGTGTGCGACATCGTCCCTTGTAGGACACAGCGGGTCTGCCAGCACGACACGGTGGAACAGACTCGAGAACGCCATAATAACGTGTAATAACCTTCTGTTGCAGATCACGATGCGTCTGCCGTTGTGAGGGATGCGCTCCACAGCGCCCAGTCCCAATTGGTTCAGGAATACACCCACCCGGCCTGTCCTCACAAGGTGGACTCCTTGGCCTTCATCAGAGGTAAGATGTACACACACCTGGCCTGTCCTCTCAAGGTGAACTCCTTGTCTCTCATCAGAGGTAAGATGTACACCCACCCGGCCTGTCCTCACAAGGTGAACTCCTTGTGTCTCATCAGAGGTAAGATGTACACCCACCCGGCCTGCATGTCCTCTCAAGATTAACTCCTTGGCCCTCATCAGAGGTAAGACGTACACCCATCCGATGTGTTCCCTTGCCTGTGAAGACCTATGGACTGGTCATGTCGTAGTCTCTATCACAACCACTTTACATTACACAGATCGGTTCCATTCCAATGTGAACGTCAGCAACAACAGAGGAGACGGTCACCTGACCACGAAGACCACGGGATGTCAGTGGCTGCCGCTTGATGGCGACACTAAGGTGAATGCTGGCAAGCCGAGAGGCATCACTGTGGAGGCTGGTTCACAGACAGACATCAGGCACAACTCTTCCGAGGTCGAGTATCCGCGGGTAAGAGTCGACAACCCTTAGTTCTTGACGTGGCTAGCGGGCCTTATCCTATTTTACTTTGGTTTTGCAGTCACAATTATATGTGTGTTAGTATGTACTGAATAAAATGTAAATAATATTGAATGGCGCATCGCGATAGTGGATAGCATGCGTTAAGTTGTGCTCCAGTCTATATATAATTTATATAAGAGTCGGTCTGCGATTTCTAGTTCGTCAGTCGGTCTAATTCATCAGTTTCTATGTCTAATACATCAGTCTAATTCATCAGTTTCTATGTCTAATACATCAGTCTTATAATTCACAAGTTTGTGTGTTCTTCAATCTGTCAAGCCGGTCACCCGTTTGTGTGTCATCCGCCAGTGTGTCTAACCAAATCACCGGTCTGTGTGTCCCCCCCGTCAGTACTGTCTAATGCTGCGTTCCTCAGTCGGCCCAGCTGTCAGACGTCAGTCGGCGCACCACGGATGAGATCGAAGAGTTCTACTTTGACGACGTGCTGAACTGCGACCTGCTCAAGGAGCGCCACATGCGGCTTCAAAACACACTACCCTTGGACGAGTGCCCGTCGCCATGGTCCCCGGCCAGCGGAGCCACCACCATGACCCCCTCCCTGCTCGCCATGCGCAGCATGTCCGTCGACTCCTGGACGACCACGCAATCTCAGGAAGACTGCAACAGTATGTAGAAATGGGTCGATTCCGTTATACCGGGTGAATAGCCCAGTTATATCCGACGGTCGACCCCGTTATACCGAGTGAATAGCCCAGTTATATCCGACGGTCGACCCCGTTATACCGAGTGAATAACCCAGTTATATCCGACGGTCGACCCCGTTATATCGGGTGAATAACCCAGTTATATCCGACGGTCGACCCCGTTATACCGAGTGAATAGCCCAGTTATATCCGGGGGTCGATCCCGTTATACGGAGTGAATATCCCCGTTATATCCGACGGTCGACCCCGTTATACCGAGTGAATAGCCCAGTTATATCCGACGGTCGACCCCGTTATATCGGGTGAATAGCCCAGTTATATCCGACGGTCGACCCCGTTATATCGGGTGAATAACCCAGTTATATCCGGGGGTCGATCCCGTTATACGGAGTGAATATCCCAGTTATATCCGACGGTCGACCCCGTTATACCGAGTGAATAGCCCAGTTATATCCGACGGTCGACCCCGTTATACCGAGTGAATAGCCCAGTTATATCCGACGGTCGACCCCGTTATATCGGGTGAATAGCCCAGTTATATCCGACGGTCGACCCCGTTATATCGGGTGAATAACCCAGTTATATCCGGGGGTCGACCCCGTTATACCGAGTGAATAACCCAGTTATATCCGGCGGTCGACCCCGTTATACCGAGTGAATAGCCCAGTTATATCCGACGGTCGACCCCGTTATACCGAGTGAATAGCCCAGTTATATCCGACGGTCGACCCCGTTATACCGAGTGATTAGCCCAGTTATATCCGACGGTCGACCCCGTTACACCGAGTGAATAGCCCAGTTATATCCGACGGTCGACCCCGTTATATCGGGTGAATAACCCAGTTATATCCGGGGGTCGATCCCGTTATACCGAGTGAATATCCCCGTTATATCCGACGGTCGACCCCGTTATACCGAGTGAATAGCCCAGTTATTTCCGACGGTCGACCCCGTTATACCGAGTGAATAGCCCAGTTATATCCGACGGTCGACCCCGTTATACCGAGTGAATAGCCCAGTTATATCCGACGGTCGACCCCGTTATACCGAGTGAATAGCCCAGTTATATCCGACGGTCGACCCCGTTATACCGAGTGAATAACCCAGTTATATCCGGCGGTCGACCCCGTTATACCGAGTGAATAACCCAGTTATATCCGGGGGTCGACCCCGTTATACCGAGTGAATATCCCCGTTATATCCGACGGTAGACCCCGTTATATCGGGTGAATAGCCCAGTTATATCCGACGGTCGACCCCGTTATACCGAGTGAATAGCCCAGTTATATCCGACGGTCGACCCCGTTATACCGAGTGAATAACCCAGTTATATCCGACGGTCGACCCCGTTATATCGGGTGAATAACCCAGTTATATCCGACGGTCGACCCCGTTATACCGAGTGAATAGCCCAGTTATATCCGGGGGTCGATCCCGTTATACGGAGTGAATATCCCCGTTATATCCGACGGTCGACCCCGTTATACCGAGTGAATAGCCCAGTTATATCCGACGGTCGACCCCGTTATATCGGGTGAATAACCCAGTTATATCCGGCGGTCGACCCCGTTATACCGAGTGAATATCCCCGTTATATCCGACGGTCGACCCCGTTATACCGAGTGAATAGCCCAGTTATATCCGACGGTCGACCCCGTTATACCGAGTGAATAGCCCAATTATATCCGGGGGTCGACCCCGTTATACCGAGTGAATAGCCCAGTTATATCTGGGGGTCGACCCCGTTGTACCGAGTGAATAGCCCAGTTATATCCGACGGTCGACCCCGTTATACCGAGTGAATAGCCCAATTATATCTGTCGGTCGACCCCATTATACCGGGGGAATAGCCCCGTTATATCGGGTGATTATTCCAGTTATATCCATCGGTCGACCCCGTTATACCGGGTGTATAACCCAGTTATATCCGGCGGTCGACCCCGGTTTACCGGGTGAATAGCCCAGTTATATCCGGGGGTCGATCCCGTTATACGGAGTGAATATCCCCGTTATATCCGACGGTCGACCCCGTTATACCGAGTGAATAGCCCAGTTATATCCGACGGTCGACCCCGTTATACCGAGTGAATAGCCCAATTATATCCGGGGGTCGACCCCGTTATACCGAGTGAATAGCCCAGTTATATCTGGGGGTCGACCCCGTTATACCGAGTGAATAGCCCAGTTATATCCGACGGTCGACCCCGTTATACCGAGTGAATAGCCCAATTATATCTGTCGGTCGACCCCATTATACCGGGGGAATAGCCCCGTTATACCGGGTGATTATTCCAGTTATATCCATCGGTCGACCCCGTTATACCGGGTGTATAACCCAGTTATATCCGGCGGTCGACCCCGGTTTACCGGGTGAATAGCTCAGTTATATCCGGCGGTCGACCCCGTTATACACGCATCTAACTTGAAATTCACATTACGGTGCTACATTTAAATGTAGCCCCGTTTATGATATATATACCCCCGTTACACCGAACCCTTTATAACCGCCGACCTTCATCTGTTATAACGCTGGTGACAATTCATTGATAGAAGGACATATTTCGTTCGTTGCCAGATAAGCCAGAGTCCAAATGTAACGACGGAGATCTCTCTGGGTCCAGAGTTGGAGAGCTCAAGCTAAGGAAGGTTTGTCGACACCCTGTTGCCTTGTGTTCACAAGTAATAAAGGGAGCCGTGCATGATATATGCAACTCACAGAATACTTTAAACGTTATTATTATAAAATATCGTCTTTCTTGCAACAGCCTTTGTGCATGAGCTATCGTTTACTATCTGTTTTCAGTATTTCAACATTAATGTCCATACCACAATGGTTGTTTTATCAAATATGAATATGATGCAAAGTACTAATTTGTGGACGCCGATCGTACACACGTACGCACTGTGTGCAGATCTATAGGTATCCGTAGATCTATTCATGTGTCTCTGCCTTCATATTTTATGTTGACGAATTTCACTTTGTGTACATATGTGATCTATATATCGACATTCGTAAGAAATACTTAACCAGGATCAGAAATTATTGCATATCAGACTTCATAATCCTAATGAAAGCGAGAAATGACGAAATCCTTAATCAGATGGGTCAGTTTATATTCCATGCAGGGAGATTAAGGGAAACGCTTTAAACTGGTCTATAGGGACAAGGAAGAACAGTTGCGTTTGTATATGTTTTGTACCATGAGCCTGGGGCACTTTAGTGCAATACAATTATTATTATTACCTTCAGCGACACGTGCACTTGAGCCCGCGAGAGGGCTGCACGACCACCGTGCGCGTAGAGTCGGACACTAGCGGCAACCACGTGATCACCGAGAAGACGACCAATCACAACACGGGAAAGACGTGCAGCAGCACAGAGAAGGTCAAGGCCTCCAAGGTCGTGACCTCTATCGTCTTGGAGGACGATGAGGTACCAGTGTAACGCACCCTATGAATGGTACTCATGTGACCTTGACGATAGACGATGCTCTTGTAATGTTGCGCTCAAGTAATTAACAGGTAACCTTGACTTGGTGTTCAATTAGATATTATCAGATACTGTTTTAACCGGTTGTTAGCCGCCACTGAGAAAAGTCGTGTAAACTTTGCCTCAATAAGGGATACTCGTGAATAAGATTTATTCCTCTCATCTTGGCCCCAGATAACTTATATCTCTGTAGAAGGTCTTGTAACCTTGCGCTCAATTAATTAGCAGGTGGTAATATGGACCGAATTCTCTGATCGGATTATGACCAGATGTCGGGGGGCGACTTAAACAAGATATAAGCGGGCAGCTAGAGTTGAGTTGCATATTATAGTTTTGTCACCTAGCACATCAAGGCAGTAACAAGCGTACGCGGGGAAGAAGCCCAGACGGGGATATGCAAGTACGCCCATAGCTCTGATCTAGTGTTGTGTTGATTATTCTCTTTGAAGCAGACTACTGGTAGTAAGAAGGATGCGGTGACTTAGGTTCTCGGTACCGCTGGTGGCAAGGCGTTCTGTTCATAGCCTTCAGGGTACGAAGGTGCCAAAGCAGTTTAGGGGGAGGGGGCAGTGAACTAGCAATGATCAAGCCAATGAAACTCATACACGGAGGGTCCTGTTTGTATATACATGAAGCCTATTGGATTGAAACAGGCTACACGCAGTGTTCGCGGATGGCCAGCTGTCAGCCTGGGAATGCCCTTTTACTTCTGCCCTCGCATTTCTCGTTTTTATTCGATTGCTGGAGCACAAGTTGTAAGCGTTAAATGCACTGCTCTTAAATTCTCTCTGGTCCAAAGTGGCAATTATTCCTTCTTTATGAAGAAGTTTGACGACGGGGAATTGTCCAGCTTCGCACGAGCCACCGTCGCGCATACAGCATGTTCACAGTTACATCGTTAGCGTTTGTGTTGCTGTTTTGGAGTATTTTGAGAAATTCGCTTTGAAGAAAACATGTAACACCGTTCTTGACTTGTTGTGTAGGTCTGTTTAATTCCATTGTACAAAGACTAGTATCTTTTTCGTAGTTTTAAATAAAAGTTACAAAAATATCTATGAGAGTTTCGTCCACTGAAACCACGTAAATAGCAAATATATACATGCACTTATGTACATATTTCCCCAAAACAAGGGAAAGTCTTCCTTGTTTTCAAGTCTACTGAAATGTTGAGGCTTTTGGGGTGATTTATTAGTTTGACTATGACAGTCTTCGGACTGAATGTTTTGAACTTCCTGAGTATAGGAGAATGGCCGGCTGAAGGGAAGATTGGGGGCCACTAAAAGAACCCAAAGAAACCTGCTGTGCATATAGAGATATATCAACAAACAGTGTACTTTTATGTACAATGCATACACTTTGCGAGCCAGATACAAAACTATACCAGTTTAAAACAGGTTTTATTCACCAAGAGCTTGCCATGCCTGTACCGATATCTGGGTGTATCGGAGCGAAAGCGTCTGTCCCCTTTGCCTGGCGACCTGAGTCCCGCTTGTGGGTTTTCCGGATCTCTTTGATGGCCACCACGCCAGAGACCTCCTTCCCACCCTTTGCCTTCTTCTGGCGTTTGGCCTTGCCTTTGTTGGCGTGACCCTCTCCCTGATCGCCACTCGACGACTCCCCCGCCAGTCTCCCACTGTCCTTATCCCCCTTGCTTGTGTCACGTGACGCCGTGACTGGTGGCTCGCCGGGTGGCCGCCCCGAGACGTCACCATCACCGCCTGGACCAGCCGCTTTAACTTTAGACTTCTTCTTTGGAGAACCGCCGTCAGAGTTTGCAGCTGGAAGTAGGAGATATATCGTCATCATATAAGTGATAAAAGAACGTTTACTACATCCAGTAATGGCATACCGTTATAATAACAAAGGGTTTGCACCTCGCAAGTAAACCTACCGTGTTACAGATAGATGAAAGGTTTACTTGGTTGGAGCCGTGTGTGAATGATATTAGAGAATCTTTAGGGAGGCTATACATGCATAAGGTTATTTTCCAGGTTAGACTCTACTTTTAATGAGATCAGGCTCACTTTCATGAGCAGACTAGACCGCTCCATTGCATGACGTCATCTTAAACCAGAACCCTCCATTTCATGGCCTATCTTATCTTAGACTAGTCATACATCGGGTCACACCCAGACACTTTATGTTCCAAGTACTTTCAGGCTTCGAAATCTAGATTAAATCCCTATATTTCATGAGTTAGACCCTGTGTTTCATACATCATATCCCAGTTTAATTCCCTATACATGACGTTACATGGACAAAATCTTCACCTTGTTTTCGCTTCACTGTAGCACCTTTACTGGTCTCCTGGCCTTTACCCTGAAACATAACAGACAGTATGATAATACCTGTACTACAATTTGTGTACTCTTCATGGCAATATAGATTATTATTAATCCACAACATTCCTTCCCCCCTCCCTTTGATACGCGCCGACACGAACCATCAAATAGTTAAGATTCGTAGCCAATGAAAGTACTGCATCAGTTATAATAATATGTGTCTGAACAGTTGTAGGCGCATGTTCATATTCACCAGGTATTAGTCCCAATATGCATCAGGATGCAACACTTTTTAACACCATTGTTTTACAAATTCACTCACGGGCTTTTCAGCTGCAGGCAGCTGTTCCATAATTTTTGCCACCGGTTTGGCATCACATGTTTTCAAGCTTGGGAACATCTTCAACACCTGCAGAGAGAAGAATTTATAACATTGGTAACGGCCATTGATGCGAATAGCAATCACACTCACCATTTGTAATATATCTCCATGACTGTAATCCCCTCTATCACTGGATTGATTCACTATTGATACCTAGCATGAGCCCTAACTGACCATTGGCGCTGCTGCAGCATAGAAACGCAACCGGATTCACCAGTTGCACTAATTCATGATAAATGCTTAACCCCGACTGCCCCATCACCAATTTACCATACAGACGTAACTCCACTGCATCATCACATACTTTATTACAGAAAATTAATTGTCTGCGAGGTAACGTCGTTTTAGTAAAACAAATACTCGAAGATTACTGAACTGTTTCAATATGCCGTTCAGACCGAACTACTCCCAATAAGTATAAGGTTATCTACAGCTGTCTCAGCTGGTCACCTGTCGTTAACATAAACTTAGTAATCAATAGTACTTTACCATCTTTTGGTAGACCTCTTTCTCGCACACTGGATTGCCTTTCAAATTAATTTGATTTAAACGTGTAGCAGCTTTCAACGCCTTGATGTGTCTGTAAAGAAAAATTATATCCAACTGTTAGGTGTTTAGCCGAGTAAATGACGCACAGAAAATTCCAGCAACTCAATCATAAACATACAAGCTATTTCGTAGTGTACGTTATGTTATAACGACACGATAACTGATTGCAATGGCGAGAAAGACAAACACAAGGAGCGCCAAAAGAAGGCGAAGGGTGGTAACGAAGTCCGACAATACTCACTTCATTTTCTTTATTCGATTCTTTCCGAGTTCTATCAACTTCAATCTGAAAACACCAAGGAGCATGCCTGACCCTCTTGCAGTAAAAATAACATGAGATAAGACTTTCCTCTACACTGTTGTATATAGCCGCGTAACCGAATGGCGCTTGTTAAGATGAAATTAATAAATCTGCTTGTGCACTAGGCGACTAAACCGGGCTCTGATTCAAACCTAGGACCTGTTCATATGTGATTTTGAGCACTGAACACTAACACCAGGGATGTCCCCTTTGGTTCCTACAGAACTACTGGTATCTTGCCCCATGGTGGACAGAAGATTGCTTGAGTTACCTCTGGCAGGTGCCAATGTGATCCGCGGGTATGTCCTCAATCAGGTTCTCATTCAGGGACAGGGAAGACAATTCAGGCATAAACTGCAGCACAACCCAGAAACAAACAACATTATTACAGCTTTGACGGAAGTTGAAACGCTTAGTCCAAACTTTCTTTACAATTGAATCTGGTGCAAGGTTTTCATGACTGGAAGATTTAGAAGGAAACCACTTGGCACTGGTTTGTATTCTTTCAATAGTTGCGGTGACACCATAGAAATGGGTAGATGCACTTAAATAATAATAGATATATATTCATGTACTGTAGGCTCACAGTCTACTGTACAACACATAAAATAACAGTTGTCTTAATACAGACAATAATATGAAAAATATACATTTTGGTAGATTGTAGGTACACTGCACGGAGAAGCATCGACACATTTTTGAAGGAATCTTCTGTTCCTGATAGCATAAAAAATCTAAATTCCCATTCTCAGTCACTTTGTTTGCACCTCTAGAATAATATATTTAATGCGTAACTGTTATAATGGACATAACAAACATAAGCAGGCAGAGTAATCCCCACTTTCCCTTAGTAATAATCAAGTTCACAGTTGGGGGACTGGGGGGAGGAATTCGGGCCCTGCGAAAACAAGTTATTCACACGGACCAAGTGGCAACAGGCGATTCGCTATCAGCCCCATGCACTTGAAACCACACTTAAAAGTGCATATTCAACATGACGGTTAAAAGGTGCATGAATGACTTATTCTATACACCAAAGTGTGCATATAATGATCGTACAATTTGGACTAACGTGGGCTTATGCACAAACCTTGATGTTAGGGAACTCTGTGATCTCATTGTGCGAGAGTTGCAATTTTCTCAGATTTCCCAGAAACGACACCTCCACCTTCGCCAGTTCATTATGGCTTAGAACTGAAATAAAAACAACTGAATGTTGAACCCTATTTCGCAAAGAACGGAGATTTGTATGGGTTGATATACGTGTACAGTTTAGACAATTTCAAAATTCAACTTGGGGGATCTTTGCATGCAATCTGGGCATGTTGTATCCATTCTTCCTTCATCATCCCGGGAGGTTTAGCCCAGTTTAGACCTTGCCGACACAAAAGCAGCCTAAAACAACAATTCAAGTAACTGCAACAGAGAAAACCTACCTGGTATTACGTGAACAGTTATGAACATGAATCAGAGTGGGGTCTATGCTTACCTAGAGTGTTCAGTTGTGTGAGGCCCTCAAGCCCAGACACCTTTTTAAGGAGATTATTGTTCAGCATTAAGGCCTGCAAATCTGCATGATGGAAGAGAAATCAATCAGTAAAGATAACAGAAAGATCAAAATTATATAAGACGAAAATATACATGACAAAATCACAGCCACACCAGGTGGATTCTCTTTCTACAGTCTAATATATTGCAAGGTGCTAGCTTACCGGAAATGTAAATAATAAATATCGGAGGTGTCTCACAACATATTTATTTCAATATTATCTTTCTGTTCCTTTCATCAAAATCAATCAGGCACACGCCTAGTCAATATATAGGACTACTCTGTCAAGATATGCATAAAAGATTTGAGGACTTACTTGTCAATGCTGCCACAGGTGACATGTCCTGTATCTGATTATTCCCCAAATTCAGCACTGCAAACAATATGTAATGTTATTTATATATAATGAATACCTGGGAGCATAGATTATGACCAGCATGTCAATCTTACTTATTATCACTGTACTGTTAGGAAATGGAGTAAGAGGTGTATGCCTGATCGGCGGGCTGGTAGGCGTGGACACGTGGCGGAGCCTGATCTGCGGGCTGGTAGGCGTGGACACGTGGCGGAGCCTGATCTGCGGGGCTGGTGTGCGTCGTGGGAGCATCAGTGCATCGTGGGAGCATCAGTGCGTCGTGGGAGTATCAGTGCGTCGTGGGAGCATCGGAGTGTCTTGGGAGCATCAGGAGCGACGAGGGAGCATTGTAAGAGTTCACTGTGAGAGGACATTTGGAGGTGACTATGAACTGACTTGTTTATTGCTTTGCTTACGCACTAAATGTATGAATCTGTGTTGGTAGGGGGGAGGTAGGGATTAATAGTGTAACAGTAACTGTGACAATCTTTACCATGTCTTGTTAGTCATTTCCGCCGATACCATCTGCAGTCAACCTTTGTGGTTTTTTTAACACATGTTATTGCCGTCAGATATTTGTCCCTAGCAAGTCGTAACAGTACACACAAAAAATAGATATTTTTATACTGATAAAAATATATAATATACATAGGCAAATTTATCAGCTACTTGTACATGCTATACAGGTACCATAACAATTTAAAAGATATTTTTACCATAATCTATACATAAGCAGCAGTTTGCAAAGTTACATTTCCAGGATGCAGGAGCACAACATCCAACAAGCAAATAGGACTCACTTGGCATGGAAATTAAATACATATATCTGTATTTGCCAGTTGTAGATATGTCAGGAATACAAAGCTACAGTTCACTTTTTTTTCCTTTATTAGTTACTAACAGTTTGCATAGCATAGCTATTACTGATATATCTTACAGGAGTTACCTCTTCCATTTGAAAGTAAGGTAGGACTACCATTGTTACAGCAATAAAACTTACCCTTCATTTGTCTCAAGCTCATAACAAACTCCATTGACCTCAGCATATTCTTTGCAATATTGCACCACTGCAATTTCTTACATTTTGCTGTAATAAATATATCAAGTATCAGATAGATACCATAAAAGCTTCCTAAATAAATGTTATAAAACATCTCCAGATACTTCAGCTACTTTAGACCAAGGCCCAGATTGCCATAATTTCGCTGTGATAGCAACTTTATATTATTATATTAATAGTAATGATCCTTTAGTATATGATAACTGGCACAGTTCAGTTCAAAATTTAAGATTCTAAATTAATTACCAGAAGTAATGACAGGAAAGATATAAATAAGATATACTTACATAATTCACTAGCATCTTCAATTGCATTCCCACAAAGGTTTAATTTAATTAAGCCTTTGTCAGTACTGCAATGAAAGATATATCAGATGTTAACTATAAAATATATAATTAGACAGAAGTTGGATTATCAAGACAGTTATGAATTTTCTTAATTTCTAAGCATATAAATGCTTTATACATTCTGGATAATAGCGAGCTCTAGCGAGCTATTATGGTAACGTATACGAAGGGAAAAAATAAATAAATAAATAAATTAATTAATTAAAAATAAATAAATTAAAAATAAATAAATAAATTAATTAAAAATAAATAAATAAATTAATTAAAAATAAATAAAATATGTTTGGCTTGCCATACATTGCCATACTATACGATTCAAAAAACGTCGGCCGCGCGTCATGGCCGAGAATGAAGGCGATAATAGGAGCCATTTCAGAAAGTTCCAGACTATATAACAGAATATACGCCTAAAATTATAATTTTATTGCTTTATTTGTCTGAATAATGAAGGATTATGATTATGAAAACTATAAAACATTGATTGCATTTTTATTCACCATTTCTCCCGGCTACTAGCGGAACGCCCTCTGTTGGGACATTGATGCTAACATCCGGAAAATGCGAACCCTGGCGAACGCGTTCGAAACTCGACTCAAACTTTTGTTTGTTTTTGCTGTTTGGCATAGATCTAAGTCATAAGAAATTTAGACAAGGTATGTATTATTTTTGAAAGTCATCTGTTTATTTCAACTGATTGCTATGACAGTTTTCATGAATATTTCAGCCCCTGGTTGTCAATTTTTTAAGTCAGACAAGTGACCAAGTCGAGTGTCGTCTTCGCGTCGGTCTGTCAAACTGCCCCTGGTCAAATTAGACAAATAACTGACTCAGTCTTTGATTTGTTGACGTCTACTTGTCACTGTCAGTACGTTTTGTTGAGATTGAAGGTTGGTATTTTGATATAAAACCATCTAACTTGACAGCTTTGGCTAATTTTGATCTTGAACTAAAGTTTTAATCCAAGCTAAAACAAGTCAGATAGTCATAGATTAGCCTGAATGTTCAGACGGTAGTCTTGACACTTGTTCTTGTGACAACAGTAAGCATCAGACTGTCAAACTGTAACGTCTGAACATTCAGGCTAGCCATAGATATCATATGGATATGGTCAGGGAGACAGGAATGTCTGTAGCCTCGGGAGACCCACTCTGTTCCGCCAGAGTGGGTCTCCCGAGGCTAGAATGTCTGATGAAATTAATCTGGACTGGTTGAAAGAACAAGCATAGCTGTGGTCAACACCAGTGTCAGTGACCCTGACAGAAGTAGGCCTATTGCTATTTGGAATGCAGATTTTACTTTGATGTTTTTGGAATCATGTTTAGACCGAGTTATTTTGGGCCAATTGGGGCCTTTGGCTTTAAACCACTGTCTGTGACTGTAAAACTAAAAAGTAGGTAGGGTAAATACTAAATTTTCCATATGACATCAAATTTCAGCTGCCTTTTTAAATATAACAATTTAATTCTGGTCTCTATTATGATTCCAAACCTATATTTTAGATGCCTCCACCCATGAAATATATATAGCTCTAATTTGAAGAGTTTATTTGAGACAGATTAAATAGGATTTTAAACAAAAACTGTAAATATTTTATTACCGATATATATTGTTCATATATCTATACTATTTCCTAACATTTGACACCTTTTGCCTAATTCTGACACATATATCTAGGACATCAAAATTTCAGCTGCAGTTTTGGCCTTTTTAAATATAACAATTTAATTCTGGTTTCTAGACTCCAAACCTATATTTCAAATGCCTCTACCCCTGAAATATATAATTTGAAGAGTTTAATTGAGAAAAATTAAACAGGAGTTTAAACCAAAACTGTAAATATTTTCAGAATATTATAGATATTTTATTAAATATACAGGTAGTCAGAAATTATACTTTGAAAAAGACAGTATATATATTCTATTTTAAGGGTTCATAAAATTTAACTATATTCAAATTGATTGTATAACTTAATTATGCAGTGTAGCTAGATATCACTAATCATAAAACTATCTGCTATTAAAACTAAGCTAGAAATTTTGGCATAATAATCTAATATTCTGATACAATATGATCTATCCACTAATCTGGATCGGAGAGCGGGTGATTTAACTAAATACCTTTATTGGCAAGGCCATAGAAACCAGAATAAAGTAGCAGAAAACCACAGGCATAGTAAATCACTTGAGAGAGGGGAGGGGGTGCACCACACGTAAACAGAACTTGTGTGGTATCGGTATATGCATGCATGTGTGGTTGTGCCATGCAGTTCTGGTTCGGCCGTCTGACGTTCTGCTGTGCCTGCGGTATCTGGGTGTAGTTGCACCTATTATCGCTCAGATGTACACATGACGACCCACATGACTGCAGGCTTCAGGCGACCATTACAAGCATGATCGAAAACATCATATTTATCATATGAACGAACAAATAATAAGTATACATGGTACGCACATGTTGTTACCCAGGGAAGTAATGTTTTGCTTGCATCTCGTAAGCTCTTTACCGTCGCTACTCCCAGCCATCATGAACAGATTTAATCAACTAAAGTTTACGAGTATACTACACACTGGTTCTCACATGACTGTATACGAACAGAAGGGTTGAAGAGCAATTTATAATTCAAAGTTAGCTGTCTGTTAATGCCGTTTTAGTCAATCTCAGTCTACATAATTTGTCAGTGTGTAGCCCTGTTTGTGGCCAACGAAGGCCAACTTTTATAGCTAATGCTAAATCTGTTAATAATGTAGCTAATTTTCAAACAAGGAATCTCAAACATTTACCTGCGTTACCAATTTGCAGATTTGTCAACCGACGGGAACCAGCGTAATGGCTAAACTGCCAAAGAGATTTGATCAAAAGGAGGGAACTTTAGCAAAGGCCTGAAGGCTGGCTGGGCCTGCGAGGTGTTACATTTTGGAATACTTCAGTGCTCAACCTGAATTTAGAGTTAATTATTAACGATTCATATACTAATTTGAATTAGCCATGGGAGTTTCAGTTACAGGTGCTCCGATCTGTTGACAATGATCACAATCATAATTTCTGGCTTTTATGTTTATAATTATATAGCCTTAACTTCTTAACTTAAGTTAAGACTTGGGCTAGGTTAAGCACTGTTAAGTTAACTTTCACTAAGTTTCAGACATTACAACTAGCTGGAGCTGGTGTAACAGTCCATTATTCAACAGTCTATACTAAGATACTGTGACGTCTGAATTTTCGGGCTAGAGACGTTGCAAATGACTAAAGTGTAGGCACAGGCATTAAATCGACACATGCAGAAGCTGAGGCATGGCAGGTTGCCGTCTGTATCCATCGATTTACTGGGGGGTAGGGTGGTGGGGGGGGGATGTGACCATGTTAATCCCCCTTGGTCTTCCTGGCACAGGCTATGCAGCAATGCAATACATCCCAGTATCCATGCTTTTATATTAATATGGTAGATCTTAAACGTCAGGGAAAGCTGGTTTATATAATTGCCTGGCAATTAACAGCACCAACTGATGTTGAATAGACATCAGTAATTTATACTTGGTAGCCTGAAACAAGACATATTACAGTATAAACTATAATTCCTTTTCCTCACTGTGTCAAGGCATATTTAAGACTTCTGATATCTCATACTCCACCATTAACTAAGGTACCACTTATAGTTACAAAAGATAATAAATTATTTTACCCTGTACTACTTATGATATAGCCTTACAGCTGACGTAACTTTTTACCATTATTAGTGATATGAACTTTTTCCTATACAACAGGTTGAAGCTTCAGCAAGATGACAGCCAAGAGCATTGAGGCCATTGATAAAGGATCTGTACATCGGATATGCTCAGGACAAGTTGTTTTAAATTTAGCTACAGCAGTAAAGGAATTAGTTGAAAATAGCCTGGATGCAGCAGCCAGTGTTATTGGTAGGCTAATTTATCAGTGTAATACAGTTGATACACATTTCTATGTTATATTATTTGGTTTACAGAATAAATATTAGAAACTTAAAAATTTTGACCAAAATTTAAGCTGTTGCAAATAAATAGTCATGTGTGTCATTTACCATGTTTACTTCAGTTTACTGAGTAACCAATGATACAGCAACCGTAGATTTGACTTTCATACCCACAAGTGTTATGTATCATTTATATAGTAATATATAATATAATTAAATGGTTAAAGTCATATAACACAGTGATATATTGTACATATATTTGATAACAGCATATATGTATACATTCAGTGAATTAATGATGTACCTGGTTTCTTTGACTTTATATGTAGATATCAGGCTGAAGGAATATGGCAGTGAACTAGTTGAGGTTGTTGACAATGGCAGTGGAGTGGAACCTGCAAACTTTCAGGGATTAAGTGAGTGTAATAATCATGTTCAATTGGTCATTGCTCATTTTAGTGCAGAAATATAATGTTGAATGTTTTAGGTTTGCGCAGCCTCTTAAAACATGAAGTACCATAACTGCTTTGAGTGATATGTATGCTTACAAATATATGTCAAATCGAGTTCCTTTAACCAATTACCATTTTTTTGCAGCAAGTTGTCATATTCACTAGAGCATATTTCAACGAAATTGTCCTATAACTAAATTTAAGCATTTTGTACCCTTATTTAACCTCCGGTTGGAAAAGTTTACCTCATTTAATATCTTACCTTCATAACTTTCATATTAACCAAGCTATGCACCATAAAAAGAATGGTTGATATAACATACCATGATTTGGTCTTAGCTTTGAAACATCACACATCCAAACTGAAGGATTTCTCTGATATAGTCAATGTGGAGACTTTTGGCTTCAGAGGAGAAGCTCTCAGCTCATTATGTGCATTAAGGTGAGGCATCTAGTGAATGATGGTACATTTCTACACAGATATAAATGATATTGGAATTGGAAAACAGTTGCAGAATTCTTAAGATCTGTTTATCAATGCATTTTTTTCAAGATCATTACAGGTATTTACTAAAATTTGACAGCATTCAATATGATGCAGCTGATTTCTTCAGGTGTATGAAATGAATTGTTAGTACTGTACAAAAAGCAGATAATTGTTGGCACTAATATAAGCAAGAGTTATTATTTACATTAATATTGTACGTTTTGCAGCAAACTTACCATAACGACATGCCACAAGAATGAAGCTGTGGGCAGCAGGCTCGAGTACAACCATAGTGGCAATCTGATCAGTGAAACCCACTGCGCCCGCCAGGTATGTCAAGAGAGTACAACCATAGTGGCAAGCTGATCGGTGAAACCCACTGCGCCCGCCAGGTATGTCAAGAGAGTACAGGCATAGTGGCAAGCTGTTCAGTGAAACCCACTGCGCCCGCCAGGTATGTCAAGAGAGTACAACCCTAGTGGCAAGCTGATCAGTGAAACCCACTGCGCCCACCAGGTATGTCAAGAGAGTACAAGCATAGTGGCAAGCTGATCAGTTGTGGTTTCAGCCCGGCACCTCAACCATCTTGTTGTTGTGCTTTCAGCCCGACACCACAGCCATGTTGTTGTTGTTTCAATCTGGCACCACAACCATGTTGTTGTTTCAGCCCGGCACCACACAAATGTTGTTGTTTTAGCCCGGCACCACAGCCATGTTGTTGGTGTTTCAGCCCGGCACCACAATCACGTTGTTGTTGTTTCAGCCCGGCACCACATTCACGTTGTTGTGGTTTCAGCCCGGCGCCACAACCATGTTGTTGTCGTTTCAGCCCGGCACCACAACCATGTTGTTGTTGCTTCAGCCCGGGACCATCACCATGTTGTTGTTTCAGCCCGGCACCACAGCCATGTTGTTGTTGTTTCAGCCCGGTACCACCACCACGCTGGAACAGTTGTTTTCCACTCTCCCGGTTCGGTACAAGGAGTTCCAGCGCAACGTGCGGCGTGAGTACGCCAAGGCGGTCCAGGTCCTCAGCGCCTACTGCCTCATCTCCACCGGGGTCAAGATCACCTGCTCCAATCAAGTGGGCAAAGGGTGCGTCCCCGGCCACCATACTGTAATACACCATATTGATAAATCTAAATCTATAGCTGTAAAACTCAAAGAACGTTTCCAAGCTCGCATAGTTTTAAATTATATTTCAAGAGTGTACTTCGCTGTGAGGAACATATTACCACAAGAAATAATCAAATGATGGACTTCCTCCGCCAATGGAATGTTTTCTTATAAACAACACGTCATATTGGGCCTTCCTACTTGTGGCTGTGTATGTCGCTATATATGATTCCTTTGTAGTATATTATGTATATGAGATCGCTGTTATGCAATACACAAAATAATAATTAAACAAATCCCATTAAGGCAAGATAATAGCTCTTCATGGGTATCCGCTGCGAAGTATTTCCCAAAGAAAGTTTATTTATTTATTTAATCGATGTCTCTTGGATAGTATTAAAGTGAAAATTTATATTCGATATAATATAAGGAAAACTGTTTTCATGACCTTTGCAACGTTTTGTCTCGCACGAAACTCAATGTAGACGCATTTTTCGTAATGAGGTAATTCCTTATTTTAGCAAGAAGACCATTGTTGTCAGTACTGGTGGAAACTCGACCGTGAAGGAAAATATCACAAACGTGTTTGGCGCCAAACAGGTAACACATATGTTTACAATTGTTCGGTCTGCACCTATTGGTATATTGCCTACACACACATAATGTGTGTAAGATTCGAGAGTCCAAACCAATGTTTAACTCGTCATCGCGGCTTTCTTGTCGATGGCGGGCGAACTGTGAAAGTAGCTTGTTGTATTAAGCAGTGCTATGTCGTTATAAATCCGATGGTCCAGTGTCGCTGTCCCCATTTGTCTTCATAATGACTGTATCTGTTATCAGATGCAGTCCGTGCTACCGTTCGAACAGGCCTCTCCCAGTGACGAGGTAGCCGCTGAATATGGCATCAAACCGGATCAGACACAGCGCAACTGCTTCACGTGAGCACTTTAACCACTTCATTGCGCGCCACCTACCGGTATATCCAAGTTAATCGTTATTTCCATGTATTGGTAAGATTCGTCACTTCCCTATTTTATTTAAAGAGAGAAAAAACACGCATGACGCTATTCACATCGTTGTCAATGAGTATCAGTTCGCGAGAAGTATGCTCAGTTCGGCCCTTGTGTGTACACAGACTACCAAAAGCACCAATTCTTTTAAATGCATTTCGAGAGTGACCGTATACACAAATGGCGATTAATCATCCGTTGATGCAGGAACGTCGTTGTCGAGTCTGACCTCCTTGTCAATTCTAACCCGAAGGCCTCAGGAAAACAACTGCTTTTCGTCGACACTGCTATTGGAAACTTAGCAGGGTCAAGGAATTAATGCGTTCTCACAACGACTTCAGTCACATTAATAATTCGCTACTTGATTGAAGCTAACATAGTTGAACGAGTAATGAACAATGAAATAGAATTGAATGCCGTATTTTCTGAGTGGATGGAGAGCGCTCATTTGTGTATACGCTATTTACTGTGTCTTTACCCCCATATCTAAGTTACTGTATTTGATAAGCTGCGTTGGATTATGAGTTAAAGATATATTAATACGCTTGTGGAAATTTGAGTGAAGAAGATATTGCCATTGCGTGACCGCAAAAAGGAGTTCTATTTTGTACATACGGGGTCGAGTCAAAGTTGACAAAGCAGGTCAGAATTGACATCCACAAACGTCAGCTTCGGATGTAAGAAGTTTCGGATTTTATCGTGACCGTTATTTGTCATGGGCATGCTCCCTAGCTCAGTTTGTAAACAGGCTGGGGTGAAGATCAACAGGTCATGGGCCCGAACCCTGGTACCTGTATCTGGGGCAAGTGTCATCTCAGCCCATCTCATTGTCTAGGAAGGTTTCTTGGCCCAATTCCGTCTGTATGTTTGCGCTGTGTCTGCAGTATCAGCGGCTACGTGTCCAGCAGCGAGCACGGACAGGGACGGGGCTCCACTGACAGACAGTTCTTCTTCATTAACAAACGACCATGCGATCACCAAAAGGTAACAGCCATTGCGGTTATTTATCCTTTTGATGAGTTATATATGCACTAATTTGTACCACACAGTTTAATTGGCGTCTACGCGTGTTTATCGCCTCTAGTCTTATCACACCGTTAAAGTAGCTCTTGGCTTGTCCGTCGACGTGGCTTGATATTACTATGACGTGGACGTGGCTTGACATTAATGTGACGTGGCCTGACATTACTGTGACGTGGACGTGGCTTGACATTAATGTGACGTGGCCTGACATTACTGTGACGTGGACGTGGCTTGACATTAATGTGACGTGGCCTGACATTACTGTGACGTGGACGTCGACGTGGCCTGATATTACTTTGACGTCGACGTGACCTGACATTACTGTGACGTGGACGTCGACGTGGCTTGACATTAATGTGACGTGGCTTGACATTACTGTGACGCGGACGTCGACGTGGCTTGACTGAAGTGAAGGTCGACGTGGCTTACATAACTGTGACATCGACGTCGACGTGGCCTGAAATTTCTGTGATGTGGACATTGACGTGGCTTGACATTAATGTGACATGGCCTGACGTTACTGTGATGTGGACGTCGACGTGGCTTGACATTACTGTGACGTGGACGTCGATGTGGATTGACATTGTGACGTGGACGTCGACGTGGATTGACATTACTGTGACGTGGATTGACATTACTATGACGTGGACGTCAACGTGGATTGACATTATTGTGACGTGGACGTCGGGGTGGCTTGAAATTACTTTGCCGTGGCTTGACATTACCTTGACGCGGCTTGACTACTGTGACGTGGCTTGACATTACTGTGATGTGGCTTGAAATTACTTTGACATGGCTTGACATTACTGTGACGTGGCTTGACATTATTGTGACGTGGACGTCGAGGTGGCTTGAAATTACTTTGCCGTGGCTTGACATTACCTTGACGCGGCTTGACTACTGTGACGTGGCTTGACATTACTGTGATGTGGCTTGAAATTACTTTGACATGGCTTGACATTACTGTGACGTGGCTTGACATTATTGTGACGTGGACGTCGAGGTGGCTTGAAATTACTTTGCCGTGGCTTGACATTACCTTGACGCGGCTTGACTACTGTGACGTGGCTTGACATTACTGTGATGTGGCTTGAAATTACTTTGACATGGCTTGACATTACTGTGACGTGGCTTGACATTATTGTGACGTGGACGTCGAGGTGGCTTGAAATTACTGTGACGTGGCTTGACATTACTGTGACGTGGCTTGACATTACTGTGACGTGGCTTGACATTACTGTGACGTGGACGACGTGCGGACTCTTAAACTTGTCATCAGTGAAGTGATTCCTTTCAGGTGAGCCGCGTGGTGAACGAAGTGTACCACATGTACAACAAGCATCAGTATCCCTTTGTTATGATGGACATCTCTCTCAATAAAGGTAAGTGTACAACTCATCAATATCCCTTTGTTGTCATGGACATCTTCCTCAACAAATGTAAGTGTACAACTTGTCAATATCCCTTTGTTGTCATGGACATCTCCCTCAACAAAGGTAAGTGTGCGGCACCTATCAGTATCCCTGTTTCATGATGGTGTCGGTACTGCCAAATTTCTATTGTAGCACATGGACCGGCGTAACGCTGCGGACGATATGCCGCCTATATCTGTGTGCCCGCCATGTGTGGTAGTGGTTGTTCATACGATGTACCGCCTATATCTGTGTGACCAACACGTGTGGTAGTGGTTGTTCATACGATGTGCCGCCTATATCTGTGTGACCAACACGTGTGGTAGTGGTTGTTCATATGATGTGCCACCTATATCTGTGTGACCAACACTTGTGGTAGTGGTTGTTCATACGATGTGCCGCCTATATCTGTGTGACCAACACTTGTGGTAGTGGTTGTTCATACGATGTGCCACCTATATCTGTGTGACCAACACGTGTGGTAGTGGTTGTTCATACGATGTGCCACCTATATCTGTTTGACCAACACGTGTGGTAGTGGTTGTTCATACGATGTGCCGCCTATATCTGTGTGACCAACACGTGTGGTAGTGGTTGTTCATACGATGTGCCGCCTATATCTGTGTGACCAACACGTGTGGTAGTGGTTGTTCATATGATGTGCCACCTATATCTGTGTGACCAACACTTGTGGTAGTGGTTGTTCATACGATGTGCCGCCTATATCTGTGTGACCAACACTTGTGGTAGTGGTTGTTCATACGATGTGCCGCCTATATCTGTGTGACCAACACGTGTGGTAGTGGTTGTTCATACGATGTGCCGCCTATATCTGTGTGACCAACACGTGTGGTAGTGGTTGTTCATATGATGTGCCACCTATATCTGTGTGACCAACACGTGTGGTAGTGGTTGTTCATACGATGTGCCACCTATATCTGTGTGATCAACACGTGTGGTAGTGGTTGTTCATACGATGTGCCACCTATAACTGTGTGACCAACACGTGTGGTAGTGGTTGTTCATATGATGTGCCACCTATGTCGTGTTTTGTTGATTGTTTATTGGTTGTTATTCTCCTCCTTTCAGACTCTGTGGATGTTAACGTGACTCCTGATAAGCGACAGATCTTCATCCAGGAGGAAAGAATGTTGTTGGCTACTTTGAAGGTCAGGGGATAGTTTCACTAAGAGTTATGAGCTCGTAACCGTATCTTTTACATGGTCATTTAACGACAGATCCGAATTTTACGAGCAACGGAAATAAGCGTTATACATCGATTACTGGTATGCAGCCATATTCATGAAATTTATTTTCTGCCAATATTATTCAAAAACGTGCTTTCCATATTATTGATGGTAAATATAACATTTTTCATTTATTTTCGGGTGGGCAATACAATTTTAAAATTTTACGAGCAAAAATTACGAGATATTAGCTAAATGACACCCAGAGACCCAATATGGAGAAAAAAAAGCTATGGGAAGGTTGTCCGTTGTCAGAGGATAGGTCAGAAATGGGATATTGGAATTATTCTATTGTCGGTATATTACCTGATTAAGTATCGTGATAACACGTCCATGTAGTTTCCAAGGTTTAAGGGTCGATCACGCACGGGAATGCCTTTCTTCAAAATGTTGATTATTAATGGTGATAACATATATTCATCTGATCCTAACCATTACCTGTTTGCGGGATTAAATAATCACATGTAAATCTCAAAAGTGTTATCTGTACTTTGTTTATGTTGCAGACATCTCTCGCGAAACTCTTTGAGCCGAGGTCTTCCCTGTATCAGGTCCAGCAACCAGCCTCGCAGAAGATAACGGGTATGTTATTTATTGCAGCCAAGGAAAGGACGTGTGCTTCACCTCGTCAACGACAATTGATTGGGGGATTTAGTGTCATAATTATCCGAATTTGTAATTTAAGTTATAGAATAAGTTGCAAAAAATCTCGGGAGAGAGATGCCATCGGGCAGGATCAGTTTCATGTATATATATGAGGAAACGGGTTGAACTTCTGTCTCACACAATTGTCTTTATTTAATAAAGAAGGATACAAGTAAGTTAGTATCACATGATGAGCAAACAATGAGCTTGTTTTACCTTTTGATATACAGGTAATATGTTTGTTGAACTGCTGTATGATATTGAATCAAGTTTATGGAATTAAGTCTGGAAGTCGATTTTATTACTTGTAAGCATCAGGAAGTCGTTTTTGGATAGATGTATATTTTTTGGCTTTGCAGGCGCACTGCAGATGACAAACGCGACGGCTTCGAAGACACAATTGTAAAGTGTTCATGTCCGCTAGACTAAGTCCGACCATAATGTCGCAGTGTATATCACAGATATGCAAGTAAATTTAAGTCTTTGTTGATATACCTGCTATTTCGGAAATTCATGTCCTTATTGAAATACCCGTACCTGCCATTCCAGTAAATTCAAGTCTTTATTGATATGCCGGCTATTCCAGTAAATTCTTTAAGGCTGGTCGAAGAAGGGTTGTGTACATTACCGGCTTCGTTTGTACAACGCTAAGGTCTGCTCAGTGGAGCTGTCCTGTGCTGCCGTCGGAGGAGTCGCCGAAACCCTCCTTGAGCAACCTGAAGAGAAGCTTTTCCAGCGCCTTTGCACGAGCGTCCCCTAGCGGCGGTCACTCTCCCAGTGTGCAGCAACAGCCCAAACGTATGTTACCCTTGTGTACAACCCAAGCGTATGTTAACCTTGTCTGCAGCACCAATGTATGTGTGACTTCTGTACAACCCAAGTGTATATTTTACTCTTGTGTGCAGCACTAATCACATGAACGTAATCGTTGCGAATCGATACTTTGATATATATTGGCATAACGGAACCAGAGAACCACCTTGTTTGTGATAATTAACATGATTCTGGTATCTATGTAATAAAGACACAACTGATAGTACAGAATAGAGTATCGAACCCAAAAGAAAGTAACAGGCTTTCATTTGTTCGCACAGTTTGGCCATTGGGTGCACAAAAACGGCCTAAAGCAGCAATTCATTTGATTTGTACATTCGTCCTTCCAGAGAGACGATTAGACCAGTTCGTGTCGTCCAAACCCCTTCCCATGTATACGACCCAGGGATCCGGGAGCCCGCGAGCAGCGGGCGCCCCTTCGTACACCACTTCGGACGCCCCCTCGGACACCCCCTCTGACGCCCCATCAAACACCGGCCAGGGCTGCGAGGAGGAACGCGTCCCGTCTTCGGACTCTCAGACTTCCGGTATTGGCAGCTCTTACAGCTCTCCACGTGCATCCACTCATGCAGTGTCGCCATCTAGCGGAGTATGTATTGATTCCCCTTCCCGGGACCATTGTGACCGAGTCACGCCGCCTCAACGCGATGGCGCCGTCACGGACGAGGACGCTGGCGTGGTATGTGCCCTTGACCTTGCAGACTTCATTGAATCCAAATCTCCGCACGCGTCGCCGGTAAATGGGACATCAGACACTCCAGACCAATCTTTCCAGAAAGTTCTTCAGCGATCTCCGGACGTCGTTCGAGGCCCTGTTGGGAGTGCACCTGTTCACCTACCCGGCCCAGAAGAACCGACCGGTCAAAGTCCTTCACCGGGACTCGTCCCTGGGGCGTCAGTCGGTACATCCGGCTCTGTGTGTTCCGGTACCGGTGACGGTCCGAGCCAGCGTGGCGCTACTGTTCTCAAGGAGTCCTGTCCTCCGGAACCAGCTGTGAGCGTCGGGACTTCTGGCCGACCTTCCGGATCGACGACACACAGACAGCGAACGCCGGACCAGGATCCCGCCAGACTTAAGGTCATCTACACGGAATTCGTAAGTGGATACAGATTGCTGCAATCAAAGTTGTGTCATTCATTGTGAATGTTGCGGGCCACTTTGTATATCACGTATGTCTATTCCGCCTTCCTCATTTTAGTGAGCTGATTCTAGATTGTTCGTGTTTGGTGTTCAGATTAAACGCTTTGAATTATTAGCCAGCGTCGAATTGTTGCGATATGGCACACACCCCTGATGTGGTTAGTGGTGCCATCAGCCCAGTGTGGTCGTACAAACGTACAGTGTGCTGCTGGTTGTACGTGATAGCAATGGGAAGAAAATCTTGACGAAATGTTGGTCTCGATCTCACAGGATGAAGCTGAGGCCAGATCCTTGAAGACGGCCACCGCTCTCTTCAGCCTGTCACAAATCGCCACAAACCTACAACGCCGACAGCGTAAGTACATCTTACCCCTTGTTATTGGTCGAGATATATATTCCGGTTTCCTACAATTATATTTTGGCGTATTACTTGTGTATGAAACCTTTTTTGTTGTTGTGAAGAAGCCTCCTTTAGAAATGTCGAATTGGATACCAAATGAATGACACTGAATTTGATAAATTTGCTATACATGTAGTTTGGTGAAGGTCAGTATATCCTTTAAGCCCGCCAGCCCTTGACTACGGAAGGATCGCTCGTGCGTATATGTGCAAGCCCCAAAAGCCCAGCATTTCGCTATTTATGAAGACGCGTTAAGGGGGGGGTTACCCCCTCTGAATCGCGAATCCCCAAGAATTCGGGAGAGCAATATCGAATCTCCAAGATCAGGGCATTTTAAAGCTGGGCGCGAAAAAGCAGGGCGCGGTAAATAGCCAAAGTGTCTTCGCGTTGAACCAGGAATTGTACGAATAACGAACCCAACAAATTACCAACAGCTGATCGCAAATCTCCAAGAATTCCTGGATGCCAATCGCTGAGATGGGAAAAGGTATTTTCCCCCCTCTAAGCATGTCTTGGCTTTTCAAAAGAAAACCTTCCGTGGCCAACAGCTGCACGCCGCACCCTGCGCACTGATTTCAATCCCTAGACTGTAGAGAACCAGCGCTCATGGCCTGTTGTAACTGCTTCTCTTTGGGGTGTGAACAGGGGGTCGTGAAGACAGGCAGTGCCGAAGTTTTAGAGCCAAGATCACACCAGGTGATAACAAGAGCGCCGAAGATGAACTCAGGAAGGAAATAAAGTAAGTCGCTGCATTGCGCCGTTCATATACAGAAGGCATGGTTTTAAGTATAATTGTTTAAAGATAAGCCAGCCTTGCGACATGCCGCTTCATGGTAAAATCCAGCCGAGGTCCAGTGCTTATACTGAGGTTGTAATATACGAGATTAGTGCTTTCTGTTGATAAATCTTAAGGGGTTGACAATGCCCAAAAGTAAGGTGTAATATAATTATGTGTAGAATTGATTTGTACTTGTTCTGGTGATTAAATACAGCATTTCATTTATTGTAACACTAAGACATTATACATTATCGCTATACACATTACATTGAGTTTTATGTCGTTCTCGTTGCAGGAAGGAAATGTTTGCAGAGATGAAAGTATTGGGACAGGTAACGCATAGAGCCAATACTAGACTACTTTTGTGAATAATTGTCTGTGTTTTTTAGTAAAGCCTACGTATTTGCGTTATATTATCATCTTCACTTTAGTGTTTTGGTAAACGTCGAACCCATGGACTTTGGATTTTGTGATATCCTGTCCATAACTTTTACTTTGTGTTTCCTTATGTGTTAGGGGGCCGGCCCGGTAGTTCAGTGTGTTAGAGCGCCTACGCACCTTGAGTGCTCTGGCCACCTGGGAGCCTAACTGCACGTGTGTTGATAGCTCAAGCTCCGCTGTGACCTTGTATATGTGGTCGCAGGATAAAGATCCCATGTCCTTCTTCGCAAAGAGTAGGGGGTTACCCCAGGGGACATGGCTCCATTTTCCCTTCCTTCTCCCATTGACGCGATATGGCTAAAAGTGATTAAAGCGTCCTAAATATACAACCAACCAACCTTACGTGTTATGTTTGTGATCCTTTGATTCAGTTCAACCTCGGCTTCATCATCGGTCAGTTGGGACAAGACTTGTTTATCATCGACCAACACGCCACAGATGAGAAATACAACTTCGAGCTGTTGCAGCGTCATACAGTGATACAGAGCCAGAAGTTGATTCAGTAGGACTGATTATATTACAATATACCGATACCATTGTTACCTTGTACAATTCCATAAAAGTCCCACAATAAGAAAACATACTGAATTTATCTATTTATTTATACAAGGCAAAAAGGTTGCACCAAGCAAACGGCGAAAATTAAATTGTATATATCATGTTACACCGAAATGTTTATGCAACCTTGTATGTACTATAAGGGCTGATGGCCTCCTATACGAAATAAACTTACTTATTATACCATAGCATGTGGTAAATAATGCATGTCAAGTTATGGTAGGACTGATACCAAACTGATACAACCCGCACTGATGCAAAGCCTTGTGCTGGGACAGTGGTTCGGTGTTATTCATGTGGCTTCATCTGTATCTGTCCCCATTACGATCATATTAGAAATGCGTTTTTCAGCAGAACTGTATTGTATTGATCGCGAGAACAATTTATCACAATGCGATCCTCACGAAATTCTTCTGAGCTTCGTAATATAGCTACTTATACGTAATAGGCTTTCCAGTTTCCTAAATTGACTTTGTAAATATACCAGCACACTCATATGTACTGCACTTTGCACTGAACTGATTCAATGGCCTAAATTTATGAAATAAACGTTTATGTGTGTGTGTATCACTTTTAACCCAATGAGACATGTGTCCCGAGTTTGGTGTTCTATTACCCGCTTGTAACAGTGGCGCCCTGTCGTGTGTGTTTGTAGGCCACAGTGTTTAGAGCTGACTGCTGCCAATGAGATCACCCTGATCGACAACCTGGAAGTCTTCCGCAAGAATGGCTTTGATTTCCTCATAGACGAAGAAGGTATTTTCATGTAATATTTCAAATTGAAAAACTTTAAAAGTCGACAAGTATGTTATAAATGGTAGTGATTAGTTAAATATTGGACCGGCGGGGCCGCAGAAATTCGGCAGGAAAGGTTTCGTGAGTTTAACACCAGGCGCATTTAAATGCCACCATTCACTGTGAATACCGGGTAGCTCTCCATCAGCCGAGTCCAACCAAGTTAACAATACCTCGCTCTCTGTACCACCCTCTCTGTACCGCCCTCTCTGTATCACGCTCTCTGTACCACGCTCTCTGTACCGCCCTTTCTGTACCAAACTCTCTGTATCGTGCTTTCAGTGCCGCGCTCTCTCTACCGCGCTCTCTACCGCGCTCTTAGTGCCGCGCTCTCGGTACCGCGCTCTCTGTACCCCGCTCTCTGTACCCAGCTCTCTGTGCCACCCTCTCTGTACCACGCTCTCTGTACCGCGCTTTCTGTACCGCAATCTCTGCACCGCGCTCTCCGTACCACGCTCTCTGTGCCACCCTCTCTGCACCACGCTCTCTGTACCACGCTCTCTGTACCGCGCTCTCTGTACCGCGCTTTCTGTACCGCTCTCTCTGTACCAAGCTCTCTGTACCGCCCTCTTTGCACCACGCTATCTGTACCGCGCTCTGTACCACGCCCTCTGTACCGCGCTTTCAGTGCCGCGCTCTCGAGATCTGTACCACGCTCGCTGTACCGCGCTCTTTGTACCACGCTCGCTGTACCGCACTCTCTGTTCCGCGCTCTCTGTACCACCGTCTCTGCACCACGATCTCCGTGCCGCGCTCTCTGTACCGCCCTCTCTGTACCTCCCGCTCTACCGCCGTCTTTCGTGATCTCAGTGCAGAGATACCACGCTCGTCATGATCGATTATTTAAACGCTCTCAGTTCCAGTTTCTCGTTTATATGTTGTAAGGCCTGTGGTATATGGCTATAGTCCTCACACCAAATACTAACAAATACATGCAATGCAGGAGCTTAGTTGATTGACATCAATTTTATCCGTTCCGTGTCTTGATATATCATATAAAGAAATATCATATCTCCCCATGCAGCGCTACCTACACAACGAGTGAAGCTCCTGTCGATGCCGACAAGCAAGAACTGGACTTTCGACAAAAACGGTGAGTATCTCTTTATGTTTATGCCGGCTATCATGTGCATGTATCACTCTAAACCATCGTCTTATAATTCGGCTTTCATTTGCCATGTGGAAGATAGAGATATTATCGACGTGTAATGGTATTTTTATTTTGACTACTTGCAGACATCGAAGAGCTGGTGTTTATGCTCAGTGATACGCCGGTATGTAACATCTCGTGTCAGCTCTCGCGTCACGTGCTTACAAATATTATACTTCGAATAACCAATCTTTTTGCTCCTGAAATTGTTTATTATCTTATAAGGAAAACTGTCGAAAAGTGTCGAAAATCAAAATAGAATTATACGTCTTGTGCAGCGTCATTTTACTGCACTCATCTCGTGCAACAGTATTTCGACATGCAGTTACACAAATCACGTGACATACGGCATGACGTCGTGGTTTCCTATCTCATCCACGTGGTTAAAGGTCAAATTTACATTTCGCGCCATTTCTTTGCAGGGCGTGATGTGTCGACCGTCACGTGTCCGCCTCATGTTCGCGTCACGTGCTTGCCGGAAATCTGTTATGATCGGGACGGCGCTGAACGCGGCAGAGATGAGGAAGGTAATCGAGTCACGTGACACTGGGGTACACAAGCTGTGGGAACGCGCTAGTCAATACCATCTTTAGTTTGGGGTTGAGCGCTGAGTGTAATGACTGCAGGATAACTTGCAATTTTAACGTAAATTCAATGTGGAATAGGATGACAGTGCGACTGCCTAATGTAGGATTATCGGGTTCGATATAATTTATAGATAGTTGGTAAACTAATAACCTGTATAGTTTTTGAGTTTAGTAGGACCAGAACCCACAAACATCTCTTAAGTTATTAGTTAGGGCTATTGCGTTCCGAAAGTCGATGCTCCGTCCAGAGGTTCGGACTTCCATTAGGAGGGTCCAGTTATGCATATTTGTTCCATATATTTATACTGGCTTTGAATTACACTGAAGTACGGTTTGATGCGATGGATACACTAGATTTAATAGTTAGTGTGAATAAGATACCAATCTGAATCCATATCCGAATATATATATATACGTCTTCCTTGCAGCTCGTGTCTCACATGGGTCAAATAGATCAACCTTGGGTAAGAATTCAGTAGAAACAGTCAAAGTTTGTGACAAGCGTATTATTGACGCGTAATTGTTACGGAGTACTGAACTCTCCCTAGATGAGTACACATTCTGAACCCGTGTTGATGTTTCTGTGACACTGTTCGCCCTTCCTTGTAACGTGTGTAGTAATGTCTAAGTTGTAATCAGTGTTCACTTTAGTTTGTTACGTATCCATGGCCACTTTCATTTCTTTGTAATGGTTCCTCTGGTGACAACTTTCAACTCACTCTTCCTATAATAACACGCCTTCTTGAGCTTTAACCGGTGAATGCACCAACACAGTGGTTCCTATGTACGCCTTATCGGGTCTTCATGCGGTCTTTATTCTGTCATCATGCAGAATTGTCCGCACGGCAGACCGACTATGAGGCATCTGATCAACCTGGACAGGTTACCAGACTGACCCCCGCCATCGGAAGCCTACGCTACACGATCTGTCAGCGTGCAATATCCAGACAAGGTCCATCACTATGGTTAAGACTTGTTCGCAACGCACGTGCTAGTTCCCGGGAGCGGGTACCCGCTATCTGTACGCTTTTAGTAATAAATACATACCATACAGAGGGCTTTTTGTTTTATAGTTTGTAAAACACCTGTTGGGGTTTAACGTTTAACCACGGGCGTCAAATGGGTTAAGCCGATGTTATAACCGGCATGTACGCAATAACAAGTAATGACACATAAGTAACAATAAACTGGGAAAAAATTGTGCGGTTTGTTTTTTAACGCGGGCGTCAAATTACCTTACTGATAGAGTACAATATGTAGAGTATAATGCGGCTATCTCAGCCAGACAGAATTACTTGTGGACTACTACAAGGATCCACACTGGCACCACTCTTGTTTCGTCTGTATATAAGTGACCTAGCATCAGTGAGTAAAACATTGTTTTGCATTCTTTTCCTCATTACAGGAACAAATTAGATGATACGACTGATTTTGAATAGGGAATTAGATATTATTGTGCACTGGTAACGTCTAAATAAACTTAACGTTTTTTACAAACTACAAAACAAAGCTTTCTGTACGAGTGTATATCGATAGTAATCAAACATGGAAGTAACGCATAGCATATATAAAAGGACAAATCGCACGATGCTGAGGCGTAATTACTAAAGCTAGAAAGTACTGTAAAACAGAAACCCTTCGTACGCTCTATTTTTCATGTATACATCCATACATTCTTTAGGCTCCTGAACTAACTGCGTGCCAATCATATCAATGGCCACTTGTTGTGTTGCAAAAAAGACCGATTAGAATTATTACTGGTGCAGAAAGAAATGCTCATACAGATCCGCTGTTTAGAAAGCTGAATATTGTACCTTTGTTGAATATTGCATGTTTATATTTATGTTCAAACTCAACACAGGTCTTCTACAAAAAGGTGATTGCCTCTTTATTTATTAATAATTATCAAATACACGGTTATGGTATTCGAGGATCTAAGTTATATCACACACCTAAGGCCAGAACAAATTATCTACGGAAGACTGTAAAGTATAGACGTAGTTATAGTGTACAAGGAATGGTGCAATTGAATAAATGTCAACGCCGATTTCATAGAAGTGTATCGTTTTGTTCTTTTTTTGCCATCATTTTTATCTAGTCTGGCAGATATGCGAAAGATATGTAACATTTTGTATAAACTCTGCATCTAATAAGCCTTGCTTCTGCTGCTGTTAATCGGTTGATATAAGAGAGCAATAAACCGATTCAATTTCGATTTAATTCAATTCAAATGGGTCAACCCGGAGTTATAACGGTTATATACGCAATATCAAGTACAGATAGACAAGTAACAATCAACTGTGAAAAATATGTTCGGTTTGTCTTTTACCGCGGGCGTCAAATGGGTTAACCCGGAGTTATAACGATTATATACGCAATATTAAGTACTGATACATATAGAGCAACTTTAAAAAGGCAAGATAGTTGTTAATACTTAAGGTATAAAATTATGTTGCTGCAGTCCCAGTACAGCACCCCCTAAGTTATTTCTGTCACCTTGAGCTAGGAATAATTATACCAGTAGTTCCTTTATCTTCTACTTCTGGGAACTGCCCTTTTAAATCACAACCTGGCCGAGGGGACATCGTGCTGTGCGGGATCACAGGTGGCTTTGCTCTTGCACCTCGTAGTATTCGCACAGCCGCTCCGCCTCGCGTATGCCCGAGTCCCTGGCGCCGTTCATGGTGGAGTAGGCGGTCACGCTGGTCGCTTCCCCCGCGAACAACAAGCGCGGCATGCTGGCCTGAAACACTGGCTCGGCCAGCTCGCGGTGGTCTTGGGCCGTGGTCGTCTGCGTCCGGTACGAGTAGGCCCCGAGGAAGTGCTGGTCGCGGCACCACGACGATCGCAGCAGACGGCTGGCGCGGGGGATGCTGGGATTGCCAAGGAAATCTCGGATTAGATCCGTGCACGCCCCGTTGACTTCTTCGTCGCTGAGCTGCTCCATGTAATCCGCCTCGGAGCCGGATATCCAGCCGATCAGCACGTTGCGGTTGTCGTGGACCTCGTCGAAGGCGAAGATCTTCTTGTACCATTGCTGGGGCGTGGCGCCTCCCTCCACGTCCTCTTCCGGCCAGGCGAACTTGATCCCGCCCTCGCCCTCCTTCCAGAAGGGCTCGTCCCAGTACAGCACCACCTTGTTGACCTTGCCGCACCCGATCGCGTCGATGGCCTTGACCTTGGCCTCGGGCAGCGGCGGGTCGAACATCCCCGCGGCTTTCTTCTTGAGGACGCCTAGCGGCAGAGTCAGGATGATGTTCTCGGCGAGGTAGAGGGAGCCGCTGCGGCAGTGCACGCGCGCCTCGTAGCCATTCCACGTGATGCGCTCGGCCTCCTCCGAGAAGCGGACGCAGCCCTCGGGGAGGTCCCTGAGCGCGGCCTCCAGCACGGTGCCCACGCCCAGAGGCACCTTGACGTTGCCGCCGGGCAGCCCGCGGTAGCCGTCGATGTCGGTCTGCGGCGTGTCGCGCAGGAAGCCTCCGTTGTGGAACTGGGACAGGTTGACGAGACAGTTGAAGACGGCCAGCACGTCGCTGTGCTGGTGAGCCGAGAACTGCGTCAGGTTGTCGGCCAGGCGCTGCTGCAGGTAAGTGTGTATGTCCACCCTCTGGTCCGGGGAGGCGAACGCGGGCTCCTCTTCCTCCCAGGCACGGAACATGTCCCACACGCGGTTCACCAGGGAAGGTTTGACAACGCCACCGCCGGGCTTGTAGCAGTACCCACTCATCCTGCGGACAGTGACACAGACATTTGATACACTATGCTCAACTATCTAGAGAGGTGAGATCTGTTTAGTATCCACTTATCCAGTAGACAGTAACATTGACATACGTTAATTACACTAGGCAATTACACCACTATCCAGAAGGGAGATCAGTTCAGCCATTTCAAATAGCTAAACATTTCCCAGCAAGCAGTAGTGTCTAATTTTGTGATCAATAAAGCAATAACAACTGTTATTATGTATATTAATCATTACATTTTAATCTCCCTTTGACATTCTCCAGAATAGGAAGCGACTCACCGGTCAAGATGGTGCAATGGGCCGGGTAGCAAATCCATCTGATTGGCTAATGTGAAGAACGAGTTTGCGGCGCATGCGCCATGTATCCAATTGGCTCCCAGTTCCACGATATTCTCCACCTTTCGTCCGAAGCGCCTTGAGTCAATACGCCCGCCAATCCTCAAAAAAATAAGCAAATAAACTTCTGTAAATTCTGCAAAATGCGGAGTATAAACCCGGGCGGACGGGGGTGGGCACTATTATGCAAATCTGGTGGGGGGGGGGGAGGGGGGCCGCGGGTGCCTTTAAATTGATGCCCGCGAGAGCGGACATTTGTGATGAAAAAGATACCCCTTTAGAGTGGTCATATATGATGAAAAAGATACCCCTATAGAATGGACATATATGATAAGACACCCCTATAGAGTGGACATATATGATGATAAAGATACCTCTACAGAGCTGATATTTTACAACTTGCGACCGGGGGAGGGCAAACGGGGCTCTGAAAAGTGCCTTCATAGAGCGGGTTGCCGGGAAAAAATACCCCGCAGAACCCTTTGTAACCCAGCAATGTATTAAGTATACTCCCACCCCAACCCGTACGGGAGTACAAACTATGCTTACTTTACTTAACTTACAATATTTTTTTTATTTATACATTATGTGAAATCATAATGAAATGGCTGCATATGATGGCTATCATTAATCCATTAATATATTAGCACCTATTTTTCGCCTCCAGAATTGTGACATTTTTGAAGCCGTTCTTGACAAGGTGCTGGGCTGCAGAAATTCCTGCCAAACCGGCACCCACAATAGCAACTCGGGCATTAAAGGGGGTCACTTGGCGAACGTTCTTCATTTTGCCTTCCGGATTTTGTTTGCTTTTCAAAGGTCCTGTAAGGAAAATCATTATACTATGCAAACTTACACATTTCATATACTGGTGGTTACATACATTTATACAAACTATGTATTTCTACCATGCATATGTACAGCTAACACATAACGTTTTTTAACGTTTTTTAACGTTTTTAAAAATGGTTCTTATTACCTTATAACTGTTTTAGAAACGCTACAAAAAAAGTGATGTGTTTGCTGGGTGTACACCATTATTGTCTTGCCAATATGCATACCCTTGAAAAATTACTCGCATTGTGTGCCCAAAAACTTACAGTACACTAAATTAGTCATTTTCCTGGCTTTGAAGGGGTGTCCGAAAACACAGTGTCCGAAAACATACATGAAACCTGGTACATGCATATGTTGCACTTGATGAGAAAGAAAAAATGTCATAAATATGTAAATTACATTTTTCATACTGTAGGTGACTAGGTATAAAAATTTGTAACAGCTGACAGAGCCCTATTATACAGGGTATGAAAGGTTCATCTTCCCTGTTAGAACCCACGAAATGTATTATTGTAGTAAACATTAAGCTGATTAATATGTGAGCTATGCTGAAGTAAAGGTTCGCCCTTACATGGAACAATGACCGTATGAAAGCTATTCAGTTACCAGAGGGAATATCATACAATGCTGGGTATCTATTCAGCTGACAGCTGGAGTCACAATATTGGGTATGGCATGCAGTTATTTAGTTGACGGAAGATTTGTCATACAATGGAAGACATGACATCTATTCAGCTGACAGTTCCATAGATGCAATGCAATTTTGGCTAGTAACAAAACATTTAGTAAATGTGATATAATGCTGGGTATGACTTACATAACAGCTGATAGGGGCGCCTCATATAATGCACAACATGACATATAATACAGGGTATGACACCTATTCATCTGACAGAGGGGTTGTCATACAATGCAAGACATGACATCAATAACATCATACAAAGGGGTTGTCATACAATATAAGATGTGACATCTATTCAGCTGACTGGGGTTGTCATACAATGCAAGACATGACCTCTATTCAGCTAACAGGGGTGGTCATACAATGTAAGACATGACATGACATCTATTCAATAGTCATACAATATAAAACTTGACATCTATTCCGCTGACAAAGGGCTTGTCATACAATGACAAAACATGACATATTCAGCTGACAAAGGGGCTTTCATACAATGAAAGACAAGAAATCGATTCATCTAAAAGTGAGGTTGTCATACAATACAATACATGACATATATTCAGCTCACAAAAAGGCTGTTATACAATGCCAGACATGTTTCATTTTTGACGGAGTTTTTCAGGTAGGTCTTAGCTGCTGTTTGCCCACCCAAAAAAGGGCCTTTCGATCATGATGTCTGAAATAAAATCATAGCGTTTACAAAGTATATGACAATGAGAACTGCTAGTGTTTATTGAAAAATTGCTGGTAAAAAATGTGACAACCTGATCGACTGCCATGGTACCATGTTATTTGTATATACAAAATATTTTTTGTTAATAGCCAAAATTATGTTACATCTATGGAACTACCAATAACAATGATAATGGAATTAACAATAAAAATGATAATGGAACTAACAATAACAGTGATAATAGAAATTACAATAACAGTGATAAGTTTAATTGACTACAACTAAACATGCAAACCATAATCATAAAATTAAAAAAAATATAAATATGTATCAATCATCTGATAAGTAGCTTAATATTGTCTGTTCACAGGTCTAGCTTGTCTATGCAGTCCAGGCTTTATTTTTCTAAATGTATATATATGGCATGCACTGTCCCAGGGCTTCTACAAACATAGACATAAAATATCTCTAGACCTCGCCCTTTAAATTACGGGCGTGGTCAGATGCGTGTAAGCTTACCAGGGTACAGCGCTATAACTTATCATGCAGAGTAAACTTTGGGACAATTAACCTTAGGCTTAGACTTAGCTGATTCCACAGGTCAGGTGCTCAGATCCTCTGGAATTCCGAAGTAATGTTCTTCTCAGAATACTTTTGAGGCTTCTCTGCTTCTCATATTAGCGAGCGTAGCGAGCTCTTTAGATAACACACGTAAAAAACTGACAAAATCTGTATCTCAATCCCATACTGTAAAGCGCGAAAAAAAATCAACAGGAAGTCGACCCCCAGTGGTGTGACATGCGCATGCGTTTAAATGCATTCTGGGAAATTTCATGTCTTTTTTGTCAAAAACTTATATGCAGCCCAAACCGGCACATTCACAAAAGAATGTACATAATTGGTAGATAATTTACATACAAAAACATAATTCCAACTGATGAAACCCTGATCATAGCGACAACATGCATGTTTCCTCCTCTCTCCTGACAGAGGGCGCTCAACACGCGCGCGCGATGCATTCGCTTGGTGGCAGCACAAGTCGAACGCGCAGACGACAGTTTCAGATCTGTCAGCAGTTTACCAGGCTTTATTGATGTTACAACATTTTAACGTCTAGTCTAGCTTTTGTAAATTTATGTCAAGGTTGGTGATACATTAAAGTGCTAAGGTAACTTATTTGTGTCATATTTAGATCTAGCCTAGGAGGTAGATCTATTTGACAGTTCATGAGGCGCCAGTGTAGGATCCATAGAACAGTTTTGACTTGATCTAGACTTGATCTAGATCAAGGTTGGTGATCCAATAAGTGCTAGATCTAACGTCACATTTAAAACAAGTTGTGCTCCCCTTCTTTAGTACATCTACTTCAAAACTAAAAGCTTCTATCACAGCTGCGTGTCATTTGGGATCTCTGTCTATCGTAGACTACTTATTGCTGGTGTTCCTGCGTTGAATAATGGCGGACCACACTTAAGTGTAGGTGAAGTGCCATGGCCAGATAGATGTGGCCGGCAATAATTATGTTCCTGTCTTCCTGCTCCCTGATTTGGATTTGTAACTTCACGACTCAGCTCATGTAATAAGCGTGAGTAATTATGCTCAAGATCTCTAGAACTTGAAACTGGGCGACTGGTTGACTGGGTTGTGTTACGGTTACCCAGTGTGAAGCACTCTGAATACTTTTTTTATGTAAATAGACAGAGATCCCAAATGACACGCAGCTGTGGTGTTTTACATAAAAAAAGTATTCAGAGTGCTTCACACTGGGTAACCGTAACACAACCCAGTCAACCAGTCGCCCAGTTTCAAGTTCTAGAGATCTTGAGCATAATTACTCACGCTTATTACATGAGCTGAGTCGTGAAGTTACAAATCCAAATCAGGGAGCAGGAAGACAGGAACATAATTATTGCCGGCCACATCTATCTGGCCATGGCACTTCACCTACACCATGCAATGATCCCTCCCCACAAAACACGGCACTTTTAAACTTTGAGAACGAACATTTTCGGTCAGTAGTTTTTTTTCATTGCCTTAGCCTATTTTTAGATGGCAATTTCTCTCGAACAAAACTTTACAGATCACAAATAAAGCAACCTAGGTAGATCTAATAGGAACCTAAATCATGACAGATTTTGTGAGGGGCAGGTCACTTGACTACAAATCAAATGTACTACTAGACTACTAGATCTACTTTTTCAGTACCAAAACTTTGATATTAAATATGCAAAATAGCATAATATGTAAAACTTCACCTTTAAAAAGAACAAGTGATAAGGTTATGAGAAACAGTTTAGCCCAGTTATCATCAGTGGGGGTCCAAAAAATTGCTTCACAACAAAGTCAAAGTCTACGCTCGCCTTCTAGGTTTTACCTACAACATATTACCACATTAGGCACATCGTCATCGATATAGATATGTACTATGACTATGTACATAAAAAAAACAACTGAAACTGTGAAACTGAAACTTTCCAACTTCGGAAAATGTCAATCTACGACATAGCCTGAATGTTCAGACATTACAGTTTGACAGTCTGATGCTTACTGTAACAAGTGAAGTCAAGTTATAGTCACAAGAACAAGTGTCAAACAGGTGCCTCAATCGTGGGTCGGTAGGGCGGGAGCGGTGGGGGGCGGCTTCACCCCCCCCCCCCTCCCGCCCTACCGACCTACGATTGAGGCATCTGTGTGTCAAGACTGTACCGTCTGAACATTCAGGCTATCTACGACAGTGTCAGTGACGACTGACATTGAAAAGAAGCACCTGTGGCCTATTTCACGTACATAGTTTAGTCGGCTACGGGGGGTTAGCCGTCTAACGCTAGTCGACTAAAGATAAAAACGCATTTCACGAAACGTTTAGTCGACTAAGGTTAGTCGACTAAGCTTAGCCTGCTAAGGAGGAGGCTAAGGCTCCTCGTAGCCGTCTACGCCACAAGCAGACGACACTGTTTATCAACATGGCAGCACCTCCAGTTATCATGAGAGAAGGTTTTCGGAGAGCAATGCGGCGTGAGCGTGTTTTTCGTGACCGCGAGAATCCTGTGGATTTCTTTAACGACACGGCATTGTTTGCTCGCTATCGGTTCGACAGGCGAAATATTTTTTTCATTCTGAGTTTGTTTGAAGAGAGGATCGCGCACACCACCCGACGGGCTATGTCATTGCCCGCTTTATTTCAGTTTCTCATTTGTCTACGGTTCTTGGGATGTGGTTCCTTTCTGACTGTTGTTGGGGACACCATCCCACGGGTGTCGGCGGCGACAGTTTGCCGGTGTGTGAGGAGGGTATGTTTGGCCCTACAGACAATCATGCCAGAAATCATTCAAAGGCCCCAAGGACAACGCCTTCTTCAGGTGAAACAAGGATTCAGTGAAATTGCAGGTCAGTCTACTTATGGACATTGTCTCACTGTATACAGAAACCATAGATGTAAATTACTACCTACCTGTAGATCTATGTAATCTCTCAAGAAATGAAATTATCCTGATCAGTTACAGAGCTATCCTTGTCTACCCCACTGCATTTGACAGTGTTTACACTTGAGGCAGCTGGGGGCCTACTAACGGAATGCGGTCAGTAACAAAGCCGGCCCAAGCCCAAGGCATTCATTTTGGCGCGCGCGAACAAGAAACAATGTTGCATCTCACTGATTTTCAGTGCGCTGGAGGCCACTCCATAATAAATTGGTAAATGGGTGGTTGGCAAAACGCAGGACTCATTATTGAATACACTTTAATTTAAAAGCGAGAGTTCTGATGATAACTGTTGCAGAAAATTCCTGCTTTCCAATAATTTTCAGATTGACAGGTGTCGTTTTCTTTCAGATATTATATAGGAGTCTATACTAAACTGACCAAAATGACCAAATTATGATTGGGGGTATTACAGGCATGCCCAACGTGATCGGGGCAATTGATTGTACCCACGTACCAATAGTCGCACCAAGTGGGGACAGAGAGCCGGACTTCGTAAACCGGAAAGGCGTCCACAGCATGAATATACAAGTACGAGATATTTACGCATTTTCCTTTCGTATTTAAACCAGCAAGCTATTTTATAATAAACCGAAATGTTTTAATCCATTGCATTATCTGTTCATAAAGCACCCACGAACTCTTATTAATTCTAAGTGAAGTTCCACATAATTTATATGTAGGATTAATTAGGAACATGGGGTGTATTGGCGCCAAATTTAGAACCTATAACTCTTGTTTTATCATTTTGTACAAGTTCAATTTAGGAATAAATTTATCTGATGTATGCGAGGTACAAGAAGTAGATAAACTTGGAAAGTGATCTTACTGCACATAAAAAGAGTCCTTCATACAAGGTCAATCAATCAATCTTACTCTTTCAGCCATTTAGACTTTTTAGAGGCTATATGTGCGAATATATTATTAATCATCAATTTCCCATGATTAATAAAAAAATATATTAATCAATTATCTACCATTTTAGATCAGCAATTTAGCAGTAATATGTATGTTTCAGGCCCTGTGCGACCACAAGTACTTGATAGTAAATGCCGTAATCCGCTGGCCTGGCTCTGTCCATGACTCGAGGATTTTTCGAGAGTCAGCCATTGGCAGACAGTTCGAGCAAGGTAATTTATTGGGTTCAAGAATTTATTTAACTTTTAAGATAAAGGCGACATTCTGTATATTGATAATAAATCACATAATCCGACGTCTTGAGGTGCATGTTTCTCTTTATTATTAACTATGCCACCAAACTTTGAAATAACACCAAAATAATAAACTTCTAAACATCAGCAGGATTCAGCTAGGCTTCTGTATCTGAAACATATGACAGTATTGTTTATTATTTTCTTTTCTTCTGAGATTTTTGTAATGTCATCATAATGAATGCACAAAGTATAGATCTACTTTATTATTGAAAACTACGCCCGTGATATTAATAAATTGTCATTCCATTTCAGACCTACCGAATGGCATCCTGCTGGGTGACTCTGGATACCCATGCAAAAATTATTTATTAACTCCATTTTTGGCCCCCACGGAACCCCATGAAGTTAATTTCAACAAAGCCCATTGCCAAACACGTGTGCGCATTGAGCAAACTTTTGGAATAGTTAAGAACCGCTTCCCATGTCTTAGGTTTCTTCGAGTAACTCCAGAACGTTCTGTTACAATTATATCCGCTTGTTTTGTCCTACACAATATCGCCTGTTTACGAAATGACATTAGGTTTGACGAGAACATTGATGTGGAAGGGGATGCGCAGCTGCCGCCCGAAAACAATAATATCAATGACTGTGCTGCGTTCCGTGCACACATCGCTCGTGCATATTTCAGTTAATTCAGTTGAGTCAATGAGTGTATGATTAAGAAGATAATATTATCTGTATATATACATGTATATAAAGCCGATATTACCCGATAATCCTCATAACTAACAGGTTGAGCGTCTTTCATTAAGTATTTAAACTTTTACCTGGTTCAGTCAATCCAAGGTCCCGTCTGAGGACCTTGGTCTTCAGCAAGCACAGCTCCTCCTGTGCCCTCGCTGTCCTCGTCGCCTGCTTGAGGTAGGTCGACCAATCATCATTGAGACCCACTCTCTTCTTGTTTCTGGGCTTCTCCACCTGTGAAATGAAATATTACAGAACAAAATTGTATATATAGGTCTAACAAATATATGTAATACATATATAATACGTATACATCTATAACGTAATGATATAATATATATATATGTATATATATATACAACAATTATATAAATCAACTATACCCTGAAATATAATTGCATCATGCAAAGCGGTTGTCCTGTGAATTGAAATGTGTATAACATGTATAAATCAACTATTTGAATATCACATAATGGCATCATTTGATATTTACACCTTTAAACATAGCAGTTTCTTGTTCCAGACAAATTGATAGAGACCTGTGTGTAATATGTCACACCTTAGCCACGATCGCCAGTGCACTGGTGGTCGCCGCCTTCTCCTCCTTCTCCTGCTGCTCCTCCTCTTCCTGGCTCTCCTGCAAGCACTTTTGCAGCACGCTCCATAAACATAGTTACTAACCGATTTGGATTGGCAAGTCAAGGATATGCGCTGCCCCTGTTGGGGCCACTTCCTCCGCGGTGTCGACGCCCTCGGCCAATCCGTCGAGCACCGGTCTCCCTTCTAGGCCGGCAAGCACCAGCTCCTCTGCCGCAGTGAGGGGTGGCTCCTTCCTGCCACCGCCGGTTTTGGGGTGCTTCGCCGCATCGGCTCTTTTTTTCGCTGCAGTGTATACCATGATAATGTCATTACTATCACATGCATAATTATTGGGGGGCAAGGGGCGGTTAAGGCACTGACAAAGTTTCGTTGTTAGGCAAACTCGTAAACAGCTCTTGAATAAAACATTGAAACATTTAATGTGTGTACACTTATGAATAAGCATCAATCATTAGACATGCACTGCAAACATACCTGATTGTAAAATGTTCTTGTATTTTTTCTTCACTTCCTCGCCGCTTCTCTTTACCTGAGTGTAGTTACTACAAGGCAAAAACAATACAATCTTAAACACAAGTCTCTATCTAACACGTCAGTTTTAAATAAAGTACTTAGATCTATATATGCCATGCCTACTCTCCTTCACCACATTCATAAACAAAATATACATGTATTTATATATTTGTATGCTGATTTATGCAGATGAATGACTGTCGGAGTGCCCCCCCCCCCTCCCCTTCCTTCCCTAATAACTCCTTACACACCTTTGGTCTGTCAGCTGGTGGCCGTACGCAAACGACAAGGGCGGTTCACAGTTTGAAAAGAGGGAAGAGTACACGGGTGGGAGAACTCTCACAGACTGACGGGTGGGGAGACTCCCCACGAAAGGGAGTGGAGGAGGGAGGGGGGGGGGGGGGCAAGGGGTTATGGTATATTTGTGCCACTAGCATTTGGGGTCATGCATTTTGGGTGAAACATTTTCAAGGGTCCAGAACCGAAATTCACGCCCAAAATGCAGAAATGTAGTGACCCCCTGTCATCATATGGGAAAAGGCGCGATATTACGTCAGTGATTGTTGTCTGTTGAGTGCATGCATAGAAGATTACAACCTTGAACTTGAACTTGAAATGTCAACTTTGTTGCTTTGCCATTGCATACTACTTACGCGTTCAAGGAGTCTGCAACCTCTTTCCAGGCTGCCTGCTTGTGTTTTTTCGTCAGGCCTGGCGAAAATTTTCCCTCCAACACCGCTTTCCTCTTCTGCACTTCTGTGGCCTATTTCACGTACATCTGTCAGCTCTTAGCCGTCTAGCTCTCCTTAGCCGTCTACGGTAAGCCGTCTAAGCTTCTAGCCGTCTAAGCCGTTTCACGAACGTTTTTGTTAGCCGGCTTACCGTAGACGGCTAAGCGTAGTCGACTAACCTCGTTCTCAACCGTTGCCAGGGGTTGCGCGGGGAATCCCCCGTGGGGATTCCGTGTTTGTGCGATTGTCGTCTGCTAAGAAACAACTTCTTTTTCAACCATGGCTGAAGCACGCAAACCAAATTTTACGATAAACGAAGAGCTGTTTTTGGTGACGGAAGTGCAAAAAAGAAAAGCTGTCATAGAGGGAAAATTTTCGCCAGTGGCCTATTTCACGTACATCTGTCAGCTCTTAGCCGTCTAGCTCTCCTTAGCCGTCTACGGTAAGCCGTCTAAGCTTCTAGCCGTCTAAGCCGTTTCACGAACGTTTTTGTTAGCCGGCTTACCGTAGACGGCTAAGCGTAGTCGACTAACCTCGTTCTCAACCGTTGCCAGGGGTTGCGCGGGGAATCCCCCGTGGGGATTCCGTGTTTGTGCGATTGTCGTCTGCTAAGAAACAACTTCTTTTTCAACCATGGCTGAAGCACGCAAACCAAATTTTACGATAAACGAAGAGCTGTTTTTGGTGACGGAAGTGCAAAAAAGAAAAGCTGTCATAGAGGGAAAATTTTCGCCAGTGGCCTATTTCACGTACATCTGTCAGCTCTTAGCCGTCTAGCTCTCCTTAGCCGTCTACGGTAAGCCGTCTAAGCTTCTAGCCGTCTAAGCCGTTTCACGAACGTTTTTGTTAGCCGGCTTACCGTAGACGGCTAAGCGTAGTCGACTAACCTCGTTCTCAACCGTTGCCAGGGGTTGCGCGGGGAATCCCCCGTGGGGATTCCGTGTTTGTGCGATTGTCGTCTGCTAAGAAACAACTTCTTTTTCAACCATGGCTGAAGCACGCAAACCAAATTTTACGATAAACGAAGAGCTGTTTTTGGTGACGGAAGTGCAAAAAAGAAAAGCTGTCATAGAGGGAAAATTTTCGCCAGGACTGACCAAAAAACACAAGCAGGCAGCCTGGCAAGAGGCTGCAGACGCCTTGAACGCGTAAGTATGCAAATCTGAAACAAAGTTTAGTTGACATTCCAAGTTCAAGGTTGTAATCTTGCATGCGCTCAACAATCACTGACGTAATAATAGCGCCTTTCTCCAACTGTCTGCCGGGAGGGGGGGGGGGGGAGGGGGTCACTACATGTCTAAATTTTGGGTGGGAATTTCGGTGTGGGCCCCTTGAAAATGTTCCACCCAAAATGCATAGCTCCTTCGGGCGCGTGGACTCCGATGCGCAGGTGGGGCAAGACTTATGCAAGACGACGTGTAGCTAGTAGGGGTATATAGGGGGGGGGGGGGGGGTCGTGCCCCAAGATCACAAAGAATAATTTTATTTAAGTGTATTCCCACGTCACAACAAATTAGCATTCCCCCATGTAAAGAACGGGGCGGATACGAAATTAATCCCCATTCAAGGCTATTGAATATTAAAATTCCCAGTTAACGTTTAATGAAAATCCTTGATCACGGCTGTGTCGGCTAATATACCTCATTCCCAGTTCAAGAATTATTTTCCTCTTTCCCTGTTCATGATGAAATGAAAAGCCCATTCCCGAGGAACAGAAATAACCCTTGCACCCACCACCTCCTATATACTTCATGTTCATTTAACCCTCGGCCTAAAATATCAGTTCAAAGAGGATATCATACATGTACCAAAAAATACTCTCATGTATTCATCGAACAGCATAAATATACAAATAAGCTTATATACAAAAAATACTTGTATAATCTGTTCTTTAATGTAGAGATAGAGAAATGGTACCATATATTGATTTTATTTTTCACAAGTAGATCTAGTTAAAATATCGCATTAGACATGGTACATATATATATATATAAGTACTTTGTTCAAAATCGACGTGTTTAAGATTTTATTGCTTTGGCATTGTAGAAACTACACTCAGGTGAAGAGAAGTGGAGAGGAAGCGAGGAAGAAATACAAGAATATTTTACAATCAGGTATGTTTGCAGTGCATATGGACGGATTGATGGTTAATCATAAGTGTACACATATTTAATGTTTAAATGTTTTATTCAAGAGCTAGGCCATGCTGCATACTGAGTGATAAATGTTAGGCCTACTGTATGTTTAACAAAACATTTGAAACATTTGTGAGTACCTTAACCGCCCCTTACCCCCTAATAAAAAAAAAACTATGCTTGTGACAGTTATGACAAAGTGATCATGTTATACACTGCAGCGAAAAAAAGAGCTGATGCGGCGAAGCACCCCAAAACCGGCGGTGGGAAGCAGGAGCCACCCCTCACTGCGGCAGAGGAGCTGGTGCTTGCCGGCTTGCACGGCAGACCGGTGCTCGACGGGTTGGTCGACGGCGTCGACACCGCTGAGGAAGTGGCACCCACTGCGGCGGCGCAAGTTCTTGACTTGCCAATCCACATCGGTTAGTAGCCACGTCTTGACTTATGCAAGACGATAATTAGTCGACGATCTTTCAACTTAAAACGACTATAAGTTTACTAATCTTAAATATTCTCGACTGAAAACACGGGCTATTCATAATAAAATTCCTAGTTTGTCTTTATATATTCAGACAACAAAGGCATGTTAAGCTTGGGGGTCCGTGGCGCCCAGACATGCCCCGTCGCTCCACCCCCATCCTCGCTCGGCTGGCAGCCCCAAGTAGGGAGCGTGCTGCAGAAGTGCCTCCAGGAAAGTCAGGAGGATGAGGGGCAGCAGCAGGAGGAGGAGAAGGAGGAGGAGGATGCGGGCGCCAGTGCACTGCCGACCGTGACTAAGGTGTGACATATTACACAAAGGTCTCTATCAATTTGCCTTGAACAAGAAACTGCTATATTTAAAGGTGTAAATATCAATGATGCCTTTATATGATATTCATATAGTTGATTCATATACATGATACATATTTTAATTAAATAGGAAACTGCGTGTCATGATGCACTGATATCTTAGGGTACGGTTGATTTATAAAATTGTTGTACATATATACATATTATACATATATGTATACATATAAAACATATATCATAATATAATTATACTATATATATTATATAGACCTATGTATATTATATAGATGTATATATTGTAAGGTTTCGTTATTCGGACACCTTTCGCTCGCGACACCACTCTAACAAACAGATGCAACAACGTAGTCCATTTTTCTTGAGTTTATTTTCTTTACACCAATCCATGCGCTCTCCTGACTGTCTCTGATATTCCCTGTCTCTGTCTGATCCTTGTCACCCCCCCCCCCCCCCCGGTCTCTCTGTCTGTCCTTTTATAAGTCAAGCCCCGGGTCCCCCCACCCCCTTGGGACACCCTGGCACCATCCCGCTACGTTTAACCTCGCGGGGCCCGTCCCACCCCCCTGGAACACCCTGGCACCGGCAGAGCTTCTGCCCCCCCCCCCCCCCCGGGAGTACCCTGGCTACATCCCGCGGTCGCTCCACCCCACCCCGATCCTCGTACTGGGCGACCTTTCCCGCTGGACCCCTCTCCCCGCGTGTGCCTTACCCAGCTGCCAGACCCGCATCTCCACTACGCCCTCCCCACTACGGTTCCCCTACAATATACAATTTGGTTTTATAATATTTCATTTCACAGGTGGAAAGGCCCAGAAAAAGGAAGACTGCCGACCTAAACGAAGAGTGGTCTATCTACCTTAAGCAGGCGACGAGGACAGCGAGGGCACAGGAAGAGCTGTGCTTGCTAAAGGCCAAGGTCCTCAGAAGGGACCTTGGATTGATTGAACCAGGTAAAAGTTAAAATACACAATGAAAGGCGCTCAACCAGTTAGTTATGAGAATAGTAGGTAATATCAGCTTTATATAGATGTATATATACAGAAAATATTGTCTTGTTAATCATCAACTTATTGACTTAACTGAATCAACTGAAATATGTACGGGCGATGTGTGCACGGAACGCAGCACCGTCATTAATATTGTTGTTTTCGGGCGGCAGCTGCGCATCCCCTTCCACATCAATGTCCTCGTCAAACCTAATGTCATTACGTAAACAAGCGATATTGTGCAAGACAAAACAAGCGGATATTACTGTAACAGAACGTTCTGGAGTCACTCGAAGAAACCTAAGACATGGGAAGCGGTTCTTAACTATTCCAAACGTTTGCTCAATGCGCACACGTGTTTGGCAATGGGCTTTGTTGAAATTAACTTGGTGGGGTTCCGTGGGGTCAAAAAATGGAGTTAATAAATAATTTTTGCATGCGTATCCAGAGTCACCCAACAGGATGCCATTCGGTGGGTCTGAAATGGAATGAAAATGTATTAATATCAATATCGTAGTTTTCAATAACTTCAAAACAGTTATTTTTTTATTTCCTTGATGCGTTAAAGGCAAAAAATAGGTTGTGGCAATACATTAACACAAAACACGGCAATAAGGATATAAAAAATACAAATTTCTCCCATCGAGACATGAATACCTTCAACTGACTTTTTTTTACACAAGATACACTGTTCGTTTGTTATGTGATATTTTAGCTTGGATAGATAAGAATTTAGCCTGATAGGTTCAGATTTACCTTTACATACGTGAACATAATAAATATAATAATAAAGTATGATTTGTGTCATATGTTTCAGATGCAGAAGCCTGAATCCTGATGTCAAGGAGTTTATTGTTTGGGTTTTATTTAAAAGTTAGGTGGCATAGATTATAATAAAGAAAAGACATGCACCTCATTACGTTTGATTATTTGATTTCTTTTCAAGAAACAGAATGTTGCCTTCATTCCAAAGTTAAATAACTTTTTTAAGTAAATACAGTACCTTGCTCGAACTGTCTGCCAATGGCTGACTCTCGGAATATCCTCGAGTCATGGACAGAGCCAGGCCAGCGGATTACGGCATTAACTAGCAAGTATTTGTGGTCACATACGGCCTGCAACATACATATTACTGCTAAATTGCTGCTCTAAAATGATAGATAATTTTTTTTATTCATCAAGTGAAATTGGCGATTAATTGTTTATTTGCACATAAAATTTATATGCCTGAAAGAGTAAAAGATTAGGTAACCTTGTACAAATGACTTTCTTCTTTTATATGCAGTAAAATCACTTTCCAAGCTTATCTACCTTGTTGTGCCTCGTAGACTTAAGATAAATTTATTGATAAACTTTGACAAATTAAGAAAATAAGAGTTGTAAATTCGGCGCCAATTACTATTTTTACTACATATAAACTATGTGGAACTTTACTTAAAATTAATAAGATTTTATGGTAGCATAATGAAGAGATAATTAATGCAATGGGTTAAAACATTTCGGTTTATTATGAAATAGCTTGCCGAGTTAAATACAAAAGGAAAATGCTTACTTGTACATTTATGCTATGGACACCTTTCCGGTTGACGAAGTCCGGCTCTCTGTCCCCGCTTGGTGCTATGATCGGTACATGTGTACAATCAATCGCCCCGATCACGTTGGGCATGCCTGTAATGAACCCAATCATATTTGGTCATCTGGAAAATGATATTTTCGTATAAATATTAGATCTAGCAATATATATTACGTACAATAAAGGGACACCTGTTAAGCTGAAGATTATTGGAAAGCAGGAGTTTTTCGCCACAGTTATCATCAAAACTATCGCTTTTAAATTGAACAGTCTGCACTCATGAGTCCTGCGTTTTGCCAACAACCCATTTACCAATTTATTATGGAGTGGCCGCCCGCGAACTGACAGTTAGATGCAACATTGTTTCTTGTTCGCGCGCGCCAACATGAATGCCTTGGGCTGGCTTTGTTACTGACCGCATTCAGTTAGTAGGCCCAGCTGCCTCAAGTCAAATGTGAAGTGTAAACACTGTCAAATGCAGTGCCAGTGGGATAGACAAGGATATTTATAACTGAGCAGGATTATTTCATTCCTTGAGAAATCACGTAGATCTACAGGTTGGTAACTTAGGACTTTACGTCTAAGCTTGCTCTATACAATACAGTGAGACAATTAGTAGACTGACCTGCAATTTCGCTAAATCCTTGCTTCACATGCAGAAGGCGTTGTCCTTGGGGTCTTTGGATTACTTCTGGCATGATTGCCTGCAGGGCCAAACACACCCTTCTCACACACCGGCAAACGGTAGCCGCCGACACCCGTGGGATGGTGTCCCCAACAACAGTTAAAAAAGAGCCGCATCCCAGGAAACGTAGACAAATCAGTAACTGAAATAAAGCTGGCAAGGACATAGCCCGTCGGGTTTGGTGTGCGATCCTTTCTTCAATCAAACTTAGGATGAAAAAAATGTTTCGCCTGTTAAACCGATAGCGAGCAAACAAGGCTGTGTCTTGAAAGAAATCCACAGGATTTTCACGGTCCCGAAAAACTCGCTCGCGCCGCATGGCTCTTCGGAAGCCTTCTCTCATGATTGGAGGTGCTGCCATGTTGAAAAACACTGTCGTCTGCTTGTTTAGACGGCTACGAGGATCCTTAGCCTCCTCGTTAGCAGGCTAAGCTTAGTCGACTAACCTTAGTCGACTAAACGCTTCGTGAAATGCGTTTTTGTCTTTAGTCGACTAGCGTTAGACGACTAACCCCCCGTAGCCGACTAAACTATGTACGTGAAATAGGCCACTGATTTGTTTGTGGGTTCTGGCTTGATTTTTGAATTTGTTTGATCAGTGGTCTATTTCACGTACATCTGTCAGCTCTTAGCCGTCTAGCTGCCCTTAGCCGTCTGCGGTAAGCCGTCTAAGATTGATAACTGTCTGCCTGTGGCGTAGACGGCTACGAGGAGCCTTATCCTTCTTAGCAGGCTAAGCTTAGTCGACTAACCTTAGTCGACTAAACGTTTCGTGAAATGCGTTTTTACCTTAGTCGACTAGCGTTAGACGGCTAACCCCCCGTAGCCGACTAAACTATGTACGTGAAATAGGCCACTGTTACTAATAACAGCTCTTCGTTTACGGTAAAATTCGGTTTCCGTGCCACAGCCATCGTTGAAAGAGAAGTTGCTTATATTGCAGACGACAGTCGCACAAACACGGAATCCCCTCAGGGGATTCCCCGCGCAACCCATAGCAACGGCTTAGAACGAGGTTAGCCGACTACGCTTAGTCGTCTACGGTAAGCCGGCTAGCAAAATCGTTCGTGAAACGGGTTTGTCGGCAAGAATCTTAGACGGCTTACCGTAGACGGCTAAGGAGAGCTAGACGGCTAAGAGCTGACAGATGTACGTGAAATAGGCCACTGGCATGGCCCGATAAGGGCATGCAAGTGAATCTCGTTTTATGTGTGCGATACCTCACGAGATCAGATTTTGGGGACAACGACGTTATATGCGACCTTAAGTTTTCACTGCGCAGCTCACTCGCTCCCTGCTTGACAAATCAAAACGCTGTCATTCTAGTCACGATTTAGGACGCGGAACCAGCAAACTGCGTGGTGAGCGAGGCGAGAAAAGGGTGGTTCCCTTCTAGACCTGTATGCAACTTAAATAAGCACCTGTTACCTATCTAGTGACAATATATTGTTGAAAGACACTTTGAACTTGTATTTTCCCGTATCAATAACTGCGGTCAGTAAACTTGGCGCACTACAGCCCGCTGGATACCTAATATTTGAGCTGGCATGACTATGTTGCTGACGGCCGAATTACAGATGACAAGCGGAATAAACCATAATTCAAACAGTTATTGTTTTCGACATATGGATTCATCTTGTAATTGACGAACATATATCCAATGTTTCTTAGCATTATACTGCTGATGCATATGGGTGATTTTATGAGCAGGTATGATAGAGCCACTTGAGCTCAATAATACTTAATCATTATTTTACCACGAATGATTTCATTACATTTTTGTTCGAATCAAGAAATCCATTTTGAAGGCTTTGACAAATTATAACTAACCTTTATTTAAATAAAGCTTTGAATGGGAATAACATTATAAATTTAAACAAACGTTAACTGTATTAACTTAAATATTGTGACATTATATAAATCCTCAATCATGCACTTATATGTAGCAAATATTTGATGTCAAATAATGTGTACAATGTACCTACATATTTGTCTGAGATATATATCACACATAGATCTAAGCATATGGGAAATAATATGTCTTTTACATATGATTTTATCTATGATTTTTTTAAATTTTTTATTACATTGAAATTTTGAGTTTTTTGCAAGTGAGCAATCAAGTGAACATACCAATAAAACATTTGCAAAGTATGTAAATATACATTAGACAAAATAACAAAGTATGTGTATGCAAATGTCAACTAAATCTATGAAGAAATAAAAAAGTTAACAGACTGCATAAAACACTTTTCTTAAAACTTTTCAAAAAAATTGATGAATTTGCCAATGTCATGAATACGTTTGTCATCACAGAAAGTAGAAAGTTGATTATTATAGCCTACTGAATTGCAATGTCCAGTTATATTTTAAAGTGTTGTAAACTGGTCTTTTCAAATATAATAATGGAACACGTTATAATATATACTATAGCAACCGAGCAGAAGTCTGAAAAAGTGACTATTCAACACCAGTTTATTTATTACGACATACAGGATTTATTAACAAAGCAATATGTCTTGGTGCTCTTGTCACAACTGTAGCTATATGTTAGAGAAAAGAATAAAAGTAACAACATGTGCCATATATATTGATGATTAGTATCATTTTATTGTTATTTGTGATGTGAATGCTGGTTAAATGAAAATATATGTATATAAACCTGCCAAAAAATGTTTAATGTTACTTGTGTCCTTATGTGCTACTTGTTATTATGGATATTTTTCTTAGTTTGTAGTTTTTTGTTTTATTAATATATATCATATCTATAGACCTCAGGACAACAGTACCAAAAGGTGTAAGTTATGCAGCATTAATTTCAATGTAGATATCAATTTGCAAATGTCATGAACAATATTTGTCACCCAAAGTTGATGATTATTATATTTATTAAGGTACACAGGATTTATTAACCAAGGAATGTGCCCTTGTCATTACTATAGTTGAACGCACGAGAATTAAGAGATGAAGTTGACCTAACAAAATGTAAAATATATATTGATGATTCCTTTATTGGAATTTTTTATGTTTATGCTGGTTAAATAAAAATGTCTCTATATATCTCCATATCTAATATATCTATCAATATATTTCATAATGTTACTGAATTCCTTATGGGTTCATTGTTATTCATATTTTTAATAGTTTTTTTTTAAGTTTTTTTTAATTATATGTTTCATGCATAGACATCAGGACAAAAGTAGCTATGAAAGGTGTAATTTAATCAAAATTAATTGGACAACCTTAAAAGGAAATTTGATGAATTTGATGAAGTATGAAGTATCTCTTGTTTTGTACCTTCACTTAGTTTTTGTATCTGCTACATTTGAAATACCTGCAGATTTTATTTTATACCATATGTTGTGAACCCAATTAAACTGATAAGATAGATACAAATCCAATGCAAAGAGACAAATAGAAACTTGGACTGATTATCATCATGTTTATGCAATGTATGAGCAAAAAGGTAGTGACTCTTGAAGGTTATACACTGAATTATTATTGATTTTGTATGATTACATTGAGCGTTTCCTTGTGCGTTTATGTCGAAATTAGCAAAAGAAAGTGTAATTTAATTAATTAAAAATAAAAGGAAATGTTGCAATTAAAGATTTATGCAGAACTAAAGCTACCAGTAAGCTGAACGTAGACACATCAGCTATACAAATTAATAATATCAACACCAGTGTACACCTATAAAAATCGAAAAACTTTTTGTTTTGTTTTTTAAATAAAGGCTTAATTCCACCATTTCTATAAAGAGGAAGCATAGATTATCTTTTTTTGCTAGCATATTTGAAAGGATCCGTTATAATGAGGTATGACTGAAGTCGACTGCATACATGTATATACTTCTTGGATATTAAGTTTGCCGCCCCAGTTTAACTTAAAAATGCGTGTAGCTATTTGATCCAAAGCATTATACCGGTAAGCCGATAAGTACATGTAGGTAGCTCACTCTGTGGAAATGGAAAAGTCACAGTACTGGTCCATTTTGTGGTTCTCATGAAACTCTTTGTCAAAATACCCATCAAGAATATGATTGTAACAGAACTGAGGCAATTTAGAAAGATAATGTTAGCACAGTGAATTTACAATGCTGTTCTTTTTAAATTTTGTTATTTGAATGGTGGTTGCATTCAGGATTGAAAAACTGTAATTTTGACGGCAAAGGCTGTCCATACCTGTCACCCGATCACTCCAGATCAGTGTAAACATTGGGAAACCATCTACCTGTTGTGCGCTTAGGTTACTGAACGTGGCCAATATTATGGAAAATGGCATGTTCAAAGTGTCATCTACCAACATATCGACGCAAAAAAGTTAACAGTTGTTTATTTAAGAAGCACAAAAGACGATTTGCGACCCACCCCTTGTTTGCCTCGCCGGCCGCGCAGCTTGCCTGGTTCCGCGTCCTATGTCGTAACTAAAATATGACTGCGCTCTGCGCGTGGGATCCATTGTTACGCAGGGGGCGAGTCAGGCTGCGCACTGAACAAAAAGCACGTGTTCGTTTGTTTGTCCCCAAAATGCCAGGCCGGAAGTAGAACCCGCGAGAACTGACATGCCCTTATAGTGCACCCTTTGCTTGACAGTGCATTAGCCAAAGTTCAGTGGCCTAAACTTTGCTCGCTGTTTGCCACCCACTTGATGCTGTGACCAGTGGTATGAGCGGTGGTACCAGCTTAATTATCGAACCGGGGAAGCCTGGGGTGCGTCGCACATGGTCATTGTCAATGACACATGATAATATTAAATTCTGGACGACGATTCTTCTCAAATAAGTGGGGATAACCCGTAAATATCGATGCTTTATAGTTATCTTTTATTTATCAATATTTACACTATTTAGATTGTGCTGCTATTTCCAAAGTAAGGACATTTATTGAGTAGATATCCCCGCAACAAATGGAAATAGTTCGATGTGATCAATGTCGTTGCATAGTGAGCTCCGAGTGACCAAAAATGTTCGCGGCGGTCGAGCGTGCTCCGCAACTCAACCCTGGTTCCCGCTAGGGCCCATTGAGCTGAATTTTATAAAAAAAAATTGTACTGTGGGTGTCAAGTTTGGTCATGTTGTGATATGGGAGTAAACTTGTAAAATATAGAATATTATTTTGAATGGCACAGTAAAGTATCATAAAAATTCACCACAGGGTGTGTAATTGGATGTTCTTTTATAAAATAATCACAAATACAGAGTTCTTTTACCTTGCTATTATGGGGTGCTTGCCTTAACTTGCCTTTACTAATGTTAATAGGCTGAAAGGTGATGGACATTAATGTGAAGGACATAATGTTTGAGTGAGACTGACAAGTGAGGTCAAATGTTATGTCCAATACTAAACTATGATAGGTATGTGATGACAAAGGCCAACTTTTTAAAAATGTATCATATTTCATGTCGTGTATTAATAAGCTAAAAAGAGTTCAACATAATAGGAATAATATGTGCTAATATTATGTGAATAGTAACGGACATAACTTGACAATTTACATCCTTTGGCTGCAGCCAGCCATGGCTGGTCGACTCTGATAGATGCAGCGTTATTAACCACCATCTGCCTTCTCATAATACAATAAAAGCACACTATTTAATCATAGAAAGACCTGGATATATTCAAACATTCTACCTCACTTGTTTTTATTAGACTGAGCATCAATCTCAGCATTTGGCATCCCACCACAAAACTCCAGGGTCAGTTTTCGCCAAGGTGAAATTTCAATATTTCAAAAGACAACACAGAACAAAAGACACGACCACAAAGGACTAATATCTTCCAGATAAGTTTTCAACTTCAACTTTGCCTGTATTCTGTATCATATTCCTAAATTTTCGGATATTATTCCATTAGGAAGTTTCTGTCTGGTCCACTTAGTCTAAAACAGCAGCTGTATCAAGTTACACCATTGACTGCTGCCTACCGAACTATGCCCTGGCACTTTATGAGTTATGGACCACAGTTTCACTGACCATGCGATGAATCAACCACCTGTATAAACAATGACTCGCCCACTCTTTTGGTTTGGTGTTAGCCTTGCTATAGTACCCCATTGCTTGTAAGACACCTTGCTATAGGACCCCATTGGTTGTAAGACACCTCGCTATAGGGCCCCATTGCTTGTAAGACACCTCGCTATAGGACCCCATTTGTTGTCAGACACCTCGCTATAGGACCCCATTACTTGTAAGACACCTCGCTATAGGGCCCTATTGGTTGTAAGACACCTCGCTATAGGACCCCATTGCTTGTAAAACACCTCGCTATAGGGCCCCATCGGTTGTAAGACACCTCGCCACAGGACCCCATTTGTTGTCAGACACCTCGCTATAGGACCCCATTTGTTGTCAGACACCTCGCTATAGGGCCCCATTGGTTGTAAGACACCTCGCTATAGGACCCCATTGCTTGTAAGACACCTTGCTATAGGACCCCATTGCTTGTAAGACACCTCGCTATAGGACCCTATTGCTTGTAAGACACCTCGCTATAGGGGCCCATTGCTTGTAAGACACCTTGCTATAGGACCCCATTGGTTGTAAGACACCTCGCTATAGGACCCCATTGGTTGTAAGACACCTTGCTATAGGACCCCATTGGTTGTAAGACACCTCACTATAGGACCCCATTGGTTGTAAGACACCTAGCTATAGGACCCCATTGCTTGTAAGACACCTCGCTATAGGACCCCATTGCTTGTAATACACCTCGCCACAGCACCCCATCGGTTGTAATACACCTCGCTACAGGACCCCATTGGTTGTAAGAAATCTCTATAGGACCCCATTGGTTGTAAAACACCTTGCTACAGGACGCCATTCATTTATTTACTTTTTGTTATTTTATTGGTGCCATATATATGTGCTATCAACAATTTCTGTGGTAGCTGGATGCTCTTTATGTACGCTGGTATGTTAATTAAAATGCGATCTATTTGAGTGTTTTTTATATATTAATACCAATGGTGCATTCGTTCTAAGACTTGAACAAAATCCTAATCAAGGTCATGAAGTCCACTGGTGTACTTACTGGTGCCATGCAGCATCTTCTGTCACTAAATAATAATACAATTTGAGCATAATTAACAGTATTTATAAGATATATATTTTATATGTTAATATGTAATCAATGAAAACATAAGATGTGATATAGTTATTGTTGCAGATTAAGTTAATGTGGCCGCATGATGTTCTGGGTGTCTGCTTTGTTCGGGACGGCATACACTGGACTGTTTGGTACATCTGCTCTGGACTATCACTTTGACTATTTCTTTTTACATACAGTAACTACCGTACTAAATGTCAACGAATTCAAATAATAAATCTTGTTTTAGATCTTAACACGCTAACAAGAACATGTGTGGATCAGCATACACCTTGTAATCAGTAATATACAAGGGTTTTAGAAAACTAAAAAAGAAGGTCCATAGAGCAGGCTCTATTTAAATATCAGACCGTTACTTGCAGTGTTTAGATTCGAAACGATATAAACAAAGGTGACCATGCCTGTGCCATTGGCCGCCTTCGAATCTAGTGTTAAAAGGTTAAATCTCTCTCCCCTCATTGGTTACTGGTCTTCTGGCTCTTTGGGCTGAGGCTTAAGAAAGACAGTTGTCTCGGAATCCGGAGAGTCGTCTTCTGGTTCCAGACCTGCCTGGACGTATCGGTAGAATCACCAAACACCACCTCTATAGCTTATGAATTGAATATATCGTCTTCTGTGTATTTGCAACCGGCGACAGCGCGAGCAACACACCCGGTCAACAAATCCCCACAATTCGCACGTCCGTACCATAAGCGTGTTATACCAGCAAACACCATTCGGTACCGTACGACAATATGCATTAATCTTCCCATGCTTATAGAGCTTGTTAAAAAGAAGCGCAAACATGGCGTGCGCTTAAATTAATAGTTTGCAGTCGTATATCATATTCCAGGGAATAGCAAAATGAGGATCGGTGAAATGCAATGCGTATTAACATTTCCTGCATTGTATGACTACCGGATGAACTATTTTCGCAAGACCAATTTCACGATAAATGATTATAGGTCTTCTTTTATTTGTCATCACAATTAACTATGAATAACTTATGAATATTTGTATCAATAAACTGTATATCCGATAACTTGCGTTTAATACTTAGTACTCCTCTATATGGCATATCGACTTAATCTTTGTTTACGTCTCCACAGGTATGGGGCCCTGCCCGAGCCGTAACTGCCAGGCATCTGGCACCGTTCACCTCGCTAGACAGCTAACAAGTCACCAGTTCATCACATGGGACTCCCTTCACATCCAGACAACTGTCTAACCACCAGTTCTAGCCACTCGGTTCATATCGATAGACAACTGTCTAGCCACCAGTTCACCAAACGAGACTGCCTTCAGATCGCTAGACAACCATCCAGCCACCAAGTCACCAAATGGGACTCCCTTTACATCACTAGACAGCAATATAGCCACCAGTTCACCACGTGGGACTCACTGCACATCGCTAGACAGCAATCTAGCCACCAGTTCACCACATGGGACTCCGTTTACATCGCTAAACTCCCTTCACATCGCTAGACAACCATCTAGCCACCAGTTCACCCCATGGGACTCCGTGCTCATCGCTAGACAGCCATCTAGCCACCAGTTTACCACATGAGACTTCCTTCACATCGCTAGACAGACATCTAGCCGCCATTTCACCTCATGGGACTTCCTTCACATCGCTACACAAACAACTAGCCACCATTTCACCGCATATGACTACCTTCACATCGCTAGGCAGTCATCTAGACACCAGTTCACCAAATGGTACTCTTTCACATCGCTAGACAACTATCTAGCCACCAATTCACCGCATGGGACTCCCTTCACATCGCTAGACAGCCATCTAGCCACCAGTTCACCACATGAGACTTCCTTCACATCGCCAGACAGACATCTAGCCACCATTTTACCACATGGGATTTCCTTCACATCGCTAGACAAACAACTAGCCACCATATGACCGCACATGACTCCCTTCACATCGCTAGACAGTCATCTAGCCACCAGTTCACCGCATGGGACTCCCTTCACATTGCTAGACAGCCATCTAGCCACCAGTTCACCACATGAGACTTCCTTCACATCGCCAGACAGACATCTAGCCACCAGTTCACCGCATGGGACTCCCTTCACATCGCTAGACAGCCATCTAGCCACCAGTTCACCACATGAGACTTCCTTCACATCGCCAGACAGACATCTAGCCACCAGTTCACCGCATATGACTACCTTCACATCGCTAGACAGCCATCTAGACACCAGTTCATCAAATGGGACTCGCTTCACATCGCTAGACAACTATCTAGCCACCAGTTCACCGCATAGGACTCCCTTCACATCGCTAGACAGCCATCTAGGCACCAGTTCACTACATGGGACTCCCTTCACATCGCTAGACAACCATGTAGCCACCAGTTCACCACATGGGACTCCGTGCACATCGCTAGACAAATATCTAGCCACCAGTTCACCACATGGGACTTCCTTTACATCGCTAGACAGTCCTATAGACACCAGTTCACCAAATGGGATTTCTTCACATCGCTAGACAGTCATCTAGACACCGGTTCACCAAATGGGACTCCCTTCACATCGCTAGACAGTCATCTAGACACCAGTTCATCAAATGGGACTCCCTTCACATCGCTAGACAACTATCTAGCCACCAGTTCACCGCATAGGACTTCCTTCATATCGCTAGACAGCCATCTAGGCACCAGTTCACCACATCGGACTCCCTTCACATCGCTGGACAACCAGTTCACCACATGGGACTCCGTGCACATCGCTAGACAGTCATCTAGACACCAGTTCATCAAATGGGACTCCCTTGACATCGCTAGACAGCCATCTAGCCATCAGTTCACCACATGGGACTTCCTTCACATCGCTAGACAGACATCTAGCCACCAGTTCACCGCATAGGACTCCCTTGACATCGCTAGACAGCCGCCAATTCACCACATGGGACGATAGTGCTAGTGGGTTGTCTTAAAAATAAATACTTACTTCCAACATATTTGTTTTTCTTTCATTGTGTCTTAAACGTGCAACCGTCGCATTGACACAAATCACAACCGTACGAAAACTACATCTCACATTGACCCCTAATTTTTCACTACATTTTTGGTAAAGTGAGCCTTATTTTTGAGCGGTCAATCACAGGCTTGATATATATTTGGGAAGGGTTGCGAACTGAATTTGGCGTAAATATATCTTTCGGAGAGTTTCGATCCGAATTGGGCTCAAAAGGTTGATTTGGAGAGGGTTGCGACATGAATTTGACCTAAATATATATTTCGGGCGAGTTTCGATCCTAATTGTGCCAAATAGGTTGACTGAGAGGGTTGCGACATGAATCTGGCGTAAATATAATTATCGGGGGAGTTTCTATCCGAATTAGTGATCCGGGGGCCAAGCCGCGGGCTGGGCACGGACATAGAAACCCCTGGGCACGGTTGCCGTTAAAAATAGAACCATCTCTCGACGGTCAAAAGGTCTGGTGAGGGGTCAGGCGGCCCCCGACTGCCTGCTGGCCGGGCACGGATCCGGATGCATGTATTACTCACCGCACGCGCCATAGAGATAACAGAGGGGCGCATCCGTGAACTCAACCCAGAAGGCCGGTGGCCGAGAGGCTGACCCGTGCAAGTTATAAATAGCTAGATCGCGCCTCCTTCGTACAATTCCACTGATATATATAAAAAACCAAACGGCTTCACCGTAACATTAGGTTCAAAAGGTTGATTTGGAGAGGGTTGCGACATGAATTTGACGTAAATATATATTTCGGGCGAGTTTTGATCCGAATTAGGTTGAAAAGGTTGATTTAAAGAGGGTTGCGACATGAATTTGACGAAAATATATATTTCGGGGGAATTCCGTTCCGAATTGGGTTCAAAAGGGTGATTTGGAGAGAGTTGCGACATGAATTTGACGTAAATATATATTTCGGGGGAATTCCGTTCCGAATTGGGTTCAGAAGGGTGATTTGGAGAGGGTTGCGACATGAATTTGACGTAAATATATCTTTCGGGTGAATTTCGTTCCGAATTGGGTTCAGAAGGGGGATTTGGAGAAGGTTGCGACATGAATTCGACGAAAATATATATTTCGGGGGAATTTCGTTCCGAATTGTGCCAAATAGGTTGATTTGGAGAGGGTTGCGACATCAACTTGACGTCAATATATATTTCGGGCGAGTTTCGATCCGAATTGTGCCAAATAGGTTGATTTGGAGAGGGTTGCGACATGAATTGGACGTAAATATATCTTTCGGGTGAGTTTCGATCCGAATTGGGTTCAAAAGGTTGATTTGGAGAAGGTTGCGACATGAATTTGACGTAGATATATAGTTCGAGGGAGTTTAGATCCGATTTGTGCCAAATAGGTTGATTTGGAGAGGGTTGCGACATGAATTTGACCTAAATATATATTTCGGGGCAGTTTCGATCCGAATTGTGCCAAATAGGTTGATTTGAAGAGGGTTGCGACATGAAATTGACGTAAATATATCTTTCGGATGAGTTTCGATCCGAATTGGGTTCAAAAGGTTGATTTGGAGAAAGTTGCGACATGAATTGGACGTAGATATATAGTTCGAGGGAGTTTCGATCCGATTTGTGCCCAATAGGTTTATTTCGATAGAGTTGCGACATGAATTTGACGTAAATATATATTTCGGGGCAGTTTCGATCCGAATTGTGCCAAATAGGTTGATTTGGAGGGGGTTTCGACATGAATTGGACGTAAATATATAGTTCGGGGGAGTTTCGATCCGAATTGTGCCCAATAGGTTTATTTCGATGGAGTTGCGACATGAATTTCACGTATATGTATATTTTTGGGGGAGTTTCGATCCGAATTGCGTTAAAAGGCTGATTTGGAGAGTGTTGAGACATGAATCTGGCGTAAATATACCTTTCGGGCGAGTTTCTATCCGAATTGTTCCAAATAGGTTGATTTGGAGAGAGTTGTGTCATGAATTTGACGTAAATATATAGTTCGGGGGAGTTTCGATCCGAATATAATATTCATAAGTTTAGTGTATCGCGACGTCTCCATTGGTTTGGATTGAACAGAGATTCTACCGGGGACGAAACAAAAGACACAAGAGGAGTTTGCTAGACTTCTGCATTTTTATTTTCACAAACACAATTTTCAATGCACACGGCCAATATCAAAGTACGGCACTAATATACAGGACAATAAATTTAATAATTATAAAACTAAAGTATTGTAACCGGGTAGGTTCGGAGTATGTCGGAAGATTCCGGACGGCTCTGGACAGGTATCTGCCGCGTACTAATACGCTCGGGCAGTGGTCCGCCTCTGTGGTGGTCCGCCGACTTAAGTAGTCCCGTTACCCACAATCCCTAGCGATCCAGACAAAACCGCGCAGTTTGAACTGTAGCGTCAGTTTGGCTGCGGTTTCTGGATCAGCGGGAGAGTTACGGGACGACTTACGATGGATCACCACAGCATCCATACTTACTTAGATTACCGGTAAGGGTTTTACTTGAGCCTGTATCTCCTAGTTTATATCTAGAGTTGCTTGTATGTATACAGGTTTAAATATTGTTTTCCTGAACCCTATTATTGTCGTGGGCGAAGCGGTTTATGCCGATGTACCGGTCTGTCTGATATTCCTTGTTTGTATATAGACCTGTAACGGTTCTCTATTATAGCTGGTTCATTACCAAGGTTTGAACCTCCAGTTATATTGGTTGGTTCGGTTTCTTGTATAGGTTAACCTCCAGTTGCGTTAGTTTTATTTGAAGATGATGTATTTTATAAGTAGGAGGTGTACACGTTTAACCGTCATTTAACGGTCACTATATATGAACTTTACGTTCAACCGTTAGGGGCCGCCATCTTTGTATTGTCTTTGCGCGGTCCGTTAGTACAGACTGTGGCGGCCGTTACACCGCGTTGAGATTGATTTATATCTACTCCCACGTATAGTGATGCTATAATACAGTTTAATTCTTTATTGGTACTAAATTGGTAATCTGTCGTATCTTGTGTTGGTTTACCAGTTTGCGTCGGTGATTGTTGTTGTCCACGTACTTTATTGCATGGTCTGTAGGCCGCTATAGGGCCGCGGCCATTTAATTGTTATTGTGCCGAGGGATTACGCTGTTTGTTAACGTTTCTTTGTCTTACACTCGGCACCTACACAGTTGCCTACACAACGTGTGTTTATATACAACGTGTGTTTATATTTTAAGTTCTAATTACATTGTTTTACCTGTCTCGTTACCAAGCTTATATATTATATATTAAGCCCACCTCTAGCTTGTATTATATGTATTTATGTAGTATGACGTATGGCTATGGGAATTGTCTCACTGAGTGATTGTGTATAGTAGTTGCCTGCATGAGTGTTTATTTTGGTTCACTATGTTGCAGGGCCACCGTTTTCTACCGATTTAAAACACAACGAAAATTACACCGGTTGTGGTTTTAGTTCAGTTTCTAACTGTACTTGGCCACAGTATTATCGCACAGTCAAACACTCACCGTAGACTAACCATGGAAGGTTATCTATTCCGGATGGTTCCATATTTCCGTTTCCATGTCGCTTCGGGAGAATGTTTACAAGAGTTACATCATCACACCAGGACTCATGGCTATATACATGTACCATCACCACAGGACATATGGTAGTAGGTAGGTAACAGAGCCACCGCACACCAGGACTCACCGCTATATACTTGTACCATCACCACAGGACATAAGGTAGTAGGTAGATAACAGGGTCACCGCACACCAGGACTCACCGCTATATACATGTACCATCACCACAGGACATAATATGGTAGATCGGGAACAGAGCCACAGCACACCAGGACTCACCGCTATATACATGAACCATCACCACAGGACATAAGGTAGTAGGTAGGTAACAGAGCCACCGCACACCAGGACTCACCGCTATATACATGTGCCATCACCACAGGACATAATATAGTAGATACGTAACAGAGTCACCGCACACTAGGATTCACCGCTATATACATGTACCATCACCACAGGACATAAGGTAGTAGGGAGGTAACAGAGTCACCGCACACCAGGACTCACCGCTATATACATGTACCATCACCACAGGACATAATATGGTAGATCGGGAACAGCCACAGCACACCAGGACTCACCGCTATATACATGTACCATCACCACAGGACATAATATGGTAGATCGGGAACAGAGCCACAGCACACCAGGACTCACCGCTATATACATGTACCATCACCACAGGACATAAGGTAGTAGGTAGATAACAGGGTCACCGCACACCAGGACTCACCGCTATATACATGTACCATCACCACAGGACATAAGGTAGTAGGTAGGTAACAGAGTCACCGCACACCAGGACTCACCGCTATATACAAGGCACAGCCTGGATGCTAAAGATATGCGACTATGCGCGACAACAAACGGCATAAATATACGGGCAGCCGTGTCACATAACACAGACCATAAGCCCGAAGCAAAGCAGACAAGGCACAGCTATGGATGCTAAAGATATGCGACTATGCGCGACAACAAACGGTCTAAATATACGGGCAGCCGTGTCACATAACACAGACCATAAGCCCGAAGCAAAGCAGACAAGGCACAGCAATGGATGCTAAAGATATGCGACTATGCGCGACAACAAACGGCATAAATATACGGGCAACCGTGTATCATAACATAGACCATAAGCCCGAAGCAAAGCAGACAAGGCACAGACCATAAGTCTGAGCTACTGTGCATTTTGCAGTGCCAGCCGAATCTTTCGCGAGAAAGATTTCTGCTTACGTTCGTTCCACTTGTGCATGAAGAACTGCAAAAAAAACATGAAATGAGCTTGATTCATGTGTTTAGCGCTGTGCTTGATGGCCTGAAGATAACTGTTGAATTGTTCACATATTGATGTGTTCACTCTTTCCATGCCTACAAGTCGCCCACTCTTGTAGGTAGAAGAACACACATGAGAATAGCCATGAAATATGTCATGGAATGTACGCGTCCCATTGTAGTAACCGCTCTCTCGGTTCAGGTTGTACTCTTCAAGAGAGCATCCAAAATCATAGAATATATTTTTGGGAGCCGTCTCCAAATGGGTGTACAGGGAACAACTGGGGTCTTTTCTCCCTTCACTGCCATTAATAATATGGCACCCATAGCAATGACCATGCGATGGGCAAAACCAAAGAAATAAATATGTTGACCCATTTCTCGCCACGTCAGGATACTGTTTACGACAAAATTGTCCTGGTGGAACATCGTCAAACTCATATGCCCTAGTTTTATGAGTCCTTTCTAAATCAATAGAAAATGAGCGCGTCTGCCTAATTTGCGCACCGTCAGGTCGAAAATAGTAGGCCTTGCCGTGCTTCGGCGGATTATAGGAACCAGGGATTGGCATTGCCTCTTCGGCGGGGACATCTTCTGCATGAAGAACCCTAACGAACCTGCTTAAATCATTAAGCATTTCCAGCACGGCCGGATGTGGCACTTCGTTCTCTAGAGAGGCACACAACAGAGTTCCTAGTTCAGGATTCACGCCTTTGAGTTGCTCGCACAATGGAAAGATGTCATATTCTGTATGATTCCGAACCTGAGTGCAAAGAGACTCAACCTGACGAGCCATATCCATGGGGAGAAATGAAAGAAGAGAGGCGTCATGAGATAATATATAAAAGATTTGAGCAACTGCTCGATGAAGCTCACGGCTGAGCCCCTGTTGGAGAAAAAGGTTGAGCAGAGGGACACAACCGTCAGGGAAACAACCACGCAGAATTTGATTTCTCCTCGTGCACTCTTCAATCTCAAGCCACTCGTTCTCCTTCAGTTTACCCAGTGACGTGGCTGAAATATAGCGGAGCTGTTCTCTAGCCAAGCGGACATTGTCCTGGTTGACGTGCTCGTTGTTCACTTTTGGGTAAAATAAAAAACAACGGTCAAACCGTCGGTGGCGCGACTGTATTTCTGCACCCGCCTTCTTTGCCTCAATGGGGGAGATGGAAGACTTAAATAAAGGGATACCAACCTTGGTGCCATCACAAGCGAGAGATTTGGGCTGAGAGCCGCACCATTGGCAAGCCTTTCGGAATTCAATATCTTGATGCGAGGCCCAAGAGAAAAACCATTTTATGAAAGTTTTAGGGTCCATGAATCCCTTGGAGTCCGGGTGGTTTCGTTTGTATTGGTTGGTCATCAGGTCACAAAAGGCGGAAAAACTGCGCTTAGTTTTGGTGACATGATCAACAAAGGACCAACCAATTTCATACCCCGCACATACTTGGGGAGAAGATCTGAACACACATTGTTGTTTACCAGACCATTTCGTTGTGCAGGCCCCATTCGCGCACCTCCGCCTCGCCACGTTGTACACCACTGGTCCATACGAGGTGTACAGTGTGGTTCGCCCCTCCAATTCCTCGTTCAGCCAGTTCACCTGCAGTGATAATAAGCCAGACATATATTGACAGGTATTCATTCAACAATTTGTACACACTTTGACCAACAAACTTTGATGCTAAATAGCAGCGTTGAATATGGAGTTGTTGAAGTTTACGTTTAGTAAACGTTTGGAGTTTTGAACTTGAAGGAAATATAGTGTCTTTGATAACAAGGAACGTTTTCAAAAGTTGATAGTCCCAACGTATGTAGCATGTAAAATAAAAAGATGATGCAGTATATGCGTTTATTAACTTACGCCGCAAGCACACGTTTCGGAGTCCGGGTGGATACCTAGGTTGCCAGCATCCAACAACCCGTCACCAGTTCGCGGTAATTCGTGGTCCGTCAGCTGGGACCGAACCCGAACTCATCGAGACATCTCTATATCGTGAGGGTCTGAACTGACAGAGTGGCCATAGGGCGAAGGAAATCTCCACGTTCCACTCTCCTCATGAAATACGTCCTGCCACTGTAAACAAACACAGAAACATTCGCATTTATGACACGTGCAGGTTTGACGAAGCATATATCTTGATACATATGCCTCATATCAAACTTTGCATCCGGTTATGCATACCCACCACAAATCTCATCACCGAAATATTTCCTTATTTTAATTATACCCGTGACATTCATTGGGTAACATAAAAGTAAATACCTCTTCAGAATCGGGGCCGCCCGATAGTTAAGTGGGTAAAGATCCCATGTCTTAAAGATCCCATGTCTTTCTTCGCAAAGAGTAGGGGGTTACCCCGGGGACATGGCTCTGCCCTTCCGTTCCTTCTGCCATTGTCTTCAATATACAACCAAACAACCTCTTCACAATTCAATCCTTGCCCTGTCGCTGGCAAAATGTCTTCATCGTCATCTTCATACTCATTTGCTCCAGACTCCTCGTCTGGATCGGAGTCGAGAGCACCTGTTCCCGGTGGCTCCGGCAAGACCGCATGGTCCCGCATTGCCACCAGGTGTGGACAAAGGTCAGTACTCGTTCCGAGGTTTTGGGCCTTCCTTTTCATGCCACATTGATTCTGACAAATTCCAGACTGACAATTGATGACATAATTGTTTGTCACATCCAGTACCAGATGAACAAATTGACATGCATTGCTCTTGGACACGGCAGAGTACTTTACGACTCGTGCGTCTCTTGACGGTACTCGCAGGGCGGGCTGATCCACATATTTGAGACTCTGGCGGACAAACTGTGTCAGTGCGCTAGGGGCTGTGGTTTGTGGAGCCACGAAACTGATGCCGTAGTTGTGATCAGGTCCTTGTGCTTCGGTCTCGTCGTTTGCATATGGATGATCGGTGGATCGCCCAGGAAGAATCTGAACACATGTAGAGGTATTACTTTGGCCTCATTAAATACAATACAAAATGCCGAGCAGGTTCATACTGGTATAAACAATCTCTATAAATCGTTAAGGACAAAATAATTTTAGCGGCGTATTGCATATTAATTGCTTCATTAGTCAACGTAATGTCCTTTAATGTAACAGACATATTTACATGCTCGTATATATTGTCTAGAACAGAAAAATATTCAAATTTCCATAAAGTGGTCAATTTTTGATTACTGATGGGTATTTGCATATATATTATTTGCCACTGTATACCTTCTATTATAGTGACTTCTGCACAAACATAAAGAAAAAGCTGTAAGTGATAAATTGCAGGTTGTAGAAAAATAACATGTATATGTTTTGTAATACTCAACACGTATTCTAACATGACCACTTATTCATATTTTACAAGGTCAGATATAAAAGTAACAATTCAAATTTTACCTCATCGCAAATTTCATTAAGGAAACGAGCATGACAGCACGATATTCCCTCCCAGGATTCCATTTCGGGCATCTGGTGGTGACATCTCGCTGCCTCCCTTAAAGCGGGTGTCCAACCCAATTTAATCGCGATCGGCACCGAAAGTTTACATCTTAAAATTAAATTGGCGAGTGTTAACGCTACGTTTCCGCCGACTGGTAAGGAGAAAAAAATTAAGGCAACCCGCCCCCAGCAATGTCAAGCAGAGCGCCATTTTGCCGGGAGCAGTGACGCGTATTGTGACTATTCATGTGGCACCGCCTTATGTTATCATTCGCGGGGAGAGAGATCAGGGCCGCGATTTACATATGAACAGCGGCAGTTCCAAGCCGCGCAGGAGAACATGATCTTAGTGTTTATTGGAAATGTACCATCCAAACAAACTGATATACGTCTTGCGACGATGGACTCCACAACAATGCCATGATTGGAGTTAGAATCGCAGCTCTTTATATTAGCGATGATCACGCGCTCTTGTTTTGCTCACACAATAGGCGCAATTTCCGGTTTGAATAAATTAGAGTATCGCCTCCTGATTGGTCAATCGCGGACACACCTCCAAAAAGGGCTGCCGCCTGGGTAGGCGGCGAAATCGTGTCCGGCGGTCACTTCTAAATTTTATTGTGAGCTAGAGACAGGACGAAAAATTCTGTAATTTGGAGGATAGACAATTGGGTATTATATGAATCGGTAAAGCAGCGTTAGAGGCCAGGCTGGCGGTTCACTTTAAGGTCCGGAAGGACTCACACGTGCAGGATGTGTCCGTGGTGCCGCTTGACAGTGTCCGACACACATGTACATATTCAGTCTCCTTGTGGGGTAAACAAACATGTTTTAATATCTGTATTGTCCGATTTCTATGGATATATTATGCATTGCAGCCTGACCCATTGTATTATATTGCGTTGAAGTACAGTACTTCGTGTCTTACTGTTAATAACCAGCATCCCATGTCCATAGCTCTATTCCAACCTTGACCTTTCCCATGCAAGTGATATGATCTTCATTTGTTAAAGGGGCCTTCTCTAAACCAAAGATGCCAGTGATTATTATTAGGGATGTCAGCTTAATCCAACGTCAAGACCAAACAGTTTGAAATTTGCTTACTTATATCTTCTCGGTATCGATTACTCCTCAATAAACACAAAAGTATTCTATAACTTATTCTTCTCCCTCTTTATTTACAACTCTGGTCCTAATACAAGACCTTGACGATTCCATGATCATACCTTGAATTCGCCAGTTTCTGCATTAAAGTCGTTCATGCACACCACATCAAGATTCTCTGTGTGCACTCTCCATGTCATGTTGCCACGCTGCAACAGCTGTCCCTTATACGCGGAGTAGAGGGAACACTGGCCACTGTACATGTTCATACGCATGTTGGCCAGGTCTGCGATTCCAATGCCATACAGGTCACACACCATATCTTCCGTTAGCACGGGTTTAGGGGTATGTGTAGTCCACTTTCGTTTGGTATAGCGCCGGGCTCTTGGCACAGAGGGAAGCCTGAAGATACCCTGGCAAATCGTGTTCATTAGCTGGCATTTTACCAATCCCGGGTTGACGCAGTCTCCAAAGTAGCTACGCAGATATTGGTTGCGGGGCAATGTGCCACCCAGGAAGGCGAAGTACTGGTTCATTTTGACTCCACTGCGGTCCTTGACCTGCCAACGGTGGTAGTTGGGAAGGAGGGTCAGAAGGTCGTACTGCTGAGGTAGCGTCAGTGGTGCCACAGCGGCGTGAGTCTCCACGAGGAACTGCTGAAGATGTGGCAGAGGAGTGACCGTCCGTTGGAGGGTCTGCTCGATGAAGTTTTCCTCCCAGGTTTGAGGATCTCCCATTTCGGTCGCCATAAGGAATCTAGTCAACAAATAGCAGGTAAAAAGAATGACTATTGTAGGTCTATATTAGCGAGTGGTTGTATGAAAAGTAAACAAATAATTACATGTGTATGTTCTCTTAATATACTTAGTACAAATTAATTAAGCAGGATATACATGTTTCTCGGTACATATATTAATGGTATTAACACCAAATCGCAAAATGCTGCCATAGGCTCCGAAAAAAGCGGTATTCAAAATTATATGTGATATTCATGTTGTTCAGTTGCACTAATAAGAAAGAGATAAATGAGTTATTAAAAAGCGTTGATCGAAACCAAGAATTAAAGTGAAACAGGACCTTCCATCTGCAGCGTTCTTCTTTTTCTCTTGTGCATAAAAGACAAATCATGGGACATTTGAGTACTGTCGGACTTGTGCCAGGGCAAGGGGCAGCGCGACTCTGATGGCCCTGGTCTTGTTTGATGTGAGCAGACCCTTGTAGGCCATGTCTGGTCTAGGTCTAGATGTTGGATCTAAAAAAAAAAGAAGCATTTTGTTTGGTTATTTGTCACTCCATATGAGGCCGGTACTATCAAATGCGAAACATTTGAAAAAGTTGTCCATATTTATGTAATCATGCACACAGAAAATTGTAATTCCATGTAGCTATGTTAATAGTATGCGGAGGGTGGTTATTAATTACAGCTCTTACAATAATTATAATACACACATACATAAAATTTCCTTGTATGCATTGTCTTATTATAAGGTTCCACTTTTGTTACCCGTCTTTCCTTTGTCGTCATTTCTGTGTTGGGATTCTGCCTCGATATCCCAGTCTGTGTATACACGATTAAGAAGAATCTCTTTGTCTGCCGCAAGTTCTGTTAGGTAGGCAAAGGCCTTCTCCTTCAAGAACCCCCGGCAAATCCCACTTTCAAAGAAGCGTACGTATAGAACATCACGGCCATTGATTGGCATAATCACTGGCAACATGTAGAATAATCCTTCAGAGGATGAGATAGTGGCCAAACTAAGCATGGACAACTCAGCCGTGAAAATGTGAGGCAAGGTCTGTCGCACCGCAGCTGACCGGGTGTTGAGTAATAAGTCAGCAAACTTTTGTTGGACAACATATTCAATGTTAGCGGCCAATTCCACTTTGTTGAAGATTTTTAACATCTCATCCAGACATAGTGACATGTGAATCTGCAATATAACAACTGGGTTACATAACTTTATCAACAATAAGAAGTTCATTAGAGAATTATGTAAATTCTAGTTGGTAATAATGCACTTTGATACAGATGCATTCCCCCCCCCCCCCCCCCACGAGACAGCTCATGTCATTTACATTATGAGGTCCTGACTTTATGAAGATATGAAAAGTTTCATCATTTATTTATGACATACCCATTTCAGCGGAGGGTTCACTTGCAGTAGAGTTTGTGGCCATGCTTGATGATTTCACAGAGTCTAACTCTGAAAAGAAAAACGCAATAAGAATGCAAAGATAGACAATTCATACACATAGCATCCAATAATTTGAAAAATGTTATTTTTAGCCATTTGTTCGAACATAAAGGCTAAATTGGGCCAATAATTTTTGAGAGGACAATTAAATAAGGATAAATGAAAGATATCGAGGCTCGATCATGGTCCAGTACTTGAACCCATGACCTAGCTGCTGCTGCTTTATTATAAACTTCCCCATTTGATATGACTGGCCCACAGAATGTCATAAACTGCAGACTGGTAACACTATCATCAATGTGCATATTTCTACAACATTCTTCTGCAATCCTTGGAACACTTAGTTTACCATGGTCCAAGAATGCATACAGTGACCTACTAATGGTGCATAGCAGGATTATTAAAAAAACTCCTATGGAGATAATTTATCCATCGATCACACAGTATTTAGTATGTACCGGGTATATAGATACCTGTTATTTCAGAAGAAAGTTCATTTCGACCTGTTCATCAGAAATAATGTGTCCATGTTTAAAGAAAGTAATCTGGAAATAAATCATTAAATGTGTCAGTACTCACACACCAGCTTTTTTAATAAAAATAAAAAGTTAAATCATTGGTATTACTGAAACAATGTATGCAATAGAGCTTATAGTGCAACAAAATAGTTACAAGACTGGTTGGTCCATGTCTGCATTAACGCTTGACCGATCAGTCAAATACTTGACTGTCCATTGGATGAGCCTCAGTGTTGCGCTGTGACATAATATCCAATACATGCATCATGAGGGTTATGACAAGTTGCTGTTGAATGTTCATGACGGTAGAATGTAGATGCCGGTGAGTGGATGGCACGTGTGACCAATAAACGGATTAAAACGACGTATTGAAACAATGTGATTGGTAAAGGTATTAACAAAATTACACCAGTTATTACACGTCTTAACTAGGATAGTTTTACATTTACCTGGTAGGTTCTTCACTCTGGCATGGCAAATCTGTTATTGCTGCCAGTATTCAGTAAACATGCAGCTGTAATGCTAATGGTGAACATAATAGTATTTTTCACAAATTAGCAAGGCAATATCTGTACGTGAATAAAAAGGCAACAAAATAAAGGCCCCAAAAACCCCCATAAATTGTTTTAAATAATAATAATTTATTGCCTATTCATGTTTAAGACAGGTCTTTCACTTTGGCAAGTATTTGTTTGAAAAAGATCTGTACAGGCACATGTTAGCAAAAGACAATATAATCATACAATTAAGAGCCTCTACGACAACAAGTCCAGATACTTCAATGGGCATCACCTAAATGTTTTGACTGGAAATGACAACTTATTTATAATCTTAGCATTTAAGTATACATATATTGTAGATTTACAGATTGATGCAATAAAACAGTGGACGTTGCTAAACCTCATTTTTAGCCAAATTACTTGTGTGAGAAAATGTGATTTCATGTGTACAATATCATCGAAATAAAGACATACCGGTATGGTAATGGCATTTTTTGTCTTTTACCCTTTTTTGACATTTAACATATGATAACATATCTATTATAATAGAGTTAAGTACATTTATAGAAGGTGGACTAGTGATTGCGCAGGTACCATTGATTGCATACTTGTAGAAACACACTTTTATTCACATGAATTTGTGTCTAAAGTTTTATCAGACAGAATATCAGAAAGGTGTGCAAGGGGTCTTTCCATTCCTTGAGAATGGCCTTTTCATTTCACTGTGGACTGTGAATGAGGCAGATAATTTTAATATTAATTAAGTAAGAATTGGGAAATCCCCAATTGATATCATGTATCCACCCTTCCATTGCATATTGCAGGGAGTTCTCCTTTTAATTAATTATGACCTATAGCTTATAGCTCAGTGATTCAGATAAGTATGCCAGTGGTTGAGTCCCAATATCCCAGAGCTTCTTAAAATTATGGGACATCCGAAAAAGTAATTGAACAATATTTTAAATAAAATATTGCATGGCCTGTATGCTGTTTTATTTAAAGAAAACCCCTTAAATAATGACATATATAATAGTTTCTGATATTTAGCACCTACGCCAAGTTACCTAAAATGCATTGCATTATCAGCAGTTGATCCTGTGTCACCATGGCCAATCTGTAAACCTGCATGGTGTACATGGTGTAAGGCCCCCCCCCCCCGATTCTACACAGAAAAACCTTCTCACACCTACAATGCATCCCAGTATCCAATCATGCATCATTTGAAATTTTTGTGTGACAAACGATGCAGGACACATATCCCCCCCCCCCCCCCACCCAGTGTCGTAAAAACATGTTTGTGCACTGGCAGAAATAATGTCCCATAGACTAATTGTCCAAAGCATATAGGAGATAAATAACTTATCTTAGCTTAGATATATTTGTCAAATAAATGCTAATGCTGTATAATGTCTTCACCCTCCTCCCTCCTGTCCTATTTATTTGTAAAACTGCACTTGTCCGCCTACTTGGGAAGTTGTGTACAGGGAAGTATTTATAATTTAGGCTACCTGTTTACTTAATTGTCCTACATGCAAAATCACTTGTGTACAGGCAAGTGTTTATAATTTAGACTACCTGTTTATTTAAAGTTTCATGTCAAGCTCTTTCCCGTCAAAACTAAAGAGGTCTAAATACAAATGAGAATCAGTCCTTAAATCATTCAAGATTTCTTTTATCCATACTCCATCCATGCCAGACTGCCAAATAGTGACTTAGCCCTGCTGGTGATATCAATTTACCACAAGTTTTCATATTAATGGTAAATGTCATGCTTCGCGATGCCTTGTTATAAGTAGCAGTGCCGAAACAGAGTTCTGTGGTGTCCCGGCATAGATACGTTTGCCACACCACAGCCGAAAAGGCAAGGTTTATCAGGTTTCTGAATTTATAAAATAAAAAAAACAAGTCAGTTTTCTGCAAATTTTGATATAAATTTTGCCTGGCCTGGGCTTAGTTTTGGTGGGAACTCAACATGCAACGCCTTAGTTATCCTACATGCAAAATCACTTGTCCCGACAAGTGGACAAGTCAAGTGTAATGTCAAGCCTTGTAGGCCTATTTTCCAAAATACCTTGACTGGTTATTTCAAGTTTATTTTTTTCCTAATCAGTGTCAGTGGCCCTACTGACCTTGCCCTAGCCTTGACACATGGCTCTCTTGACCTCGCACCTAAAGGAGACGAGAGAGCCTTGTAGGCTCCACTCCCCAGAGCGGATAAGCCAGGGAGGGGCATGCGACAGGGCTAACCTTGCCCTGGCCTTGGCTTGGGCTTGGCCCTTGGCCTTGCCACTGCCAAAATATTTTTAAATCTGCACATTCCAAGATGTTTTCTATAGTCTAAACACGGTCAATTCAACGTATGGGCATCTATGAAATCTTCTCTCGCTTTTTGACATACCACAGGCATAGTAACTGAAACAGGATTTCGAGACAAACGATTTCTCAGACTCAGTCTCGGCCGTCTCCACCTTGTTTACTCTTTGTATATTTGCCGCCAGAAGCCATTTCTGTGTGTCACATGATATATATCCCGTCATCCGCTTAGCACACATCACCCCACAACACCGCCGCTACGCGGCGCCACTGTGCTATATATAATGAATGATAGCTATTTGCAGATTTATGCCACCCACTTGGTGTACAAGCGAGCGAAGTTGGGACCGCGGAACCAGGCTAGCACACCTCTGGGGCAAGCTCCCCGCACGGTGGCGCTACGCAAGCTCCGCTTTTACCGCCGTTCCACATTTTGCCTAATTTCTCTCGCGTGCTGTGATGGAATGTGTGTGTTTGGACGGGGGGGGGGGGGGGGGGGCATGGGCGTGTCCCGGGGGGGAAGTGGGGGGGGCACAGGGGGTTCGTGCCCCCTTTCAGACAATAAAGTATATCTGTGCCCCGTCCTTTTCAAATTCTGTGCACCCCCCCAGTCGTCAAAAACATAATGGATCCCTTGGTCGCAATTCGGGGGATGGGCTTTTCATTTTATCGTGAACTGTGAATGAGGAGGTCGGGTATTCTACGAAATTCGTGATCAAGAATTTTCGTTATTCGTGAACTGGGAATTTTAATATTAAATAACCGCGAATCGGGAAATCGCCATTTCATATCATACAATCGACCCTTTCTCCAAGCCCAAGCCCAAGCCCCCCCCCCCCCACCACCCCGGTCGCAAGTTTTTCAGAGAGCACGCCTCTCGGTCGGAAGTTTTCAGAGAGCAACCTCCCCCCCCCCCCCCCCCCCTCTTGGCAAATTCCTAGATCCGCCTTTGCTGGGATTTGAAAATCTTACTGATATGGGAACACGACCCGCCCTTGCCCCCCCCACCCGCCGGTCGTAAATTATTGTTGTTGCCGAGTTATTAGTTAGGGCTATTGCGTTCCGAAAGTCGATGCTCCGTCCAGAGGTTCGGACTTCCATTAGGAGGGTCCAGTTATGCATATTTGTTCCATATATTTATACTGGCTTTGAATTACACTGAAGTACAGTTTGATGCGATGGATACACTAGATTTAATAGTTAGTGTGAATAAGACACCAACCTGAATCCATATCCGAATATATATATATATATGTCTTCCTTGCAGCTCGTGTCTCACATGGGTCAAATAGATCAACCTTGGGTAAGAATTCAGTAGAAACATAGTCAAAGCTTGTGACAAGCGTATTATTGACGCGTAATTGTTACGGAGTTACGGAACTCTCCCCAGATGAGTACACATTCTGAACCCGTGTTGATGTTTCTGTGACACTGTTCGCCCTTCCTTGTAACGTGTGTAGTAATGTCTAAGTTGTAATCAGTGTTCACTTTAGTTTGTTACGTATCCATGGCCACGTTCATTTCTTTGTAATGGTTCCTCTGGTGACAACTTTCAACTCACTCTTCCTATAATAACACGCCTTCTTGAGCTTTAACCGGTGAATGCACCAACACAGTGGTTCCTATGTACGCCTTATCGGGTCTTCATGCGGTCTTTATTCTGTCATCATGCAGAATTGTCCGCACGGCAGACCGACCATGAGGCATCTGATCAACCTGGACATGTTACCAGACTGACCCCCGCCATCGGAAGCCTACGCTACACGATCTGTCAGCGTGCAATATCCAGACAAGGTCCATCACTATGGTTAAGACTTGTTCGCAACGCACGTGCTAGTTCCCGGGAGCGGGTACCCGCTATCTGTACGCTTTTAGTAATAAATACATACCATACAGAGGGCTTTTTGTTTTATAGTTTGTAAAACACCTGTTGGGGTTTAACGTTTAACCACGGGCGTCAAATGGGTTAAGCCGATGTTATAACCGGCATGTACGCAATAACAAGTAATGACACATAAGTAACAATAAACTGGGAAAAAATTGTGCGGTTTGTTTTTTAACGCGGGCGTCAAATTACCTTACTGATAGAGTACAATATGTAGAGTATAATGCGGCTATCTCAGCCAGACAGAATTACTTGTGGACTACTACAAGGATCCACACTGGCACCACTCTTGTTTCGTCTGTATATAAGTGACCTAGCATCAGTGAGTAAAACATTGTTTTGCATTCTTTTCCTCATTACAGGAACAAATTAGATGATATGACTGATTTTGAATAGGGAATTAGATATTATTGTGCACTGGTAACGTCTAAATAAACTTAACGTTTTTTACAAACTACAAAACAAAGCTTTCTGTACGAGTGTATATCGATAGTAATCAAACATGGAAGTAACGCATAGCATATATAAAAAGACAAATCGCACGATGCTTAGGCGTAATTACTAAAGCTAGAAAGTACTGTAAAACAGAAACCCTCCGTACGCTCTATTTTTCATGTATACATCCATACATTCTTTAGGCTCCTGAACTAACTGCGTGCCAATCATATCAATGGCCACTTGTTGTGTTGCAAAAAAGACCGATTAGAATTATTACTGGTGCAGAAAGAAATGCTCATACAGATCCGCTGTTTAGAAAGCTGAATATTGTACCTTTGTTGAATATTGCATGTTTATATTTATGTTCAAACTCAACACAGGTCTTCTACAAAAAGGTGATTGCCTCTTTATTTATTAATAATTATCAAATACACGGTTATGGTATTCGAGGATCTAAGTTATATCACACACCTAAGGCCAGAACAAATTATCTACGGAAGACTGTAAAGTATAGACGTAGTTATAGTGTACAAGGAATGGTGCAATTGAATAAATGTCAACGCCGATTTCATAGAAGTGTATCGTTTTGTTCTTTTTTTGCCATCATTTTTATCTAGTCTGGCAGATATGCGAAAGATATGTAACATTTTGTATAAACTCTGCATCTAATAAGCCTTGCTTCTGCTGCTGTTAATCGGTTGATATAAGAGAGCAATAAACCGATTCAATTTCGATTTAATTCAATTCAAATGGGTCAACCCGGAGTTATAACGGTTTTATACGCAATATCAAGTACAGATAGACAAGTAACAATCAACTGTGAAAAATATGTTCGGTTTGTCTTTTACCGCGGGCGTCAAATGGGTTAACCCGGAGTTATAACGATTATATACGCAATATTAAGTACTGATACATATAGAGCAACTTTAAAAAGGCAAGATAATTGTTAATACTTAAGGTATAAAATTATGTTGCTGCAGTCCCAGTACAGCACCCCCTATGAGGTAATAAAGTTATTTCTGTCACCTTGAGCTAGGAATAATTATACCAGTAGTTCCTTTATCTTCTACTTCTGGGAACTGCCCTTTTAAATCACAACCTGGCCGAGGGGACATCGTGCTGTGCGGGATTACAGGTGGCTGTGCTCCTGCACCTCGTAGTATTCGCACAGCCGCTCCGCCTCGCGTATGCCCGAGTCCCTGGCGCCGTTCATGGTGGAGTAGGCGGTCACGCTGGTCGCTTCCCCCGCGAACAACAAGCGCGGCATGCTGGCCTGAAACACTGGCTCGGCCAGCTCGCGGTGGTCTTGGGCCGTGGTCGTCTGCGTCCGGTACGAGTAGGCCCCGAGGAAGTGCTGGTCGCGGCACCACGACGATCGCAGCAGACGGCTGGCGCGGGGGATGCTGGGATTGCCAAGGAAATCTCGGATTAGATCCGTGCACGCCCCGTTGACTTCTTCGTCGCTGAGCTGCTCCATGTAATCCGCCTCGGAGCCGGATATCCAGCCGATCAGCACGTTGCGGTTGTCGTGGACCTCGTCGAAGGCGAAGATCTTCTTGTACCATTGCTGGGGCGTGGCGCCTCCCTCCACGTCCTCTTCCGGCCAGGCGAACTTGATCCCGCCCTCGCCCTCCTTCCAGAAGGGCTCGTCCCAGTACAGCACCACCTTGTTGACCTTGCCGCACCCGATCGCGTCGATGGCCTTGACCTTGGCCTCGGGCAGCGGCGGGTCGAACATCCCCGCGGCTTTCTTCTTGAGGACGCCTAGCGGCAGAGTCAGGATGATGTTCTCGGCGAGGTAGAGGGAGCCGCTGCGGCAGTGCACGCGCGCCTCGTAGCCATTCCACGTGATGCGCTCGGCCTCCTCCGAGAAGCGGACGCAGCCCTCGGGGAGGTCCCTGAGCGCGGCCTCCAGCACGGTGCCCACGCCCAGAGGCACCTTGACGTTGCCGCCGGGCAGCCCGCGGTAGCCGTCGATGTCGGTCTGCGGCGTGTCGCGCAGGAAGCCTCCGTTGTGGAACTGGGACAGGTTGACGAGACAGTTGAAGACGGCCAGCACGTCGCTGTGCTGGTGAGCCGAGAACTGCGTCAGGTTGTCGGCCAGGCGCTGCTGCAGGTAAGTGTGTATGTCCACCCTCTGGTCCGGGGAGGCGAACGCGGGCTCCTCTTCCTCCCAGGCACGGAACATGTCCCACACGCGGTTCACCAGGGAAGGTTTGACAACGCCACCGCCGGGCTTGTAGCAGTACCCACTCATCCTGCGGACAGTGACACAGACATTTGATACACTATGCTCAACTATCTAGAGAGGTGAGATCTGTTTAGTATCCACTTATCCAGTAGACAGTAACATTGACATACGTTAATTACACTAGGCAATTACACCACTATCCAGAAGGGAGATCAGTTCAGCCATTTCAAATAGCTAAACATTTCCCAGCAAGCAGTAGTGTCTAATTTTGTGATCAATAAAGCAATAACAACTGTTATTATGTATATTAATCATTACATTTTAATCTCCCTTTGACATTCTCCAGAATAGGAAGCGACTCACCGGTCAAGATGGTGCAATGGGCCGGGTAGCAAATCCATCTGATTGGCTAATGTGAAGAACGAGTTTGCGGCGCATGCGCCATGTATCCAATTGGCTCCCAGTTCCACGATATTCTCCACCTTTCGTCCGAAGCGCCTTGAGTCCATACGCCCGCCAATCCTCAAAAAAATAAGCAAATAAACTTCTGTAAATTCTGCAAAATGCGGAGTATAAACCCGGGCGGACGGGGGTGGGCACTATTATGCAAATCTGGTGGGGGGGGGGGAGGGGGGCCGCGGGTGCCTTTAAATTGATGCCCGCGAGAGCGGACATTTGTGATGAAAAAGATACCCCTTTAGAGTGGTCATATATGATGAAAAAGATACCCCTATAGAATGGACATATATGATAAGACACCCCTATAGAGTGGACATATATGATGATAAAGATACCTCTACAGAGCTGATATTTTACAACTTGCGACCGGGGGAGGGCAAACGGGGCTCTGAAAAGTGCCTTCATAGAGCGGGTTGCCGGGAAAAAATACCCCGCAGAACCCTTTGTAACCCAGCAATGTATTAAGTATACTCCCACCCCAACCCGTACGGGAGTACAAACTATGCTTACTTTACTTAACTTACAATATTTTTTTTATTTATACATTATGTGAAATCATAATGAAATGGCTGCATATGATGGCTATCATTAATCCATTAATATATTAGCACCTATTTTTCGCCTCCAGAATTGTGACATTTTTGAAGCCGTTCTTGACAAGGTGCTGGGCTGCAGAAATTCCTGCCAAACCGGCACCCACAATAGCAACTCGGGCATTAAAGGGGGTCACTTGGCGAACGTTCTTCATTTTGCCTTCCGGATTTTGTTTGCTTTTCAAAGGTCCTGTAAGGAAAATCATTATACTATGCAAACTTACACATTTCATATACTGGTGGTTACATACATTTATACAAACTATGTATTTCTACCATGCATATGTACATGTACAGCTAACACATAACGTTTTTTAACGTTTTTAAAAATGGTTCTTATTACGTTATAACTGTTTTAGAAACGCTACAAAAAAAGTGATGTGTTTGCTGGGTGTACACCATTATTGTCTTGCCAATATGCATACCCTTGAAAAATTACTCGCATTGTGTGCCCAAAAACTTACAGTACACTAAATTAGTCATTTTCCTGGCTTTGAAGGGGTGTCCGAAAACACAGTGTCCGAAAACATACATGAGACCTGGTACATGCATATGTTGCACTTGATGAGAAAGAAAAAATGTCATAAATATGTAAATTACATTTTTCATACTGTAGGTGACTAGGTATAAAAATTTGTAACAGCTGACAGAGCCCTATTATACAGGGTATGAAAGGTTCATCTTCCCTGTTAGAACCCACGAAATGTATTATTGTAGTAAACATTAGGCTGATTAATATGTGAGCTATGCTGAAGTAAAGGTTCGCCCTTACATGGAACAATGACCGTATGAAAGCTATTCAGTTACCAGAGGAAATATCATACAATGCTGGGTATCTATTCAGCTGACAGCTGGAGTCACAATATTGGGTATGGCATGCAGTTATTTAGTTGACGGAAGATTTGTCATACAATGGAAGACATGACATCTATTCAGCTGACAGTTCCATAGATGCAATGCAATTTTGGCTAGTAACAAAACATTTAGTAAATGTGATATAATGCTGGGTATGACTTACATAACAGCTGATAGGGGTGCCTCATATAATGCACAACATGACATATAATACAGGGTATGACACCTATTCATCTGACAGAGGGGTTGTCATACAATGCAAGACATGACATCAATAACATCATACAAAGGGGTTGTCATACAATATAAGATATGACATCTATTCAGCTGACTGGGGTTGTCATACAATGCAAGACATGACCTCTATTCAGCTAACAGGGGTTGTCATACAATGTAAGACATGACATGACATCTATTCAATAGTCATACAATATAAAACTTGACATCTATTCCGCTGACAAAGGGCTTGTCATACAATGACAAAACATGACATATTCAGCTGACAAAGGGGCTTTCATACAATGAAAGACAAGAAATTGATTCATCTAAAAGTGAGGTTGTCATACAATACAATACATGACATATATTCAGCTCACAAAAAGGCTGTTATACAATGCGAGACATGTTTCATTTTTGACGGAGTTTTTCAGGTAGGTCTCAGCTGCTGTTTGCCCACCCAAAAAAGGGCCTTTTGATCATGATGTCTGAAATAAAATCATAGCGTTTACAAAGTATATGACAATGAGAACTGCTAGTGTTTATTGAAAAATTGCTGGTAAAAAATGTGACAACCTGATCAACTGCCATGGTATCATATTATTTGTATATACCAAATATTTTTTGCTAATAGCCAAAATTATGTTACATCTATGGAACTACCAATAATAATGATAATGGAATTAACCATAAAAATGATAATGGAACTAATAATAACAGTGATAATGGAAATAACAATAACAGTTATAAGCTTAATTGACTACAACTAAACATGCAAACCATAATGATAAAATTAAAAAAATTATAAATATGCATCAATCATCTGATAAGAAGCTTAATCAGTTAATATTGCCTGTTCACAGGTCTAGCTTGTCCATGCAGTCCAGGCTTTATTTTTCTAAATGTATATATATGGCATACACTGTCCCAGGGCTATTACGAACATAGACATAAAATATCTCTAGACCTCGCCCTTTAAATTACGGGCGTGGTCAGATGCGTGTAAGCTTACCAGGGTACAGCGCTATAACTTATCATGCAGAGTAAACTTTGGGACAATTAACCTTAGGCTTAGTCTTAGCTGATTCCACAGGTCAGGTGCTCAGATCCTCTGGAATTCCGAAGTAATGTTCTTCTCAGAATACTTTTGAGGCTTCTCTGCTTCTCATATTACCACATTAGGCACATCGTCATCGATATAGATATGTACTATGACTATGTACATAAAAAAAACAACTGAAACTGTGAAACTGAAACTTTCCAACTTCGGAAAATGTCAATCTACGACATAGCCTGAATGTTCAGACATTACAGTTTGACAGTCTGATGCTTACTGTAACAAGTCAAGTTATAGTCACAAGAACAAGTGTCAAACAGGTGTCTCAATCGTGGGTCGGTAGGGCGGGAGCGGGGGGGGGCGGCTTCACCCCCCCCCCCCCCCTACCGCCCTACCGACCTACGATTGAGGCATCTGTGTGTCAAGACTGTACCGTCTGAACATTCAGGCTATCTACGACAGTGTCAGTGACGACTGACATTGAAAAGAAGCACCTGGCATGACCCGATAAGGGCATGCAAGTGAATCTCGTTTTATGTGTGCGATACCTCACGAGATCAGATTTTGGGGACAACGACGTTATATGCGACCTTAAGTTTTCACTGCGCAGCTCACTCGCTCCCTGCTTGACAAATCAAAACGCTGTCATTCTAGTCACGATTTAGGACGCGGAACCAGCAAACTGCGTGGTGAGCGAGGCGAGAAAAGGGTGGTTCCCTTCTAGACCTGTATGCAACTTAAATAAGCACCTGTTACCTATCTAGTGACAATATATTGTTGAAAGACACTTTGAACTTGTATTTTCCCGTATCAATAACTGCGGTCAGTAAACTTGGCGCACTACAGCCCGCTGAATACCCAATATTTGAGCTGGCATGACTGTGTTGCTGACGGCCGAATTACAGATGACAAGCGGAATAAACCATAATTCAAACAGTTATTGTTTTCGACATATGGATTCATCTTGTAATTGACGAACATATATCCAATGTTTCTTAGCATTATACTGCTGATGCATATGGGTGATTTTATGAGCAGGTATGATAGAGCCACTTGAGCTCAATAATACTTAATCATTATTTTACCACAAATGATTTCATTACATTTTTGTCCGAATCAAGAAATCCATTTTGAAGGCTTTGACAAATTATAACTAACCTTTATTTAAATAAAACTTTGAATGGGAATAACATTATAAATTTAAACAAATGTTAACTGTATTAACTTAAATATTGTGACATTATATAAATCCTCAATCATGCACTTATATGTAGCAAATATTTGATGTCAAATAATGTGTACAATGTACCTACATATTTGTCTGAGATATATATTACACATAGATCTAAGCATATGGGAAATGATATGTCTTTTACATATGATTTTATCTATGATTTTTTTAATTTTTTTATTACATTGAAATTTTGAGTTTTTTGCAAGTGAGCAATCAAGTGAACATACCAATAAAACATTTGCAAAGTATGTAAATATACATTAGACAAAATAACAAAGTATGTGTATGCAAATGTCAACTAAATCTATGAAGAAATAAAAAAGTTAACAGACTGCATAAAACTCTATAACTTTTCAAGAAAATTGATGAATTTGCCAATGTCATGAATACGTTTGTCATCACAGAAAGTAGAAAGTTGATTATTATAGCCTACTGAATTGCAATGTCCAGTTATATTTTAAAGTGTTGTAAACTGGTCTTTTCAAATATAATAATGGAACACGTTATAATATATACTATAGCAACCGAGCAGAAGTCTGAAAAAGTGACTATGCGACACCAGTTTATTTATTACGACATACAGGATTTATTAACAAAGCAATATGTCTTGGTGCTCTTGTCACAACTGTAGCTATATGTTAGAGAAAAGAATAAAAGTAACAACATGTGCCATATATATTGATGATTAGTATCATTTTATTGTTATTTGTGATGTGAATGCTGGTTAAATGAAAATATATGTATATAAACCTGCCAAAAAATGTTTAATGTTACTTGTGTCCTTATGTGCTACTTGTTATTATGGATATTTTTCTTAGTTTGTAGTTTTTTGTTTTATTAATATATATCATATCTATAGACCTCAGGACAACAGTACCAAAAGGTGTAAGTTATGCAGCATTAATTTCAATGTAGATATCAATTTGCAAATGTCATGAACAATATTTGTCACCCAAAGTTGATGATTATTATATTTATTAAGGTACACAGGATTTATTAACCAAGGAATGTGCCCTTGTCATTACTATAGTTGAACGCACGAGAATTAAGAGATGAAGTTGACCGAACAAAATGTAAAATATATATTGATGATCCCTTTATTGGGATTTTTTATGTTTATGCTGGTTAAATAAAAATGTCTCTATATATCTCCATATCTAATATATTTATAAATATATTTCATAATGTTACTGAATTCCTTATGGGTTCATTGTTATTCATATTTTTAATAGTTTTTTTTAAAGTTTTTTTTAATTATATGTTTCATGCATAGACATCAGGACAAAAGTAGCTATGAAAGGTGTAATTTAATCAAAATTAATTGGACAACCTTAAAAGGAAATTTGATGAATTTGATGAAGTATGAAGTATCTCTTGTTTTGTACCTTCACTTAGTTTTTGTATCTGCTACATTTGAAATACCTGCAGATTTTATTTTATACCATATGTTGTGAACCCAATTAAACTGATAAGATAGATACAAATCCAATGCAAAGAGACAAATAGAAACTTGGACTGATTATCATCATGTTTATGCAATGTATGAGCAAAAAGGTAGTGACTCTTGAAGGTTATACACTGAATTATTATTGATTTTGTATGATTACATTGAGCGTTTCCTTGTGCGTTTATGTCGAAATTAGCAAAAGAAAGTGTAATTTAATTAATTAAAAATAAAAGGAAATGTTGCAATTAAAGATTTATGCAGAACTAAAGCTACCAGTAAGCTGAACGTAGACACATCAGCTATACAAATTAATAATATCAACACCAGTGTACACCTATAAAAATCGAAAAACTTTTTGTTTTGTTTTTTAAATAAAGGCTTAATTCCACCATTTCCATAAAGAGGAAGCATAGATTATCTTTTTTTGCTAGCATATTTGAAAGGATCCGTTATAATGAGGTATGACTGAAGTCGACTGCATACATGTATATACTTCTTGGATATTAAGTTTGCCGCCCCAGTTTAACTTAAAAATGCGTGTAGCTATTTGATCCAAAGCATTATACCGGTAAGCCGATAAGTATATGTAGGTAGCTCACTCTGTGGAAATGGAAAAGTCACAGTACTGGTCTATTTTGTGGTTCTCATGAAACTCTTTGTCAAAATATCCATCAAGAATATGATTGTAACAGAACTGAGGCAATTTAGAAAGATAATGTTAGCACAGTGAATTTACAATGCTGTTCTTTTTAAATTTTGTTATTTGAATGGTAGTTGCATTCAGGATTGAAAAACTGTAATTTTGACGGCAAAGGCTGTCCATACCTGTCACCCGATCACTCCAGATCAGTGTAAAAATTGGGAAACCATCTACCTGTTGTGCGCCTAGGTTACTGAACGTGGCCAATATTATGGAAAATGGCATGTTCAAAGTGTCATCTACCAACATATCGACGCAAAAAAGTTAACAGTTGTTTATTTAAGAAGCACAAAAGACGATTTGCGACCCACCCCTTGTTTGCCTCGCCGGCCGCGCAGCTTGCCTGGTTCCGCGTCCTATGTCGTGACTAAAATATGACTGCGCTCTGCGCGTGGTATCCATTGTTACGCAGGGGGCGAGTCAGGCTGCGCACTGAACAAAAAGCACGTGTTCGTTTGTTTGTCCCCAAAATGCCAGGCCGGAAGTAGAACCCGCGAGAACTGACATGCCCTTATCATAGTGCACCCTTTGCTTGACAGTGCATAAGCCAAAGTTCAGTGGCCTAAACTTTGCTCGCTGTTTGCCACCCACTTGATGCTGTGACCAGTGGTATGAGCGGTGGTACCAGCTTAATTATCGAACCGGGGAAGCCTGGGGTGCGTCGCACATGATAATATTAAATTCTGGACGACGATTCTTCTCAAATAAGTGGGGATAACCCGTTTACACTATTTAGATTGTGCTGCTATTTCCAAAGTAAGGACATTTATTGAGTAGATATCCCCGCAACAAATGGAAATAGTTCGATGTGATCAATGTCGTTGCACAGCGAGCTCCGAGTGACCAAAAATGTTCGCGGCGGTCGAGCGTGCTCCGCAACTCAACCCTGGTTCCCGCTAGGGCCCATTGAGCTGAATTTTATAAAAAAAAATTGTACTGTGGGTGTCAAGTTTGGTTATGTTGTGATATGGGAGTAAACTTTACTTGTAAAATATAGAATATTATTTTGAATGGCACAGTAAAGTATCATAAAAATTCACCACAGGGTGTGTAGATCTAATTGGATGTTCTTTTATAAAATAATCACAAATACAGAGTTCTTTTACCTTGCTATTATGGGGTGCTTGCCTTAACTTGCCTTTACTAATGTTAATAGGCTGAAAGGTGATGGACATTAATGTGAAGGACATAATGTTTGAGTGAGACTGACAAGTGAGGTCAAATGTTATGTCCAATACTAAACTATGATAGGTATGTGATGACAAAGGCCAACTTTTTAAAAATGTATCATATTTCATGTCGTGCATTAATAAGCTAAAAAGAGTTCAACATAATAGGAATAATATGTGCTAATATTATGTGAATAGTAACGGACATAACTTGACAATTTACATCCTTTGGCTGCAGCCAGCCATGGTTGGTCGACTCTGATAGATGCAGCGTTATTAACCACCATCTGCCTTCTCATAATACAATAAAAGCACACTATTTAATCATAGAAAGACCTGGATATATTCAAACATTCTACCTCACTTGTTTTTATTAGACTGAGCATCAATCTCAGCATTTGGCATCCCACCACAAAACTCCAGGGTCAGTTTTCGCCAAGGTGAAATTTCAATATTTCAAAAGACAACACAGAACAAAAGACACGACCACAAAGGACTAATATCTTCCAGATAAGTTTTCAACTTCAACTTTGCCTGTATTCTGTATCATATTCCTAAATTTTCGGATATTATTCCATTAGGAAGTTTCTGTCTGGTCCACTTAGTCTAAAACAGCAGCTGTATCAAGTTACACCATTGACTGCTGCCTACCGAACTATGCCCTGGCACTTTATGAGTTATGGACCACAGTTTCACTGACAATGCGATGCATCAACCACCTGTATAAACAATGGCTCGCCCACTCTTTTGGTTTGGTGTTAGCCTTGCTATAGTACCCCATTGCTTGTAAGACACCTCGCTATAGGACCCCATTGGTTGTAAGACACCTCGCTATAGGGCCCCATTGCTTGTAAGACACCTCGCTATAGGACCCCATTTGTTGTCAGACACCTCGCTATAGGACCCAATTGCTTGTAAGACACCTCGCTATAGGGCCCTATTGGTTGTAAGACACCTCGCTATAGGACCCCATTGCTTGTAAGACACCTCGCTATAGGGCCCCATCGGTTGTAAGACACCTCGCTACAGGACCCCATTTGTTGTCAGACACCTCGCTACAGGACCCCATTTGTTGTCAGACACCTCGCTATAGGGCCCCATTGGTTGTAAGACACCTCGCTATAGGACCCCATTGCTTGTAAGACACCTTGCTATAGGACCCCATTGCTTGTAAGACACCTCGCTATAGGACCCTATTGCTTGTAAGACACCTCGCTATAGGGGCCCATTGCTTGTAAGACACCTTGCTATAGGACCCCATTGGTTGTAAGACACCTCGCTATAGGACCCCATTGGTTGTAAGACACCTTGCTATAGGACCCCATTGGTTGTAAGACACCTCACTATAGGACCCCATTGGTTGTAAGACACCTAGCTATAGGACCCCATTGCTTGTAATACACCTCGCCACAGCACCCCATCGGTTGTAATACACCTCGCTACAGGACCCCATTGGTTGTAAGACACCTCGCTATAGGACCCTATTGCTTGTAAGACACCTCGCTATAGGGGCCCATTGCTTGTAAGACACCTTGCTATAGGACCCCATTGGTTGTAAGACACCTCGCTATAGGACCCCATTGGTTGTAAGACACCTTGCTATAGGACCCCATTGGTTGTAAGACACCTCACTATAGGACCCCATTGGTTGTAAGACACCTAGCTATAGGACCCCATTGCTTGTAATACACCTCGCCACAGCACCCCATCGGTTGTAATACACCTCGCCACAGCACCCCATCGGTTGTAATACACCTCGCTACAGGACCCCATTGGTTGTAAGAAATCTCTATAGGACCCCATTGGTTGTAAAACACCTTGCTACAGGACGCCATTCATTTATTTACTTTTTGTTATTTTATTGGTGCCATATATATGTGCTATCAACAATTTCTGTGGTAGCTGGATGCTCTTTATGTACGCTGGTATGTTAATTAAAATGCGATCTATTTGAGTGTTTTTTATATATTAATACCAATGGTGCATTCGTTCTAAGACTTGAACAAAATCCTAATCAAGGTCATGAAGTCCACTGGTGTACTTACTGGTGCCATGCAGCATCTTCTGTCACTAAATAATAATACAATTTGAGCATAATTAACAGTATTTATAAGATATATATTTTATATGTTAATATGTAATCAATGAAAACATAAGATGTGATATAGTTATTGTTGCAGATTAAGTTAATGTGGCCGCATGATGTTCTGGCTGTCTGCTTTGTTCGGGACGGCATACACTGGACTGTTTGGTACATCTGCTCTGGACTATCACTTTGACTATTTCTTTTTACATACGGTAACTACCGTACTAAATGTCAACGAATTCACTCTCTCACCGCCATTAAATAATAAATCTTGTTTTAGATCTTAACACGCTAACAAGAACATGTGTGGATCATCATACACCTTGTAATCAGTAATTACAAGGGTTTTAGAAAACTAAAAAAGAAGGTCCCTAGAGCAGGCTCCATTTAAATATCAGACTGTTACTTGTAGTGTTTAGATTCGAAACGATATAAACAAAGGTGACCATGCCTGTGCCATTGGCCGCCTTCGAATCTAGCGTTAAAAGGTTAAATCTCTCTCCCCTCATTGGTTACTGGTGTTCTGGCTCTTTGGGCTGAGGCTTAAGATAGACAGTTGTCTCGGAATCCGGAGAGTCGTCTTCTGGTTCCAGACCTGCCTGGACGTATCGGTAGAATCACCAAACACCACCTCTATAGCTTATGAATTGAATATATCGTCTTCTGTGTATTTGCAACCGGCGACAGCGCGAGCAACACAACCGGTCAACAAATCCCCACAATTCGCACGTCCGTACCATAAGCGTGTTATACCAGCAAACACCATTCGGTACCGTACGACAATATGCATTAATATTCCCATGGTTATAGAGCTTGTTAAAAAGAAGCGCAAACATGGCGTGCGCTTAAATTAATAGTTTGCAGTTGTATATCATATTCCAGGGAATAGCAAAATGAGGATCGGTGAAATGCAATGCGTATTAGCATTTCCTGCATTGTATGACTACCGGATGAACTATTTTCGCAAGACCAATTTCACGATAAATGATTATAGGTCTTCTTTTATTTGTCATCACAATTAACTATGAATAACTTATGAATATTTGTATCAATAAACTGTATATCCGATAACTTGCGTTTAATACTTAGTACTCCTCTATATGGCATATCGACTTAATCTTTGTTTACGTCTCCACAGGTATGGCGCCCTGCCCGAGCCGTAACTGCCAGGCATCTGGCACCGTTCACCTCGCTAGACAGCTAACAAGTCACCAGTTCATAACATGGGACTCCCTTCACATCCAGACAACTGTCTAACCACCAGTTCTAGCCACTCGGTATATATCGATAGACAACTGTCTAGCCACCAGTTCACCAAACGAGACTGCCTTCAGATCGCTAGACAACCATCCAGCCACCAAGTCACCAAATGGGACTCACTGCACATCACTAGACAGCAATATAGCCACCAGTTCACCACGTGGGACTCTGTTTACATCGCTAAACTCCCTTCACATCGCTAGACAACCATCTAGCCACCAGTTCACCCCATGGGACTCCGTGCTCATCGCTAGACAGCCATCTAGCCACCAGTTCACCACATGAGACTTCCTTCACATCGCTAGACAGATATCTAGCCACCATTTCACCTCATGGGACTTCCTTCACATCGCTAGACAAACAACTAGCCACCATTTCACCGCATATGACTACCTTCACATCGCTAGGCAGTCATCTAGACACCAGTTCACCAAATGGGACTCTTTCACATCGCTAGACAACTATCTAGCCACCAATTCACCGCATGGGACTCCCTTCACATCGCTAGACAGCCATCTAGCCACCAGTTCACCACATGAGACTTCCTTCACATCGCCAGACAGACATCTAGCCACCATTTTACCACATGGGACTTCCTTCACATCGCTAGACAAACAACTAGCCACCATATGACCGCATATGACTACCTTCACATCGCTAGACAGCCATCTAGCCACCAGTTCACCACATGAGACTTCCTTCACATCGCTAGACAGATATCTAGCCACCAGTTCACTACATGAGACTTCCTTCACATCGCCAGACAGACATCTAGCCACCAGTTCACCGCATATGACTACCTTCACATCGCTAGACAGCCATCTAGACACCAGTTCATCAAATGGGACTCGCTTCACATCGCTAGACAACTATCTAGCCACCAGTTCACCGCATAGGACTCCCTTCACATCGCTAGACAGCCATCTAGGCACCAGTTCACTACATGGGACTCCCTGCACATCGCTAGACAACCATGTAGCCACCAGTTCACCACATGGGACTCCGTGCACATCGCTAGACAAATATCTAGCCACCAGTTCACCACATGGGACTTCCTTTACATCGCTAGACAGTCCTATACTATAGACACCAGTTCACCAAATGGGACTTCTTCACATCGCTAGACAGTCATCTGGACACCGGTTCACCAAATAGGACTCCCTTCACATCGCTAGACAGTCATCTAGACACCAGTTCATCAAATGGGACTCCCTTCACATCGCTAGACAACTATCTAGCCACCAGTTCACCGCATAGGACTCCATTCACATCGCTAGACAGCCATCTAGGCACCAGTTCACCACATCGGACTCCCTTCACATCGCTGGACAACCAGTTCACCACATGGGACTCCGTGCACATCGCTAGACAGTCATCTAGACACCAGTTCATCAAATGGGACTCCCTTGACATCGCTAGACAGCCATCTAGCCATTAGTTCACCACATGGGACTTCCTTCACATCGCTAGACAGACATCTAGCCACCAGTTCACCGCATAGGACTCCCTTGACATCGCTAGACAGCCGCCAATTCACCACATGGGACGATAGTGCTAGTGGGTTGTCTTAAAAATAAATACTTACTTCCAACATGTTTGTTTTTCTTTCATTGTGTCTTAAACGTGCAACCGTCGCATTGACACAAATCACAACCGTACGAAAACTACATCTCACATTGACCCCTAATTTTTCACTACATTTTTGGTAAAGTGGGCCTAATTTTTTGTGAGCGGTCAATCACAGGCTTGATATATATTTGGGAAGGGTTGCGAACTGAATTTGGCGTAAATATATCTTTCGGAGAGTTTCGATCCGAATTGGGCTCAAAAGGTTGATTTGGAGAGGGTTGCGACATGAATTTGACCTAAATATATATTTCGGGCGAGTTTCGATCCTAATTGTGCCAAATAGGTTGACTGAGAGGGTTGCGACATGAATCTGGCGTAAATATATTTATCGGGGGAGTTTCTATCCGAATTAGTGATCCGGGGGTCAAGCCGCGGGCTGGGCACGGACATAGAAACCCCTGGGCACGGTTGCCGTTAAAAATAGAACCATCTCTCGACGGTCAAAAGGTCTGGTGAGGGGTCAGGCGGCCCCCGACTGCCCGCTGGCTGGGCACGGAACCGGATGCATGTATTACTCACCGCACGCGCCATAGAGATAACAGAGGGGCGCATCCGTGAACTCAACCCAGAAGGCCGGTGGCCGAGAGGCTGACCCGTGCAAGTTATAAATAGCTAGATCGCGCCTCCTTCGTACAATTCCACTGATATATATAAAAAACCAAACGGCTTCACCGTAACATTAGGTTCAAAAGGTTGATTTGAAGAGGGTTGCGACATGAATTTGACGTAAATATATATTTCGGGCGAGTTTTGATCCGAATTAGGTTGAAAAGGTTGATTTAAAGAGGGTTGCGACATGAATTTGACGAAAATATATATTTCGGGGGAATTCCGTTCCGAATTGGGTTCAAAAGGGTGATTTGGAGAGAGTTGCGACATGAATTTGACGTAAATATATATTTCGGGGGAATTCCGTTCCGAATTGGGTTCAGAAGGGTGATTTGGAGAGGGTTGCGACATGAATTTGACGTAAATATATCTTTCGGGTGAATTTCGTTCCGAATTGGGTTCAGAAGGGGGATTTGGAGAAGGTTGCGACATGAATTTGACGAAAATATATATTTCGGGTGAATTTCGTTCCGAATTGGGTTCAGAAGGGTGATTTGTAGAGGGGTAATTGCGACATGAATTCGACGAAAATATATATTTCGGGGGAATTTCGTTCCGAATTGTGCCAAATAGGTTGATTTGGAGAGAGTTGCGACATCAACTTGACGTCAATATATATTTCGGGCGAGTTTCGATCCGAATTGTGCCAAATAGGTTGATTTGGAGAGGGTTGCGACATGAATTGGACGTAAATATATCTTTCGGGTGAGTTTCGATCCGAATTGGGTTCAAAAGGTTGATTTGGAGAAGGTTGCGACATGAATTTGACGTAGATATATAGTTCGAGGGAGTTTAGATCCGATTTGTGCCAAATAGGTTGATTTGGAGAGGGTTGCGACATGAATTTGACCTAAATATATATTTTGGGGCAGTTTCGATCCGAATTGTGCCAAATAGGTTGATTTGAAGAGGGTTGCGACATGAAATTGACGTAAATATATCTTTCGGATGAGTTTCGATCCGAATTGGGTTCAAAAGGTTGATTTGGAGAAAGTTGCGACATGAATTGGACGTAGATATATAGTTCGAGGGAGTTTCGATCCGATTTGTGCCCAATAGGTTTATTTCGATAGAGTTGCGACATGAATTTGACGTAAATATATATTTCGGGGCAGTTTCGATCCGAATTGTGCCAAATAGGTTGATTTGGAGGGGGTTTCGACATGAATTGGACGTAAATATATAGTTCGGGGGAGTTTCGATCCGAATTGTGCCCAATAGGTTTATTTCGATGGAGTTGCGACATGAATTTCACGTATATGTATATTTTTGGGGGAGTTTCGATCCGAATTGCGTTAAAAGGCTGATTTGGAGAGTGTTGAGACATGAATCTGGCGTAAATATACCTTTCGGGCGAGTTTCTATCCGAATTGTTCCAAATAGGTTGATTTGGAGAGAGTTGTGACATGAATTTGACGTAAATATATAGTTCGGGGGAGTTTCGATCCGAATATAACATTCATAAGTTTAGTGTATCGCGACGTCTCCATTGGTTTGGATTGAACAGAGATTCTACCGGGGACGAAACAAAAGACACGAGAGGAGTTTGCTAGACTTCTGCATTTTTATTTTCACAAACACAATGTTCAATGCACACGGCCAATATCAAAGTATGGCACTAATATACAGGACAATAAATTTAATAATTATAAAACTAAAGTATTGTAACCGGGTAGGTTCGGAGTATGTCGGAAGATTCCGGACGGCTCCGGACAGGTATCTGCCGCGTACTAATACGCTCGCGCAGTGGTCCGCCTCTGTGGTGGTCCGCCGACTTAAGTAGTCCCGTTACGGTTTACAGATAACTCGCCACAAAACGAACTCGCCACAAGAGAACTCGCCACACTTTGGAGAACTCGCCACAAACGGACCGGTGAACTCGCCACATTTTCTGGTGAACTCGCCACATCTCGCCACATCTCGTGGTGAACTCGCCACACCTCCTGTTAAATCGTCACAGGATTAGTATATTACTATTGAGGCCTTTTTGGTACTATAGTTATTTCGCTTAGTGTACTGGTTATTATCTCATTAAATTCGGCGGGGGTTCCGCCAGATCGGAGGGAAGCGCTTTCGCTGTTGGAATGTCGCCATATTGATTCATTCATTCAGGCGTGTTTGCTATATTGGGCGAAGTCGCTGTAGTTATATATTATGCAGTCATGAGGCTCAGCGACAAATATCAAGAAATAACTGGTCCCTAACCTGGTTCCCCAAGAAATATTGTGGATGTTGACATCTTGGTAGGTCGTGAAACTTCATAATTACTGTGACAAATGTAAGATGTTAAGCAGTTAATTTAATGGTTTTGGCCATGAACTTCTACGACGATCACGTACATTCTACTTATGTATATTGTGTTCCACATAAGCGCCTATTACTGTTGCAGACAATGTCACAATCGGTCAGTACATAATGGCGGTAAATTTAAAAATTAATTAGTTTTGCGGATTTGGGCGGATCACGTTGTTATTGCAAAATGCAATCAACAATGTTTTGTGCTGTCAATTCTATATTGGTATAGGGCAAATTTCACGCTATTGCATTGATCGGTGCGTGCAATTTTTATCATTAATTAATGATTACTCAGAAGTGGGTTGCAGTTTAATAAAAGTTTTAGTTTCCAAAGAATCCAAATTTATCAGTTACCGTCATTGTTAAGCGAAAATCTAATTTGTTAAATTTGTTTTCCTAACGTGACCCAGGTCAGTCCGTTCGTTACTTTAACATAAATCAACACCTCATTTCGTACGTACAATGAAAAATATTATGAAAGGGAATGATGACCATGGGAACTGCTATTAGATACAATGTAGAGGTCATTTTCGTCAGTTGCTCACAGTTACGTTGGTCTGCGAAAGACGATGGATTTTGCTTTGTTTTCAAGTGATGCGATTTGCGTCGCGGCTTTTGCGGGATTTACTGTTCACTGGGTAGGCTAAGGGCTACGTAAGACTTTTGTGAGTTTCCCTTATAAGGTGTCTTATACGGAGTCACCGGACATAATGAAAAGTGTATTTGAAATTTCAAACTTTTAATAAAATCGATTTATAGAAAGTTACAACTTTTTATAGAACTTAGTTTTTCAACGATAAACTTAGTTTTTCAACGATCAACGATAAACTTAGTTTTTCAACGATAAACTTAGTTTTTCAACGATAAACTTAGTTTTTCAAC